>CM056060.1:22452162-23052162 GCA_029574335.1 Rana kukunoris | reverse complement strand
AGTTGAATGTACAGAACATTCTGTTCAGCATTATAGGAATATTTTTACTGCACCAGTGGACGGTTAAGGGTAGATATATAGGGACGAGTACTGTATACTTACCTGTATGAATATTATTGTGCACTACTCTTCATCTTTGAGCATAATTTACACAATTTTAATATAATAATATATTACTGTACACATTGTTTGATTTATTGACTTGCCACTTTAAACTCCCTCTTTTCAAATCCTACGAATATAAAAGATAGTCCATTTAGGCTGGATTCACACTATACTACACGACAGTAGTGCGACTTTCATCCTACTTTGCTCTGCGACATCTGTCCTACATTGGTCCGACATCCATCCGACTTTCATGAACAGGATACTACTTTGATCCCACTTTGTGATAGTCTGACTTGTTCTTTGACCAATCAAAACAATCCCAGTGTGAGATAAATTCCTTTTTACTGCTGCTGTAATCATGTTGATGTCAAAATTTAGATGGTTAGGACAAGGATCCAATTTTGATCCGACTTCAATGATATTCAATGGTCTGAAGTAGGATCAAAGTCGGACCAAAGTAGTACAGTGAGCATTTTCAAAGTTGGACCGACGTGTGTCGGACCAGTTAAGACGGCTCCCATAGTGAAACATTGATGTTCACACGTCATGCGACATGAGCTCCCAATGTCGGAGCGTTTATCGGACCAGTGTGAACCCAGCCTTATACCACAAATTATTTAGTAAGAATATTTGGAACAATACCCATCCTGGTTCAGTTTAATAGTAAACAAGACAAAAAAAGATATTATAGCGGAGATCCACACAAAAAGTGAACCTCCACTTTTCAGAAACCCGCCCCCCCTCCGATGTCACATTTGGCACCTTTCTGGGGGAGGGGGTGCAGATACCTGTATAATACAGGTATTTGCACCCACTTCTGGGCATTAACTCTGACGGGAGTCGCGCCCCTTCCCATCCACTTGGTGCCTTCTGGGAAACACACAGGTCCCAGGAGACAGCGGGGACAAGTTAGGATGCACATGCACAGTAAGGAACCGGGAAGTGAAGCCGCAAAGCTTCACTTCCTGATTTCCTCATTTAGGATAACGGCAGGGGCAGCCGAGAGCCGAGCGATTGCTCGACTTCGGCTGCCAACGTCACAGGCACCCTAGACAGGTAAGTGTCCATTTATTAAAAGTCAGCAGCTGCAGTATTTGTAGATGCTGGCCTTTAATATTTGTTTCTGGCGGACCTCCAGTTGTCCCTTAGGAATACGTACCTACAGTAGCTGTCCATTACACCAAACTTGTGGCTCCTCTCAAACCCTTACTACTAGCCCTTCCTGTAGTATTACATAACAGTAGCACATACCTTTTATCAGCATTATACATGTTTTGTTGTAACACATCCAACCAAACACAGCCTAGAAATCAGAGTAATGTAACTATAATGTTCCAGGGTTACTATAGGTGGGGAATTTTAAGACTTTTAATAGAAAATTCTTTATGGATGTATTACATTTCCTATTGATGAAATCAGGCATGCATCTATTGCATAATGCAACATTTAAATTGTATTAACACAATGGGGGTTATTTACGAAAGGCAAATCCACTTTGCACTACAAGTGCAATGTCCACTTGAAATTGCACTGAAAGTGCAGTCGCTGTAAATCTGAGGGGTAGATCTGAAATGAGGGGAAGCTCTGCTGATTTTATCATCCAATCATGTGCAAACTAAAATGCTGTTTATTATTTTCTCGCATGTCTCCCTCAGATCTACAGCGACTGCACTTCCAAGTGCACTTGTAGTGCAAAGTGGAGTTGCCTTTAGTAAATAACCCCAACAGTCTCTGCAACTGTTTACATCAATTAAAGATTCTTCAGCTTTTGTGATTTGGCTGAATATAAGCCACGCGTTGACAGTGTATATAGCATAGGGTCAGCTCGTGAAGGGTTAATGCTTTTGTGCAGCAGGGAGCTTATAAGGATTGCAAGCCAAATACAATATCAGTAATGAGTACAGGTCAAAAGGAAGAACAACCTTTATTTCCAGATAGCAGATTCAAAAGGCAAAATTAGATGTTTTTTTTTTTTTTTTTTGAGGCATAGCTTCTTCGCAATCAGAGTAAGGAGCAATTAATGCAATACGTCGCATTTTTGCTGCCTGAGTCTGCACTGTGGCCGACAACAGCTATAGAGTGATCTGTTTCTTGTACATGTCTTTGAATAATGTACATCAATTTCTGTAATTATGGCATCTAATGTTAGAGAAAATGATTTTTCAACTTTCACAACCAATTAATCAATATCAAGTAAAGGCTCTCTTCATAGAAAAGTAACAGAACACAAAATAATGCCATAAACAGGTAATAGTGCTCTTCCTTTAAGAACTGAAAGGCAGATATTGGGGTTTATGTACTAAAGTCGGAGAGTGCAAAATCAGGCATAGACATGTGCACACCTAAATATTTCATTTCGGTTTTGCCCGAATCTTTTTTTTTATTTAGTTACTCCCAAAATTAATTTTATTTTTTTTTGTTAAAAAATGCATTTGTCCAAAAATCTGAATGAATTAAGGTTGAATCTGTCAATTGAAGGCTTATGGTGTCCATCGGATATTCTAAGAAGATTCGACAAGCAACTAAACTGTAAGACGCCACAATCGTCCATTTCCGGTCGAATGCTCCACCTACAAGCTATAGTTGAATTCTAATGTTGTATGACTTGATGTCATGGATATGCAATAATGTCTGACAGCTTACCTGTCTCTCCATGTGTTCATTAGAGGCCAGACTCTCTTATCTGGCTGCCTTTATCATCTCTCCTCCCTGTATGGCTCCACCCCAGGCCATCCCAGGAACTCTATATTAACCACTGCACTGCTGGTCTGCTTTGCTGATCAAAGTTGTTTGTTAGTATTGTGTTCCTGCTTGCCGTTTGCTACGTTATCTCTGTGTACCGACTTTGGCTTGTCTCCGACTACTCCTGTTTGCCTGTGACCCTGACCCTTGACCTGTCCCTTGGTTACTCTCGTCTGCCTGTTGCCCTGACCTCAGCTTACCCTTCACTATCCCTTGTGTCCTGAGTGGCTGCTTCCCCTCTCTCCCTATGGAGCATGACCTAGGGGACTCCAGGGGCCGCGACCTGGATCCAGTTGCAGCGAAGGCTATCCTCACCACTAGAGGCTCTGGTGAATACCAACTGGATCTTAGATTCCGCCCCCTGCGGAATCTTGGGCTCAAGCTTCCTCTAGAGTCCTTGTTTGTGCCCCAGTGAACCTCACCTCCATATCCACTCGGTGGTCCATCCGCAGCAGTCTGCTATAGGGTTCACTACCTTGTGGTGCACCCCCAGCTCCAACGGGGTGCACTTGTCACCTGGCCACAGGTGACCTGACACACTACTAATTATTTTTAATAATTATTATTACTAGTCAACCGACATTAGAATTTGTCTATAGCCGGCTGGGCTGAGCATTTGACCCTAAATGTCCGCTCACGGCGATCGTATGTTTTTAGCTGCTTCGTCGAATCTTTTCTCTCTATGTTGAATAATCTTGAACTAATAGAGTTAGGGTTAGGCACATTCAACTGCAGGTTCGATAGACACAGATCGCTATTGTCACCATCATGTAGAATCTTCTATCTATACCGAACTGTTATCGCCATGAAACGGCGATCTTTTGGATTTTGGATTCCGTGCGTTCGTTATTGTTTGTTAAAACGAATGTGAAAATCCCAGAAAAAACAAATGTCTAGAAACCAATCAGCATCCAGGTTTTATTGCCAAATCTTAATTGAACAAGCTAAAGCTGATTGGGTTCCATGCACAGCTGCACCAGATTCTGTGTGCACCAGTTTTAGTAAATCTACCCCACTAAAATAAGGTGCGGAGGTCTAGTAATGCCTCACCTGGCATGTGCACCATTTTGCAGTTGCAGTTCTCTACAATGTATCTGGTTTCACAGTCGATCCTACAAGCTGAGATACTGTATACTGGGAAAAAGTCCGAGCCCAGATCGGAGAAGCGGCAATTGCCCCAAGGTGAGGGGAGATATGCAAGCTAAGAGGAGGGAGGGGCAGTGATTGAAGAAAGAGTATGGGAGGTAAGGTAGTAGATGAGATGATGACAGGGAAAAAAAAGAAAACAGAGAGAATTAGTCAGAAACAACATGGTGGATATCACTGTTGGCATACATTATGTTTTGCATTATGTTTGCTTTCTAACCAGCTATTGCGCTAAATAACTAGATAAACATAATTTTTAACTCCCACAAAGTTAACATTCAGTAGTATCATGGTGAAGGTTATATTCTGCACCCATCTTCTGCTCTGCTTCTTCAGCCACCCTTCACTAAAAACTGCTTTTATTTGTAATTGCTTGTGTGCCAAAATTGAGGGCTTAGTCACACTGTGTTTGAGTGCAGCGATATCCAAGAATATTTACATTTTACTAAATGGACATGCATTTAAATTGGAACTAAGCCCATCAATTTAACAGTTAAAAAAAAAAACAGTTACATTTCTGGCATGCAGGGGATGCTATCTGTCCAATTTCCTAGTGCTCTCAACCAAACTGTCCAATAAGGATGAGCTCAGGCGTGTTTGCAACTCCCCGTGCCCGCCCGGAGGCCGACGCACTGCAGCGCTAATCACAGGGAGTGAGACATTTCCCGATCCGCGGTTTCACAAATCGGGAAATGTCTCACTACCTGTGAATAGCACTGCGGAGTGTCAGCTTCCTGGCGGGCGTAAGCACGTGGAGTTGCGAGCACACCTGAGCTCATTCTTACTGTCAAACCATCAAATGGCTGATTTCAAACCTGATCTCATGTGCATCACCATGGCAATTGCAAATCAAACAGAGGCTAAGATGGCAGCTTCCTTGGATAAAAAGAACAGGAGGTATTAGTCCTGCTTTAAAGTAGAAGCAGCGAGTTTCCATCTACATGCTGCAGTTTAGTGTGATTTTAAAGAGAAACTATGAGGGGCCGTTCACATTGATGCATAGTAAGTTACAACGTGTGTTGCTGGGATTGGGACCTTCAAGTTGACTATAACATTTTTTGGTAAACCCTTAGTATGCAAGCATGAAAACTACCTATGATGCCTCGTACACACGGCCGGACTTTACAAGGAAAAAAAGTCAGACAGGCTTTTTTTCTCGGAAAGTCGACAGTGTGTAGCCTCCATCTGACTTTTTTGGTCGGAAGTCCAAAGGACCTTAGATAGAAAATCTGTTCTCCTTTTGTTTGTCAGAAGATAGTCAAAAGTCCGACCGTGTGTCCGAGGCATTACATGTACTGTGGGGTTGTTTGTAAGAAAGGTCATGTTTCTTAGTGGGGTCGGCAGATGAACCTTCACAGAAATGTGATGGCACTCAAACAGTCTAAAGCCTCGTACACACGATCAGACTTCCAGTGGACTTTTCCGTGGATTTGGATCCGAAGGGTGTTGGCCGTGAACTTGTTCTGCATACACATGGCACAACATTTTCAGCCAACAAAACCCAAATATGTGTTTTTTCTTCTCTTTATTGCCACCCTTTGGGCAACTTCTGCTAATGCTGTCTTAACTACTTTAGCCCCAGACCATATATCTGCCCAAAGACCAGAGCACTTTTTGCGAATCGGCACTGCGTTGCTTTAACTGACAATTGCGTGGTCATGTGATGTGGCTGCCAAACAAAATTGACATCCTTTTTCCCACAAATAGAGCTTTCTTTTGGTGGTATTTGATCACCTCTGCGGTTTTTATTTTTTGCGCTATAAACAAAAAAAGAGCAACATTTTTTGAAATAAATAAATAAATAAATAAATATTTTTAACTTTTTGCTATAAATAAATATCCCCAAAAAATATATATAAACATTTTTTTTTAGGCTGATCAGTTTAGGCCGATACGTATTCTTCTACATATTTTTGGTAAAAAACAAATCGCAATAAGCTTTTTTGGATTGGTTTGAACGAAAGTTATAGCATCTACAAAATAGGGGGTTAGTTTTATGGCATTTTTATTAATATTTATTTTTTTCCTAGTAATGGCGGCGATCGGCGATTTTTGTATTCTGACTGCGACATTATGGCGGACACATCGGACACTTTTGACACTATTTTGGAACCATTGGCATTTACACAGTGTGAACTTTGGGGGTTCTTTAGCTCAGCGAGACAAGTGCTTAAACCGTGATAATGAAAAAAAAGGGTTTTTATTTGCAAAACCAAACCAAAAACAACGCTTACTTCAGCATGGGAAAAATCATCAACACAAAAGTCCTGTTTGTCTTCAGCACAAATGAAAAGTCTGTTTTCCTTTCCTTTCAGCACAGCAAACAAAACAAAATACAGGCACACGGTTTGGTGAGTATCCCAGTCCTTCTCAGCAGGCTTACAACTTCTGCAGACACTTTTACTTCCACACTCCTCCACCCTCTGTCAGCACTTCCTCTCCTTTTAACTGACTTCCTGGATGAGGTTAACCCCTTGCGTACCTGAAGCCAGGGGTCAGAAGGGGAGGCTCTCTTCCCTCCCAATTGTCGCTTCAGAGCCTCCGAAAATTCCGGACCCCCAAATAACATTGAGAAAAACAGAGAGGACCGTTAGCTCGTCCTCTCTGGATCTATTTTAACTTTCCGAAACCTCTCACCCCCTCTGGGTGACCTCCTGAACCAGTGTTTAAAGGGACCAGATCCCAAAAATTGGCGCTATGTAGCATCCATCCAGGACCCAACCCTGGCGTCCTGTACAACAGCCAGCGATCAGTGCTATAAAAATGCACCGATTACTGTGTAAATGTGACTAGCAGTGAATGGATTAGCCTGTAGGGGGGTACTTAAAGGGTTACGTTTGACCTATAAATGTGTTCTAACTGTGGGGGAATGGGCTATGTGCGACACGACACTGATCACTGCTCCCTCACACCCATTTGTCCATATGTCCAGCCGTGCCATTCTGACAACGTATATAGTCATGCAGCGGTCGGCAAGAGGTTAATGTTTAACATTGGTTCTGAGCATTCGTGTTTGTACTTTGGATTTTAGTTGGACGGATTTGTGTACACACAATCGGATAATACGATGTAACAGAGTTATTGTCAGACAGTTGGTGAGCATGAACAGCCAACATTCGTTGTCGTTAATTCTGCCAACAATTGTCTGATGGAGCATACACACGGTCAGATTATCCGATGCAACACGTCCGTCAGACAATTATGGGCATAAAATTGGATTGTGTGCACGGGCCTTTATTGGGAGGATTTGTGGCTTCGGGAAAGACAATATAATTTATACAGCATGTCAAAGTTGTGTTTTTATTTTCTGTTTTACTACTACTATCCAGCCATCAGCATTTGATATATTTTTTGGTAAAAGTATAAAACTGTTTTAGTGAGCAGAATAATCGTTTAACTGCAAAGAAGTTTGCGGGAAACAAAATTTGCTCTAGTCTGAGAGTGGATCTATTATAGCTACTGCAGAATAATTAGTGTTCCATCACTCGGTTATATATGGCTGTTATTCTGACAGGAGTTCCACAAAGAATAAACAGTGAGAAGGCCTGATGACAGGTTTGAGCCCAGGCTGTGGAAATGATTTAGAATAGAAGAAGAAATAACACCTGATGTTAATGGAGCTGTATTGAAAATGCAGTAAAATATGTAACACACAGTTCATGGCCCATCCGGAATCCTTTTCAAATACCCTTTTAAAGGCTGAATATGTATTACAGATGCCTGTGCTAAGTGCTGGTTCCCATTTACAACATACTATATCTGAATGGGCTAAATGAAAGTTTTGGTTAAGCGTTGTATGCCGAATATTTTCAGTTTATAAATAAAAGAAATCCTCTGATCTGTCGGGTCCTTTGAGATGTAGGGACCATTGTCTGGTCTAACAGCTTCATTTGGACTTGTGTACCAGTCTAATGCATTTTATAATAACCAGGAAAAAAAATAAGTTGTACAGTGCTGGCGTATTCATCTTTGTATCTGTAAATTGTACATCCTACTTACCTGATAAGTTTCCCTTTAACTTATAAATTGTATCATCTCTTCCTTGTGTAGCGGGCAGCTGTTTTCTTTGCTGACCCTGCTCTAAAGTTAGAGGTTAGTTACCTCTGACCCATTTGTTTTCAAATTTGGACCTCTGTTCCAGCCGTGGCTGTACTGCAGGTGACCACTATTGTTGTCTGGGGTATCAGTTCCACCCCAGGCCAAGGGTGGCAGCAGTCAGATCCAGGTGTGTTGGGTATTCAATTTTAGCTGCCAATCAGTGGGGGCTGATCGCCTCGCTGTGCATGCTGGGGAGGAGTATTTAAGGGACAGACGTCACGGGTTCTGGGTCGTCGTCGTCCGCCCTGGGCAGTTGTCCCACCACCCTTGTGTGTGGCCCTCCTGGCCAGGGTTGCGTGTTCACAGTTTCCTTGCTCCGGGAACACGTTGGTCTGGAGTCATGTCTTGCCGAGCAGGTCCAGTATCCAGACTGGGTTTGCATTGACAAAGTGGTCCTGTGCTATCCATCCTAGAGGGAGGAAGCTACTGAATGAAGTACCTGTCTGGAGAGCACCAAGCATGAGGCTGGTACACTCGGGGGAGGCCTGAACTTCATTAAAGGACACATTACTACTGAAAGGCTGAGCAGTAACTTCCCGTCAGTTTCCTGATTTCAGAAGTAACTATTTTGAGAAGAGATCCGGGTGCTTAATCCTAAAGAGAGAGGATTCTGGACTGGACATATCTCCACCTTCGGGAAGGTCAGTGGCAGAGACTGTACCAAGGTTCTGTGTAGCGTCCTGGCTGCTAGGACTAGTGAGAGAGGCCTATCCAGGGGCACACTACCCACTCTGGCTAGAGTGGCGACGAGAGTTTATGTCTGGGAGCAGGAGTGCTTCCTGTCAAGTTCTACACCTGAACCCACTACCTATATCCTATTTCACCTCTTCAATCTAATGTTCGTTCTTTTACCACGTTTGGTAAATAATGCAGAGAAAAAGGAACGCAATGTGTAGACATTGACTTTGTTTCAGCTCTCATGCAGTACCCTAGACGGTGGAGAAATAGAGGTAACTTGCCACACAAAACAAACCAGCAGCTCCTTTGAGGGTAGTGCTACACTTCTCCAAAAAACAACCCATCCCAACCTAACAAGACACCAACCTTCGGGGGGCCATCTATGGTGCTTGCTTATCTTGGCCTTTGCAATATATGCTGCTGCCCAGACCTTTTTTTTTTTTTCTCAGAAAATGGTGGATGTGGTCCAATGCATTGTTCCTAAAGTTTCCCCACCTTCTAAAAATAAACTTTGTATGGGGCAGGGCAATATTCTCCTTGTATTATGTTTTTGTCTATAGTTTGTAATTGATAAATTTATATTATACACAACTGTATGATACTCTGGAGGAGGAGGGGGTGCTTAAAAATTGACAAGAAAAATAATCTAAAGTTATAGACAAATATTTAAAGGGGTTCGTGTTCTTCTGGCAGTCACTGTCCCCCCTGTTTTACTTAACTGAGCCGTGGAATTCACTCGGCAGTGACACACTCTTCCTCTCTTTCCACGGGGCCCGGCTCTTGATTGGATAGATTAATAGCAGCGCTGCCATTGGCTCCCGCTGCTTTCAATCAAATCCAATGGATGTGGGTGCCAAGTCATACATTCAGTGGCTATGGACAAGGGAGAGGCCTTCTCCCAGCGGGTTATCTGATGTGGGGAGGAGCTACAAGAGCCGCCGGGGGACCCCAGAAGTCGTGGATCGGGGGCCACTCTGTGCAAAATGAGCTGCACAGTGGAGGTAAGTATGACATGTTTGTAATTGAAACAAAAAACAAAAATTTACAATCACTCTGAGTTTGCTAGTGTTGCGGCAGTGCTTGCCAATCACAAAATGTCTGTCTGATTGGTCACTCCTCCCCTGGTCTGGCTTACGATACCCCAAACAACTTTACAGAATCGAACAATGTAATGAGCCTCCTAGTAAGAAGGCCTACCGCATTATCCTTTGTGATCTTAGTTATGTGCATAGAGCGTGCATTTTTGGTTTTCAGCTGTCACTTGATAAGGCGTGTACAGACACTGCTGAAGTGACACCAATTACCGCAGGTGAATTTTCACATTTCTAACTCATCTGACAAAATGTAAATAATAAGTAAGGTATTAAATCTTAGGTTGCCAATTTTAACCTATTCCATAATGAAATAACAGAATGTCCCTGAAGATGAGGGTCCTTTCATTACAGCGGCGTCTGTACTGATCAGCAGGCAATCTGTCTACAGACCCCCTACTAAATTGGAGCAGAGCAGCATAGAGGTCACTTTTGTGACCACCATGTCTGTTCCTTTTTCTCCTTTAGTGATTGTAGTCTTGTTTTTTTTTAAAACAAAAACAAATATGTTATACTTACCTCCTCTGTGCAGTTGGTTTTGCATAGAGCAGCCCGGATCCTCCTCTTCTCGGGTACTTCTCTGCTGCTCCACCCCTTTTTTGGCCCTGGTCCCATACCTGCCACACCTCACTTTATTGATTCCATGTAAGTACTTATGGTGGGCTCATTTGCCTTTCCCTGCCATGATTATTTCTAATTACATTAATTATATTTAACTCTTCCACCATTTATCATGGTTTTACTGTTTTTATATTATTACTACATTATATTTTTCCCTCCACCAATGCTGCTGTGATACTATGCATATAGGAATTCATTGAATGTACTGATCAATCAATTATGACAACTATGTGATGCGAGGATGATATATAATTTATGTACCTTGATGCCCATAATGCATACGCACATACACGTGTGTGAGAATGTAATTTTTTGATACGGTACATACATTTATTTTTTGATAAATATGTACATTTGTCCAACCTACCTCCAACTATGTTTATAGCCTCATTCAAAGACCCAACATTCCCGTTTTTCCTTTGAGCCAGGGATGGAGGTTACACTATGTTTGTGTCTCATCTAAAGTCCCAAAATCCCTTCTTGTTTTCTCTGATGCTCCTAGACCCCCCTCCTATCCAGTGCCCCCACAGTCAGTCGCTTCCTATGGGGGCACTGGAGCCGAGTCACAGCTCAGTGAGTCCATTCAGATTCGGAGCCCCGACCTGGCCCTGCCCCATCTCCCCCTGATTGGCTGACTCACAGTCATAGGAACCAATGGTGCCGCTGCTGTGTCTCAGCCAATCAGGAGGAGTGTCCCGGACAGCTTAGATATTGTCAGGAAATGGCCAAAGAAGGACTGGCAATTCCGCCCAAGACAATCATGACTGTCCTGGTGCACAGCGTGACTAAGGTGGGCGGTACTTCCTCCTTGTAACCTGAACAGATCACATGACTAACTTCCTGGTCTATTTAAGCCTGCTGCTGGAGCTGCTCATTGCTGGATTATCTCTTCAGTCTCTGTGTACCTTGACCTTGTCTTCTGATCTGTGCTTATCCGTTGTGACCCAGCTTGCCTTGACCTCGCTTCCCGATCTCCTGTGTTTGACCCTTGGTCTGCTTCTAGACTCTGCTTCTGCTTCCTGTCCACCCTTGGCTTGTACTTGGACCCTGCCATGACTTTGGCTCGCCCTTGTATATGCTCTGGACTGACCTACCTGTGTTTGACCCCCGGCTTGGCTTCTGGTATCTCCGTTCATCTGAATACAATAAGCTCAGTTCTGCCTGCCTCAGCCATCCCTCAGTGGCTGAGCTTATCAGACTGCAAGCAAGCACCTGGCCAACCGTGCTTCTGTGGGCACCGCGCTCCCTGTTCCCAATTCCAGGGTCACGCTGCACTCAGCCGCAAGGGGAGCCCTCTTAGCATCTCAATCTCCATACTCGTTCCTGACAGATACTCAGGAGCTGGGACTCAGTTAAGAAATGGGGGGGGGGGGCTGTGGCGGCTGCCACAGATAAAGATAAAAAAAAACGTCTGCCTATACAACTCCTATAACAGACCCAGGTTAGGTCTATAGACAGGCAGATGGGCCACCGTTAGATTTGAAAAACCAAAGGTAATTGGTTGTAAACGGATGTACGTTTGTTTACATCCATCTAGATATAGACTAGTTTTATTCAGATCCACCTCAAAAACGACAGTGAGAAAGGGGCCTAAATCTTACCATGCTCTACTCGTCTTTAAGATTCTACAATGTGTACAGAATATGTAGCTTAAGTAAGAGCTTCCTGGAGCTTTTCTGTCTTGTATATAAACTTTCGGCTTAAACTCCACACCAGACCTCCGTTAAAGAAAGGTTAATTGGTGAGGGATCTCTCATCATAGAATGTACTGGCTTTAGCAGCTGCTAGCATCAAGCTGCACTATTACATTCTAACCAGCTTATTTATGAATGGCTTTGGAGTGTGGAGAACCTGGAACATCACATACTTTGACATCTTAAGTTATAAAGGCTGTCGGAGCATTCTGATGAAGCAGTTAGTGCTTGATGATGGTTATATGGTACATCTTGTCCATGTTATTTATTAATATGTATTACAATGGAACATTATATTATTACAGGTGAAACTCAAAAATTTTAATATCGTGCAAACGTTCATTTATTTCACTAATGCAACATAAAAGGTGAAACTAATATATGAGATAGACTCATTACATGCAAAGCAAGATAGTTCAAGCCGTGATTTGTCATAATTGTGATTATTATGGCTTACAGCTCATGAAAACCCCAAATCCACAATCTCCGAAAATTTGAATATTACATGCAATCAATAAAACAAGGATTGTACATGGAACAATATCAGACCTCTGAAAAGTAGAAGCATGCATATGTACTCAGTACTTGGTTTGGGCCCCTCAATGCGGTGTGGCATGGAAGCGATCAGCCTGTGGCACTGATGAGGTGTTATGGAAGACCAGGAGGCTTCAATGGCGGCCTTCAGCTCTTCTGCATTGTTGGGTCTCATGTCTCTCATCTTTCTCTTGGCAATGACCCATAGATTCTCTATGGGTTTCAGGCCAGGCGAGTTTGCTGGCCAATCAAGCACAGTAATCCCACGATCAATGAACCAGGTTTTGGTGCTTTTTTGCAATGTGGGTGAGGTGCCAAGTCCTGCTGGAAAATGAAGTCAGCATCCCTATAGAGCTCATCTGCGGAAGGATGAAGTGCTCCAAAATATCCTGGTAAACGGCTGCAGTGACCCCAGACAATGAAGCACAGTGGACCAACACCAGCAGATGACACGGCTTCCCAAATCAACACAGACCGTGGAAACTTCACACTGGACTTCAAGCATCTTGCAGTGTGTGCCTCTCCATTCTTCCTCCATACTCCGGCTCCTTGGTTTCCAAATGAGATGCAAAATTTGCTCTCATCAGAAAAGAGGACTTTGGACCACCGAGCACCAGACCAGGTGTGTTTTTCTTTAGCCCAGGTAAGACGCTTCTGATGTTGTTTCTTGTTCAGGAGGCTTGACAAGAGGAAAAAAACATTTAAAGCCCATGTCCAGGATCCGTCTGTGTGTGGTGCTCTTGATGCACTGACTCCAGCCTCAGTCCACTCCTTGTGAAAGTTCCCAACACTTTTGTATGGCCTTTTCCTGACAATCCTCTCCAGGCTGCGGTCATTCCTGCTGCTTGTGCACCTTTTTCTTCCACACTTTTCCCTTCCACATAACTTTCTATTAATGTGCTTTGGTACAGCACTTTGAGAACATCCAACTTTTTTTGCAATTACCGTTTGAGGCTTTCCCTCCTTATGGAGAGAGTGTCAATGATGGTTTTCTGCACAACTGTCAGGTCAGCAGTCTTTCCCATGATTGTGATTCCTACTGAACAAGACTGAGAGACCATTTAAAGGCTCAGGGAACACTTTACAGGTGTTATGTATTGTTTAGCAGATTAGAGTGGGACACTTTGAGCCTAGAATATTGCACCTTTTCACAATATTCTTATTTTCTGAGATTGTGGATTTGGGGTTTTCATGAGCTGTAAGGCATAATCATCACAATTATGACCAATCACGGCTTGAACTATCTTGCTTTGCATGTAATGAGTCTATCTCATATATTAGTTTCACCTTTTAAGTTGCATAGTGAAATAAATGAACTTTTGCACGATATTTGAATTTTTTGGAGTTTCACCTTTATTTTATCTTCTGGGTGAATGGCTCAAGCACACCTAGAAATTATATCTGGAATTTAACCATTTGACTAAAAACAATTAATTTCTGCTTTCATTTTTTGGAGTATAAAATACATTATGATGAAATTTGTACAATTATGCATGATTCAGTGGAAATATAAAATATATAAAAAAATATATATATACTAATTATATATATATATACTAATTATATAAATAAAGCCTATCAGTACGTAGTTGAGGTTGAAAAAAGTCCTTCAAGTCCAACCTTTGTGTGTGAGTATATGTCAGTATTACATTGTATATCCCTGTATGTTGTGGTCGTTCCGGTGCTTATCTAATAGTTTCTTGAAACCATCGATGCCCCCCGTTGAGACCACCACCTGTGGAAGGGAATTCCACATCCTTGCCGCTCTTAGGCGGCGTACACACGAGGGGATATGTCCGCTGAAAACGGTCCGATGGACCGTTTCAGCAGACATCTCCGCTCGTGTGTATGGGCTAGCGGACAGATTTCTCCACCCGACAGATTTCAAAGCAAGCTTTGAAATCTATCCGGTGGGAATCTGTCCGCCCGACATGTCTGCTGGTTAGTACACTTACCAGCAGACATGTCGGCCCCCACCGCCGCCATGCCGCTGCCGAATGGATTCGGCGCATGCGCGGAAGTGTTTTACTTCCTGGTGCGGTGACGCGGCGGCGTCAACGTCACCGCCGCGTCACCGCCACGTCACCGCGCCGTCCGGCGGCGGGGAATTTGATCCGATGGTGTGTACACGCCATCGGATCAAACTCCCGATCGGACATATCCGATGGAAATGGTCCGCGGACCGTTTTCATCGGATATGTCCGATCGTGTGTACGCCGCCTGACAGTAAAGAACCCTCTACATAGTTTAAGGTTAAACCTCTTTTCTTCTCATTTTAATGAGTGGCCACGTGTCTTGTTGAACTTCTTTCCGTGAAAAAGTTTTACCCCTATTGTGGGGTCACCAGTACGGTATTTGTACATTGAAATCATGTCCCCTTTGAAGCGTTTCTTCTCCAGAGAGAATAAGTTCTCAACTTTTCCTCACAACTAATATCCTCCAGACCCTTTATTAGTGTTGTTGCCCTTTTTTGTAGTCTCCGCATTTCCAGTACACCCTTACTGAGGACTGGTGGTAGACTTAAGAATAGAAGAGAGTTATGTTTTCTTCTGTGTATTGAAACATTTCATAGTACCACAGTTAAACTTAGTAAATGAAAAAAATCTGAAAGCGTCCGTTTCCTATAGCAAGCAATCGGATTCTTAAAAGTATAATCTAAGGAATAATGCTAACCATCACAGAGAGCTTTCTTTAGGCTTAGTTTCACATATATGCAGTTTCCTCACCACTGAGTTAATTTTCGCAATTGAATGGGATGCTGTATCTACTGAAATGCAGGGAAAAGCTCCCTGTACCCTTTATGAAAATGCGACCGCAGAGAAACCACAAAGTGCAGTGTAGTTCCCAGTGTGAGAAACCACAGTGCCGTTTCCAGTGCGTGGATGTGCCATTAGGATTAATGGTATCCCTATGCATTTCCTGAGTTGCAGCATGTATTTCTCTGTGGGTGGTAGCGGGAACAGGTGCTGTCCGCCAGTGGCAACCACCCACACAAGCGTGAACCAAGCCGTATAGCAATCTTTAACAGAAAAGTTTTATTAATGAATATTGCAAAATCAGAATACATTCATTAAAACAAATGAGGTCTACATACAATACACAGACATAAACTTTCAGCAAGGAACAAAATAGAAAATATTGGACATAATGATTAACATGACTAGAATAAGAGTGGAAAACAATTCCTGAGTACCATGTTGTTTGGGTCTATAGTACAGCCATTTGCACCTCTTTTATCCCTATGCTGAAATACAGAAATCTATTTCGGATACAGGAAAATCAATGTTAAAGAAAAATTGATTGTTTTAAAAAGATCAGAGAATACAATATGTTGGTAAGCTCTGGTTCATGCAAAAAGAATGTACATATTCTAGGACAGTGGCAGGAGGATATTTGCCTGCTCACAGTAAAGATTGTCCTATCCACAAGCAAATTAGTTGATGGCCTATTGATTCACTCATCTGTAACTATGGCCATTCCTTGGTCAAGGACAGCGAATGTTGCAGTGTTTTTTTCCAAGCGATTGCGGACTTTTTACAAGAGATTTGAAGATGTCTACAGCTAATGGCATAGAATCTCACTTATTATCATATACCTTGTAATGCTTGTCTCTTAATTCCTGCAGTGCCCTCTCATCACTAGCAATACTCAAATCACTTACTTTGCAAGATAAATCAGACCATTATGGTCTGTGCCAGCAGAAAACTTCAGCCGCCATACCATTGTATGCCATGTTTTTAGAAAGTGCTCCATAAATCCTAATTGCCATGTATAAATAACAATACCATAGCTTTATATACGGTATATTTCCTCGTTTACTTTAACAGAGGCTTTCCTCTGGTTAGTCTGGTAATCTGATGTGCACTTATTCATATTACTTTATGACAGAGACAGGATTTGTTGGTGGAAAAATGCCATAAGCATTGCAGTAAGGTTTAATGGATAATCCAATTATTTAAAAATGTGTGTGTAATATATATAATATCTCTCTCTCTCTCTCTCTATATATATATATATATATATATATATATATATATATATATATATAGAGAGAGAGAGAGAGAGAGAGAGAGAGAGAGAGAGAGAGAGAGAGAGAGAGAGAGAGAGAGAGAGAGAGAGAGAGAGAGAGAGAGAGAGAGAGAGAGAGAGAGAGAAAGATCATGGGTCTTGCAGAGGAGGTCGATCAAAGAAGCAGTGTTTTTTTATTTTTAACATTTCGATTAAGCGCAGCCCATCTTTCTCAGGACACTATCACATGGAAGTGAACAGGCCAATAAACCCAAAGTCCCATCCACTAACAACATCCCCTAGTCATGACCTCACACAGAACAAGGGGAAATAATACACAGGGTAGAGGAAAAAAAATAAAATATAATAAAGAAATTGTAGAAAAGAGCATATACACAAAATCCTAGCTTAAATAAAGCTTTCCTAGAAGAGTTGAAGCTGCTATAGCTGCAAAGGATGGGCCAACTCAACATTGAACCCATTAAAGTTCATATGCGTGTAAAGGCAGGCATCCCAATACTTTTGGTAAGCTAGTGTGTGTGTGTGTGTGTGTGTGTGTGTGTGTGTGTGTATATATATATATATATATATATATATATATATATACACACACACACACACAGTTGTGCTCATAGGTTTACATTTATGATTTCTTGGCCATTTTTCAGAGAATATGAAAACTTTTCTTTCACTCATGGTTAGTGTTTGGCTGAAGCCATATCTAATCCATTAACTGTGTTTACTATTTTTAAATCATAATGACAACAGAAACTACCCAAATCACTCCGATCATAAGTTTACATACCCTGGTGATTTTGGCCTGATAACAAGTTGACGCAAAGGGGTTTGAATGGCTATTAAAAGGTAACCATCCTCACCTGTGATCTGTTTGCTATTAATTAGTGTGTGTGTATAAAAGGTCATTAAGTTTCTGGACTCCTGACAGACCCTTGCATCTTTCATCCAGTGCTGCACTGACATTTCTGGATTCAGAGTCATGGGGAAAGCAAAAGAATTGTCGAAGGATCTGGGGGAAAGGGTAGTTGAACTGTATAAAACAGGAAAGGGATATAAAAAAATATCCAAGGAATTGAAAATGCCAATCAGCAGTGTTCAAACTCTATTTAAGAAGTGGAAACCAAACCATGGTCGGGTAGTCCAGCTAAAATTTCAGCCATAACTGCCAGGAAAATTGTTCGGAATGCAAAAAAAAAAAAACACACAAATAACTTCAAGTGAAGCGGCAACCGGGGCTGTGATCAGCCAAAGCTGCAATTAGTTCACCCCCACACCAAGCGTGCGAGAGCCACCGGTAACTGCACACGGACTGAAGCAACGGCACATAGGTGCCATTGCTTCAGTTTGGCCCAGTGCGCATGTGTCAATGACATCGGCACATGCAGGAGACAGGGCATACAGTAAAACCTTGCTTTGAGAGCAACTTGGTTTGAGAGCGTTTTGCAAGACAAGCAAAATGTTTTAATAAATTTTGCCTTGATATACAAGCGATGTGTTGAAATAAGAGTAGCGTCATGTCACAACTGAGTATAAAAAAGGAGGAGCCTCCAAGTGTAGCAATATGGTTACATTTAATGAAGGTACAACATTTAGCAACTTATTGCTACACTTAGAGGCGCCTCTCTTCTCTTTTATACCCTGTAAAAAAAAAATTGGGATTACAAGCTTTTCTGGAACAAATTATGCTCGCAAACCAAGGTTTTACTGTATCTCCTAAACCGTGCAGGTTTAGGAGATATCCTGGGGTAGCTACAAGTAATAGGCTTACCTGTAGCATAAAGTGGTTGTAAAGGGTTTGCAACCACTTTAAGAATTCCCTTTCTATTTCACCCTGCAGGCACCATGATTTTCACAAAGTGACCATAACGTGCTTATTCACAATTGGGGGATCTATATACACTTTCTGTACAGGATTTCTCCAGAAATCGTATTCCTTGTCAGGGTTGCCAACCACCTGGAAATTTATGGACCGTTTGTAAAAATCTTCTGATTTATTTCCCTACCTGTACGTGTCCAGGAATGGGCACCGAGTGCCCATAAAAAAGATGGGCTTGGTCAGCTTTAAAGAGGAAGTAAAATTCCCTGGATTGTTTGTACCTATAGGTAAGCCTATAATAAGGGGAGAGTCTGTACAGGGGCAGACTGACAACTCATGGGGCCCCCGGGCAATAGGAGATTATGGGGCCTCCAGGCAATAGAGTATGGGGCCACACAGTATACACACACACACATACATTATACATACACAGTACACACATGGGGCCAGATTCAGGTAGGAGAGCGGATCTTTATTCTGGAGTAACGTTCGTCATTTATGTTACTCAGGCGAAACTTTAGGAGCAAGAACTGTTATTCACATAGCACTTGCTCCTAAAGTTGCGGCGGCGTAGCGAAAATGAGCCGGCGGAATTCAAATTGGGCGTTTAGGGGGCGTGTATTATTTAAACTAGGCGCGATCCCGCTGCGAACGTACTGCGCATGCGTCGACTGTCAGTGCGCATGCTTCAAATTCTTTCAGTGAACTTCAATGACGTCAATCCCCATTCACGGACGTTTTACGCAAACGACGTTAAACTTTTTCAATTCGACGCGATCACGACGGCCATACTTAACATAGGATACTCCACCTAGGGGGCATGTTTTTCTTTACACCGCGTATCGCTTACGGAAACGTCGGAAAGTCACTGCGTCGGGCCCGCGTACGATCGTGAATTGCCGTCTCTCGCTGATTTACATATTCTTGGCGTAAATCAGCGGGAACGCCCAGAGCGCCCATTTTAAAATTGCAGTTCCGATATGACGGCGAAATACAATTACGCCGCTCGTATCTGAACTCAATCCCGGCGTATCTTGTTTTCTGCATACAGAAAACAGATAAGCCGGCTCAAAGTGTGAGTTATGCTGGCGAATCGCTGATACTCCAGCTTAACTCTACCTGAATCTGGCCCATGGTATACACAGCAGGGGTAACCTTGCGTAAACTACGACGACGGTGCGCAAATACGTTCGGGAATCGGCGTATCACGCTCATTTGCATATTCGATGCAGAAGTTGACGGGAACACCACCTAGCGGCCAGCGAAACATTACAACTTAGATCCGACAGTGTAAGTGACTTACGCCAGTCGGATCTAAGCAAAATCTATGCGTAACTGATTCTAAGAATCAGACGCATAGCAGAAACAGAGATACGACAGTGTATCTGAAGATACACAGTCGTATCTCAGCTGAGAATCTGGCCCATAGTATACACACACACACACATTCACAGTATAGACACACAACATACACACAGTATACATGCACACACTGAAAAAGTACTGGAGAGGCAGGGCAGCTAAAATCTTGGCATGAAAAAAAAAAAAAAAAAGATTTTTACATACTGTATCTGGTTTTACTGAGGCTGGCAACCCTGATGGGGCCCCCTAGTGGCATGGGGCCATTGGGCAGTGCCCGAGTTCCCGAATGGTCAGTCCACCCATGAGTCTGTATATGTGTGTGCTCCTGATATAATACTTCTCTCCTGCCATGCCGGTTTATAAACGGCTGTCAGCTTTTAGTAGTTTAGCGACGGCGATGAAAAATGTATTCTAATTAGCTGTTTGTGTAACGATTGCTGCGTGCACCGCGGATAAGAAGTTCTGCAGCAGCGTCATTCCCAAAAATTGTGTCAACTATGAGGAATCAGGTTTTCCACAAAGCCTGCCAAATTATAAACTCTGCTTATCATTTGATATCTAGGTCATCGGGATTGCTGATGCCCTTGTTTTATAAGATGCCACCATGTACATAAATAGAGAAGATGTAGGCAGTGCGGTGTTTCTCACAGATGTAGAATAATCGTGTTCCTTCAGGCACAGGTAAACAGCCAACATAATCGCTGGCACACATCGACAGGCATGCGTCCCACCCACAGAAATAGAACTGATCCATAAACAAGCTGCGAGCAGAGGCCAGACTCAGCATGACACCCTCATTATGGTCTCCGTCCTTTCATGAAATGACATCAACCCCCAAATTACACTTATCAGCGTCAAGAGATGTATCCTCAGCTGCGTGCTCCTAAGTGACTTCCCTAACATTCTCCCTATAATTGGAGTGCTCCAGTCTCCTCCTCCTGCCCACACTAGTCATTCTCTTCTGCCTTTCTGGGGGAAGATAAATTAGAACAGGACCGCTTTCCTGTAGCTGCTTTACAGAGGTCATTTGATTCTTGGCACTAGATTTACTGCATAACATGCATGAGAAGCACCCAACCTGATCTAGATACATTTTTCCAAGGCACCGTCATTAACCATGTTCAGAAATGTTTGCAAACCCTGAGCATTACAAATATGAACATTCATCTTCCTTATATATTCAGTGTCAACTCCTATATCCTTAGTAGTGCTTTTCTTCCACCTTTTAAAAACCTATTAGACTGGATGGACAATATTAACACACAGCAGAAAATAGAAAGCTTTGAAAATTACAAACATTAACTTGTTGACCGACATTGTAAATGTCTAGTTTCATCAAGCTACCAGAAACGAGTTTTCTGAAATAAATCGGTACAGTGGAACCTTGGATTACGAGCAGTGTTAATTTTGTCGACTAAAACATTTTAGCCAACTAAATGAATACTACTGTATTTTAGTCGACTATCGAATTATGAGTATAGCCTCAGTCAGTGGTGTAGCGTGGGGGGGGGGGGGGTGCAGCGGCAGGTTACCTGCAGCTCTTCTGCTGCACTGTGCAGTCTAGGAGACTGTGAGCTTTTCTGCTTCGCTATGAGAAGTTGCGGTGCAGTCCAGGCTTAGGCTCCAGCGGTGACACTGAAACAGCAGTGAGTAAATGTACACTGAAGAACATCCATGATGATCCCAAGGATTGTGACCGTGCAGAGACTGGGAGGGGGGAGGAGGACAGGTCACTATAGTAATCAGGTAGGTCAGTGTAGTGGTCAGTGTAGGAATCAGGTAGGTTAGTATAGTGATCAGGTAGGTCGGTGTAGGAATCGGATTGCTCAGTACTACTATAATAGTGGAAGGGACTCTGCAGGTTAGGGGGCGCAAGTCTCTTGCCCTGCCCCGGGCACTGACAACCCATGCTACGCCACTGGCCTCAGTTAAATCTCATTAATGGAAATATCAAAGTACCATCACCCATAAGAGATTATGAAAAATTATACTAAGTGAGCATAGGGTGGTAGTTGCTAGTGCCACCTATACCCTTAAATGGTCAGTCAGAAAAAAACTTGTGCCCGTCTAGCTCTCGTCTGCTTCATAAGCACGGAGTATTCAGTGAACAAAGGGTTAGTTAGCCCTTTACCAATTGTTTAGAATGAAGCACCATTCTTGATGCCCATATAAATCATTCTGTGCTGGGAGAATACAAGCAATAGAAAAACAACTGGATGTTTGAGGCAATAAAACAGTTCAATCTCTAAAGAAGACCTACAATGTAGCATTTGTTTTAAAGCATTTGAAAATGTCACAGGATATAAAAGGCAAAAAAAAAAGAAACATGAAATGAATTAAAATACACAATCTGCTACATTACAATTGCTGTTATCATAATTTCCTCATAAATTAGATGATAACTTCATGCTCAGATTTATAAATTACCCACATTTTCTAAAAATGGGAAAATATATTGCCTCCGCACAGTTTGTGATGAAGTATTGTTTACACAAATTTTTCATTCATATTCTCCAATTAACAATGCAATGATTCACAGAGATCCGTGTAAAGCAATGCTGGAAAGTCAAATGGAATACAGTAACTACGTAAATAAATTGCGATTTTCCCACATTACATCCTTAAAGTGGAGTTCCACTGGAAAAAAAATATTAGGACACTTGCCTGTCCTGGGCGCCCGCGATGTCGGCACCCCAAGCCGATCTCTCCCTCGGCTCTCGGGTGCTCCCGCCGCCATCTTCCGCAAGGGAATCAGGAAGCACTCGGGTTTTCACACCGGAATTGCAGATGAGCCGTTTTTCAGGTGCTATTTTTAGCGCTAAAGCACCTGAAAAACACCTCCAGTGTGAAAGGGGAAAAAATTGAAACCTACATAGACTGACTATGACATTTGACCCAACACTGACCTAGATCAAATTTTAGTTTTATTTATTAGTATATTTTTTTTTCACACAGACTTTGTGTTTTGATTTCCCCATTTAACAAGGAGAAAAAAGTGCAATGCATCTTTTTATCCATTCCAGAGGAGAAAAGGGTACATGAGCTGGCAGTCCTGTTAGGCCGCTTACACACGATCGAACATGTCCGCTGGAACTGGTCCGCAGACCAGTTTCAGCGGACATATCCGATCGTGTGTATGGCCTAGCGGACAGGTTTCCAGCGGACAAAAGTTTTAAAACATGCTTTAAAACTTGTCCGCTGGAAACCTGTCCGTCGGACATGTCCGTTGGTTAGTACACCTAACCAG
Source organism: Rana kukunoris (assembly GCA_029574335.1). Classification (NCBI taxonomy): domain Eukaryota; kingdom Metazoa; phylum Chordata; class Amphibia; order Anura; family Ranidae; genus Rana; species Rana kukunoris. The sequence goes on along the minus strand of CM056060.1, from coordinate 23,028,999 downwards.
CGGACCGAAATCCCCTGCATGCATCGAATGGATTTGACGCATGCGTGGAAGGATTTTACTTTCTGGTTTGCGGACGTCGCGGCGTCAACGTCACCGCGCTGTCTGTCTGCGGGGATTTTGGTTTGATCGTGTGTACACACCATCAGACCAAAAGATCCCCGGAGACATGTCCGATGAAAACGGTCCGCGGACCGTTTTCATCGGACATGTCTCCTCGTGTGTACGTGGCCTTACAGATCACTGTGATAGCCAATCACAAACTGTTCCACTGATCATGTGATCTCTGGGTAAAACTTAGTGTGGTTTGATTGACATGCTACAGGCATGTGAATAAACACTAAAAATGCAGATAGCCATGCCTCCGGGAACTTTTTTTTTTCCATCCCACTGTAGCGCCATAGCCTAAAGTATGGTGGCGACTCTGCTCTGAATTCAGGAGCAGTGCAGCATTCTTGCCACCCCGTCACAGGAAGCTGCATTGGGTGAACTTCATTGGCGGGATCATTAGGTATTTGCAGGGGAACTAAGAGAAAGCTATATAAATGCAGATGGATCTACTGTATAATAAAGTGTGATGGCACATATTGTTTTTTTGGGAGCCCATGAGGCTACTTTAACAGAGCAGGCCTTCCCATTCCAAGCGTGATAGCTTTCAGCTGCCAGATGGTAATTCAGTAATAAGATATATTCTATTTAAATACATTGGCAATGCTGAAAATGATTTCAGATCTTCTAAAGGAATACATAAATGAATTAAGAGATATTAGCCACAGTGGGCTAAACACATATTATTGCGCGTGTGTGTGTCTTAATGAGTGAGCTGCAGTGAACACAACAAGGTTAATAGGAATACATATTAAAGGTTTATCTCTAAATGTATTATATTATTCTTTTACATACGTTAGTTAATGGTAGTAGCTTTGTCATTTAATTTATAGCACATTCTCACAGGGATGCATTAACAAATGCGTTGTATCACGTTTTTCATGTGCTGATGCACTGCATTAGATATGAATATTTACCATCCATGGTTCCACTGCTGGAAACTGGGTCTGTTTGATCACATATGATGTCAGTTCATCCATTGCTTCCCGCGTCCCTTCAAATCCGTGTAGGGTGTGATGCCGCGTACACAGGACCTTTTTTCGGGTTCTAAAAAATGACTTTTTTAATGTTGTTAGAAATGATCGTGTGTGGGCTTCAGATTATTTTCGGGTTCTGAAAAACGGCCAATTTTTTTTCCGAACATGCTCTATTTTTTCACAACGTTTTAAACGTTTTCGTTTTTCGGGTTGTAAAAAATGGTCGTGTGTGGGCTTACCGGCTTGAAAGGTTTAAGCAGCCCAAATGGTGGCGTCATCCGAATGGAACTTCCCCTTTATAGTGCCGTTGTACGTCACAACGCTTTGCTAGAGCATTTTTTTTTTCACGATCGTGTGTAGGCAAGACCATTTTAATGATCAAGTTGAAAAAAAACATTGGGCCAGATCCGCCACCGTAATTTCAAATCTGCGCCGGCGTATCATTGTTTTGTATCCACAAAACAAGATACGCCGTTTTTGGGGGTAGATTTACGCTGGACGCTAGGGGCGCTTCCGTTTATTTTCCACGTTGAATATGCAAATGAGCTAGATACTCCGATCCACGAACGTACGTACGCCCGGCGCAGTGTTTTTACGTGGTTTGCTGTATGGAGGCGTACGTAATGTTAAGTATGGACGTCGGGCCAGCGTCAAATTTTACGTCATTTGGGTAAACCGTTCGCGTAGTTTTCATTGATGTTTTGCAACGTGATTTGGAGCATGCGCACTGGGATACGTCCCCGTCCGGTGCATGCGCAGTTAAAAAAAATAAGTAATTTACGTCGGATCACGAATGATTTAAATAAAACACGCCCACCTCTTCCCCATATGAATTGCGCTGGCTTACGCCGGCCCATTTTCGCTATGCCGCCGTAACTTAGGACGCAAGTCCTTTGTTGATACGGAACTTGCCTTCCTAGCGTAGAGATACGCGGGGCTTTGTGGATATGGCCCATTGTTTTTTCTAGAGCCTGAAAAAAGTTGTGTGTACTTCATTAGACTTCATTAACTACCATCCAGCTCCCCGCACATTTCCCCTTCCCCGTGTCTCTACTTCAGCCATACACTGCAGCCCTTTGGATTTTTAAATTTGTTCAATTTCTGCCCTTGTTTTTTACATCCACATAAGGACAGTCTGGCCTTGTCGGTTGAGAAGAATGGGTGTAGATCGCACTGCGCTCACTCTATCAGTCAGTGTTGTAGATTGGTAGGGTGTGGATAGAGGGAAAGAATTGGTTTCCAGAGGTTCGTGGCCAGTTTGGAAAATGGTGGCAATGAGCCCAGTTATGGGCTTGGGCTGCTACCTCGGTGTGCGTTCTAGCGGTCGACTCCACGTGTAATGTACAGGCAGTCCCTGAGTTACCAATGGGCTAGGGTCTGTAGGTTTGTTGTTAAGTCTAATTTGTTCGTAAGTCAGAACAGTACCTTTGTTGATGGCCAAGATGACTACTCTGTGATTTCCGATGTTCTGTCGATATGTGCCCGACGTCGAATAGTGTCCACACATGCGCAGAAGGGAAGGCACTTCAGCTATGTTGCCGATCACATATTGATAGAACCCCGGGACCAGCGTAGAGAGCAAATGGTTTTCATTGTTGATGTCCGTGTAGTGAAGATGCTCCATTTGTCTCTATTTCACCATAGACATTGTTGTCTTTAGATGGAGAATGGTGGAGGATTTGATACTTTTATGCATTTTTGTACTTGTTTATTTATCTATTTATTCTTTAATACATTTTCATTTTTTGATACTTGATTTGTATTCTATTGGACACTATGGGCCAGATTCTCAAAAAATGGCGTATCTGGCGGCGTAGCGTATTGTATCGCATTTACACTACGTCTACGCAAATTACTGGAGCAAGTGCCGTATTCTCAAAGCACTTGCTCCGTAATTTTCGGCGGCGTAGCGTAAATGCGGCGTCGTAAGGCCGCGTAATTCAAATACTGAAGGAGGGGGCGTGCTGTATTTAAATTAAGCGTGCCCCCGCAGCAAACCAAGTGCGCATGTGTCGGCCGGGAAAAAAGCCCAGTGAGCATGCTCCAGCTCACGTCGGAAAGCGTAGTTGAAACAGACGTCAAAACGACGTGATCATCACTTACGCAATTCCCTATTCGCGAACGACTTAGTAAAACGACGTAACCAACGGAAAGACGACGCTGACCCGACGCCATACTTAACATGGCAACGACGGCACTTCGGAAACATACCCCTCATACAGCAGGGGTAACCTTACGTGTACGCAACCTACGTAAACTACGTCGCCGTGTCGCAAAAACGTTCGGGAATCGGCGTAATAGGCTCATTTGCATAGGCAAATGAGAAAACAACGTAAAGGCCACGTAGCGGCCGACGTTGTCATTACATCTAAGATCCGATGGTGTAATTGCTTTACACCTGTCAGATCTTTAGTGTATCTATGCGTAAGTGATTCTAAGAATCACTCGCATAGATACCCATTGAAAAAAACTGCGATACGACGGTGTATCTGAGATACACCGTCGTATCTCAGCTGAGAATCTGGCTCTATATCTCTAAGGCTCTATATGTGGCATCTTTTTCTATACCTAGCTTCTTACTTGGTATAGTGTTGTGTTGTGTTGTGTTTTTTCTTTACGTATTATCCCATAGACATGTAGAATTTCCATCTACTTTCAGCTGTATTAGTGTGTTATTTGCACACATACTGGTATGCAGTAGTGTATTTAGGTTGTGTGCTGCCCTAGGCCTGACTAAACTTGTGCACCCCCTAATTTTAAAGATGACCCACCCCTTTCTGTTTAAGACTCACCCTGCATTTTTTGAGTGGGGACACTAGTTCTTAGGGCACGGGGGCAATGGATTCCCTTAATTTGCATATATTTCCTCTCACTTCCTCTTTGGCTATGGGGCAGGAAGTGAAGGCAAATCTCTGCAATGTGACAGGGATGGTAAAAAATGAATTGACAGGGGCTTTAATCTCCCTTACTCTATCCAAAACTAAAAGAAAAGTGTTGCCTGTAGTTCTACTTTAAGCACAAATTTCTGATCATTTTATGGCGAGGACTAAGAAGATATAACCATGCCAATGGTGCAGCAGAAAAAATATAGCACAGTGAGAAAGGTTTGTGGTCCAGGATGATAGGACAGTCAAAATTAGAAGCAGCTTGCGTTACACTAACAGTGTAGCACAAGCCGGCGGGGACTCTTTCCGTCCTGCCCCCGTGCAAAGTGCTGCCCTAGGCCTGGGCCTTGTTGGCCTAGGCCAGGATACAGCATTGCTGGTATGTCTGTTAAATCCTGAATCACGCATGTACACTGTGCTTTTACCCTTTATCAAGTTTAGAATCAAACCAGTTATTAATATTGTCACAGTGCTACCAGGCAACACATACCGTACAAAAAATAAGATAACACACTGGGACAGCTTTGGGTTTTCAGGGCCTGAGATGTACAGATGGATTGTATGCATCACCCAGAGGTTCAGTACATATAATCAAAATGGACAAGCTTAATTAAGAAACAATTCAATTAACAGAGTGATGACTCAGCCTAAGTAACAAGATTATGTGCACATTAAAGGGATGGGATAACGCCTGAGAAGAACTATTCAAATTATCACAGGGGGAAGGTGACATTATTTTGCATTTTAAGGAGCTTATACTTGTTCCTTTTGTATATATACTGGTAATTAATATAAATAACCTGCTTAAACTATAAGAAGGTGTTTACCTTCTGAACCTTACATAGTAAGGTTCCATTTTGAAGGGATACTAAGCTATAAAATAAACCACAATTTCCCTTGTTGTGAGAAAATTATTGTTGACAAAAAAAAAAATCTCTTCTTGACTCAGAAAAATGCCATACATGTATATGTAATAAAAAACGGGGGCCACACACAGGGTTCAAGTTTGTAATAAGAAGGGGAATTAACAAAAATGTGCAAGTTGAGGCTTGTACCACTCGTCCAAACGTAGAAAATGGAACAGATTTTGCTCCTAAAGCCGAGTACACATGAGCCAAATGTCGGCAGACAATGGCCGGTTAAAAAACAAAAAACTTTGGTCCGTGTGTATGTCGGTTTGTGTGGCAGAAGCCGTTTTGCCAGTGATCCCATCTCAAGTCTTTCCTTATAGTGACCATCAAAAAACAATGACGGCAAGTATGCCACATTCAAGAATCACTTATGACGATAAATTAACATGCTGGATTTTCTTTCTGCTTCTGGTAACCAATAATTGCCAATAAAAACAAATGAGATAAGAGCGTTTGCATGCTCCAGATCAGCCTTTCTCAACCTTTTTACCGCTGGGGAATCCTAAAAAAAAATTTCAGGTCTCGAGGAACCCCTGATAAAACCCATTCATTGGGGGTCAGTGGGAACAATGCCCCTTACTTTGGTGGTCAGTGAGAATGCCCTTTTTTACAGTAGAGGCAAGAATGCCCTCCTTACAGAGAACTATGAAGATCATTGGTGTAATACCACTGGCTCCTCCAAGTGGAATTGGCTCAGAACTCTGTAAGCACCATCAAACAGAAGGTAAATCAGCCACAGCTCAAGGAACCTCTAGCCACCTCTGGAGGAACCCTAGGGTTCCACGGTTCCTGGTTGAGAATGGCTGCTCTAGATACTATATTAACACCAATCGGCTAAAGGTAGATGTTGGTGGGTCTTGTCTCACAAGCTGTTCAATAGCATGGAGACGTTCAACCTGCTGTTGTTCTTAGAAAGGCATCATTCTAATACAAGTTATTGTTCAATACCACAATGTACACACATTTTATACATAGAACAGACTACTTTACTTCACAGAGGTGACAATATGTCACAAAGGGGAGTACACCCCTCACATTTTTGTAAATATTTTATTATATCTTTTCGTGTGACAACACTGAAGAAATTACACTTTGCTACAATGTAAAGTAGTACAGTAAGTGTGCAGCTTGTATAACAGTGTAAATTTGCTATCCCCTCAAAAAAACTCAACACACAGACAATGTCTAAATACCTGGCAATGTGAATACACCAAGTGAAAATGTCCAAATTGGGCCCAAAGTGTCAATATTTTGTGTGGCCATCATTATTTCTCAGCACTGCCTTAACCCTCTTGGGCATGGAGTTCACCAGAGCTTCACGGGTTGCCACTGGAGTTCTCTTCCCCTCCTTCATGACGACATCACGGAGCTGGTGGATGTTAGAGCCCTTGCGCTCCTCCACCTTCCGTTTGAGGATGCTCCACAGATGCTCAATAGGGTTTAGGTCTGAAGACATGGTTGGCCAGTCCATCACCTTTACCCTTAGCTTCTTTAGCATGACAGTGGTCGTCTTGGAGGTGTGTTTGGGGTCGTTCTTTTGGAATACTGCCCTGCGGCCCAGTCTCCAAAGGGAGGGGATCATGCTCTGCAATAGTATGTCACATGAAAAGATAGAATAAAATATTTACAAAAATGTGAGGGGTGTACTCACTTTTGTAAGATACTGTATTTGTATATTAAGGTCTTTTGTAAACTATTGATCTTTTAAAAGCTTTGGAGTAAAGCACAGGATCCAACAACAGCATAATGAAAGCATATGGACTGAGATGTAAGGAGCATGCTAAATGATTAAGGGATTTGGTGGGTTATGTTTTTTATTTCGTTCATTCTGAGGAGTAATACGTTAAGGTGACCAATTTTTTTAATCAACGAATCTGCCTGTCGCCGCCCGCCTCACAGCCTGTCAAGTCAACAGGCCATACACGGTCAAATTTCAAATGAATTTTCTTTCCTGAAAACAGAAAATTATTTTTTTGTGATCCCATGATGCCACCATTGATTTAAAAAATTCGGCCAACCAAGCCTTCATGTTGCTACAGAAAAAAAAATTTGTGGCCGGGAATTTTCTTTTCTTGCGCATTTTTTTCTATTACATTTCTCTCACGATTCTCCCATCACTGATTAGAAAATAGTTTGTTTTTCCAAAAATTTCCAACATGTCTGGATTTCTCAAATTTGATTGCCGCACGGAAATTGGCTGTTGCTGCAGTCCACTAATGTTGCGATATAGAAACAGAAATTCTTAAGATACGATTTTCGAAAGAAAATTATTTCGAAATTCCAACTGTGTATGGCCGGCATTACTCTCCAGGCCCCGGCTACTACTGGGTGGGGAGCGGAGGAAGATCACTCTGCCAGGGAAGGCAAGGAGATAAGCAGGCAGGCTGCTGGCTGGGACTTGAGCCAAGGCAGAAGAACATGCGAGTGGAGCTGAATGGGCATGTACCCAAAACTGAAGAAATATTACCTCTGCTCCGGCCAGCACATGATCATCAGAAAGGGGCACAGAAAAATGGGAAAAAATACACCCTCCCTAAGCTAATAGGAGCGGCGGAGAGGGAGGGGGGTGTAATTCAGATTTTTATTTATTTTTTATTCCGCACTGTCTTTGAAATTGCCCCAGCCCCCGTTCAAATCCAATCCAGGGACAAATCTGGGGACAAACTTGGTCTGGGGACAGTGTCCTCAATCCGGGGACTGTACCCTGAAACCGGGGATGTCTGGTCACCCTATAATATGTGTAATCAAAATTTGGCTATCAGACAACAAATAAGGATAAAAAAACATACTTGTGCACAACATATAGCATAGTATAGTATAATATAGTATAGCATTGGGGAAAATGATGGAAACAAAGTGAATGACAAGTGAGTGGATTGAAGGGTTTTTAGTCTGAAAGAAGAGCATTCTGTAGCGGGTTTACAGGTGATCAGAGGAAGCAGAGCTCAGTGACACACTTACTGTGTGGGAAGAAAGATTAAAGGCATATGAAAAAAAGATAGGCCACGGGCAAAAGATCTGCTATGCACTCAGTACTGTGCCACTGTTGGGAAAGTCAAGCCCGTGTGGAGTACAGTAAATACAATCATCAAAGTGTGTCACGCTTACATAACATTGAAAATAGCAGGCTTGTTATTTTTTTTCCTACATATTGAACTTTAATGTTCTTTATCACTCTAAAGAGCGTAAATTGTGTGTCATTATATGAACAATAGATCATTAGTAGCAACATATGTCCTTTAGTCTTTCTGTAGCGTGTGATTTGGAACGAGCCAGCTTGTACGTTTTCACACTCCGGCCTACTATATAATAGGTGTAAATTCTACTTAAGGACACAAAATTGTAGCTTTCTCTTTGTTGTGCTGCCCAAATTAATGATCACGCTATCTGCCTGATTCAGTAAGAAATCCAAGTGTTAATGCAGCATAAACGAGCCAGAAACACTGCGCAGATCCCGGTACATCAATATGAGACGTAGTCTTCTGTTTTTTTTTTACATTTACTGAGATTAGCTAATTTAACGCTACATTAATATGAAGTTTTTGCACCCAACTGACAGCAAAAATAACTTGTATGTCTGCTGCTAGTGGCTACGCCAGCTCAAGCTTTGCATATTTACAAGTTCTGACAATATGGCTTCCAAATTCTATAATCAGTCTAATAAGGCATTTACAGTTTATTATTAAACTAGTTTAGAGGTTTCTCCAGCAAGGAAGGCAAAGTATTGATAGCAAGTAGTTAACAAAAAGTTTGTAGAATAAAAATAAGATTGATTTACAGTATTTCTTCTGCACAAAACCAGAGTGCGAGGAACTGCTGGGATTTGTAGACATGCTTTACACGTTTCCTAATACTGTGAATTGAGGGTTATATTTCAAGACTTGTATTGTTTTAATGTACCAACACTGCGAATAAAACAAAGTTCAGACTATAGATTACCGGTACATTAATGTACATAGGTTAGATTTAAATGATTACTTGTTCATGTTGTCACAGTCTGGTCTATCCAAAATGTGACATATAAACATGGTTGCCAACCTTCCGCAGCATTTTTTACTGACAAAACATGGAAAATTTACTGATTTAAACCTAAAAAGTTAAAGGGGTTGTAAAGGTACCATTTTTTCCCCTAAATAGCTTCCTTTACCTTAGTGCAGTCCTCCTTCACTTACCTGATTCTTCCATTTTACTTTTAAATGTCCTTATTTCTTTTGAGAAAGCCTCACTTCCTGTTCTTCTGTCTGTAACTCCACACAGTAATGTGAGGCTTTCTCCCTGGTGTGGAGTGTCGTGCTTGCTCCCTCCCTTGAACTACAGGAGTGTCAGGACGCCCACTAACACACAGCTCCTTTCTCTATCTGCAACGTAGAGAGAGCTACCACTAAAAGAAAGCTCTATTTGTGGGAAAAAAAGGACATCCATATTTTTTGGGCACAGGGTCGCACGACCGCACAATTGTCAGTTAAAGCAACGCCGTGCCGAATTGCAAAAAATGGCCGGTCATTGAGCAGCCAATTCTTCCGGGGCTGAAGTGGTTAAACCACTGCAGACAAAGCTGAAGATTTGGTGTGCAGCTCTCATCAAGCCTAATGATGCCCTAACAAAGGGCAAAGTCCCAAAGCCTGTAAGCAGAAGTAGGACATGTGGCACTGACTTGTACCGCATGAAACTGCAATTCAACAGCACCTGTACACTCCAATAATTTAAGTAGTAAAATACAGGGAAAAGATTTAATATGCTAGAATACATTTATGGTCTCGTACTGTATAATAAAGCCATGCCCAATGAATCTTTTAGCACTAATAATAAGCACACTATGCATGCATTTCATCTAATAGTGTATTGTAATAGGGAGTATGTATATCAGTATACACTGGCTGCCTATGTGCATACCCCTAAGGGCATGTTCTTACATGCATTAATACCATGTGTTTAAGCAGCATTTACTCTTCATTTCTAAAGCCTCATAACCGCCCTTAAACGCCTGTCATGCATATTACCACACAGTGCTGTACACACAGGAGTTGTGCCAAAAATTAAGCAGAGTATGTCTCCCTCATACGACATTGATGCTTGCAAGTCATCTTGGAGGTGTGTTTGGTATCGTTAGGGAGGGGATCATGCCCTGCTTCAGTATGTCACAGTACATGTTGGCATTCATGGTTCCCTCAATGATCTGTAGCTCCCCAGTGCTGGCAGCACTCGTGCAGCCCCAGACCATGACACTCCCACCACCATGCTTGACTGTAGGCAAGACACACTTGTCTTTGTACTCCTCACCTGGTTGCCGCCACACACGCCTGACACCATCTGAACCAAATACGTTTATCTTGGTCTCATCAGACCACAGGACATGGTTCCAGTAATCCATGTCCTTAGTCTGCTTGTCTTCAGCAAACTGTTAGCGGCCTTTCTTGTGCATTATCTTTAGAAGAGGCTTCCTTCTGGGACGACAGCCATGCAGACCAATTTGATGCAGTGTGCGGTGTATGGTCTGAGCACTGACAGGCTGACCCCCCACCCCTTCAACCTCTGCAGCAATACTGGCGGCACTAGCACATCTATTTTCCAAAGACAACCTCTGGATATGACGCTGAGCATGTGCACTCAACCTCTTTGGTTGACCATGGTGAGGCCTGTTCTGAGTGGAACCCGGCCTGTTAAACCGCTGTATGGTCTTGGGCACCGTTTCGGGTCTTGGCAATCTTCTTATAGCCTAGGCCATCTTTATGTAAAGCAACAATTCCTCAGAGAGTTCTTTGCCATGAGGTGCTCACTTTTGTTGCCAGCGGTTTAGACATTAATAGCTGTGTGTTGAGTTATTTTGAGGGGACAGCAAATTTACACTGTTATACAAGCTGTACACTGACTACTTTACATTGTAGCAAAGTGTCATTTCTTTAGTGTTGTCACATGAAAAGATATAAAAAATATGTGAGGGGTGTACTCACTTTTGTGAGATACTGTATATAACAGGTTGTTGTGTAACTGGTATTTTTATTAATGCTCTTTGTTAGATAGTTTCAGTATTCTATTGCATCGTTATTCCATTAGCAAAGCTCGCTAGATTCTTTTGTACATGCTGTATACATTTCTTACACAATGTTTTTGTACCATTAACCCTGAGATCACAATGCCCCCCCCCCCCCCCCCCCCCTTCGATGCACACATGGGGTGCTAATTGACAGTGTTATAAGAAGGATGCCTGCATTGAGATCTACCTTCTTCAGAGTAAAAATCTCAGGACAGATATTTTTGATAGACTCAGCAGTGCTGAGCATGTTACGTGAACAAGTCTTTGTATAACACACAATGTCTGAGTCACACAATTTGTATATGTATAGCTGAGAGTGATAAAAGAATGTGTAGTGACCTAGTAAATGTGTGTGCCATTAAATGGCTCAATCCAGTCAGACAGAAATTTTGCATCTAAACTGACTTAGTAGACATGGCCTACCTGCTGCGTGCCTCTAATTTTCGGCCCAGCATAAAGCTTGTGCAGCTGGCTCCCCTGCCAGGATAAATGCCTGGAAATGCTAATTTTCTCATCTTTTGCATGACCCTTAAAGTAGGACAAAAGTTTAGATTTCTTAGTTCCATTGAGAGAAGCAATGTTATGTAGCAATAACAAACAAGGGTTCTAGCCTTTTTTGTTTCTGTCTGTGATGTTATTAAAAATTTTCTTTCACTTCCCACTTGGTAAACCCATTTGTCCTCGGACAGCAAAGCATGGTAAACCTGACAGGGGTTCTAATCCTTTCCTACTCTGACCGAACAAAAAATAAATGTTTGGCCTGACAATACACTTTAACCGCTTCCGAACCAGTTGCTGCAGTTATACTGCGGCAGGTTGGGTCCCCTGCTCCAGCTGTCGTAGCTGTACGTCGGGTCTTTAAGACCCTTTAGCAGGCACGTGCCTGCTGTGTATGCATGGGCGGACGCCATGACAGCAGGGCCCCCGCGATCGCTTGTGACAGAGTGAGAACCGGGATCTGTGTGTATCACACAAATCTTGGTTCTGTCAGGGGAGAGGAGAGAGATTGTGTGTTCCTACTTAAAAGGAACAACAATCTCTCTTCTCCCCTAGTCAGCCACATCCCCCCAGTTAGAAACGCACGTAGGGAACACATTTAACCCCTTTATCACCCCTAGTGTTAACCCCTTCTGTCACGGTGCTACCAATGTGAACCCACAGGCGAGCAGGTGACTCAGGATCCCCTAGGGCAGTGATGGAGAACCTTGGCACCCCAGATGTTTTGGAACTACATTTCCCATGATGCTCCACTACACTGCAAGAGTGCATGAGCATCATGGAAAATGTAGTTCCAAACCATCTGGAGTGCCAAGGTTCGCCATCACTGCCCTAGGGCGTGAAATCTAAGAGCCAGCTGATATTCTGCCAGGAACCCCCTAATGAGGGTTTGGGCTTAGATGCGTGCTGACCCCAGGTCACAACCCCCCAGGTTCACCTTGCTCACAAGGAGAGTACCAGAAGACACTATCAGACACGGATGAATGGATGAAGCAAAAGGAGAGCCGGATAGCAAGCCAAGGTCAGGGAGGGCAGCAGAAAACGTAATCAGGAGAACTAGCCAAGTCGGTACACAAATAGATCAGTTCACAAGAAGTCAGGTTAAACAGGTTACACGAAGGGCGCTCAGGAACAAGTGTTGCTCAAGCAACCAGAAACTGGTCTGAGTGGAATTTAAATAGGGAGGCACATGGGGGGCTCTACAGGAAGTAGCAGGAAGGAAGGATATATTAAGCAACAGGTGAAGCCGGTGACACCCATAGCTGCTGAGTGCAGCAAAAGCTAAACACAAGCTTGTGGAACCACAGGTGCCAGCCGAACTACTGCAATAAAAGGATCTGCAGCTGATCTGTGACACCTTCACTGCCAGTGATATTTATACAGTAATCAGTGGCTATTTATAGTACTGATCACTTTATAAATGTCAGTGGTCCCAAAAAAAAGTGTCAGCCACAATGTCACAGTCCTGATAAAAATAGCAGATCACAGACATTACTAGTAAAAAAAAAAAGGCCATAAATCTATCCCCTATTTTGTAGACGCTATAACTTTTGCGCAAACCCAATCAATATACGCTCATTGCGATTTTTAGTTTTTTTTTTTATACCACATATATGTAGAATAATATATTGGTCTAAACTGATAGACATTTTTTTATTTATATTTATTATAGCATTTTTTTCAAAATTGTCGCTCTTTTTTTGTTAGCGCAAAGAATAAAAACCGCAGAGGTGATCAAATACCAACAAAAGAAGGCTCTGTTTGTGGGGGAAAAAAGATATACATTTTGTTTGGGTACAGCGGCGCACAACCGCGCAATTGTCAGTTAAAACGTTGCAGCGCTGCATCACAAAAAAAAAGCCTGGTCATCCGGGGCAGAAGTGGTTAATGTTGCCTGCTGTTGCTCTATCAGAGAATACAATGCCTGTGTGTGGAGAATCCGATGGAAGCAGCTGTTCCAGGACTTTTTTTTTTTTTTTTTTTACTTAATTTACTAAATGACTAATGATTGTGAATAACTTGTGGTTCTTCATGTGCCTGAGTGAAGTTCTGTTGCATCTCTGCATGCATGCAAGTACTGAACAGTAGTCATTTATTATACAATAAAACACCCTGTGGAATTATGTCTTTAACATGGAAATGTGCAGATAAATTAATCCAAATGGTAAACAAGGTTTTTGTTTTCTGCTGAAATTGCAGCCCAGCTGTTTGTATCTCAGGATGATAGTAAGGAGTAATCTATCATTTGCTGGAGCTTAACAAGACTAATATATATATAGTGACTTTCATAGGAAGTGTTGCATAGTTCTCAGGGTTCTCGGATTGCCTGCTACACAAACTTATAACGGCCCATTGGTCTCTCAATATGTACTCATCATTCAGCAAATCATGTGCTAAATGTCAGTTCCATTCTCTTGTGATTTTGTACATAGGACTTGTTTCTTGATACATTAGATGTCATCTATTCTGGAACAGAGTAAACGACCGCATATAAAATACTCGCTCTGGTTCAGGTGGCCCACTATACAGTGAATGCAAGGAAAAGGATGACGGCCCTGGATCTTGCACTTTTAGAAACCAAGCCTACAATGGCAGCTCCTATATTTTTATCTGGACATGTTTCTTTTAACATACGTTTTATCTAATCCCTTATATTTGTATGTAGCGCCCCCTTACTGTCAGTAAGGGACGCTATTCAAATTTAGTGGGGGAATGAGAGAGTTATGTTGCTCTCATTCTTTGATTTTGTTAAATTTGGCTGCTGCCAAATCTGGATTGCTCTGTGGATCAGTCTGTGCTTCGGGGATCCAGTTTCATCTCTGGGCAGCAGATGGTGCCAGAGGGGTTCCAGAACAGAGCCGCCTTTCCTCAGCAGCCAATCAGTGGAGTGTTTTCCTCGCTAGGCATGCTGGGAGAGGGTATATCTGAGGCAAGCGCCTTTTTGTCCGGGTCTTCTACCCGCAGCGGGTCGCAGGTGCGGCACCCACCTTCAGGGTGTGCGCACACCACGAGGCCGCCGCTATGGCCTACCTGGCCGGGGCCTACACTACGCGGAGCTACGAACTCTGGGTCCCATGGCTCAGAGCAACTGATGCTGTCAGGTGACTTACTGGGTTCCCACTTCAACTGAGAAGATCCCAAGCTGGGTGCTGTTCGGTGGGGGATCGGTCTGTGGAGAACCCGGAGGCAGGTGATCCAACAGGGCTTGAACGAACCATTGGGGATCTGGTTGCCAGAAACTGACAGATCATATCAGACCTTTACTAAAAGAACTACTGGGAGGATTTGCTCTACAGTTCTACTCTACAAACATTGGGCCTGTGGCAGAGGTTTCCATCTTAAAACCTAATTCAATTAGAGCCAAGTCGGTGGCAGAGACTTGTTCCTTCCCAGAAGCTCTAAGTGACACTCTGGCTGCCAGGCTCGTGAGTGGGGTCTGTCCGGGGCCACTTTACCCACTCTGGCTAGAGTGGCGACTTGATAGACACAATTGTTGAAGGCAGGACTGCTTTCCTTATCCAAAGCCTGATCCTGCCAGGTTCATCTTTCTTTCATCAACCTATCCTGTCTACTTTAAGTTGATGTTGGTCGTGTTTGACCAGGAATAAAGCATCGGAAAATTCAACCATCAGCCTAGACCAGGGATCTCCAAACTACGGCCCTCCAGCTGCTGTGGAACTACACTTCCCATGAGGCATTGTAAAACTCTGACATTCATAGACATGACTAGGCATGATGGGAATTGTATTTCCTGAACACCTGGAGGGCCGTAGTTTGGAGACTCCTGGCCTAGACATTCAGTCACTGCTCTGCTCACCACCTTCACCCCTAGACACCACACAGAGGTAACTTAAATATGCCAATCCCAAATCTAATCAGCGGCTCCTGAATGGGGTAGCGCTACATGTAAATGTATATGGGGCTTTTCAAATTTTTGTGTAGCCAAGGGGTACTACTATAGTTATTATTATGGAATGGTTTATTGTTTAATGTATGGGTTTGACTCCCCCTAGTGCATGTTGGTGTAGCGGTATGGTACCCCCGAAGAGGCTGCTGATAATTAGATGGGACGGCACATTTACCTCATGGCTCCTTCAGAACGTCTAGGGATGAATGGTTCATACAGCAGCAGCAAAGGAATGTCCGCAGAGAAGTGTCTTTTTATGTGCTGTTTATTACCCAGCCGGGCAAAAACAATGAACAGGTGATGAAAGGGACAGAGATTAACTGCTTGCCGACCAGCCGCCGTCATTTTACAGCGGCAGGTCGGCTCTCCTGGGCGAGAGCCCGTAGCTATACGTCGGCTCCTTTTGCGGCCACTAGGGGGCGCTCGCGGGCCGCCGCTCGCCCCCGAGTCCCGCGCGCATGCCCGGTAGGCGTGATTGCTCGTTACAGAGCGGGGACCGGGAGCTGTGTGTGTAAACACACAGCTCCCGGTCCTGTCAGGGGGGGGGAAATGCTGATCTTCTGTTCGTACAATGTATGAACGGAAGATCAGCGATTTCCCCTAGTGAGGCCACCCCCATACAGTTAAAACACACCCAGGAACATACTTAACCCCTTCCCCGCCCCCTAGTGTTAACCCCTTCACTGCCAATGCCATTTTTATAGTAATCCAATGCATTTTTATAGCACTGATCGCTATAAAAATGCCAATGGTCCCAAAAATGTGTCAAAAGTGTCCGCCATAATGTCGCAGTACTGAAAAAAAACGATGATCGCCGCCATTACTAGTAAAAAAAAAATATATTAATAAAAATGCCATAAAACTACTCCCTATTTTGTAAACGCTATAACTTTTGCGCAAACCAATCAATAAACGCTAATTGCGATTTTTTTTTTTTACGAAAAATATGTAGAAGAATACGTATCGGCCTAAACTGAGAAAAAAAAATGTTTTTTTATGTATTTTTTGGGGATATTTATTATAGCAAAATGTAAAAAATATTGAATTTTTTTCAAAATAGTCGCTCCATTTTTGTTTATAGTGCAAAAAAATAAAAACCGCAGAGATGATCAAATACCACCAAAAGAAAGCTCTATTTTTGGGGAAAAAAGGACGTCAATTTTGTTTGGGAGCCACGTCGCACGATCGCGCAATTGTCAGTTAAAGCGACGCAGTGCCGAATCACAAAAAGTGCTCTGGTCATTGGGCAGCAATATGGTCCGGGGGTTAAGTGGTTAAAAGAAAAACAGCAGATTCAGGCGTAGTATTTGGAACAGTCCTGTTCCCATGCATAACCCTTTTCTTACCACTCCTGCTTGAGTGGGCTTAGCGTACCCGGATAGGCCTCTCTCACTGACCTAGCAGCCGAAGTATCGCTTGAACCTCTTCAGAACAAATTCTCTGCCACAGACCCTCCTGAATGAACATCAGGGAGACGCCTCTGCCACAGGCCCTCTCTAATTGCAGATACGGAGGCAACCCTCCTAGATAAAGTTACGCCTTGATATTCTTTTTAACGTCGCTCAGGTACCGACTGAAAGAGGAGTCAATACTTCAGTGTCTGGCTACCTTGATCCCCGGTGGTTCATCAGAATCCTATTGGATCACTAGCCTCTCATTGGCGTTCTTTAGACAGACTCCCCACCGAACAGCTACACTTTGCTTGGGATCTTCAAATGTGGGACCCAGTCAACCACGACGTGAAAAAATATGCCGGCATGCCGACCATACTTAACATTGGCTGCACCTCATATAGCAGGGATAACATTACGCCGGAGTTACGCTTACGCAAACGACTTAAAAAAAATGCGCCGGCCGGGCGTAAGTTCGGGAATTGGCGTATATATCTCATTTGCATATTCGACGCGTAAATCGATGGGAACGCCACCTAGCGGCCAGCGTAAAAATGCAACTTAGATACCAGACTCACGCCAGTCGGATCTAATGGAAGTCTATGCGTCAGGCGCATAGATAGGAGGGCTCAGACGAGGGGGATACGCCGTCGTATCTCTTTGCTAAATCTAGCCCTGTGTGTTTAGTAATATTACCCAATCATATTGATGGATTTGCATAGCCTGTGTTCTTCGAAGGCATGCTTTGTATATGTGCACCTCCTGGTCATAAGCCCAAAGCATGCACTGAATTGCTAGATGGCACAGACATTCGTTTCCATTATGAAAGTGGTTCGCAGCCTAGTATTGTGGCTGACTGTAAGCACCTTTTATTGATGAGCTCTAGAGTGTGGTGCTCATGTAGTTGTGCAAGAACGGCTAAGGTGGATCTAAGATCACTGAAGAAGAGATCTTTATGACGTGGGGCCACTGACCCCCATACTTCTGATTAATGTTTCTATCAACTGCCAGAGAAAAAGAGATGAGATTACAGAGGATACAATACTCGTTCCTCTATGTGGAATGACACTGTAACACCCTAACTCTGTATTGATATTCCACAGAAGTAGAGTGCCAAACGTTTTTGCAGTTGAAAATGTGTCAGTTTATATGAGGTAATTATCTGCAATCTCAGTTAATTTATCTAAAAGCAATTTTGCATTAAATCATGTCTGTAATATCTCCTATTCAGAAAGCAGTGCAGTCATCTACACCGTCCAAATTAGATTTAAGTGTTCTGCTGTGGAAAAGGTGGGTTTGGTTTCTGCAGCTTGTTACACTATGCAAATTTCTATCTTCTGGAGTAGAGCCTGGGCATATATATATTTATATATCACTTTTCTTTCATTTTCTTAGGGCCCATGTACACTATTGTGCTGCATTAGCATATAAACATTATTCTGCAATGTAATAAAGCAGCCAATTTACTGAGTAAGCTGCTTAACATACAATAACAGGTGCATGTAGTATTTTGGGCAGAACATAGCAAAGCACCTTGATACGTTGGTGTTATGATCACTTAGTGCCCTGTTCCTCATTCCAGCACCCGGGTGTTGGCTGTTGCTTTTCCTCCCTGTCTGTGTTCCACTGTTATTTGATTGATCTGCTCAGTCATCTAATATAAACAAACCAAACCCTTGCTTGTGATATAGACAGACTTCCCTGCATTGTTCTAGACCAAGCCTCCTGTTAGTCTGCCTTGCTTGCTGTTTGATCCCCTGTTTATGACCCGCATTGGACTGGATTATCCCCTGAACTAAGCCTGCCTTTACCCGAACTGTCTTTTAACCATGCTATCTGCTAAACTGCAAGTACCCATTTTCTTTGCTCGGCTCACATCTGCCCAGGCACTATAGCATTGTGTATAAAGTCCTGGGGGCAACCAAGTACCGGTAGGCCTGCTTCTCTAAGGGGAACAGGGGCTGCTATAGGTGAAGCGCACAGTAGTTAGCTATAGTGTTTGTCCACCTGCGTTGGAGTAGACGTGACAGTTGGAGTGCCAGAACATATATTAAAATGTGTTGCAACAATGGGCATTTTCACAGAGCTGTACCGTAAAGGTTACATAGCAACTAACTGAAGATTTAAGTGCAATTTTCCTTTCCTGGCTTTTGCTTGTGTCAGCCTTCTATGAGTCAGCTCCAACCTCCTGATCCCCCTAGGACAACCACTTTCAGAAAACACACCAAAAAGAAGGACATAATAGAAGTCAACGGAGAAACTGCAGTGAGTCAATGTGAAAGTGCCCTAATTGTCAACAAGTGTTATGTACAGTGCCTTGAAAAAGTAATCATACCCCTTTTTCCACATTTTGTCATGTTACATACAAAAAGGTAAGAGGTATTTTATTAGGATTTTATGAGATAGTTTCCCACCTGAGTCACCGGTGTCAGAGTGCCAAGCATTGCTACAGTAACATGACTATGTTCTGTTAAACGGTAGCACAGTGTTTTTTAAAGCAGACTCTTCCACACATCTTTACAGTGACCTCACACCATGATCTTTTACCTGCAGCTTTTGTTGTTTCCACTATTTGATATATGCCACTTGAATTTAAAATGTGTACAGCTTTCCTTTATCTCTGGCCAAGCAGCCGATCTCTAGTGTATAAAGCATAGTGGAGTGGAGTCCCTAGCGGTCTTGTCATCTGTCTCAGCAAACTGAAAGAAGACTGCAGGAGTCAAAATGTTCATGTACTCTGCACCACCTAGCTTTCTCCACTAGCTGTTCCATCATCTTGGATATGATTCCCTATAGAAGCCGATTATTGCTAGAGAAATTTCATTTTAGACAGATAATTTGTTCTGCCACTAACTGCTATGTGCTTGGCTATCAGACAGGATGGAAGATGCAGTCATACAAGGATGATACAAGACTAGAAGAGGACATTATAGGCACTCAACTCAAAGCGCTTCCCTGGATAAAACCTCACTTAAGACCCGAAATAAAAAAATAACAATCTTTGCAAGAGCCACATTAAAAATATGGGACACACAGTTAAAAAGGGGAACCTATCCATTATGATGGGACCAATGACCCCATTATTTGCCAATCCAGAATTTTCACCAGCCTTAGCAGCCTCAAAGTACGTAAAATGGAATATACTAAAGAACTCAAGGGTGGCACAGATACTAGTGGAAGGGAAATTACCATAGATGCAAGATTTGGGTCCCGAATATAAACATAAATGGCTACAATACCAGCAATTAAAAGCATATATTGCAACAAATATAGTATTACCTTCAATTAGACCAAAAACTAAATTTGAACACATTTTAGATGAACAAAAATCAACTTAAGATATATGGTTTATTACTCCCTTCAGTACCCATAAGACAACTAAAGGGAATGAAAAAATGGGAAAAGAAAATGGGGAGATCAATATCCGAGACAGAATGGGAGAATTTTTTTTCAATAATTCATAAAACATCTATAGCAATGAGATGGTATTGGAGCCCAGTAGCGTTAAAGAAAATAAATAAGGGACAAACAGATATTTGTTGGACATGTAAGGTCGAAAGGGGGACTATGGATTACATTTGGTATAGGTGTCATTTGGTGAGAAATTTCTGGGAAAAAGTTCACGAGATATACTGGAAAGTGTCGGGAGTAGAGTAGATTTTTTCATTGCTATCTTTGATTCCAGACTCAATAAAGAGCATTAGGAATAATATTTTTCATCATATGACAATGGCAGCTAGAACAATAATAGCTCGTAATTGGAGAGTAAATAGAAGCCCAAATGTAGCAGATTGGACATGTGAAATTAATGGAATAAAATATATGGAAAGACAGATAAGAGAAGAAGGATATATAATTAGTCAAATGCCAAAAATATGGCAAAAATGGGATGAATTTCGGCTCTCGGAAGGAATATATATAAATGGGAAATAAGGAGAAATACGAAGGGGAAATGTAAATGGGAAAGAAACAAGTGGGAGATGTGAGGACAAATGGATATGGAAGATATGGAAGACAATAGGAGTATAAGTAGATAAATGATGATGGGTATATCGTTTTAATGAGAAAATAACTAGTAGATACTTATCAAGATTCGGTATATTAAATAATTAGTGGGAATAATGTATATTGTAACTGAATCTTGTATAATTGTATAAGCTTTTTGTATTTGAAAAAAAGATTAATAAAAATAAAAAAAAAGGATTGCACTGGCACGCGTGAGGCTCTTGTACAGTCAGTTCTGGCGTCCCCCACACAGTAATGCCAAATGTTCAGTGTTTCAAATGTCAGATTTTGCCATCTATGTAAAGCTTTGATTCTAATCCTTTTAGGGTACCCATCAGTTGCGGAACTACCTCTGTATATCCTGCTTTTTTGATCTACTTCACAACCATAACAATGCACACCAGGGGGATCCCCTAGTATGCATATGTGTGGAAAGATCTACTGTAGTTTTGTCATGCTTGTACAGTATGTTTGACTGCCCTCTGATGTCTATGGGTATCTTCATATCCATGTTTTTGTTTTATGTCCCTGCAGGTTTTTTCGCTCTCACTT
Organism: Rana kukunoris; assembly: GCA_029574335.1. Lineage (NCBI taxonomy): Eukaryota > Metazoa > Chordata > Amphibia > Anura > Ranidae > Rana > Rana kukunoris. The sequence continues at coordinate 23,007,734 of CM056060.1, read as the reverse complement.
AGTCTCATTATCGTTTTTTTAAATAATTCTGCACCTCACATAAATTTGCCCGCTGCGACACACCTCAGTCATAGCGACTTCAGCTTTTCTGTTTCACATTCAGCAATACCTATAGGTGCGATCTGATAAGAGTAGTTTCTGGGTTATAATAGTGCTCACAAAGTGCTCACAAATGTTCAATGTATTATTTTTTCTATAAGCTACAGAACCTTGTATGAGCACCCAAAGGAAACACTTTGTCTAGATGAATTGTTTTGCTGAAGGCTGCAGTATTTTTCTCACTCTTCCCCTGATGATCTTTACCTGGAAGAGCAATAAATTTCACATGAGTTCTTGGTGTTTGTGTGTACTTTGCAATAAATAGGGATTATTAACCTACCGCAGTGCTTTTAAACAATAGAAACATGCTTAGACTTCTGCCCTGCAATATACATATGCTGTGTGTTATATATAATGTGTGTGTATGTATATATATTTTGGTAATGGGGAATTAAACTCAAGCAGCAGGTGCATTCACAATGAGCTGTGCCAGTCCATACTGTAGTTTTAGGGTGTGGCAGCCCACTTTTATTGAGTAAAGGAAAAGTTCACTTATACAGCAGTTGCCCACGCAGGGATTTCTTCCACAAAACAAGAATTAACGAAAATACCAAGCCACCTGGCTTGCGTGTTGGCAGCACTGCTGCTTCTCTTACCAGTCCCTTTACTGTGTTATTCAGCTTTCGCACACTTGGCTCTCTAGCCTTCAGTTGCAGCGCCCTGCTGCATGGCCCACCTCTGGCCTAAGAATTGGGGGTTCTCCTGAGACCCCTGATAGGAGCTGACTTCAGTAGTGGAACCAAGATCCGCTGCCTTGTGGCTGAGTTCTCTGACCCCCTTAATGAGACCTCTGTCCCATGGCTTCTGGCTGGGGCCCCCTGACCCCAGATGAGAACGTCCAGACACCAAACTGGAAGTCTCCAAAATGAGAGCTCTAAACAATTCTCAGACCTGACTATATAATGACCCTGCACACCTGTGTAGTGAGTCCTGGACCCAGGATCGAAAGTTCTGAACCTTGCATTAACCCTTAATGAGACTCTTGAGTCACCTTTTCCTATAAACTTACAGTGACAGAGCCTCTCTGTTAATATATATATATATATATATTTATTTTATCCCATCACTGTAACAAGAGTAACCAAAATGCCTACATGCATACCTATTTGCTAATTGTGACGGAATTTGGATACCCTGTTGGGAATTTCCACCAAGAAGCTGGTTCCCAAGTCCTGGAACACGAGACCAATGGATCTGGCTCTAGTAATCCTAAAGACCAGACAACACCAGTCTTGGAGTGAACTAGAATAAGAACTGCTTTATTTGCGAAACACACGCTGAATTTATACAGAAAACCATCATATAAGGACTACTCCCATTATCTCACACAATGGTCACATTAGACAGTAGAGCTAATCCTATTATCATGACAATCACCACCTTAGACAGTCCGGTTCCCCCATAGGACTAACTTTTATGCATAAGAAGCCAAAAGCAAGTTGGCTTCCAGCTCTGGATAACTTAAGAACAGAGTTCTCAAGGCAATGGTTCGCCTGCAGCCCAAAGTCTGTGACACCAATTAATATTTTTTTCTGGTCTGTAGTGAGAGGGTTCGAATGATATGTATACTGCCCATCATCGCAAAGGTCCTAAAACCTTTCAGCAATATCATGACATCACAACATGCAGGGCAACAGAATGGTTGACTGGTCTGGAGCTTCCAATTACTGCTCTCTCTCAAATAATAACTGTCTGTAATTGGGTGAGATAGAACCATTTTCTTCCCCCTGGAGCTGGGCTTTAAAGTTTTGAGCATCCATAGCATTCTGGGTCAAGCTTTCCAGCCAACAACCATCTAAGCATAGACATTGGGAACTTGAGTGGACGGTTTATTTAGGGTTATTGACAATCTGAAACCAGAACATCGAGGCCCTGTACACACGGCCAGGAATCCCGTCTGTTTGAAAACCGTCAGAATTCCTGCCAAGCGTGCCTTGATAAGCCATGTATACACACGGCCACACACAAGACCCGCCGCTCTATTGAATGGCAAGAATGCGTGACGTCAAAGACTACGACTAGCTTCTATGCTACCGCGCATGCGTTTAATTATTATCGAGCATGCATGGTTTATTTCCATGGTTTATTTCCACTTCAGGTAAGCATACAGATGACTGGTTTTCTCGGCAGGAAACACTCTGCCGGGAATCGTGTGTACTAGGATCCAGAACATGAAAATGTGTAGGTGAAATCCCTTCTGTTTTTTGAAGAATAGATACTAAAAGCTTTGTTTTTAATTTCTATTAAATGTATGTATTTCTACAAAACTGCAAATGGTGCTAAAAAAGCTGTTCTATGGTGTATCAGAAAGCATTCTCTATTACTTCAGGCGTTACCATCAAACAGATAATCCAATGCCATTGGTAAAAAAAAAAAATATTTCATTAATAGGCCACTTCATCTTATTCCATGCAGCAAAAGAAAGATTTGTTTTATGCTGCATTCCTATATTTCTGAACCTAATGATTATTTGTGCAGTATAGCTTGCCTGACATCTAAAAGCCTCCTGCTGCAGAGGCTGTTGTGTTTTTTTATATGCTGCATTGTTTCTGCTTGGTGAAAAGTATGTTGCTTAAAGGAGAAGCATGGGGAAAGCTTGTTTGGCTGTACTTCTCCTGTGAATCACAGAAGTGCAGTTCATTTTGCACCCTGTGACACGTTTTTAGCCGCTGTCGGCTGATGCCCAGGCTCGGGCAAGATCGTGACAATTAAGTCATGATCCGCCGACATTCCTGCACCGACACCTGGCTCAGCGAGCCACTGAGAGCCTAAGCCGGCCGCTCCCACCCCTTCCAGCGCTCCAGTGAGCGGCGGGGGGGGGACGGGGGGGAGGGACAGAGCAGAGAGGAGTGACAGTCACTAGCTCTCTCCTCTAGCAGCTCTGAGAACCGAGGGATCGGCGGTATTACTGCGGTTTCTCATTGCTTTCAATGGGAAGGAGCAGTGCAGGAGTGGTAAACACACTGTTCCTTCATCGCTCCAAAGATGCGGCTAGCAGGACTTTTGGAGTGGTCCTGCTAGCGCACCGCTCCAGTGTGAAAGCCCTCGGAGATATCCAGCCCATTCTAATCCACAAAGGTGTCAACAAGATCCTGAAAGTGCAAAGGGCAACACAGAGCCAATGCACTATAATGTAGCTGCAAATCTGTATGAAGGTACAGTTAACTTTAATTGCCGATGCTTATCTATCAGTAACATAGTTGTGCGCAGCCTATTGCATTAGGGTGTGCACCCCAAAGCTCAAGCACACATGCATGTGTGTGTGTATACTGTATATACATAGGGCAGTAGGGCAATGGACAGTGTTGGTAGAGCAGTGAACAATTTAGGTAGGGCAGAGATTGGTGCCAGTAGCTTATTTTTATTTACAATTTTATTATTTTTTACAGTATTTTTTATTATTGTTTTTTTTACAATTTAGGAGCTTGATTGGGGGGCTTTGGTTAAATATCAGGGGTCTGTTTAAACAGACAACTATTGTCTCATTTTGGAGACAGAGAAAGGGACTGAGGACAGAGATACCCCAGTCCCTTTCTCGGCAGCCAAGCAGCAAGTGGAATCTGCTCAGCACAGGGTGATTAGGGTGTGCCCAGGCACACTTGTCATACCCTGTGCGCACGCCTATGATCAGTAAGTTATCACAGTAACATGCATTAACATGTGTCCTGGAGTGCGTAATAACATACAGTATATTATGATGTAAACAAGTGATCCCAGTGATGACACAGGGTAGTAAATAGCTGCAGTCAGACCAGCAAGGATGGTAGTGCAACATATACAGTATGTGTAGCATGCCTTTCAGGTATTTTCACCGCCCTAAGTTTGAAAATGTTGTACACAAGGGTCAATACCGTTTTTCTGCAGTGATAAACCGCCTTACATAGATCCGCCCCACACCAACTGTAAAAAGACCCCTGTGTCTTATATTTACCACTATTATATTGATAGTCTCATGTTCTCTGCAGCCCTATGTGACTACCGTGCCGCCTTATACTGTAACTGAAATATACTTCACTTGTAGGCTTTCCCGCGTATCTAAAGATTTCTATCCATTCATCCCGCTGGATGTATTATAGCTCCCAAGTTCTTCCTGATGCAGTGACTGACACCTGCTGTCGTGTGTAAACATGATACGGCTAATGCACAAGCGGGTGCAGCTCACATTAACAATGCATGAGGTTCTTATAGAGTTAGGTGGGAAATAGCCGGCTGGAAGGAAGACACAATCGCACCTCCTGGACTAATAAAGCCTTCTCCATCTGTATGCACAGGTGTTGATGGAGAGGTCAGTAAAGTCAGCTTATGGCTGCTCAGAGCCTCACAATATTCCTGAATAATAAAGGAAGACAGTAGAAAAGATTCATATTGTGTTTCTTTTATCTCAGACACATGGTAATGCACTGAAATACATAGACAAGCCCAGGCTTCAACTGACAAAATGAAAAGGGGAAGGTGAGATAGGGATTGTTTTGTGCATAGCCACCACATTCCTGTCAGGGTTTGCCAAAGAAATAGAATTGACAGCTGTGTCTCTAATTTCCAGGTATGGATTCAGGCTCTAATGGCTTTTATACAATCTAGAAAAAATGGAAAAAACACTGAGCTAAACCAATTGGGGTGGAAGTGCTGCTAGTACCAATAATATAGATACATATATTGGAAGAACTAGGAAAAGGGGAGTGAGGTACAGCGCAAAACCAAAAAATGTGTGAAGTTAATGATGGTGATATCAAAAATATAATACAGTGAGTGAACAATAATAGACCAATCTAAAAGGCACGATTGGTTATGTAAACATATGTTGTAAAATATGACAAAAATTACAGGTGTATGATAAATAATAAATAATATACCGTGAAAATGTTGAATTAGTATAACAAAGGTGTATGAAACCTAAAATTGTAACCAAAAAAAACATAATAACATGCACATCAAGATAAATAAATATGAAGCAATAAAAAGTCCATAAGTATTCCCAAATGCATAAAAAGATATCTGTGTAAAAGTGAGCTATAAGAAGTCTTCCGAAGAGATGTTCAAAAGCTTGGCACCACCTTCCACCAAAGATACACCCAAGTGTCAAAAAATATAGTCTCCTTACCAGACCACCTGACCACACCTGCGGTCAGACTGCACACGGGTTTGTTTATAGTCACCCAAACGACTATAGGCTGGAGTTGCTTCCAATCACAATTAGCCAGAGCGGATGGATATCCAGTTGTTGAATCAATCACAGTGATGACAAACACAGAGAGCGTAGCGTGCCTCGCCTCCCACCAGAGGAATACAGGTCCTCCCTCTACAATCGCAGTAGCCATTCCTCTGTCATTCATTTCTAGCTTTTTTATATTCTTATTTATGAAAAAGACAGCACTATTTATTCTAGCTTGGGGAATTCTTTAACTACATCCGGCCCGCCGTATAGTAAAATTATGGTGGGTGGGATCCTCTCTCGTTCTGAGGCGCCGTCATATAATAGCGCACCAGTGTCACCGCCCTCGCGCACCGATCTGACATGGTGCAACCCCGATCTCAGGGCCGAGTGAGTCTTTACTAGGGTTGTCCCGATACCGATACTAAGGATTTCCCCGAGTACGTGCTCTGATCCTTCACCCAATACCTGGACAGTCAGGAATGATCAGTGCGGCGGGGGGGGGGGGGGGGTTACAAATACCGATCGCCCTGTATATATTTCTATACAGCCTGACAGCTTCTCCCGGACCTCCCCCTTTTCAACTGTTTTAGTGAAATCTATACAGCGGTGATTGTAACTTCCCCCAAAGCCTCACCAATCACTGCTGACTGTCCCTGTATCCTCCTCCAGTTCCCCCATCCGTGCTGCTCTCCCCCTCTGTGCTCGGTGTCACCCTCCGTTCTTCTGCTCTCCCCATCCATGCTCTGTGTCACCCTCCATGTCACCCTCCATACCCTCCTCTCCATTCTTCTGCTCTCCCCCTCTGCGCTCGGTGTCACCCTCCATGTCCCCCTCTGCGCTCCGTGTCACCCTCCATATCCTCCTCTGCCCCGTCTGTCTGGATGGAGCGCTAAACCCGAGTTCTACCTTTTCCGAATGAACGGAGTCAGTGATCACTGACTCTGTCCATTCATATAACTGAAACATCATAACCTGTGTCTACGATGCTTCAGATTATGAATGGAGAGGAGCCGCTGTCTTCTCTCCATTCACTTTCAGTGCAGTTGAGAAAGGGACTGGGGAATCTGTGTCATTAGTCCCTTTCTCTGTCTCAAAGGGGAGATGTCAGAGGTCAAAGCCCCCAACAGGACTAAAAACTGACACATGTGCCTCTGTCACATGACATTAAAAAAAGGATTTGTAATTGGTATCGATGAGTACTTGAAAAAAAGTATTGTACTTGGGCTTAAAAAAGTGGTATCGGAACAACCCTAGTCTTTACCCATGTGATCGGCTGTGTCCAATAACCGCCCATAACATGTAAATACGAAAGCGCTGTACTGACAGTGAGGCGAGGAGAGCTGATCAGAACATTTCTTGGAGTCGAATTAAACTTTTATAAAAGAAAATAAAACTGTAAGATCATCCAAAAACTTTGAACATTAGTTTGTATGTATTGTGGAAAAAATAAATTTTATGCTAAGAGCTAAACTGTGTTCTCTAATTTTATATGCATGAGACTAAGCCACAGAGGAAATGCATAGGAAACACATGTAAACACACAGTTAGAGATACATGCACTTAGAAGCTTTTAGATATCCATATGGTCATAATCTAGAAAAAAAGAGTTTAATAAATAATCTATTCTTAAGCCAAATGTTTTATTCTCAGTGGAGCAAGCCTTTAAAGCAGAATTTAACGGTATCACAAAACACAAAATGGTATTTAAAGTAAAGGTCCACACAAAAATGGAACCTCCGCTTTTCTGAAACCTCCCCTCCCCCCTCCGGTGTCACATTTGGCACCTTTCAGGGGGGTTGCAGATAGCTGTTTAAGACAGGTATTTGCACCCAGTTACGGGCATAGACTCCCGTGGGGGCCATGCCCCTTCCCGTCCCCCTGCTGTCTTCTAGGAAACACACTGGAAGACAGAAGACAGACGGAAGACAGTGGGACCAGTTAGGACGCGCAGTAGGGAACCGGGAAGGGAAGCCGCAATGCTTCACTTCCTGATACCCTCACCCAAGATGGCGGCCGCAGCATCCGAGAAACGGGTCGGCCTCGGCTGCCGACATCGCGGGCACCCAGCACAGGTAAGTGTCCATTTATTAAAAGTCAGCAGCTGCAGTATTTGCTGCTGGCTTTTCTTTTTTTTTTAAAGGCGGACCTCCGCTTTAATTCAACTTTAATAATCAAAGCAAATTCACCCATCCATCCAAATCTCCATTGTCTATTTTGTTATGAAGTCACATTGAGTAATACTAGGGTTGCCATCTCATCCCTTTAAAACCGAACACATATGAATTACACAGGTTATGTGGCTGAGCCTTGTCTGCATTAAGTTAGCCTCAGAACCTGTGTAATTAATATGTGTTTGCGTTTAAAGCGATGAGGTGGCAACCCTACTCCTAGAATTTCTAGCTGTGCCCATCTTGAGAAAGGGCAGATGAATAATGTCACATTTATTTCCAAGAACCCATCTCCCCTTAGATCAGGCATGCAGGAAAGAGGGTGACCTGAGAAAACCCTGCCTCCAGATGAAAAAAAAAAAACATGCCCATGAGGACTCCTGGGTAGGGATGAGCCAAACACCCCTGGGTTCGGATCGCACCAGAACTTGCGAACAGACAAAAAGTTTGTGTGAACTTTAGAACCCTGTTAAAGTCTACAGGACTCGAAACGTTTGAAATCTAAAGTACTAATTTTAAAGGCTAATATGCAAGTTATTGTCCTAAAAAGTGTTTGGGGACCTGGGTCCTGCCCCTAGGGCCATGTATCAATGCAAAAAAAAGTTTTTTTCAAGAGCAGTGATTTTAATTAGGGTTGTCCAGATACCGATACTAGTATCCGTATCGGGACAGATACCGAGTATTTGCGGGAGTACTTGTACTCGCACAAATGCTCCCGATACCTAAATAGAATACTTTTTTTGTATTTATCAACATGTTCTGTGAAAATTCTTTGAGTTTTTTACTACTGCGCAGTGGCGTAACCAGAGTTATGGGCGCCCGGGGCAGAACTTTTTTTTTCGCCCCCCCCCTGGCGCTAGCGCATGACCACATACGCCCAATCACAGGGCGCCATGCCATCAAATACAGCCACTGTGCCATCAATTGTCACCACTGTGCCATGCCATCAATCGTCACCACTGTGCCACCAATCCTCACCACTGTGCCACCAATCGTCACCACTGTGCCACCAATCGTCGCCACCAATCGTCACCACTGTGCCACCAATCCTCACCACTGTGCCACCAATTGTCACTGTCCAGACATCTATCCACCTCGGAGCTTTATATTATAACCTGCTGGGACTTGTAGTTCTCCATCGTCTCCTGGGGCTCAGGTGCATGCAATCCACCATCTTTGTTCAGTTTTTCTTACTGCTGGGACTTGTATTCCCATAGATGGTGGATCGCATGCACCTGAGCCCCAGGAGAAGATGGAAAACTACAAGTCCCAGCAGATTATAATATAAGGCTCCTAGGTGGATGGGTGTCCGGACATCCATCCACCTCGGAGTCTTATATTATAACCTGCTGGGACTTGTAGTTTTCCATCTTCTCCTGGGGCTCAGGTGCATGCAATCCACACCCATCCACCTCAGAGCCTTATTGTATGTATAACCTGCTGGGACTTGTAGTTCTCCAATCTCCATGAGCCCCAGGAGAAGATGAAGAACTACAAGTCCCAGCAGTCTTACTAAAATGACAGGCTCTGAGATGGAGATCAGGCAGAGCACCCCTTTAGATTTACACCACCACCCCCCCCCCCCCTTACCTTGCTGGAGATGGAGAAACTTGCCGACGCCGCGCTGTAAACACATGTTCCAGGCCAATCAGCGCGCCCTTCTGCCTGGTTGGCTGGCGCTTCCCGCCACTCCCACATCAAGGGAGACAGACAGTTCCACCAGCCAACCAGGCGCGCCGCCGCCGGGTGTACCAAGATGGCCGACAGCTCCAGAGCTAGGCCAAAGCCGCGGCCTTTCCTAAGGCGGCGGCGCATTCCGCGGACGCCAAGATTTCGCCCCCAGCAATCTTTCGCCCGGTGCAGGAGCCCCCCCTGCCCCCCCGGCTACGCCAGTGCTACTGCGTGACAAGCAAATCATTTTTTTTTATTAATTTTTACTCGTTTTTATTCTTTTATAATGTCTTGAGTTAGAGTTCTTCATAATTCTAAAGAAAATATCCTTAGTCTGTATTGTGGTTTGAAAACTGTCACCTGACATTTTAAAAAAGTATCGGTATTCGGTATCGGCGAGTACATGAAAAAAAGTATCGGTACTTGTACTCGGTCCTAAAAAAGTGGTATCGGGACAACCCTAATTTTAATAATGCTTAAAGTGAAACAATAGAATTGAAATATTCCTTTAAATTTCGTACCTGGGGGGTGTGTAGTATGCCTGTAAAGTAGCGCTTGTTTTCTGTGCTTAGAACTGTTCCTGCACTAAATGTAATTTCTGAAGGAAAAAAGTCATTTAAAATCACTCACCTTAGGGTCTGGTATGGATATTTAAGGGGAACCCTGCGTTAAATTAAAAAAAAATTATGTGGGGTTTCCCCCAAATATCCATTCCAGACCCTTCAGGTCTGGTATGGATTTTAAGGGGAACTCCACCTCAAATTTTAAAAAAAATGCCGTGGCCCCCACACTTTTTTTTTTATAAATGACTTTTCTCTGTATTGCCGGGAGCCGACAATTCATTATAGCCGCAAGTGATTTTAAATTACTTTTTTTCCTTCAGAAATGACACTTTTTGCAGGGACAGTTTTAAGCATGGGAAACAAGCGCTACTTTACAGGCATACTATACACCCCCGCCCCCCTAGGTAAGAAATTTAAAGGAATATTTCACTTTTATTGTTTCACTTAAAGGAATTAATAAACTCACTGCTGCCAAAAAACTGCAGTTTTTAAAACTTCTTTTTGCATTGATACATGTCCCCTGGGGCAGGTTCCAGGTCCCCAAACACTTTTTAGGACGATAACTTGCATATTAGCCTTTAAAATTAGCACTTTTGATTTCAAACTGTCGAGTCCCATAGACTTTAACAGGGTTCTAAAGTTCACACGAACTTGCCGCGAACACCCCAAATACCTCGCTGTTCGGCGAACAGGCAATGTTCGAGTCCAACATGAGTTCTACTCAAACTCGAAGCTCATCCCTACTCCTGGGACGTATGACATCATTTTGGCCAAGGCAACCAGAAAGGCGCTAAAGAAAAAAATAAATTAAAGTTTTAACAAAGTAAATACAATATACTTTCAAGTCTATTAACTAATGCTTGTAGCCAAGGCTGGTGATAAGGTGGTACTTTGGGTTCTCCTGTACAGGGTCTGGGGCCTCAAGACCTCATTTACACACAAAGAGCATTATATTAACTCAATACGATTTTCTCTCTTAGGTTTAGCTGGAATTGTGTAAGTTTGATCCGTGAAGGTTGATGTATTTTTAGCAAAAATATCAGGTAGGCTGTAGTGGGCCCTGTGGTTTCTACCAACAGCCCTACTAGCAGCATAAAGATTAACAATAGTTCATGTTGATTGAGAGAGTAAAGTTCTGCATTGAGTGAAGTTCTGAGGATAGTCATGGACATACGGGTCATTTTCAGATTACTTGCTCAGCTGTACAATGTCCTTGGGAACCTTTATTTCTGTTGGCAATGGTGCAAAAGTGAAGTATTCAAGCATATGCTGATGTGGCATGCCAAAATGAAGGACGCAGAAATCAAATGAGAATGGCACTTTTTAAAAAAAAATAAGGAATTTTACATTTTAATAGATTATAGAAGAGTTAAAACTCAACTGTCATTTTAAGGTGGAAATAAACCAATTGATTTAACCGTTTCCTAAATCTGCTAGATTTTAAATACTTTGCTCACATATGTGTTTAACACTTACAGCATAATGGGCCATACTAGCTAAGGTGACCAGATTTTTAAAATGAAATCCGGGGACATATTTTTTTTGTTTACTAGTAATGGCGGAAATCAGCAACTCAATGCCAGTTGCCCGCCTCACAGCCTGTCAAGTCATACTCTCTGGGCCCCGGCTACTACTGGGTGGGGAGCGGAGGAAGATTACTCTGCCAGGGAAGGCAAGGAGATGAGCAGGTAGGACGGCTCGACAGAGCTTGAGCCAAGGCAGAACATGTGAGCGGAGCTGAATAGGCATGCACCCTAAACTGAAGAAATATTCTCTCCGCTCCGACCAGCACATGATCATCAGAAAGGGGGACAGATAATGGAAACAAATACATGTATTTCAGATTTTTGTCTGTCTTTGAAATTGCCCCATCCCCTGTTCAAATCGAATCCAAGGGACAAAACTGGATTGACTTGACCCGGAGACAGTGTCCTCAAACCGGGGACTGTCTCCGTAAACTGGGGATGTCTGGTCACCCTATACTTACTTATTATGCTTTTACTTTGCAAGGGAAACAAAGAGGAGGAAAAACCCATCAGGGTTTACTTCCTCTTTAATACAGAGTTTAATCACACATGGAGGTTGATTTACTAAAACTGGAGAGTGCAAAATCTGGTGCAGCTCTACATAGAAACCAATCGGCTTCCAGGTTTTTCTATCAAAGCTGACCCCATACTCTTACTAAATAATCTACAACTTCGCTCTTCATAGAGCAAAATGCGTCAAATGAAGAGCTAGGTGGGATGTGAGCAAACATTTTGATTAATGAAGTTGTACAGGAGTTGAAGAGCATGGTATGTAGCCTTTGTTGTGTTGGATGGCACGTGGCATAAAGGCTTCAACAGACCTAGGAATTTATGTGCACCCACCAGCAATGCTAGAGCCAGAGGCAAGCCGCAAGGCCAGGGCCAGAAAAAGCCCTGGGTCCAAAACAGTTCTAAATCCAGCACCAAGCCCTCTTTTTGAGGAGACAACCTCACTCCATTGGGTGGGGGGGAAGGCTGCTGCACTTTGTGGACATTTGGAGAACAATAGTTCAGGACGAGTGGGTCACCTCAACTATATCCCGCATATACAAGATGGAGTTGTAGGGGTTCCCCCTCAGAGTTTTTTTTTAAATTCAACATTCCTTTGGATCCTCCAAAAAGAGATCATTTAGTGTATCAAGGAGAGATTGTAGAGGTTCCTGTACCCGAATTTTTTTTACGATTCATAAACAAAATGGGGACACAAGGCACATCTTGGACCCAAGATCCCTGAACCAAAATCTACTGATCAAGTCCTTTCGGATGAAGTCTGTCTGCGCAGAAGTAGCCTCACTGCAGATGGCAGACTTTCTAGCCTCCATTGATATAAAGGACGTGTATCTACATGTACCCATGAACCTCTCATCAGAGGTTCTCACCGTTTGTAGTAGAGGAACGTCACTTTCAGTTTGTGGTTCACAAAGGTCCTAGCACCAGTACTGGGTCTTTTAAAGGCCCAATGGATACTGGTGCATGGGTATCTAGACGATCTCCTGCTCAGAGATCACTCACTACAAGCTCTAGAACAGAGCATAACATGCACAGTACGGTATTTGGAAAGCTCGGGCTGGATCATAAATACCAAAAAGTCAAACTTAAAACCAGCTTAAAGTCTAAAGTATTTACAGTAGGTCAGATCCTAGATACAGTCCAGGCAAGAGTATTCTTGCAACCCACAATGATCTGTGCCCTGAAGGTGCGTCAGATAAGACAACCCTCCATTCGACTCTGTATGGTATCCTCATTCGAGGTGATATATCCTATGTCCAGTTACATTCCAGGTCACTACAACAAGACATCTTGTTAGCTTAAAACAGGAGATGAAAATCCCTGGATTATCCAACGTTCTTATCTTCCCAGGCATGCTTAAGCCTACGCTGGTGGTTACAGGATCAGAACCTGCAAAAGGGAACCGGTAACTTGGAGAATTCTGACTACAGATGCCAGTCTCTCAGGCTGGGAAGCAACTCTAGAGGGGCTCACAGCTCAAGGAAAACTGTCAAGGACAGAACAGATCATGCCCATCAACAGCCTGGAATTAGAGGCAGTACGTCTGGCCCTACGGTCCTGGATGATGGAGCTTCAGGACTACCCTATCAGGGTTCAGTCCAACAATGCCACTGCGATGGCCTATATAAACCACTAAGGCAGTACCAGGAGTTGTTCAGCTCTAAAGGAGGTGAACCACATACTAGCCTGGGCAGAGCGACATGTGCCAATTACTGTACATCGGCAGCCCATATCCTGGGCATAGAGAACTGGAAGGCAGATTATCTCAGCTGCCAGCAGATCTACCCAGGGGAATGGTCCCTACACCCAGGGGTGTTCCCAGAAATTTGCCAACATTGGGGATGGCCAAAAATCAACCTACTGGCATCCATGTTCAACAACAAGCTACATTATCTTGTGTCTCAAACAAGGGATCCTCTGGCAAATAGAGCAGATGCTCTGATAATTCCATGGAGCCAATACTCCCTGGTCTATGCTTTCCCTCTGATCCCCCTCCTTCCACATTTGTGCAGGATTTGGAAAGGAGGAGTTCCAGTCATTCTGGTGGCACCAGCCTGGCCCAGAAGGCCCTGGCTCCTGGAGATTGTGAAACTAACAATGGACGTGCCATGGACGCTTCCACAGAGCCCTGATCTACTGCCTCAAGGTACTATATTCCTTCCCCATTTACAGTTTTTAAATTTGACGGCATGGCTATTGAATCCAGGATGTTAAAGGACCGTGGCATCTTGGGACCAGTGGTGTCTACCCTAGTGAATGCTAGAAAAGCTATCACTAGGAATATCTATCATAAGGTCTGGAAGACTTATTTTGCTTGATGTGAAGCCCAAAAAAATGGCATCCTTTGAAATAAGTGATTGCGAGAATTCTCTCTTTTCTACAGTCAGCTAGTAGAAATCAAACTGGCTTTAAGTACAATTAGAGGTCCAGTTTCGGTCCTATCAGTATTCTTCCAAAGGCCTTTAGCCTCCCATTCCCTGATCTGAACCTTTATGCAGGGGGCAACTCCTTCCCCCTCATTAGGTCACCTATGTGTCCTTGGGACTTGAACTTGGTGTTGTCTGTATTACAGAAACAACCATTTGAACCTATCATGGAAATTCTATTAAACTTACTGTCGTGCATGCTAGCCTTGCTCAGATAGAAGGGTGTCAGAGGGAGCCTTATTTATTCCTTCACCACGACAGGGTCGTGTTACGACCTGTTCCAATCCTTTTTGTCAAAGGTGGTGTTGGCCCTATCATTTAAATCAGGACATTATTTTGCCTTTTTTCTCTCAGCCTCATTCTGCGGAAGAGAGAAGACTGCAGTCCTTGGACGTTGTCCGGGCAGTCAAGGTTTATCTGTCTAGATCTGTAGAGATCCGAGGATCAGATTTTTTTTCTGTTTTACCAAAAGGACCCAAGAAAGGGAAGGCAGCTTCCAAAGCTTCCATTGCCAATTGGGTCAGTCAATTGGTCATTCAAGCCTAAGGTGTAAAACAAAGCTTCTCCCTTTATAGTGAGAACTCATTCTACCAGGTGTATAGGAACCTCCTGGGCTTTTTGTCATCAGGTATCTGTGGCTCAGATTTGTAAGGCTGCTACCTGGTCTTCAGTGCATACATTCACAACATTTTATCAAGTGGATGTTCGAGCAGCCGAGGATTCGGATTTCAGCCACAGTGTTCTGTGGGCTGCCGTATAAACACTGATGGCTACTGTTTGGCAGGGTCTCCACCCCCTCAAGGCTATTGCTCTGGGACATCCCAACAGGTAATGAATATTAGCCTGACGCTGTGTTTCATGATGTATGAAAAAGGATTTTTTTTTGTCATACTTACCTGTAAAATCCTTTTCTTTGAGTACATCATGGGACACAGAGGTCCCTCCCTGCTTTTAGAGGATGCAGTGCTTGCTAGAAAACGCAAGTAACGTGCAGTATGGGAGGATTTATATAGGGAATCAATCACTTCCTGTCTAAAGACCTTGGTCTACTTGTGTCGTTCATCTGATGATGGAGTATAACCCAGCAGGTAATGAATATTAGACTAACTCTGTGTCCCATGATGTACTTAAAGAAAATGATTTTACAGGTAAGTATGAGGAAAAAATCCTGTATATATATATATATATATATATATATATATATATATATATATATATATATATATAATGTTTGAGGATTCAAAGTTATTTTCTAGCAAAAAAAAAAAAGAAGTTTTTAACCACTTAAGACCCGGACCTTTAGGCAGCTAAAGGACCCGGACAGGTTTTGCGATTCGGCACTGCTTAGCTTTAACAGACAATTGCGCGGTTGTGCAACATGGCTCCCAAACAAAATTGGTGTCCTTTTTTTCCCACAAATAGAACTTTCTTTTGCGCTTTAAACAAAAATAGAGCGACAATTTTGAAAAAAATTCAATATTTTTTACAATAATAAATTTTCCCCAAAAATATATAAAAATAATTTTTTCTTCCTCAGTTTAGGCCGATATGTATTCTTCTACCTATTTTTGGTTAAAAAAAATCACAATAAGCGTTTATCAGTTGGTTTGCGCAAAATGTATACCGTTTACAAAATAAGGGATAGTTTTATTGCATTTTTATTATTATTATTTTTTTTACTACTAATGGCGGCGATCAGCGTTTTTTTCGTGACTGCGACATTATGGCAGACACTTCGGACAATTTTGACACATTTTTGGGACCATTGTCATTTTCACAGCAAAAAATGCATTTAAATTGCATTGTTTATTGTGAAAATTACAATTGCAGTTTGGGAGTTAACCACAAGGGGCGCTGAAAGGGTTATGTGTGACCTAATGTGTGTTTACATCTGTAGGGGGGTGTGGCTGTAGGTGTGACGTCATTGATTGTGTATCCCTATAAAAGGGATCACACGATCGATGACGCCACCACAGTGAAGAACAGGGAATGTGTGTTTACCCACGTTCTTCAGCTCCGGGAACCGATCGTGGGACTCTAGCGGCGATCGAGTCCCCCAGTCACGGAGCTTCGGACCGGGTCCCACGGCTGGGCACTAACACAGGACATACCTGTACGTGCATATGCCCAGCCGTGCCATTCTGCCGACGTAAATGTGCAGGAGGCGGTCCTTAAGTGGTTAACTTGTAAACAACATAGGCCCGGTCCTGAGGTAGTTAAGCAGTTTAGACAATTTTTTGATGAAATCATAATATGCTAAATTTCTTATTTTAAGAAGTAATCTTGCCGCTGTCTTGGTAGTCCTGCATTATCCATTGGTGTTCTATGCAGATACTGCGTAATTTATCATTAACAAAAAAAAAGTATGCGTCTTTCAACAGGTCGCAAGTGGAATGCCTAGCTCTGCCAGAAGAGTAATCACATTCTGAATATTTGTTTGGCTAGCACAGCCTCTCCCAGCCAGTACACATGTGCTAATCGGGACCCTGTGATTTTTCTACAGCTTCCATCCTGAGATGAGCAGTCTGCCGGCCGGGACATCAGGAAGATGCTTCCGTACCATCTGGGTATGTGTTTTATATGAATTGTTTTGCTAACCTCTCAGAGCAAAGCTGTTAAATCAAAGCTGTTCTTTTCATTTTTTTTCATGCAGCGCCTCAACTGAGAATCAGTCGTGCCTCTCCCAGGGTCACTTGGAATTCTGAACATAAGCAGGTGGTTGATTATATATGGAGGGAAGCAGAGACATTTGGGCATATTGATCGGCATCCAGAATGCCTAATAAAATGTCTGTCTCATTAAATCTGGTGGAACAGAAGCATATGACAATATGTAGTAAAAGCAATGATGTTTATAAAGGTATGATGTCTCCAAAGCGGGAATCACCGACATGCTCAGTGTGTGAGGTCTTCATAAAACCAGACAATGGTCTAAGAAGGAATATTCCAACACAGTGTGCGCCCTCTCTCATTCCATAGAAATGCCTGTACGCTCCTAGAAACTGGCATCGTATTCATTGTCTTGTATCAAGTGTGTTACTCTCCAGTGCCCATTATGCCAGTTTTAGCATCAGTAGCACGGTTCTAATCCATTCAGCTAACTAAACCAGGCTCCTCTCCAGATTCCTAATCCATCCCTACCCTGTCATCCTTTCTACAGATTCTTGTTTTGTTCGGAGATAATATCCAGCATCGTAGAGTCTTTTCAGACTCATTATCCTCCTTATAACTGGAAAGATTTTGGGTCATATACAAACTGTTGCCAATCTCTAAAGTCACCAATACATAGATCTGCACTTATCCTCATTTAATTGATTAGGATCTTACATTGATTAGGATTAACAAGGATAACTTGCTAATGTCTGATTAGAGAGGCTTAAAGAGTTGATCTCACTTCAACCTTTAAAAGAAGCCATGTATTTCCTTAAAGTGGATGTAATCCACTCTCGTCCTTTCTAAACTACTGCCATAGTGCTGATCTATAAGGATATAGATGCCTCCTGCATGTATCCTTACCTGTCAAATGTCTCCCCTCTGTCTGTTTTAAGAACTGAAAAACTGAAGATTCTGTGGGTGGGTGGGTCTGTTGTCTGGAGCTCTGTGGGTGGAGTCGTGATGTCAGTAGACTCTCCGCCCACTTCAACACTCCTCTCGTCAACATGCATTTTCTCCTGTGTATTCTTTACACTAAATTCTGCTATGATCGCTAACATCCAGTCAAAATCTAGAAAAGTAACCACATGACTTCATAAAAGGAGTGGGGGTGGGAATTAAAAAATAATGCCTGTCTCAAGCTAGTGCATGAGATATGTAAATAACCTGTCATCCACAAAGGGGGAAGAACGGGCAACATTTTTCTCCTGTTTGTCCGTTTATCTCACTGAAAAAAGAAAAGAGGATTACTCAGAGCTGGATTAACTCTTTGGTGGCAAGACTGGGCACAGATGTTAGAAAAAAAAAAAATATATATATATATATATATGAAGGCCAGTTTGGTGGCCTGAGTTTATGGGAGGAGCCCGGAGGGTATTTAAGCAGCCCACTCACACATGCTCTTTGTCGGTTCAGTGTGCAGTACTACACGTCACTGGGCCGACTCTTCCCAGCTCACCTCATGTCCGTGAGTCTGCGCATTCAATCACATTCGACACCCTCCCGCCCTTCCCTTTTTCAGGGCACTTCTCAGCATATCCTTCTTCAATTAACTACCCATTACTTACTTTGGGTATGCCCCCTTTTCTTGGCATACTGACCAGACCACCAAGGCACACTTCAGGTCTATTTATGTTGTAAGTCTTGTCGCGTGTTTATGTGATCCACATCACTCTCAGTCAGAGGGCCACGACCATAAATATATATATATAAAATCTATCTATAATGAGAGTGAGTGAGAGATATCTACTCATCTATATCCATCTATAGAGAGAGACATCTATCTCTCTATATAGAGATAGATAGATAGATAGATATATTTAATCTATATATCTAGATATATAGATAGACTTTATCTGCTCACTTAGCTGTCAAAAGAAAATATCCGGGCAGTCTGCCAAGTTCTTAACAGGAAACATTGTAACTTATGCTTCATTCTTGGATCAAAGGGATAAACTTCTGTGTGTAAGGCCCCATTCACATGGACGGACCGTTCGGGTCCGCCTGTCAGTTTTGACGGCGGACCTGAATGGCCGCTCCATGCATCCCTATGGAGCGTCGGATGTCAGCGGAGACATGTCCGCTGACATCCGACCCTATCCGACCTGCTAAAAACAGACATATGGGGGGCACGTCCCCATCCGTCCATGCGGATCGAGTAAGATTTGATGAAAACGGACATGCTGTCCGTTTTCATCAGATCACTCCATAGAAGACAACGGTGCCCGACAAGCACCTTCCCGCTCAGTGAGCAGAGAGGAGCTTGTCATCCGTCGGCTCAGCGGGGATCTGCGGACTGATCTCCCGCTGAGCTGGCGGGAGCAGACGGACTCCGACGGAGTCCGCCTCGTGTGAATGAGGCCTTAAAAAATAAATCTGGGCAGTCTGCCAAGTTTGTAATAACATGCAACATTGTAACTAACTTCCTTCTTAGAGCAAACTTAAATGTAGGAAGTTTAACCACTTAAAGTCCACATCTTTTTCTGACACTTCTTTCTCAAGTTAAAATCAATATTTTTTGCTAGAAAATTACTTGGGAACCCCCAAACATTATATATTTTTTAGCAGAAACCCTAGGGAACCCTAGACACTATTTGCCCAGCGGTCTTTCAAATAATTTTTTTTTGGGGAAAAAATACACTTCAATGAATAATAAAAGAAAGAAAAAAAATGAAACAGTAAAGTTAGCCCATTTTTTTTAGTTTTAATGTGAAAGATGATGTTACGCCGCAAGAATCATGAGGGAATTGCAATCTATCTTCTAAGCAAAGAAAATGTGATTCTCATTTTTAGCCAGAATCGTGCAGCTCTACTGGGCACCAGTCCTCAGGAAGGATGTACTAGAACTGGAAAGAGTCCAGAGAAGGGCAACAAAGCTTATAAAGGGATTTGACGACCTTGGTTATGAGGAAAGGTTGTGAGCACTGAACTTATTCTCTCTAAAAAGAGGTTTGAGAGGGGATATGATTTCAATGTACACATACCGTGCTGGTGACCCTACAATAGGGATAAAACTTTTACACCAAAGGGAATTTAATAAGACACGTGGCCATTGACTAACATTTAGAAGAAAAGCGGTTTTACCCTAAACCACGTAGAGGTTTTTTTTTACTGTAAGAGCAGTGAGGATGTGGAATTATTTTCCACGGGCAGTGGTTTCAATGGGGAGCATTGATAATTTAAGAAACTATTAGATAAGCACCTGAACGACCACAACATACAGGGATATACAATGTAATACTGACATATAATAACACATATAGGTTGGACTTGATGGACTTGTGCCTTTTTTTGCCTCGTCTACTCAGTAACTATGGTCATTCAAATTGAACGCAGTTGTTGTTTGCTAGACATGTGCACACTAAAATTATTTGTTTTGGAATTTTGTTTTTGTCCGAAAAATACATTTATTTAGTTACTCCCGGAATTTCTTT
The DNA here is from genome assembly GCA_029574335.1 of Rana kukunoris. Lineage (NCBI taxonomy): Eukaryota > Metazoa > Chordata > Amphibia > Anura > Ranidae > Rana > Rana kukunoris. The sequence continues at coordinate 22,987,531 of CM056060.1, read as the reverse complement.
TTTATTTATTTTGTTTCGTCCACTGTTTACAGCGGTTCGAAGTGGACAAGTATTCATAAAATAACCTAGTCTGTTTTTCTATATCATTTTTGCTTCTTTTCACTATTTACATTTTACTTTCCCCTATTTCATACAAATCCTATAAATGCAAACACTGCTTGCAGCCACACAGAGCTTTCAGGCTGGATTTTGGGGCGTATTTGGGTGACAAAGTTTAGGCGTTTTGTACCCGCGATTTGCGGCGACAAAACGCGCCATTTTAAAATCCTGCTTTTTGTATAGCCATTGTCGGCTATGCGGAACGCCAAAGCCGCACTATACGCGCGTCGGAAAAGGGTCCGGGACTTTTTTCAAAATCGGCGTTCGACGTTCTATCGGCGTTAGGAGATGTGAACGGTCTCCATAGACAATAATGCAAATTCGACGGTACAGCGTATTGTAGCGTCGCGCTTCAGGCGACAAAACGCCTAGGTGTGAATGGGGCCTCAAGCTCTAAAGGGAAAGTGAGAACTAAGATTACAAGATAATTTTGGACTTCGGCTGAGAATAAGCCATTCTGAGATGTCGTCATCTCAGTATTGATCAGGAAGAAATCTCACTAGTTTATAAAAAAAAAACGTTTAATTATTTATTAATGAATGTCAGCTAGCTTCAGCCTTCTTATTTTGCTTAACATAGTTCTGCTCAGAGATGACTCCTCTCTCCAGTACTTAGACACTGAAATATAGGAGCGGATGGTTTGTTGCACTTGTCTCTGCCAGTTTTCTAGTTAAATTGCTGCAATAAATTTCTGTATCATAGAACCATTTGTTGCATAATTCATCAGTTCAGAGAGAGAGAATGGAAGATCGTACACCAAGATAGCATTGAAGTAAATGTGTCTGGGGCTCAATCTGGTTTGCAATTAACGGTCAGGTTGTGTTTACCATTCCCTCGTTGCCTTTTGGTAAATCTGAATCCAAAAATCTGCAGAAAACCTAATAGTGTGTATGGGGTCTAACTTTGATAACACAATGAATAAGTACTGTACTGAGTATTATTTGCATGTAAACTAGCCACATAACTCATTTTAAGCCATGGTTCATACCAGTGCAGCTTTGAAACTGCGCTACTTCAGCACGACTTCAAAGCCACCTGATCAATGCAATTTTGTGCCGTTTCATTGCGGCTTGCACCTTAATTTAACAATTTGAACGGTTCCACTCCAGGCAATGGGGTTCGATTTCTCATGCAATTTTGAACTGTCAAATTTGCCCCAGTGTGAACCAGTGCTAAAAAAACTACAAACATTTCTGTAAAAACACCATTTATAGGGTCAGCTTCTAACAGTAAGGCCTATGTAAACAGTTTTTTATAAAGCTGTGCAGCCATTCACAAAAAATAAATGAAAACTACCAATGATGGTAGCTAAACACAGCGGCAGCATGGCTTCCACTGATGCCCTTTAATCTTAACCACCTCCCACCTGGCCATTGCACATATACAGCCGGGTGGGCGCTTATTCCTTCTGAGTGGACATTCAGGAATGTCCCTCAGATGGAGGGGGATCGCTCACGTGCCTGCGCAGCGGATCGTTCTCGATGCGCTTGTGTCACCCGGACACGGTGCATCTCTGATCAGCAGGAGGGCTTTGTGACATGATGGCTGTGTCCAATCACAGCCATTATATGATCTAAATAGTGAGTTTAGATCTGTAGAACTGTACAATAAAAAGTGGATCTGGATGGGCTTTAGCAATGTGTTTTTCTCCGACATATGTACCTGAACATAATGCAGAGTAAGCCTGGTTGGGGGTCACTTCTACCTGGCACTTTTAAAGTCTTCTTTATGCGCTACTTCCATTTTATTAAGCACAGATCACCGAGCACCACCCTTCAGAAAAATCAATTGGTTAACACAGCAATTAATCAGCTAGAACGGGGGTAGCTGAGCTGACAGGTCGTGCATAGTAATTGATGGAACGTTTTCTGCTGTGTTTACCCGGCAAGCATGACATTGGATCTATGCATTGTGTACAGTAGAAAACTGCAAGCCTGGAAAATGTCTGCCTGAGACGGGCAGCTGAGGCCTTTCATGTTTATCAATTCATTCAACAAGCTTCTCAGTTTTTATACGCAACATATTTTTCTGTAAAATAAAAGATGAGATGAAACGTGCAATATAATATGTCAGAAAAATCTAATTCTGGCAGAGGTCGATGATCCACAGGCAAGAGCCTCTGATCTTTCAAGAGACGCTTTCTTCCTCGGGAAGAAAATGTGCCGTGCTACCCAAGAATTACCGTAATACAGGTACATGTACACTGTTTTATTGAAATTAAATAGTTATTATTTGGATTCACCATTTTTAAGTCAGTTAAACAGGTTGTAAAATCGGATTTTTTTTATCTTAATGCATTCTATGCACTGAGATCTATGCATTATAAAAAATACCAAACTTTTAAATAAAAATTTTTTTTCCTAAGTTTCTGTTTTACATTTTTGTAAATAATCTTTCTTCATAAATTTACGCCAAAATGTATTCTGCTACATATCTATGGTAAAAAAAAACAAATCAGTGTAGTCTGTGTGAAGCTATAGAGTCCACAAACTATGATATATATAAACGGGATCATTTGGGGGGTATATGTACTGTCCTGGAATTTTAGGGCCTCAAGAAATGAGATTTGACCAATTTCCAAATATATATATATATATATATATATATATATATATATATATATATATATATATATTTGGAAATTGGTCAAATCTCATTTCTTGAGGCCCTAAAATTCCAGGACAGTACATATACCCCCCAAATGATCCCGTTTTGTAAAGTAGGCAGTCCAAGGTATTTATTAAGAGACATGGCAAGTTTTTTGTTTTTTTTTTGTTTTGTTTTTTAGTTTTCAAAATGTTATTGAAGAGAAGTACAGTACAACTTAACGCCACCAATAGATCTTGTTTTTTTTTTTTTACATACCATCTAACCAGTACAGTACAATTTCATGATGACTGGTGTGGTGATCAGGGTTTTTCTTTTTAACATACATTAATTTTTTTTATATACTTTCATCAGAGTAGTTCATTGTCCCTATAGTGACACTTTTCTACTCGGGGGGGCTGATCAGGGTTGTTTTTTTTTTTTGTACACTGTGATTGCTGTTACAGTGATGAACACTATGGGGTAGATTCACGTACCTCGGCGCATTTTTATGTGGGCGTATCGTATTTTCTTTATGCTACGCCGGCCCAACGTTGAGAGGCAAGCATGGAATTCACAAAGCAAATGCTCCCAACGTTGCGCCGGGGTAGCGTATATTCATTGGCGCATGCTCACAGTCACATCAAAATAACTGCCTAAGATACGTCAAAACACTGCCTACGACGTGAACGTAACCTACGCACAGCCCTATTCACGTAGTACTACGTGAACGGCGTAAAAATTTACGGCGTTTGTTCCCTGGTCCATACCTTTGCATGGGTTGCGCCTCCTATATGAGGAATAACTTTACGCCGGTGCACATTTGTACTTACGACGGCGTATCTCGAGATACATCGGCGTAAGTGCTATGTGAATCCGGGCCTATAACAGCAATTGTCTACACTGTCATAGTTTGCTTTCTATTGACATGCTGTGATTGGCTACAGCTAATCACATGGTACAGGGTGCTGTGATTGGCCCAGGTACCATGTGATTGGCTACAGCTAATCACATGGTACAGGGTGCTGTGATTGGCCCAGGTACCATGTGATAGCTGTGGGCCAACCACAGCATCACTACAGAAAGCACAGCTGTTATGAATGAAAGTATACCCGTTATAAAAAATAAATATGAACACACCCATTGTTGGCCTCCTTCTGAAAATGCCAGTAATGTGGCCATGTCTAGCATTGATACCTCCGAGTCACAGACCTAGAATAAGCTTACAGCAAATGAAAGTCATAAAAATGCCTTCCTTATTCCAGCTCAATTTACTCAATCCAAAGCATTGTGCTTACAGCCAGAGCGTGGCTTGGGATTTCCACATACAATGTAGTTATATTTTTATTTTGTTCAGGTTTGGGTGCATTTAGAAATTGCATAGAGTACGTCAGATAACTTCAGGACATAAGGTGGAGTTGGACTGAATGTACACCTACATCATAGACAGCTCTAAATTCATTCATTTGATCTGAATGAAAGCGAGTAAATACAAAAGTAACAATGTTACTTTGTATCTCTTTATCTCCCGTCTGTACAGTGTTTATAAACACTGTGCCAAAAGGTTTTTTTTTATTACAGCAGCTGTTGTTGTTGTTGATTCACAGCAATTGCCGGTAATGGCAACAGGAAGGACTGCGAGACAGAAGGATAGGATGTACTAGACACGCCCTGTGTACTTTAATTATATTTTTTGGCGTGTGTAGTACGCTCAATGTCCACAACAAACATGGTTGGTGGCATTTAATCTTCAATTTGTAGAAAAGCACTCAGTATAAAATGAAGGAGGACAGCAAAGCACACAGGCACAAGTGTATGTGGATTATTATATCACATGTAGGAAGAACTGTTATAACCTGTGTGACCTACAGCAAGCAGCCTGCCTCTATTCTGTACTGAAAACAACACAGAAGGAAAATGTTCATTTTCTCTGCATTTTCCAACATTACCACTTGTAAATAAAGCTGGGCTGCGTTAACAAAAAATTTGGCGTTTTTCACATGCTGTTATTTATTCATGAATAGCTGATTCCACTTAAACAAATTTGAACACAATACGACTTTATATCTGATCAATTAAATTAAATTAATTTTATATTATTATTTTTCAACAAAAAAACAACAACATAATAAATTCTGCATAAATATGCGCATAACAATACACATTTTCCCACCTGCTCCTGCCTCGTGGGTTGATTGAGACACAAGAGAGAAGGCCACAGATGAGCTACATTGTTTATTCTGTGTTAACAAACTGCAGAGAAAAAATCTGTAAACATTGCCCAGAATGAATGTGAGACATAGGATAAGATCTGACAGTTGAAGGACTGTTCTGTAGAACAACTGTGCCACATAGGAGCACAATGCTGTTGGCCAAGGATGCATGCAGAGAAGACACCTTGGTTACTGCCCTTACCTTGGGTAAGGATTATCTCATGTCTGTGAACCAGAAAAAGAAAAAAAAATCGGAGAGATCATTAACCACTTCCCGACCGTCTAACGCCGATATTTGTTGGCAGAATGGTACGCCTGCACAAAGCAACGTACAGGTACGTTGCTTTGAATTTGACGCCATGCATACCCACGGGTGGACCTGATGTCCGCCGGGGTCCCGCGATCGTGTCACGGAGCTGTAGAACGGAAAGATGTAAACAAGGCATTTCCCTGTTCTGCCTAGTGACAGGACAGTGATCTACTGCTCCCTGATCACTATTGTGTCACTCGTAGCCCAGTCCCTCCACAGTTAGAATCACTCCCTAGGACACACTTAAAGGGGTGTTCCAGCCAAAATTGTGTTTATTAAAAGTCAGCAGCTACAAAAAGTGTAGCTGCTGGCTTTTAATAAACACACACTCACCTGCTCCACGATCCAGCGACGCGCCGGCCGGGGGGTCCGCTCCTCTCCCCCCCTCCCCAGCCGGCGTCTCCATCTCGACTGTGGGCACCCAGCCATGACAGCCTTCGGCTTCACGGTCGGGCACCCACTGCGCATGCGCGAGCCGCATTACGCATGCGCGCGTGGCTCGCCGCTGATTGGAGAGGTGATTGCATGGGACCTGACAGTGTCCCATGTGATCGCCTACAGGGAGGGGCTGGTGTAGGCGATTAAGGCTTAATCGCCTAACCAGCCCCTCGGCGGAAGCAGGAAGTGGGACAGGAAGCCCCTCTCCTACTGAAGCCCCCACTCCCCCCAAAAAAATTACATGCCAAATGTGGCATGTAAGGGGGTGAGGAGTGGATTAAAAAAAAGTCATTTTTTAGGGTGGAACTCCTCTTTAACCACTTGTCATCTGCCCACCGTCAAATGACGGCGGGCAGACAACTCCATTGTTCTGACATCATGTCATATGACGTGATGTCCCTTTAAAGCCGCGGGCGGGCGCGCGCGCGTCGCCGGCGGCGCGCACGTGCACCCGCCGCTCTGCGGGGATCCCGTGCTAGTGCCCGGCGGCAACGATCGCCGCCGGGCACACGCGATTGCTCAGTAACTGAGCTGGGACGTGCAGCTCTGTGTGTAAACACAGAGCTGCACGTCCCTGTCAGGGAGAGAGGAGAGCGGTTGTGTCCCTTGTACATAGGTGTGTAGTTGCTAGAGAAACTCCTGCATGTGCTGCCTCTGATAAGTATCACGATTTCTTCCAAATATGATAGTTGATTTGTTATGTATAGTCTCACTTGCCCTTAAATGGTTGTACTTTTGATTAGATAAGATTTTTGGAGCATGTAAAATTGTATGCTTCACTATGTTCACTCAAAAGATTGTTCAGTATTTAATTTACAAAACTAAACATGCATGTGCACAAATTATTAGAACTCTGATTGCAAAAGATGGCAAGATAACACGCATTACAAGCCAATCGTGCTAATGAAAATAGTCTGTATCACTTCAATTCCTCTCCTGGAACAATCACTGCAATCTCACATGATTATACCCACACGTGGAATGATAAGTGTGATGGTAACATATATGGTCAATCTTAGACAGTAAATTACAAGTACATTGTAGTCTGAGTTTGCATGGCAGGGCCGTGTAGTAAATACCATATTTATCGGCGTATAACGTGCACTTTTTTCCCCTGAAAATAGGGGGAAAATCACGGGTGCGCGTTATACGCCGATAGTGTACCTTGGGCTCGGAGGGGAAGGAGGGGGACGAGCGCTGCCGGAATTCACGAGCCGCCTCTCCTGTTTACTCAGCTCTAACGTCACACACACAGTCCTGCTTCCACCACCGGCATTGGACCAGTGTTCTATCAATCACAGGAGCTGGTCCAATGCCGATGGCGGAAGCGGGACTGTGTATGTTACTGCCGCCGAATGAACAGGAGATGACGGCTTTGCGATTCCCTCACTCCACGAGAGAAGGTGAGGCTGCAAAACGGGCACATAGGCGGCACATAGACTGGAGATGGGCACATAGGTTGCATTTAGGCTGGAGCTGGTCACATAGGCTGGATTTAGGCTGGACATGGGCACATAGGCTGCATTTCGGCACAGATTAGACTGCATTGAGGCTGCAGATGGACACTGATCACACAATTTAAAAAAAAAAAAAATTTCCTGAAACTTCCCTCTGAAATTGGGGTGTGCGTTATACGCCGGCGCACGTTATACGCCGATTAATACGGTAATAATAATAGTAACAATAAATAAAAAACTATCGACTTTGAGGGCCATAGCTCAGCGACTTAAGGTCACAGGACCACCATTGATGGGATAGCTGAAGTCCTAAAATTTGGGGCTCCTCTCATCTATGGTTTCCAGAGATATGGGGCTCCTTGTGCATCCTTTCAGAAGCTACTTACAGAGCAGCCAGTTTAAATACAAGCTGGCACACTCTGTTTGCAGCAGAGGATGAGCTCACAGTGCCTCTCACTTGTTATCAGAGGCATTGAGCTCAATGGACAGCTTGGAGTCTTGGACCAATGGTAAAGTATGGTTTGTTCGTTAAGCCACCCGCTTGATGAGATTTTGAAAATATAGTAAATTACCTTAAAAACAATATATAATAATTATTTGTATATTTCTTATGGTAATTAAGTCATTATTTAAAAAAAAAATTAAATAAAAAAAATCTCAAAGAGGAGAAACAGGTCTATAAATTGGTAAAAGTTGTCCATCCTCTTAGAACAGTAACAAAAAATGAAGCATGCTGGAAGTGGGACAGGTTATATAATGGCTTTTTTGTTTGCTAGTGTCCAATTCCTCTTGTAGATGGCAATATACCCAATTGTCTCATAATAACTGAATTCTGTCTCCCTTAGTGAAAGAGAGAATGTGTTCCCTGGCTTATAAATAGACACAATGAGTAATAACACATCTTTAGTCATCATCTTAATAACAAACACCAACAGCCTTATACTTAGACTGGTTTGCTTCTCATAGGCATTAAAGAGTACCATAAGAATAGCTGGCACAGTTCCTTTCTCCATCTGAGTGCCATGGAGAGCATGCAGAACAAAGGTACAATGAAGTGGGCCCTACTGCAGTGTTTCTTTTATTTCACGTGTACCACTGTAGTTGCCGGTCTCGGCTTTAAAGTGGGGGTTCAACCTAAAAAAAAATTCTAACATTACATTGAGCTCACTTCCGACATTGACAGTAATACCTCTTTTTTTTTTTTTGGCCGTACATACCGTTCCCCCCTCGGCTTCCAGGTAGTGAATCCCACAGAAGCGGGCATTCCTATGCACAGGCTAAGATATTGACGTATGACAAAAAGCTTCCCCCCGGCGCATACGGCCGCCTCACGAGTTGCCGAAAGAAGCCGGACTGCGAGTCGGCTCTATACGGCAACTCGTGATGCGGCCGTATGCGCCGGGGGGAAGCTTTTGTCATATGTCAATCACTTAGCCTGTGCATAGGAAAGCCCACTCCCGCGGGATTCACTACCCGGAAGCCAGGTGGGAAAATAGCGATACAACGGTATGTACGGGCAAAGAAAAAGAGGTCAGCATAATGTCAATGTCGGAAGTGAGCTCAATGTAATGTTAGAATTTTTTTTTTTAGGGTGAACCCCCGCTTTAAGCAGTACACAGCAAAGCTAATATTTCTATACAGATGAAGCTTAGTCAAGAGCTAGGCAATAGAGGGCACAACCTGGAAACACAATTGGCCTGCTTCTGCTGCTTGCTGTAGATATTTTACAAAGAACATTTTCCTGTTTTGATGGTGGGAGGTAGATGTAAATTCTCAATAATACAAAAAGTACCCAACTGTTCTTACTGTGGTACTGCTGAACTGACAAATGTTTTGGAAGCACCGGCCTAGCACCTCTTCTATTTTTTCACGCGCACATCTGATTTTTAGAAGCTGAGAACAATTCCGCTGAGAAGAAAAGCTGAAAAACTATCACAAGTCTGATAAATTTGCTTTGTAGCCATGAAACAAAGTTGTAATAGAAAACCGTACCCTGCAGAGCAGGACCTAACTATATTACAATATATTGTAATACATCCAATATTGCATTCTCAATTTTTTAATACATCTAATGTGTCACATTCTACCAAGATAGCAGAGTATAAGGTTTGCATTACTATGTAGGTGGAATCTAGTAATAAATCACAGTGTGTACTCCAGCGGCTGGATGATGCCTGGCCTATTGGCTCAGAGCTGACATGCCTGACACAGTACTGGATTTTATCAGCCATATTAAATGTTCCGGCTCATTTTGTAGCTATCAGTCTAGAGGCTGTGCGTTCTGCGTGTGATCTCAGGCTGGAAACGGTGCAGTATAAAATGATGGGTTTTAATCTTCGCAAATGTTTATGTGCCAAGCCATGGCAAATCAGAATAGTTGACTATATGGAGGAAATGAAAGGAGTTTTTTTTTTTTACAAGGCAGGGGATCAACTCAATAAAAATAAACCTTTGAATAAGCCATTTAACACACCGCAATCTATGACTGCTGACGAGCAATGGGCTGAGGCGCAATGGGCCTAGGTACAAATCAAATGTAACATAATTGGTTAAAAACCCACCACCCTTGCCCCCTCACCCCATTAAATAAAAATACTTAACCATTAGGTTGGAAAGGGCAAGGCCACAGCTTTATTTAAATTCCAACACATAACATGTGAACACTTTAAACCAGTGCCAGTCATAGTTGTACTGTGAGCCCGCAATTCCAGAGAGGGTCTGTCCTTACCATAAGTGCTGGACAGACATAGTTACATAGTTAGGTTGAAAAAAGTCCATCTAGTTCAACCATAAGAATAAATAAAATAAAAAAATATCGTACAATCCCATATACCGTATATACTTGAGTATAAGCCGACCCAAATATAAGCCGAGGCACCCAATTTCTGGGAAAAAGTATTAAATCGAGTACAAGCCTAGAGTGTCCCTCACTGTGCCCATGCCTCACTTTACCTCACTGTGTCTATGCCTCTCTGTGTCCATGACTAGACTGGCATTTAACATGGGAGTACCAGGTCCCCAAAGTCACCGGAGAAATGACCGTTTAACATGAGATTCTATGGAAGGGGTTTCTTTGTTTCTATGGAAGGGGTGCCCGACTTTGAAAAAACGTTGCTCCCCAGCTGTAGGTCCCCCGGACAACAAACTTTGCACACTTGTAGAGGAGCTACATGTGTGCCAAGTTTGGGGTCCAGGGGTCCTACGGCTGTCCAGCACCGAGTCCCCAAAGTTCAGGTGATCAGGTGCAAAAAGGTGACTCGAGTATAAGCCGAGGGGTGCATTTTCAGCACAAGAAAATGTGCTGAAAAACTCGAGTATATATGGTACCCAAATTCTATACCCACAGTTGATCCAGAGGAATCACGATAAACCCCAGCAGACAGCCTACTTCAACATTTTTTTTATCAAGGGCATAGCCCATTACAGCAACTTTAAATGCTGGCAAGGTCAAGAAACTGCAGCAAGCTGTGACATACCATAAAGGAAAAAAAGGGGCGGGAGGGTGGGCAGCTCTTCCATCCAATTCTTTAAAAGGCCCAGAATTCCCTGGGGGCAATAATTTTCTGAGCTCAGCCCCAGCCCATCCCCCATATTACCACCAATCCTTAGTGACCATCAACCACCTTGTCCGACAACCGGCCATGCCCCCATTGGTCAAAGCTCTCTTTCCCTATAGGGGCTCAAAAAGCCTTCATGACAATGTGTGCATTGCAGTTCACAGATGTGGTGTGAATAGGCCCCCAAAGAAAAAAATGCAAATATTAAATTTAAGCTATTTCATAGCATCTAATATTGGGTTTGCAAATAATTATGCTAAACTACTGCCCATAAGAACAATGTGATTGTTATAGTTTCACAGCAAAGTACATCTTGCATTTTATCAATCCTTGGATTGACGGCCCATACATGGCTTCTCAAATATTTGAATTACAAAAGTATCTTGCTAATTCAAATTCATAAACAGAGGTATACCTTTCCCCATCAAGCTCTAGTAGAATGTGATACTCCCCTTTACAGGAAGGAAAACTGAATCAAAGGGATTACTTTTCTAATCCTGTATGAAAGAGTCCAAGTAGGTGTTGTAAAGCCCTTCATTTTGGCAGTTTTTTTATTCAAATGCAGTACCAATGAATTTTTTTTTTTTACCATTCCTGTATTACTTTCAATTATTCTAAACATACATTTCTGCAATCTAATCAGAGACAAATGCATCAAATGATACTGACAGCTAGGTATATCATGTGTACACCTACTATAGCGACACACTTTCACAAATAACAATGTCACAAGTAAGTGAAACCCTAAGGTCTGTTGGCATGGACCATAGGGTGAGTACATGGATTGAAAACTGGGTACAAGAGTGAGTTCAGAGGGAGGTGATAAATGGGGAGTACTTGGAATGGTCAGGGTTGGGTAGTGGGGTCCCCCAGGGTTCTGTGCTGGGAAGAATCCTGTTTAATTTAAAAAATGCATTTGGGTGGCAAAAATATGAATGCAATCTATACACTGGGAGGGGGGGGTGTAGAACCTCTGGGGGAATCTAGGATGGAAAAGGACCTGGCGGTCCTAGTAGATGATAGGCTCAGCAAAGCATGCAACGCCAAGCTGCTGCTAACAAAGCAAACAGAATATTGGCATGCATTAAAAAGGGGATTAACTCTGGAGATAAAAAAATAATTCTTCTGCTCTACAAGACTCTGGTCCGGCCACAACTGGGCACCAGTCCTCAGGAAGGATGTACTGGAAATGGAGTGAGTACAAAGAAGAGCAAAAAAGCTAATAAAGGGTCTGGAGAATATTAGTTATGAGGAAAGGTTGCGAATACTGAGCTTATTCTCTCTGGAGAAGAGACGCTTGAGAGGAGATATAATTTCAATTTACAAATACCATACTGGTGATGGTGACTTTTCCACAGAAGGGAATTTAACAAGACACATGGTCACTCATTAAAATTAGAAGAAAGGAGTTTAAACCCTAAACTACGTAGAGGGTTCTTTACTATAAGAGTGGCAAGGATGTGGAATTCCCTTACACAGGTGGTGGTCTCAGCGGGGAACATCGATACTAGCAAGAAACTATTAGATAAGCACCTGAATGACCACAACCTACAGGGATATACAATGTAATACTGACAAATAATCACACACATAGGTTGGGCTTGATGGACTTGAGTCTTTTTTCAAACTCACCTACTATGTAACTATAAATAAACAACCACACCATTTGGCCGTATTTCTTTGTTGTAAAGCTGATGATGGAGAAGATTCAGAGGGGAATTTACCAAAATTAGAGCAGCTGTGCAGGGCAACCAATAACATACCGTATTTATTAGCGTATACGACGCACTTTTTCCCCCTTAAAATAAGGGAAAAATCGTGGGTGCACGATATACGCCGATACCCGCTTCCCGAGCTCAGCTGAGCCGCCGACATATACCGAGTGCAGTACACTCGGGTACATTCGGCCAGGCTCGGCTTCGCTCGTGCTCAAGCATAAACGTCACAGAGCGTGAGCACGAGCGAAGCCGAGTCTGGCCGAATGTACCCGAGTGTACTGCACTCGGTATATGTCGGCGGAGGCGCTCAAACTGAACGCGGGAAGCAGGGATTTGACTCGAGACAATGCTGGAGAAGCAAGGAGGACACCACTGAAGCCGAAGACGGACCCTGGACCGGACAAGGCCGCCAATGGACGTCGCGCAAGACACCAAAACTGTAAGTACTAAAATGTTTTTTTTTTACAGGAATTTCAGGTCCACATTAGGGGTTGCGCGCTATATGCTGGAGCGCGCAATACCTCGATAAATACGGTAACACATGCATTTGAATTTCCTTCTCAGAGCTTCCTTTTCAATTGTCCTCTGCTAATACCACTATACTCCCCTTTTTCTCTGTGCTCCTAGGACCAATGGAATCCTGTGGAATATGTGTTTCTGCTTTCTACTTCAACTCTACGTGCAGCCATTTAGGTTTCATGCACACTGGCTTAAAAAACATTGCTTCTTCAGGAGTTTAGTGTTATGCCTGTAGAAGCAGCACAATGTTATCCTATGTGCCCATGCACATTAGGACATTAAGAGGGATATTTTGAGTTTAACGTTTAGAGGCAGAAAAAAAAAAACTTCTGGTTTGCGTTTCTGATTGAAGCTTGGAGGGAGAAAAAACTTGACTCTCCTAAACTCGTCTAAACTTTGTACAAAAAATGTTTTATATATGAGCGTTTTTTACTCTGGAGAGAACATAAATGTTTTTAAGCCCAGAGTGCATGGAGCCTTAGAGAACGGCACACACAGCCGGAGCGAGAGGGACACAGCCACTGTTAATCACTGCTGTGGAGGATAAGGAGAAGCATGGTGGAGGAGGAAGAAAGACATGGTAGAGTAGAGGTTGTAGTGCAGACCTGGAGCACAAACATTACAGAAACTCAAACAGTTTTGAACCCCCCCCCAGTCTAACAGATTTGGTCATGCATAAAGATCCCCAACGCCGTACATTTCAGTCATTAACACTTGTGTCAAACTTCAGGGTGGCCTGTTAGGGTGGATCTTTAATTGGTAATGCATATTAGTTAGTCAGTTTCCGCTCCTCATTAAATGCAGGTAAACTAAGACTGCATCTAATTAAGCTTGGAATGTTTATAATTTGGGTAGGTCGGTAATTAAAGGGACAAATTAACCAACCTGCGGAAATAACCTCATTTAGGTACATAATGATGTAGTTATTGGGCAGATTTTCTATCTTCTGTGCACAATCACTTAATTAGGGTTTGATCCACTTTTATTTACTGACAAACAGCACATGTAAGATCAGATTTACTGTAGTAAGAAGTGTTATTTAATGTGACACATGGCTGGATCTTTTTCTCATGACGTGCATGTACACACGTAATAAACATATTATACAATATTCCACATCTTTTGTTATTTCTATAAAAGCTTTTGAATAATTAATCGTATCCAATTAGAAATTGCACATTTTGCTTATGAGGTCTGTCCACAGCTCCTCGCATATTTGGGCAATTTTAACATTTTCCCTTGAGATCATTTTGGCTGGATTTACTCTATTGTGTGCACATACAATGTGTATGGTAAAACACATGTGAAGGTGTGAATGAGTTCAGACTTAGCCTCAATTTTTCACTGCAGCCACATAGAAAATAATATTTTTTTTATAAAAAAATAAAAAAAGAGGGTTTAGTAACCCTCTAAACCTGTGGAACTCTAGTGGAGGCTTCCAAAGTATGACTATGGCAACAGAATTCACCTGTGATGAAGCTTTGGCAAAAAATATATATTTTAAGATATAAAACTGGATATTTGTAGTTTCTCCACTCTTTCCGAAGTCAAAATCTGCAAGTAAAATTTGACCTTTGCAGTTGGATTTTAAAATGCCTTCAGCTAGAAAGGAAATGAACCGTTAAAAAAATAAAGCTCTGTCTTAACAAGTAATTCAGAAGTATGTTTTCTAAGACAATAGGTTAGTTGAAATATTGAGTACAGCATAGCCGCAGTTTGAATGACATCAGTAAAATCCAAAGTAATTCCGGTGCCTTGTTTATCCCCGACGGCATTACTGAGACAAAATGTATCAATCACAACTTAATTTTGTTGGCTCATTATTAAAGCAGACACGAGAACATTTACCTCGAAATATCGGTGACCCGCTCCTCTTTATCACGACAGGTACATCAATCATGGCCAGGCACTGCTCATCTCTGAGTCATTTACACATTGAGAGGAGTGATGACATCCTAATGCAGACATAATAGAATTTCCTTGCCTCTCTTTACGGTTAAACCCCATCATATATTTTCTAGTAGCCTAATCTCTAGCCAACCATTAAAAAAAGAGCTATGATCCCCAGCCCACGTCTGCTTTGGAACAGCTTTTTCACTTTACAAAACTCAGTCTTGGGCCTCTCGTCTTGGTCTGCACTATGAACTGAAGCGTAATTAGCATTATTTTTAATGTAATTGGCATTTTACCTCTTGTTAATTACCCATCAAAATGTTCTGCTCAGATAAAGAAAATTATATGAGCGTGGAGTAATTTTTCCCTCATGAAATAAACATTTAACATTTTATTGTCTCTATTTCTCATTAATTGGTATGTTATGTTATGAAATGACTCCTTCATCTGCTCTCCTCATAGAAATGCATTCCTAACTCGGGGTGCAGTATTTTTACGAGCAAAAACCTGTGGCATAATCTTTGTACATGACTTTTTCAGAATACAAAGTAGATAAAACATATGTATCAAATGCAACAGATCAAAATTAAAATTAAAATTAAAAAAATTCAAAGATCCAGATTGAAAAAGTTGCCTATTGTGCATTCGTAAATGGACACTTTTGTGTTTTAAATGTTTCTTACTGTCTTTTCCACAAAACTGTGTCTTACTGACTTCATTCCTGCTTTGTTTACTTGCTAAACATGCAGTTCGAAAAATAATATCCACCTACCCTTTGCTCCTGAGTAGCCACGAAGGTCTGAAATCCAGGGGCCACGCCAAACCCCAGCTCTTGAATAAATGGCGGCTCAGACTGGCTGTGTATTTGTACTTTCACTCCAGCTTCAAAAGTAGTTTCCTCTGCAGAAGAAAAAAAAGATCAGGTGTGATGAGTGTCAGGTGGTTGCAAGGCCAGTCCCCCAAATAGGTTTGTGCCATTTGTTTTTTTTAAACAGAAGGTATTCACAATATCTCTGCTACAAATAAAGATGGTTCTAAAGCTTAAACATTTTTTACCTTAAAGGTGATGCAAACCCTTACACATATATATATATATAAAGTGAAGTGAACCGCCTCAGATGATACACAGAGATAAAACACATCATACAAGTATATCTGCTGTCTTCAGCTTTATATATTCTTTAGAAAGTGCAAATTGTGTTAGGAGATTTTTCTCTTCCTGTTCAGCACTGCAGTGAAGTCTGGTAATACACCCAAGACAGCTGATTGGTGGAAAGGCACACACCCTCTCTCCTCATAGGTAGAGACTTTCAGAGCTGATCATTGAATAGTTCAGGGCTCTGATAATCTATTTATAGCATCCTCCCCAACACAAAACACAGACTGCTTTTATCTTAGTTGACAGAGAGAACTTGTTATTAGTCATTAGGCTGATAACAGAAGAATGAAGCAGGAGACAGCTACAGTACATTGTGCTTTGTAGAGAGATAAGAAAACACTGCAGATATATGAGCCCAATTTTTTTTATCTAGTTTACATCCATTCCTTGCATTAAAGTGATTGTAAAGGTTTTTTTTTTTCTGTAAAACATGTCATACTTACCTGCTCTGTGCAAGGGTTTTGCACAGAGTGGCCCTGATCCTCCTTTTCTGGGGTGTCCCATCGGCACTCCTGGCTCCTCCTTTTCATTGGGTTGCCCCTGTGGAGAGACGCTTTTCTTAGGGGCAACCGTGTGGGCGCGCTCCCGAGTCCATTGACACAGACAGCAGGATTTAGCCCTGCCCCTGTGTCATTGGATTTGATTGACAGCAGCAGAAGCCAATGGCTCCTGCTGCTATCAATCTATCTAATAAGTACCTGAGACAGCGACTGGAGCTTCTGGGCTTGTGCTCATCATGAGAAACGATTGAGTTCAGGTAAGAAAAAAAAGGGTCTCTGGATGACAGCTAGAATGCATTATGATGTGAAACCTTGAGAATTTACAACTCCTTTAAGGTTAAAAATGTTTAGGCATTGATTGTGGCTCCTCATCGCTCCCCCCCCCCTATACTTACCTGAGCCCCTAATTCATCCAGCGCTGTGCAAGCTTGCATCTCTTCTCTCCTCTCACAGGGGCTCCCAAGGCTGTCAATTAAAGCCAGTAATAAGGGAGCAGGGCCTTGTCCCGCTGTCTGTGTCCATGGATGCAACAGTGGGGCTCGGAAACAAGCATGCATGAGTGTCCCCATGGGAAGTGGCTTCCCGTGGGGGCAATAGACAGAGAGGAGGAGCCAGGAGCACCTGCAGGGGATCGCTCTGTGCAATTTCATTGCACAAAGCAGAGAAGTATAGAGAGGTTTATTACAAAAAAAAATCCTTACAATCACTAACTACTTGATTATTGTAGAAATTCAAGAGTTTGTCACTAAAAAAATTGTGCCTAAAGTCATACAAATGTAATATATGTTTTACAAACCCATCTTACCATAATACAATAGATGTTCTGTATAAATTGCTTCAGAAATAATAATAGCTTCACATTTACTCTGTACAATGTGTAGTGAGTGGCTTATTACTTTAACAAAAAATAAATAAACAAAAAAAAATTTTAGTTAAAAAAAAAACTTTAATTAAAATGACAAACTGATTTTTTTATTTTCATATGTACAAAGATAGTGATAATCCTATCTGTATAACAGTGTCAAATTATAAAGTAATCATATCATTATCTTCATTATTATAACAATTTAGCCATAGCCACTTCTGGGAAAAAAAGCTTTTTATATTGACCTTCATGTTGGAGGAGTATTAGATTATTTTGATGTACTGAGAAGCAATTTTGAAGATGTTACAAAAGTGGAATATAATAGCTTCATGATTTTCGCTCTATGGTCTTTATCGAACTGTACCTCATCCCAAGATATGGTGAAACAAACAGCGACTAATCAGATACTGACTTTCTGTAATTGTGCAGACCTGTAGAAATGTGCTCTCTGATTGGTTAGTGTTAGTCTCTCACAAATGGGTTAACTTTACATAAAATTTACATTTAACACAAAGCATTCCACATTGTATTTTACTTCAATGCACCAAGTATACATTACCACTATATACACATACAATCCGTAGAAACAGAGATGTAGATTGAAGCTTGTGGGCCCCCGGTGCAAAAGTTGACATGGGAAAGATCTAGGGGGGCAAAGCCATGGGACACAAAATCTGGAGCCTGTAGCTCCTCAAGGGCCCCTCAGGAGGTGTTAAGGGGTTTTAGCAATTTCTGAAGGTTTCTCTGTCAGTGTTGGCGGGTGTTGAGGTGGGTCACCTCCCAGAGGTGTGTCTCTTTTCCTTATTTGTCAGGGAAGTCGGGTAAGTGGACATCCCTGGTAGGGGGGGGGGAGTACAGGGAATCCCAGCTGGTGACTAGTAGGGATGAGCCGAGCACCCCCACCTTCGGTTCGCACCAGAACCGTCGAACAGACCGACCGTTCGCGCGAACATTTAGAACCCCATTGAAGTCCATGGGACTCGAACGTTCAAATTCAAAAACGATAATTTTAAAGACCAATATTCAAGTTATTGTTGGAAAACGTCTTTGAGAACACGGGTCTTGCCCCAGGGAACATGTATCAATGGAAAAAAGTTTAAAAAACTGTTGTTTTTTCAGGAGCAGGACTCCTGAAAAAAAGACCGTTTTTAAAACTTTTTTCAATTGATACATGTTCCGTCGGCAAAACCCGGGTTCTCAAAGACGTTTTCACAGGCAAACTATAGACACCCAGCAGGTACAATAGTTAAAGGAATTTTTTCATTTTTTTTTTCCATTAAACATTATTAAAATCACTGCTCCAGGAGCAGTGATTTTAATGATGCTTAAATAAAAAAATAAAAAAATGAAAAATTCCTTTAAATATTGTACCTGCTGAGTGTCTATACTTGGTGCATTAAAGTATCTTCCAGAACTACATGTTCATTTTCCTGAAGATAGTTCTTTATGACTTTGGTTGTATAGTTGGGATCATTCTCCTGCAACAAAGTAAATTTGGGACTGATAAATACTTATCCATCTCATGTTATCATCAGGAATGTATCTTATCTGTTTTCCATATTGATGAGATTACTTATGATCAAGTCCCTATGTACAAATGCAGCACCCAACTTGCAAGGAACCTCCATCATGCTTCACTGTTGCATGCACCTACTCATCAAAGGCCATTAATAAACAAATTGCTTCCTGTTACAGCCAAATATTTAAATATCTAAAATTTCTCAATTACTGGACATTGCATTGATATAATGGACTACATGAGATGGGGCAGTAATGTAATCCACAATATATTCAAGAACGTCTGCAAGAACTTATTACAGGTTGTTGATTCTGAACCCAACAGGTCAACAAAAGAGTGACTCTTTCAATGTGGGAACACAGACTGTTAAGGTGTTTAAAGTCATCTGATGTAAATGAACCTTAGTCTGGCTCTTAAAAACCTGTCATTGTGTGATGCTACATGACACTGTATTGTGTGAATTTCTATTGATGATAAATGTGTATTGTATAGCAGGTGAGAAGAGCTTATCTCGGAGTCACCTTGTCTGATTAAATGATTAGTAATTAGCTCATGTAGATTATCTCGGAGACAGGCTGTCTGTCTCCTAAAGATGTGTATTGAGCTCCTTGTGTCATGTTGTGGGTGGAGTTAAGCCATTGTTCCTTGGGGTTTCTAACTGTATAAAAGTTTGTGTTTACCATTAAAGAATCCGTTTGTTTTGAACCTCAAACAGAGCTGTGTCTCGTTATTGAGGTTCGTCTGCTGAATTGTGGAGTGTCGGTAGCTGTCTTGGGTTGGTGGAATGGAATATCCTAAACAGCATTAACCCATGACCGTTACAGTGCTCTTGATATTTGGATCTAAATTTGAAATATTTGGCTGTAACAGAAAGCAGTTTGTTTGCCAATGGCCTGGAGAGTGGCACAAAGATGAGTATTTGTATGCAACAGTGAAGCATGGTGGAGGTTCCTTGCAAGTCTGGTGCTACATTTATACACAGGGACTTGGTCAGAAGTCTCAGAATCTGATCAATATGGAAAAGAACAGATACTGTAGATACTTATTCATCTCATATTACCTTCAGGAATGTATCTTATCAGTCCCAAATTTACAACTATACAGCCAAAGTCATAAAGAACTATCTTCAGCAAAATAAACATGTTAGTTCTGAAAGGTATTGGATGGCCCTCAAAAAGCCCTGATCGTAACATCACAAAAATTTAGACTGATGTACTTGATCTAGTTGTTGGCACAGATTTAGGTCAGTTGTTGGCACAGATTTAGGTCAGATCTTCTTTAATTGCCAACTGGTATTCATATAAGCCTCCAGCAATCATGGTGCATTGCATATAACAGTCAAAATCCTATTATACTTCACTGACTAATTTTAAAATCGAAATCTTGTAACATTAAACTAAAAACTACTATTTTGGTAAGAAGAGAGAATGACTTGGAGAACTGGACCCTTGGCAATCTTTGATAAGCTTGAAAAGATTACAAATTGATCGACTGTAACAATGTCTGTATATATAATCCATTCTCACTCCTAAAGCTTTTCTTCTAAAATTACATTTAACAATGATAATAAAAAGAATCTGGCATGTCCGAGATACACTGAACCATGCTGTTGTATCTGTAATATTTTGTGTTTTACGTGATAAAAAACAAAGACATTAGACATCCGTGATCCCTACGGCTCTTTCTTTCCGTTGTTAAACTTTTACAAACTTTCAATAAATTACTGAAAGAGAAAACACTTAATTGCCTGTTGCATTGATTCATAAACAAAAGCCCTGTGCGTCTTACAAGCATCAGGGAAAAAAGGGATCTAGACATTGATTTTTCACAAACTTACATTCATTTTGCAGAGTTGTCACTGCAGCACTTCATTACATCATGAAATTTGAGAACAGATTAATGCTAAAAATCTGCACTTGTAAATACCCAATTGGACAATTCAAAGACAGCTAGTCCCAAACCTTTCACTAATTTGTTTATTTGAAAACATGTTAAAAAAAAAGTTGAGAACTTTAGATCTAGGCCTTTTTTCACACTTTTTTGAATCAAAAAAAACATGCATAGCCCAATTTTGTTGTAGAGTATAAAAAAAGTTACACTGAGTAAATAGATACCAAACATGTCATGCTTTAAAATTGTGCATGCCCATGTAACGGCAACAAACCTGTGAACTCAGGGGTGCGTATACCCCCCACGCCTCCCCTCCATTAGCTCTAACATTTACAAATCCAGGGACTTACACCATTCAGCACTTGATCCAGGGTTTGTCCGATCGCCCTTGAGGGATCAGGAAGGAATTTTTTTCCCTATCGCTGCAGATTGGCTCAGCACGCCTGTTTTTTTTCCGCCTTTCTCTGGATCAAACAGGGAGGGAAGACTTAGCCATTGGGGGCCCACTTGGAAATTTTCCTTCCCATCACCATCGAATATCTCCCCAATCAATATTACCCTCCCCGCATTTTCTGCAACTATGGCTAATCTGAGATACTCTGCAGAAACCATCTGGGATCTAAAACCATTTGCCTCAATATTACCAGTTGTCACCAAAAAAGGAATAAGCAACTGTTAAGAATCGATCGACAGTCAAAAATTATACCCATTCACCCCAGCCTAAGCACATATCATGCTCTTTGGTCAGCACAAGATCGGCAGGAAAACACCAACAAATCCATGATTTCATTCTACAATACAATTTAGACTGCCTCTTTATCACAGAAAGCTGGCTTACAGCCAACTGTAACACCATTCTAGGCGAACTGGTGCAAGAACATTATTGTATTCTAACAGAAAACAGAGTGGGGCAAAGAGGAGGAGGCCTGGTGGTGATCCACAAGATTTACCTCTCGATCACTAAACCAGACTGTCAGAACTCACCCCCATTCATGGAAACCCTCACTCTACAACTACAAACAAATCCCCAGGACACCGTTCATATTCTACTCTGCTATAGACCACCTGGTCCAAAACCGCAGCTCCTCGCATCATTGACAGAGTTCACCTCCACTTATACCCTATACAGCAAACACCTTTTGCTGCTCAGGGATTTCAACCTCTGGGCTAACTCCTCACAGGATCCCGTCGCCGATGCCTGCATTGACCACTTGGAAGGATTAAGTCTGCAGCAACTAGTATGTGGGCCCACACATGCTTCAGGCCACATGTTCGATCTCATTTTTAGACAAGATCTGGAAATTAACATTCTGGAAAATGAGCCGTTACCGTGAACAGATTACTATGCCATTAAATTTATAATTACAAAAATGCCCCCTGGAAAAAAATGACAAAACCGGTGACAACACACTGGACTAGATCTCAGAAGAAGCTCCATGCAGAGCTCTTCAAAACTACACTAGGGAACAAAATAAAAACAATCCAACAACATCAAACGCCCACAGAAACACTGGACTCCAACCATACGGCTTAACTACAGTCAGTCGACTTGGTAGCGCCAAAACGCAAAACCTGCATTCGGAAAAACAACTCCAGCTGGTTTAACGACCAGCTGTCATTGCTAAAGCAAGAGCAAGAGCTAAAGCTGAGTGCAGAAGAGCGGAAGCAGCTTGGAAAAGAACAAAAAATACCAGAAATCTTTAAAGCCCAAAAAAAATCATTTTTCCAATATCATCGCTAATGCCCTAAACCGCCCCCGCGAACTCTTCAGTCTAATCACCCAGACCATGAATCCAGTCTGTCTCGAAGCCCCTAATTCTGATTCACAAGAATTTTGCAACAAATTATCGGATTATTTCATTAAAGCGGAGTTTCACCCTAAATATAAGATCTCCCATGCGCTTCAGCATACTGGCGTCAGCGCCAGTATGCTGGGTTTTTTTTTTTTTTATAGCACACTTACTGTTTTATCGTAGAAATCCTTTTCTGTCCCCCGCGTTGGACGGCGCCAGTACAGCGCGTCACATCTTCCTAAGATACCCGATATGGACTCGGGTATTTCCGGCGCTATGCGGCGCCTGCGCACAGACCTAGGAGCTGACTGCGCAGGCGCCGTATTTCTCCGAGTCCTATTTCGGAGAAATACGGCGCCTGCGCAGTCAGCTCCTAGGTCTGTGCGCAGGCGCCGCATAGCGCCGGAAATACCCGAGTCCATATCGGGTATCTTAGGAAGATGTGACGCGCTGTACTGGCGCCGTCCAACGCGGGGGACAGAAAAGGATTTCTACGATAAAACAGTAAGTGTGCTATAAAAAAAAAAAAAACCCAGCATACTGGCGCTGACGCCAGTATGCTGAAGCGCATGGGAGATCTTATATTTAGGGTGAAATACCGCTTTAACAAAATTGAAAAAATCCGTGAAAGTATTCAGCAAAATACCTCCTTCAACCTCCCCCTCAATCATACACCCAAAACCCACATAAATTCGCTGCAATCAACGAATTTCACTCTAAAACCCATTTCCATCGATGCCACTAAAAATATCATTGGTACTCTGCGAAATAGCACAGCGCATAATGATATCATCCCTACCAAACTGCTGAAAGAATGTGCCGATATTCTGGCACTGGCTATCGCGCAGCTTATAAACCAATCATTCAAGGAAGGCATGGTGCCTACCCTGCTGAAACAAGGCATAATCAAACCTATTCTTCAGGAGAAATATCAAAACCCACCTCTTTTGAGGACAAAAAAGAAATGGACACCAAGTGCCCAGAGGCGATTAGGTTCGCATTTGCTGCACTATATAAGTTTCTCACTCATTTACTCAAACAACATGAATTTTACTATCCATAGGAGACACTTTAAAAACCTTTCAGATTTAGAGGAGATCTAGTGCTAGAAAACTGGCCATGGTGTGATGTGATGTTCGCGGTGATGCCTCACATGCTAATAGATCCTTTTTTTTTCAAAGGAAACCTATTACATTTGGTATTCTGGTACACTGTGCCTTAATAAATACTGCTAGAGTTCAAAAATGAACTTATCATTATGCAAAGTGAAACACAAGACAAATACAGTGGGGGAAATAATCATTTGATTATGCAGATTTTTCTAGTTTGCCCACTTTCAAAGAAATGAAGGGTCTACAATTTTTAGGTGTATTTTAAACGACAGACAGCATATTAACAAAAAATCCCGAAAAAAACACATGATGCCTTCTTTCACCCTTGTTATTTGCTCTTTTTGAATAAAATTTGGCTTAACCCTGATACTTTGAGGTTACAAGTAGGAGATCTGGACCATAAAGTTTTGGGTTATGCAGATGATATTCTTTTTTTCTATGTCCAATCCACACGTATCAATGCCTAAACTTATGAAGGAAATTGACCAATACAGTGCTGTATCAAATTTGAAAATAAATTGAACCAAATCTGAAGTTATGGGCGTGGCCCTGTCTCCTCCTTTGCGCCAAACCTTACAACTGACACCCAAATTTGGAACTTCTGCTTTAAAGCGGTTGTAAACCGCAAAAAAATATATATTTTTTTTTTAGACCTGCAAGGGAAAAGCCATAATGAGCTAATATGCACCGCATATTAGCTCATTATGAAATACTTACCTCGGAACGAGGTGTAGGGAACTTACCTGGTGCACGCCGAGCGAGATGTCATCTTGACTCGGCGTGTCTTCCGGGTATCGCCGCTCCAGCGCTGTGATTGGCTGGAGCGGCGATGACGTCACTCCCGCGCGTGCGTGCGGGAGATTTAAATCCGGCCAGGACGGCGGTGGCCGGTCCTTTGGCCGTAGATTCCCCCCTGCGCATGCGCCGCTGCAATCAGCGGGGGTAATATCTCCTAAACCGTATAGGTTTAGGAGATATTCTTTATACCTACAGGTAAGCCTTATTATAGGCTTACCTGTAGGTAAAAGTCGAAAAAGTGGGTTTACAACCACTTTAAGTGATGGTGACCGCCTGGAAATTTCATTTTTGTGGGGGGGGGGGGTGGATACCCTCTTTTTAGAGGCAGCCACAGAGAAGAGGGGGAGAGGAACGGAGCGTCGTTCACCCACATCACTGGGCGGTGAGACAGGTGAGTGTCCAATTATTAAAAGTCATCACCTAGGCTTTTTGTAGCTGCTGTCTTTTAAAAGGGTGGAACTACGCTTCAACTTCAAATTTAAATGGATGTCGCTGCATTAAAGTATTTGGGCAAATATATTTCTTCAAATCTAGCCGATACTTTTACATTGAACTTTCCACAATTGCTAAGCTCAGTCCGTTCCCTAGATAAATTAGATAAATCGCACCAAGGTCAGGCCACCCCAGAACTGTTAATGGATCATGAGCTGGAGACAACTTAATTGAGAACACCAGGTAAAACCCTTGAGTTCTCACAAACCAGCTGCTAAAAGCAAGAGGTTCAGAGGTGACCACGTAACTGTAGGCTGCAAAAATGACTAACTGAGATGAGAAGGCAAGACAAGACAAGAGTACACATGTACATTTAATTCCACAGAAACTAACAGAAAAGGGAGCTTGTGATGGCACTCAATAGTCCTGAAGCACATAGTTACCCAATCCAGGTGTACTCATTAAGAGTCCTGAGACATTGGGTAACATCAGAGGTTGTGCACAGCTCTGAACCTACAAAAAGCATTCTGTGGCATACTAAAACAGTACACATTGCTCTAGATTGCGCCACAAGCAGAGTCCATTCCTCAAAGGTAATGTTTGTTCTAGCAGGGTCCAGGTACAAACTCCAAATAGCTACATAGGGAGCCCAGCTTAGCAGCATGTAGATGACGTTTTGAATCAAGGAAAAAAATATCTTAAAAAGGCAAAAATTGCTAAACAACTAGTCAAACTTTTCCTCAACAGAGAAATAACTACAATCCTCTTAGGTCAGTAGCAAAAAAACAAGGATTATGGGAGTGGGAGGGGTCATGCCTGGTTGGCCAACAGTTTTTTTGTTTGCCAAAGTTCAATTCCTCCTGTAGGCAGACATATAACTAGTTCTTTCAGAGAATCCTGTGACTCTTAATGAACAAAAAGTCTATAAAAATTGAATTCCGACTGGTTGCAATGCGTTATTGTACTTGCATTTTCACTTGATTCGGTATAGTATTATTTCCTGTGTCAGCTCTCTCAGGTCTCTATGGAAGCATTTTACAAGTCTGATTTCTTGTACTGCATTCAAGCTAAAGCAAAAGGGAATCTGAGATGACACGAAAATGGGGGAATAACACTAGGTCCACGTAACAAGCTAACTAACAAGATCAGGAAGAGATATGTACACTATGGGGACACTAAATAAAGTTACAAGACAAGATGCTGCACAGCACAGCGGCCTTTTGGCTCCTCATCTCTCATAATAACAGTGAACGTGCCAAAGGATAACAAAGAAAACCTAATAACATGCAAGCCCAAGGGGTAACGGGGACCAACGATAGACCAATAATGTTTATATTCATGGTAAGGAAGGTTACTGAGTGCCTTTCAAACTTCTCGGTCTCATTGCACCAACTTATTGAGTATTGTTTTGCTAAACAGATACAACCCCTATTTAAAAAAATAAATAAACTTTCTACTATACAGAAATATAGAAAAGGGGTGGTTGTTAAAAGCATTTATGATATAAAAATTAAATTATGTTTAACTAGTGACATGCACCATTTCCATGTGCATTAAATTACAATGTCATAGAGACAGATTGAGAAAAAGAATGGCAATAAATTTCACATACACATCGGTAGTGCCCCTATTGTTGTCATGTAGCTAGAAGCAAGAGAGACCCATGTGCCTAGATGAGTGGAACTCATGCACATGTAGGAAGAAGATGTCAGCATCTGTGAGGGACCTCAGAAACATCAAATTGTTGGAGGGGAGCAACACCTACTTTAATTCCCTTTAACTTCAGTAAGGCCACCTTTATAATTTGAGTGAATGTATGAACGGGAGAAAAAGTACTATCACGTTTTTAAATTTAGAAAAAAACGTTCTTAAATATTATACCACTTGGGCACAATTAGTTTGACTTTACCTCTGAATTGGCAACGACCTCTAAGGCCTTGTACACACGAGGGGATATGTCCGCTGAAAACGGTCCGATGGACCGTTTCAGCAGACATCTCCGCTCGTGTGTATGGGCTAGCGGACAGATTTCTCCACCCGACAGATTTCAAAGCATGCTTTGAAATCTATCCGGTGGGAATCTGTCTGCCCGACATGTCTGCTGGTTAGTACACTTACCAGCAGACATGTCGTCCCCCACCGCCGCCGCGCCGCCGCCGAATGGATTCGGCGCATGCGCGGAAGTGTTTAACTTCCTGTTGCGGTGACGTGGCGGCGTCAACGTCACCGCCGCGTCACCGCCACGTCACCGCGCCGTCCGGCGGCGGGGAATTTGATCCGATGGTGTGTACACGCCATCGGATCAAACTCCCGATCGGACATATCCGATGGAAATGGTCCGCGGACTGTTTTCATCGGATATGTCCGATCGTGTGTACGAGGCCTTACACACAAGTTATACCATGCATATTTTCTTAGTGGTTGTTAGGGCCTGGGGTTGGCTTATGTGGCATGTTAGTTGGTTTTGTTTCCTTGTATAGTTCCTTGTTAACGATATCCATTCCATCGCCCCAACCACAACAGCTTATCCGACAGTCCGACAAGCCAGCAGACCTGATCCATAAGAATTCCCTTAGAGAGACGAGACATACGCTCTGTGTTCTGAGTCAAATGAATGAACTTTAATGGTACACTCTCAGCTTCTCATGCATTTACAGGCATGTTACAGTACTCAAAGGAACAAAGACACACTCCACCCACACATCACACAATGGGGGGCTAACGAGTCTACAATACACATCCCTCAGACTTTTAGATAATGAAATTCAGGTGAGTTAATTACTACTCTTTACCCAGACGGTCTGGCTCAGCATTTAGAGGGGTTAATTACTACAGCTTGACAAGTCGCATTCCACATCTTAACAGTGTTATTAGCATCCACAATGAAAGGTCTTTCAGAAGCCTGACTCAATTAGCATCTCAACAGCCTAGGTTAAGCATTGAGTCATTGTTATTGACTGGTTGTGGGTCAGCATGAAATCACCTGTCCAGATCTCCTGCAATACATGAATTATTATTTATCAGTCACCCTATGCCCATAAGGGGCACAGGGTGACCTTAGACCCAAGAGTCATTAGTGATGCTGGCACAGGAGTACCCCCATCCCTCAAAAGTCTCTGTGCGTCACGGGTCATTCTGTTACAGTGTTAAATATATTGTCCAGACTATATGTTATAAATACGATAGAAGGAATACTAATGCGCAAACCACAAGGGTAATGATGATCTAAAAAACGAACAAAAGCAGCAGCCAACAGTAATAGGTGTTCACACACTGATAACAAATAAACGGAAGAATGTGGCGTGATGTTATAGATATGGCACTCATGAATGTATGGCAACAATGAACTATTGTAGAATAACAATCAATAAACAAGACTTAACACACCATTCAGTGCATTTTTGTCTCTGTCTCCATGAACTTTTATCTAAAGGTTCCATATTTTCATACACTCCATTACACCTCTGTAAACCGCTCTGTCTCCAATGTCAGAGTAAATGGGTGTATGTTCCTTAGCCAGCAACCTAGAGTATTTCAATCTTCATGACAGACCATAAGCATTTCCTGGAGCTTAAACCTCTTCTAAGGTCAACTGTAAATCTACCTACATATTTTGTGAAATTTTATTGGACATTCCCTGGCTGCAAATGTCATTTTTTTTCAAACATTTTATTGAGTTTTCATGTTAAATATAGAGGACAATTAATCATTGTACGTCGTGCAACAACATCGTTTGTAATAACAAAGTATGTACTTATGGTCCCTAACAAAATATTATTAATAACAGACAAGGCTGGATAACAGTAAGGCCGCGTACACACGACTAAACAAATCCGATGAAAACGGTCGGACAGACCGCTTTCATCGGATATGTCTGCTGGGCTATTTTGGTTTGATCAGTGTACACACGATCAAACCAAAATCCCCACGGACAGACAGCGCGGTGACGTGGCGGTGACGTTGACGCTGCCACGTCACCACTCCAGGAAGTAAAATAATTCCACGCATGCGTCGAATCCATTCGGCGCATGCGGGAGATTTTTGTCCGCTGGTTAGGCGTACTAACCAGCGGACATGTCGGACGGATGGGTTTCCAGTAGACAAGTTTTAAAGCATGCTTTAAAACTTGTCTGCTGGAAAAACCTGTCTGCTCGCCCGTACACATGATCAGATTTGATCGTGTGTACGCGGCCTAAGAGTAGTTTGGAGCATAGTCGGTCCTTTCCACTAGTGCGGCACCCCAAATGGGAGCTTTAGTGTCACTGAAGTGGAAGGGACCCACACATGGTGGTCCAACCTTCAATAAATGCTTATTGAAACTTAAGGAACAGATAAACATTGCCAAAATAGTGCTCGGTCAAGAATATAGCAGTCTACACAAGCTTTGAAATAATTTGTCAGGTAACGGTCGCAGCATCAATCCAGTCGTTCCATGGCTGCCAATATGTGATGTTTTTCTCAGTCTGTCCCCTGCTGGAGGCAGTTATCGTCTCATAACTGAAGTGGAGGGCCACTAGTTCCCTAGTTTGGGCCAGAGTCGGAATGGTAGCATATTTCCACTGTCTTGTGATGTTAAGTCTGGCTGCAAGCAATATATGGGTAGTTACATGTCTAATGGGGTAGGGTATGTCTTCGATGGTTAGGTTTAGAATTGCAAGTGCAGGTGATGGGGGGATAGGGGTTTTAGTACCTTGTGATATATGCCTAAAGATGTCATACCAGTATTTCTGAACAGCAGGGCAGGTCCAGAATATATGGGTCGTATTTCCCATCTCGGATCCACATCTCCAGCAGGAGCTGAAGATGTGAGTGCCAAAGGAGGCCCGTGAGTGCCAAAGGAGGCCGCAAATGTCATTCTTTATAACGGTAAATCTGAGTTCAACTTATTCCATGGCTCAAAACCAACCCAGTCAGAGCAAAGTTGCAAGTGGAATTTTCCTCACAGAGTTAAGCCATTATGTAAAAAGTTAAAACGGCAAAGGTGCAGGAGATGTAAAGATTTTGCACTTTTATTGACACAAATAGTATTATACACATGATAGTTGCATGTGTCTAACTTGGGGTGCAGGAGAAATGTGTTACACATCAACCAGTGGCCCCATGTAGAATACAGTGGTGTTCGGTAAACCTTGGTTACAATGGCGCCAGATATGCTAGGAAGAAATGTTAGCCGGTGGCGTCTACAGCCAAATGCCATGCAGACAGTGTGCAACATTACAAGGGAAGGGAGTGAGTAGTGATGCATTTCAAGGGCTCTTCCCTTTTCTCAAGCCTGCCCGAGTGAACACAATGCTGACTATTTCTAAAGCACAGCATACCAGACTAAGCCTATTTACACCATACTCTGACCCTTTTTCTATATCTTGTAGTCCCCTGTGGATGTTTTTTAGGCTTGGAACCTTTTTCTTTGTCACACTATGAGAACTGTTCCCTTGCCGGTAATAGGGTGCATCTTGTCATTGGACTTTGAACTCTCAAGTCGCATTATAAATCGAACTGGTGTGAACCAAGGCTAAGTCACCAAATAAATCACAGAGCGGCACACAAGATTCTGATTTGTAATCATGAGCCGTTTGCGAGTGAGGTAGCAGCAAGACAATTGTAAATGTAAACTAACTCTGAATCTAAAGAACTGCTCAGTGCCGAGTTGATACATTATTTACGAAAGGCAAATCCACTTTGCACTACAATTGCAAACTACACGGGCAAAGTGCACTTGAAATTGCACTTGGAAGTACAGTTGCTGTAGGTCCAAGGGGGACTTGCAAAGAAGATAAAAAACAGCATTTTAGCTTGCACATGTTTGTATAATAAAATCAGCAGAGCTTCCCCTCATTTTAGATCTACCCCTCAGATTTATAGCGACTGCACTTCCAAGTGCACTTTGCACTTGTAGTGCAAAGTGGGTTTGCCCCTTTGAGTAATGAATGTATCACAGGACTGGAACACGATCCTAACTTTGCTTGGAGGAAATGAGTCGTAATTTAATTCACTGATTCAAATAATTTCACTGAACTGATCCAAATGATTTGAATCACTAAAAATAATCCCTTTGAGCAGGTATAATGTTTTAGAACTTTTTACCCATTACTGAGATTCCTACATTTTTACTTATCCTGCTCCCTTGCTGTTTTATCTCTTTACTTGTTCCAACTGGATCAGTTCCAAGATCTGCAACTGAGGAGCTGAAGAATGCGCTGTTCATCCCCCACTGTGTTTAGAGACTTTTTCTTGGACTCTTATAAAAATCTATAAAATGGGTAGAGTGATTATGTGTGCAGTTTACAGTATATATGTATTATAATACTTTTATATTCACTTTCCATCAACTCCTAGGAATTCTTCCAGGTTTTTCTACTTTTCCTTATCCTTTAAATCAATGGGCAGCACCAGCAAAGCGCCAGTTTTTAACCCTTTTTCGGCCGCTAGCGGGGGTTTAAAGCACTCGTGCCGTGCATCTCTTTTTACTTTTTAGGCAGTGATCATCCTGAACTGCCATATTACATTTGTAAGATAGACCTGCCATCCTATATTAGTAACATACCAGTTTCTGAATAACATTGTAAGATAGGCTGAGTTACATATAGTTACATAGTAGGTGAGGTTGCAAAAAGACACAAGTCCATCAAGCCCAACCTATGTGTGTGATTATATGTCAGTATTACTCTGAATATCCCTGTAAGTTGTGGTTGTTCAGGTGCATATCTATTTAACTCTCTATGCTCCCCCCGTTAAGACCACCGCCTGTGGAAGGGAATTCCACATCCTTGCCGCTCTTACAGTAAAGAACCCTCTACGTAGTTTAGGGTTAAACCTCTTTTATGCTCATTTTAATGAGTGGCCACTTGTCTTGTTAAAATCCCTTTCGCAAAAAAGTTTTATCCCTATTGTGGGGTCACCAGTATGGTAGTTGTAAATTTTAAATCATATCCCCTCTCAAGCGTCTCTTCTCCAGAGAGAATAAGTTCAGTGCTCGCAAACCTTTCCTCATAACTAATATCCTCCAGACCCTGTATTAGTTTTGTTGCCCTTCTCTGGACTCTCTCCATTTCTAGTACATCCTTCCTGAGGACTGGTGCCCAGAACTGGACAGCATACTCCAGGTGTGACCGGACCAGAGTTTTGTAGAGTGAGAAAGTTATTGTTTTTTTTCTCTGGAAATTTTTCTGGGAATCTGGGAACATTTGCAGCCAGGGAATGCCAATATTCTGTTTGCTTTGCTTGCAGGAGCTTGGCATTGCATGCCATTGCTGAGCCTGTCATCTACTAGGACCCCCAGGTCCTTTTCCATTCTAGATTCCCCCAGAGGTCCCCCCCCCCCCCCAATGTATAGATTGCATTCATATTTTTGCCACCCAAGTGCATGAGTCACTCAAGCAATTCTGAAATACAGATCTGTGAGAGCAAGGATTCTGCACAAATACCTGATTACTTGTCCTACTGGACAAACCATAAATCTCTGCTATACTAGTTCTGTCAAGGTGCAAAGACATAGAAAAGAATAGTAATCACTTTCAGGGCACATAATTCCTGCCACAGAAATGTAGTGCATTTCTCTTCCCACCCACTGTCCTAATTCAATGTATGATATATGACTTGGAGGAATTGGAACAAAGGTGAATATTGGACATTTTGCACAGCACCTGACAGCCCCGGTGGATCTAATAACGTGAGTCAAGATGTATAACAAATCATAATAGTTCACTGACATCAAGATAAGTCACAGATACCTTGTAACTGCTGATAGATAATATATCACATACTGTGCAGAAGATGTGTGGACAGAACACAGGTACAGTAGCAAACATTGCTAATATTATATCACAGTTGGGGGGGGGGGGGCACCTGATATTTAGAATAGGATTTTTTTAAAGGTTTACATCAACAATGATCTTTCTAGATTTGACTTAATACATCATTGGCTGTTCGTGTAAATAGACATGATGTGGAGGAGTAAAGTTCACTTGAGTTTAAGTACATGCTGTTCACTGAGAAGGCAAGCAGTCCACCTTTGTCCTGCCAAGATTTGTTCACATGTAGTGCCCACTCATTGTAATATATTATTATTATCAAGAGGAAAGTCTTATTTTTCATTTAAGCGGCGTGCTTATATAATGGAGGAAAGAGAGAGTTGCATGTTGTTATGCTCAGTCATACAAATAAGCAGACTACAGACATTAGAAATAAGATCTTCTCCTTAACTGGATTGCAAGGCCTTCTAATGTAGGATGACCAGACATCCCCGGTTTTCAGGGACAGTCCCTGGATTTAGGACGATGTCCCCAGACCAGGTCTGCCCCCGGTTTTGTCCCCGGATTGGATTTGAACAAGGGCTGGGGCAATTTCAAAGACAGTCAGTGCAAAATTAAAAAAATAATAATTCTGAATTGCACACCCCCTGCTTCACCGCCCCTACTAGCTTAGGGGGTGTATTTTTTCCATTATCTGTGCCCCTTTCTGATGATCATATGCTGGTCAGATCGGAGGAGGGACCATTTCTTCAGTTTTGGGCACATGCTTATTCGGCTCCACTCGCATGTTCTTCTGCCTTGGCTAAAGTCCCAGCCAGCCGCCTGCCTATCTCCTCACCTTCTCTGGTGGAGTGAACTTCCTCCGATTCCCACCAAGTAGTACTTGGGGCCTGGAGCGTGAGATAGTAAATCCAGTAAATCCTTCCGGAGGACTGGTGCCCAGAAATG
Organism: Rana kukunoris; assembly: GCA_029574335.1. NCBI lineage: Eukaryota > Metazoa > Chordata > Amphibia > Anura > Ranidae > Rana > Rana kukunoris. Next base: position 22,953,974 of record CM056060.1, on the reverse strand, counting down.
GACAGCATACTCCAGGTGCGGCCGGACCAGAGTCTTGTAGAGTGGGAGAATTATCGTTTTATCTCTGGACACTAGCCAATAATGATTGACATCCCTAGACACTCTAATCACTTAACTTGCTCTACATTCACTTGTCCTGGTTTCAAAACACAGCTCTTATCAGTTGCATCTTATCATTGAAATATCAGTCTTAAAGGGTCAGTAAAATCCCATGCATAATTTGTATCTATAGGTAAGCCTATAATAAGGCTTAACTATAGATACTGTAAATATCTCCTAGACATGCGCTGTTTAGAAGATATTTACTATATATGTAAGCGATGACGACTGTCCGGGACTCCCCCTCCTGATTGGCTGAGACACACAATGGCAGCCGCTGTTGTCAAAGTCAGTGAGCCAATGAGGAGATAGCGAGTGGGCTGGGCCAAGCGATCGAGTATAACATATTTGTTATTTTTAAGCAAAAAAACAAGACTTTAGTTTCACTTTAACTCTCGTACACACAAGAGAATGTCGGAAGAACAATTGTCTTTTTTTTTTTGCATGCTAGTCTCGTATCAAAAAGAAGTTGCTACTAAAGCTACAAAAATTCTTGTATGACAGAATACAACTTCAGAAGTAATGTAATGTGTTGTATTGTAATGTATTCTGTCGTTTCTGAGCATGCGTGGGGTTGGTCTTCTTTTTTGGGACAAATACTGATTAAACAGAAATCATTTGTTCTTGCATCGCACGAGAATTTTTTTTTGTGTTTGTCTCTTTGCATAATTTAGCATGAACTGTCGTGATTGGCTCTCCAAAGCTGAGTACTAATAATCAGATTATCGTACAAGCAGTATTTTCGTCTGATTTTATGATCGTGTGTTGCAATATACTAAAGAGACCTTCTTCTAGCGTGATGGTGAACCAACTTTTCACCCAATTACTTTGCTCTGACCTGGTCAATGTGCAGCAGTTGTGTGAGACTGCCAGAATTAATAACATGAAACATTCTCTCCCCCGTTCATGCATGGGTGCCGTTATATAAAACAATATGCTGTGTACAGTGGTTTCTTTTGCACAGCCATTGATTTATTTGATACTAGACTGTAAGACAATATATAGGCAAAAAAAACTTCCTCGATAACGGAATACATGTAAAGATTCTCCTTAATAATTTGGAGATAGTCTTTTATTGTAATCTTTCCTGTCTACATTTACAGTGTGGACACACATGTATGTATCTGCAGAACAAAACATACAACACTGCCTCACACATTAAGGAATTATACTAACATTCAATTATCAGCCCTCTTAGCGGGAACTTGCATCCCGAGGAGGGGTAACAGCATCTTCATTCATCTGAGCTACATCTAAAGATGGAGATATTTCAAACTCCATTACCTCCTCCCTTTTCCTCCCCCAGTAATCATGGTAAGAATAAAAAGAATTGCTTATATAATTAGCACTAACGACTCCTGCTATCTTCTACATGAGTGATGGAGCAGGCTGTCAGACACGCACAAACATGAAGATCGAACTAGAAACCATTCTAGCAGAGGGATTCTAGCCCATATGGCACTTGTTTGGGCTTAAAGAGCAGCTCCAGATGACAAGTAAAAAATGAGTAATCATAATATTAGAAACCCTCACTCCACCCAGACGACTTATCACTTCTCTGTCCTAGGTTGTACAGCCACTGTCAAATTGCTGATTTTGCCAAAATGATAATATTACTTTGGCACAACCAATTCCTATTACAAAATGACCTTCTAGACCAAGGGTGTCAAACTCAATTTCACCATGGGCCGCATCAGCATTATGATTGCCCTCAAAAGGGCCGGTTGTATCTGTAAGATTAGATGGCCAGCGCATCCCCTCCTCTTACATTAGATGTCAAGAGCCCCCCACCATCAAAAGTTGGCCCACTCTCCCTTACATCAAAGTGCACCCTCCTTTCCTAATGCTACTGCTGGGAAGAAGCTGGATGCATTGCTTGAAAGCAGAAAGTAAGGCTCTGGAGGAGGACCAGAGGGCTGGAGCTCTCTTGCAGCTGCAGGAGAGGTGCGAGGGCCACATGAAATGGCCTGAAGGGCCGGATTAGGCCCATGGGCCTTGTGATTGACACCTGTGTTCTAGACTTTACTTGGGAATTACAAACAGCACAGGATCTTCAAATTGGTCTTATTTTTCTCCCATAACCAAAGCAGCCTAGCTTTTCCTAACATTACCAAATTCTTCTTAGCTTCACACTTAAAGGGGTTGTAAAGGTTTGTTTTTTAATTTTCTAAATAGGTATCTTTAAAGTGGATGTAAACCCACTCTCATCCTTTCTAAACTACTGCCATAGTGCTGATCTATAAGGATATAGATGCCTCCTGCATGTATCCTTACCTGTCAAATGTTTCCCCTCTGTCTGTTATAAGAACTGAAAAACTGCAGATTTTGTGGGTGGGTCTGTTGTCTGGAGCTCGGTGGGTGGAGTTGTGATGTCAGTAGACTCCGCGCCATCCTCTACACTCCCCTTGTCAACATGCATTTTGTCCTGTGTATTATTTACACTGAATTCCGCTAGGATCACTAACATCCAGTCAAAATCCAGAAAAGTAACCACTTCAGAAAAGGAGTGGGGGTGGGAATTAAAAAATAATGCCTGTATCCAGGCTAGTACATGAGATATCTAAATAGCCTGTCACAGCAAGGGGGCGGAACGGACCAAGGTTTTTCTCTGCAAGTCTGTTTCATTTCACTGAACAATAAAAGAGGATTTCTCAGAGCTGGATTAACTCTGTGTGGCAAGACTGGGCACAGATGATAGAAAATCTTATATTGTGACATCAAAAAATAAAATAACAATTTCCGGGTTTACATCCACTTTAAGCTAGTGCATTGTTGGTTCACTAACCTTTTCCTTTGATTTTCCTTCTAAATGTTTTTTTTTTCTTTGTCTGAATTTCTCACTTCCTGTTCCTCCTCCCAAAGCTGTTCTGGCTCACTAACCCCCAGCCAGAACGGCTCGGATGATGGTGGGAAGCTTACTGAGGAGGAACAGGAAGTGAGAAATTCAGACAAATAAAAAAAACATTTAGAAGGGAAATCAAAGGAAAAGGTTAGTAAACCAACAATGCACTAGCTTAGACCCAAGGGGGCGCTACATTGTTTTTTGTCAAAAACTGTGAAAGTATCAAATCTTCTGGATCAGCAGAAAAGCCAGGCAATGAACATTTTTAACAGAAAAGTTCAGCCATGGCAGCCTACATATTTTTTCAGTACAGGTTTGCATTAATGAATATTCCAGTGACAGTGACTTAATAGTAGATTACAGTTGAAGGTTTATTCACCCAGTGGGTCTGCCACCCCTGAAATAACATTGTAGACAAGCTATATACAAATAATCGTACGATTCTGAATGCAGCTCCGACACACACACACTTACGCTTCTCACTGACATTTGATTGCAAAGAAAATGAACTGGACCGAAATGAACAGATGAAATATTGCTGGGGAGCAGAGCTGGAGCTTTGTCACATACCTGCATATCATTCAGGGCAGTGATTCAGTGCCTGCTTCATTGACTGATTGCATATTCCTAATGAATTGCTTTGTGCTATTTTGGGGATAGTTTAATTAAATAAATGTCTGGAAGTCAAATATACAGACTGGAGATTAAGAAAAAAAAAATCTCTCTGTGAGAGCTTAACCTTGTCATTACCACCACAAACTTACCAGCGTACTTACTGATCTTATATTTAAAAGAAGAATATAACTAAAAGCTGAGTAATACGGTGCAGTAAGATACTATTTCAGAATGTCGCAGAGTGCAGGGTACCCCAAAGCTGATACTAGGTTCTCTGAATGCTCTGCCAATAGCAGCACCCATCAAATGCAGCCTCACCAGCACCCATCAATTGCAGCCTGACCAGCGCCTTTAAAATGCAGCCTCACCAGTGCCTTTAAAATGCAGCCTCACCAGCGCTTATCAAACGCAGCCTCACCAGCGCCCATCAAATGCAGCCTCACCAGCGCCCATCAATTGCAGCCTCACCACCGCCTTAAAAATGCAGCCTCACCAGCGCCTATCAAATGCATCCTCACCAGTGCCCATCAATTGCAGCCTCACCAGCGCCAATCAATTGCAGCCTCACCAGCGCCAATCAATTGCAGCCTCACCAGCGCCAATCAATTGCAGCCTCACCAGCGCCTTTAAAATGCAGCCTCACCAGCGCCCATCAAACGCAGCCTCACCAGCGCCTATCAAATGCAGCCTCACCAGCACCCATTCATGTAGCCTCATCAGTGCCCATTAATTGCAGCCTCACCAGCGGCCATCAATTGCAGCCTCACCAGCGCCAATCAATTGCAGCCTCACCAGCGCCAATCAATTGCAGCCTCACCAGCGCCTTTAAAATGCAGCCTCACCAGCGCCCATCAAACGCAGCCTCACCAGCGCCTATCAAATGCAGCCTCACCAGCACCCATTCATGTAGCCTCATCAGTGCCCATTAATTGCAGCCTCACCAGCGCCCATCAATTGCAGCCTCACCAGCGCCCATCAATTGCAGCCTCACCAACGCCTTAAAAATGCAGCCTCACCAGCGCCTATCAAATGCAGCCTCACCAGTGCCCATCAATTGCAGCCTCACCAGCGCCAATCAATTGCAGCCTCACCAGCGCCAATCAATTGCAGCCTCACCAGCGCCCATCAATTGCAGCCTCGCCAGCGCCTTTAAAATGCAGCCTCACCAGCGCCCATCAAACGCAGCCTCACCAGCGCCTATCAAATGCAGCCTCACCAGCACCCATTCATGTAGCCTCATCAGTGCCCATTAATTGCAGCCTCACCAGCGGCCATCAATTGCAGCCTCACCAGCGGCCATCAATTGCAGCCTCACCAGCGGCCATCAATTGCAGCCTCGCCAGCGCCCATCAATTGCAGCCTCACCAGCGCCCATCAATTGCAGCCTCACCAGCGCCCATCAATTGCAGCCTCACCAGCGCCCATCAATTGCAGCCTCACCAGCGCCCATCAATTGCAGCCTCACCAGCGCCCATCAATTGCAGCCTCACCAGCGCCCATCAATTGCAGCCTCACCAGCGCCCATCAATTGCAGCCTCACCAGCGCCCATCAATTGTAGCCTTATCAGTGCCCATCAAATGCAGCCTCACCAGCGCCCATTCATGTAGCCTCATCAGCGCCCATCAAATGCAGCGTCACCAGTGCCCATCTAATGCAGCCTACCATCACCCATCAATGCAGCCTACCATCTCCCATCAATGCAGCCTACCATCTCCCATCAATGCAGCCTACCAGCACCCATCAATAAATGTTTGCTTGTTTCCATTCATTCAGCAGTCAGGACACAGTCCCCTGCCACTAATGCGCCTCTGACACTATGTGTGAAAGGAGCGGCGGCTGCCTGCTGATGCTGAGACTTAGTTGCTTACTGCCGAGTGAAGAGAGTAATAACACCACAGGTGTAAACCAGGCCTTAAAGTCACTCACTAGGAAAGCCAAAATGACTTCTGTATATGGGTTATACATCATAATTAGGAAGGATTTTTAATGGGCTAAGAATACTAAAAACATGTTTCTTTACTTGGGGTGCCTGCCTATCTACATGCAGAAAAAAGAGGCTCCGTTACAGTGACCAGTGGCAGCTGGTGGGTTCTTCTTTTGGGGAGGCAGCAAACAAAGAAACCCTCCGGTGGCAAAGCACAGCACTGAAACACCCCCAAGCGATCCGTCACTTACCTGCGGGTTGTGGTGTCCTCTCCTAGAGTGTTGGCAGCGGGCGCGGCGGCTCTGGTGCCTGCTCCTCCAGCTTCCCCCGCCGTGTGTCTCCTCTTCCGCCAAAGCCCTAGCCATCCAATAGGATCGCCTGACACTTTGACCAATTAGGAAACAGGTCTCACAGACATGCCTCCTGATTGGCGGCGAGGAACTTTAGTGTAAAAATAGTTCAAATTCATTTGCTTTGGTCACACAACTGGGTGGCCTCGGAGCGCAATGCTCTGCGCTCCGAGGCCACCTTTTTTTAATCCTATTAGAACTTCTGGCTGCTTCAAAAAACCACCCACCCCGTATTGAAATTGATGGTCCGGAGCCACTGATATGTAGATCAGGGAACCGGATGCATGAATAGGCGAGGCGGCGCACTTGCGCCCTCTATGGATGGGCCTCCACTGACAGCGACAGTATGAAAAGCTGCATTCTGCAAGAAGGGAGAATTGTATTTATAAAGGGAATAATAACTAAAATAAAGGCTAAAGAAAAGCTAGGTAGGAAAACATTTTAAAGCTGTGGCAGGTCTATGTGAGGAATACATGCATTGAACTAAGGTTCAGAAAGCCACACACACACACACAACATTGATCTGGGCTAAACCCTAGTACATCCAGCATTGCCGAGATTCCTCTTGTGTTGCAGCAAGTTGGAATAAAACAGATGAGAATTATCTGTTGTCACATTCCCTGTTCTTATTTCGAATTTTATTAAAAAGAGAAAATCATCGGCACTTCTTATGCTTGCAGTGAAGGACGATTACATTGAAGGGGGAATGGGATAAAGGTTTTCGTTCATCTTATCTGAGCACACCTCCCCAGGCAGATGCCGGTTAAATAAAACAGAGTGCAGTTTCGGTTATCAGAGGCAGCAGAGATACAGCCAATTACAGTAGGGACTCCACTATTGTATTAATCTCTTTTATTTCCCTTCACAAAATCCTTTTCCCATGGTTAGGTTTGCATTGGCTGACGTGCTCCTTCTGATAAGCTCTGTGAAGAGTATTACATACTAGGCATTAATTATAATATACTGTAGTACATTTTGATGCAAACAGAAAACATAAGACATACTCCTACCACTTCAAGATGAGTCACGATTGTACTTCACTTGAGGAATGGGACCTACCCACACAGAATGGCACTCATTTTCGTCTAGGCATTGGTTTAATTCATCCGACTATTTGCTAGATAAAGCTTTCTAGCTGTCTTCATCCTTTATTTGTAAATGAAACTTAAAAGAAAAGTATAAGTTTGGCTTTTTTACCCATTCATGTTTTGGTGGAACGGCACATGTGAATGTCATTTTACTATCTGCTTATTATATTTCTTTTGCTCATTAGATTTATATCATGTTTTTGTATTTTTATGTCAGAGCTGGTTACTAAATTGGTGGTCCCAATTCACTCCCCTGAAGACGCCTAAATGGCGAAACATGTTGGGATGGGACAACTCTGTGACCACCACCTTATTTATCTTGGGTTTACCAGCGATCCACAAACTTCTTATGATCTGTCAATACCTGGTTTTATTGAACCCCTTATGTATTATCTATATGTGTATGTTATATTTTTTTATCATAACCGTTTCCTTGATCATACTATTTTCAGGACTGTTACAATCCCACTTTCCTCCTACAAATTAATACTTTTCTCCTCCAGCCCCCGTGTTTTCTTCTGCCGCCCCCTGTCGTCCTAAATCCACCCCCCCCTCGTCCCCCTCAGCCGGCTCCTCTTCTCTCCAGCCAGCTGTGGGGGGGGTGTGTTTGGGGGGTTGTGGGCGCAAAACGCCACCTCCCTGAAATGAGTTTGCCACCTCCCTGAAATGAGTTTTTGCAGGTTGGGATGTCTGCCACATCAATGTGACTTTCATCTCTTTATGAGCAGCCTAAAGTGAGAACTTTGTGTACAAGACTAAAATGGGCAAACGGTCAAGATTTTGAATGTAGAAGATACACGGTTCGTCTCGTCTGCATTAAAATGATCCACATGCCTGTCCTCCCCTGTGTACAGTGAGCTCTGTATGCTTAACTCACTTTAGAAATTCCGCAGTGCCAAATCTGACTACATTCTCATGCATGCACAGGAGTGACGTCATATCGGTCCAGTCAGTTAAAGCGGGTGACACTTGATACCCAGGGGCGCCATCAGGGGGTACAGGCATTACACCTGCTGTTATAGATGCAAAGGGTGGGCCAACTCAATATTGAACCCTACGGACTAAGACTGGGATGTCAATAAAGTTTATGTATGTGTAAAGGCAAGTGTCCCAATACTTTTAACAATATAGTGTAAGTATAATGAAAAGCTAGTTGGGTGGACTTACAGAAGGGGGGGGGGGGGGGTGGTGGTGAGCATCATAAGTATGCTGATGTTCACTAGTAGTTCAAGAATAACAAAGGAAAATCTTTTTTGTTTTTGGCAGAGTAGAGAAATATTAGAACATCTATCAGTTTTTAAACCCACGCAGGCTCAGGGGAACTTGCAAACTCCAGGCTGATGGTGTCGTTGTCGGGATTCGAACCAGCGACCATTTTTGCTGCAAGGTGAAAGTTTTAACCACTACACCACTGTGCTGCCCTAGGAAAGGTTATGCAAACTTGTGCATCACTTAACATTTTTCTGGTAGGTAACCGTTCCTATATGAATGTTTCTGTGGCCTATTTCACGGCTTGCCTGGATCTGCCCTTTAGGAAAGTCAAACAAATCCCGGACATTACTGTATGATGGTTTGTCTAGTGTTTATTAAGCATTTATTTTTCTTTTTACAATTCAGAACAGCTCCATTGCCTCTCTAGCCCCTATAAATCTTTCACCTTGCGATAATTAGTGTCCTCCAGGCAGACATCTGTCCTGTTCAAGTATCATTTAGATATTACATTTCAACACTAAATGCATCTTCACACTTCAAACAGACTTGCAAGGAAAAAGTAATCACATAAGAGCTCAGCTGAAAACGAACTCAATCCAGAGCAGTTAAAATAAAATGGATTCCATGACTCCATTGAGTCTAAAGAGCCTACTTGTTGTGTAGGAGATGCATTATCCTCTCCTGAAAATTACACTACATATATACTGTGTATGTGTGTATACAGTATCTCACAAAAGTGAGTACACCCCTCACATTTCTGTAAATATTTTATTCCATCTTTTCATGTGACAACACTGAAGAACACTTTGCTACAATGTAAAGTAGTGAGTGTACAGCTTGTATAACAGTGTAAATTTGCTGTCCCCTCAAAATAACTCAACACACAGCCATTAATGTCTAAACCGCTGGTAACAAAATTGGGCCCAATGAGCCATTTTCCCTTCCTGGTGTCAGGTGATTCATTAGTGTTACAAGGTCTCAGGTGTGAATGGGGGGCAGGTGTGTTAAATTTGGTGTTATCACTCTCACTCATACTGGTCACTGGAAGTTCAACATGGCACCTCATGGCAAAGAACTCTCTGAGGATCTGAAAAAATGAATTGTTGCTCTACATAAAGATGGCCTAGGCTATAAGAAGATTGCCAAGACCCTGAAGTTGAGCTGCAGTACAGTGACCAAGACCATACAACGGTTTAACAGGACAGGTTCCACTCAGAACAGTCCTCGCCATGGTCGACCAAAGGAGTTGAGTGCATGTGCTCAGCGTCATATCCAGAGGCTGTCTTTGGGAAATAGACGTATGAGTGCTGCCAGCATTGCTGCAGAGGTTGAAGGGGTGAGGGGTCAGCCTGTCAGCCTGTCAGTGCTCAGACCATACGCCGCACACTGCATCAAATTGGTCTGCATGGCTGTTGTTCCCAGAAGGATACCTCTTCTAAAGATGATGCACAAGAAAGCCTGGAAACAATTTGCTGAAGACAAGCAGATTAAGGACATGGATTACTGGAACCATGTCCTGTGGTCTGATGAGACCAAAATAAACGTATTTGGTTCAAATGGTGTCAAGCGTGTGTGGAGGCAACCAGGTGAGGAGTACAAAGACAAGTGTGTCTTGCATACAGTCAAGCATGGTGGTGGGAGTGTCATGGTCTGGGGCTGCCGGCACTAGGAAGCTACAGATCATTGAGGGAACCATGACTGCCAACATGTACTGTGACATACTGAAGCAGAGCATGATCCCCTCTCTTCGGAGACTGGGCCGCAGGGCAGTATTCCAACATAACGACCCCAAACACACTTTCAAAATTACCACTGCCTTGCTAAAGAAGCTGAGGGTAAAGGTGATGGACTGGCCAAGCATGTCTCCAGATCTAAACCCTATTAACCATCTGTGGGGCTTCCTCAAATGGAAGGTGGAGGAGCACAAGGTCTTTAACTTCCACCAGATCTGTGATGTCATCATGGAGGAGGGGGAAGAGGACACCAGTGCCAACATGTGAAGATCTGGTGAACTCCATGCCCAATGGTGGTCACACAAAATATTGACACTTTGGGTCCAATTTGGAAATTTTCACCTAGGGGATAGAAAATTTACATTGTTATACAAGCTGTACACTCACTACTTTACATTGTAGCAAAGTGTCATTTCTTCAGTGTTGTCACGTGAAAAGATATAAAATATTTACAAATATGTGAGAGGTGTACTCACTTTTCTGAGATACTGTGTGTATATATATATAAAATTGAGCTTGTTTTGAAATGAGAACAGCAAAATGTTCGAAGCTCTGTGGTTTAAAGTGCAGATGTTCCCAGATATAAATAACGTACAAGTGGAATGTTTCTTAGAGGAAATTACGGGTTCATATATTGAAAAACAGAATTATATGCTTATTAATTGGGTGAATCAGAAACAACAGTAACGAGATGGATTTATCTTTAATGCCTGAACAGAGGTAACACTGGCTTCTTACACGGGTTTCTCTGCACAGGGCAAAGGTGTTAAATCAACACAATGGCACAAGAGCAACATCAGTTAGGATCCAACTCTTAAATGTTGGGGAACCTTTTTTTTTTATAAACATTTTAATTTACCTTTACCTGTATAAGAACTGAAGTGAGATTGCTCACTAAAAGTGTCAGTTATTTTTTTTAAAGTAAAGGTAAAAAAAGAAAAATTGAAGTGTATGAAAACTCCTTTGATAAATTTCTCTTTTCCATTTTGGTCTGTTAGCTGTACCTTTGAAAGTGTTCCATTAGATCTGTTCAAGACATGTAACACAGCCAGAAATGTAGAGAACTGTTAACTTTGTGTACTTTTTGCCTCTGGACTATTAGTTTGGATTGTTCCCATCTACAAAAAAATCCCCGTTATGAAGAATAGAGTGTTATGTAGTTCTGTTTCAATATGTTTTATTGAAAAAAATCCAGAAACTACACAAATTGTAGGCATATCATGAGTAAGAAAGGCCCACAATGCAGGTAAAGCATATGAAAACATCAATGCCAAAAACGAAGAGATATGAATATAATGCCACATAATATTCTACAATCACAAAAGATGTGTTATGTTATTCTACTACTTCTGATCATACTATTTTCAGGACTGTTACAATCCCACTTTCCTCCTACAAATTAATACTTTTCTCCTCCAGCCCCCGTGTTTTCTTCTGCCGCCCCCTGTCGTCCTAAATCCACCCCCCCCTCGTCCCCCTCAGCTCTACTACTCTACTACTCTGGTCCTAGGGTGACAATGCTGCTCAGGACAGTTGTCACCTTAAGACAAGAAATGGGTTATTAGCATGATAATCAGGTTAAAACAAAGGAAAATAAATAAATAAAAGAAAAGGAATGCACCCACCACATCTAAGGACAGCCAAGTTGCCGTACTATAATTGTTTATTCTTGGGTTTAGATATGTTGTAAAGGGGTTGTAAACCCTTGTTTTTTAAACAACAAACATATCATACTTACCTCCACTGTGCCGCTTATTTTGCACAGAGTTGCCCCGATCATCATCTTCTGGGGTCCCACAATGGCGCTTGCGGCTCCTCGGTGCATCAGTAAACCCCCTAGGAGAAGTGCTCTTCCTGGGGTTATCATGTGGGCACGCCCCCGAGTCCAGCATTTGCGTCCATAGACACAGAATTCTGGACTCGACCCCGAACCCGGTGCCCCTGTTATTGGATTTGATTGACGGCAGCGGGAGCCAATGGCTATTCTGCTATCAATCTATACAATTAAGAGCTGAGAACCCCGGCCAGGGAGGTAGAGTGTGTCTCTGGCTTAGGAATGAACGGGCTCAGGTGTGTTTAACGGGGGAGGGGGGGGCTGGTCAGTGTCAGAAGTTTTTTCAACTTAATTCCTTAAGGTGAAAAAACATGAGGGTTTACAACCCCTTTAAGTGTGACTATTGACAAAGGACCCAATTTTGGTTGCCATTCATTTTTTTTAGCTTTTGAACATTGGCAATAATTCATCTGCTATTGCAGACGTTATTGTTGGTGTAACTGCTTATACGTTGCAAAATGTCAAACTTGTAATCTTACAACCTGCTATAAATCACAGTTGAAATGTACAAGACTGTAATATACAAGGACCAATTTGCCTCTAAGCCACCAAAACTTGTGACAATCTCTGCATGCTTTGTGTTATGATTTGATAATTCAAAGCAAAGTTGCCTCTAAATATGACTTTTGAGATTTCTCCTCAACCAAAAGATTGATCTGCCATCCACAGTGAAGTTTTAAAATAGAAGCAGAAGATACCCAAGCTCAACCGAGAAATACTTGCTATGATTTGGTGCTCAGGCTGGGGGATCACCACTCCACTGTTTGAACATCCAAAGCAGAAATGTACCTGGGAACTTAATAACTCCTTAGTATTAACCTTTATTTGGCTACATGATATACACAGGATAAATGATGACATGTTGCAGCTATTACAGCCTTACACATAGCATGAGTGAGGCTGTAATAGCCGAAACATGTCGGCATTGACCCTGTGTATATGTTGTAGTCAGTGATGTATTTAGGTTTTGTGCTGCCCTAGGCCTGACTAAACTCGTGCACCCCCCTAATTTAAATATGACCCCAAACCTTCCTGTCAAGGCCACAGTCTTTTATGTTTAAGACCCACTCCTGGGGACCACTCCTAGGGACACTAGTTCTGAGGGCCTGGGGGGCATTAAATTCCATTAATTTGCATAGATTTCCTCTCACTTCCTGTTTGGCTATGTACAGGAAGTGAAGGGAAATCTCTGCAATGGGACAGGGATGGTAAACAATAAACTGACAGGGGCTATAACCCTCCCTTACTCTATCCAAAATGGAAAAAAAAGTGTTGCCTAAAGTTCTACTTTAAGCACAATTTTCAGATAATTTTATGGAGAGGACTAAGAAGATATAACCATGCCAATGGTGCAGCAGAAAACACATAGCACAGTGAGGAAGGTTTGTGGTCCAGGATGATAGGACAGTCAAAATTAGAAGAAGCTTGCGTTACACTAACAGTTACACTAACAAAGTGCTGCCCTATAACTATAACTATGAATTGTAACTTTGGATAAATTCGTATTCGCTACGTTCACTAATAGCCAAATTTCAAAGGAAATTCCGATACCTATAATTTAATAGTTAGTTATTCTTTAAAATGTTCATATTTTCTTTCTTATTGTCGGTCTTTTGAATATTCAAATTTATGAATTGTGATCATAACGAATGACCCGAAAAACGTAAAAAAAAATAAACACAAATGAAACGAAAGTAAAAATGAACAAGTTTTTCGGCAGTGTACATGTCTAGTGTAAAGCTGTGTATGGAATGCTTTCATACAGATTCCGTGTCACCAAAACTGAATGTTTCTAACATTTAGATGTAAAGCATATTTGAGGATCACACAGATGCATAATATAGAGGCAGTGGTGGAACAACCAGAGTCGCAACAGTCGCACTTGCGATTGGGCCCTGTCATTCTGCCCCAAAACCGCACAAAAGACTTCCGGTCTGGCGCCTCATGTAGCAGCTGCTGGTTCTCTCACCTCCGGCACTTGGCTCCAGTGACTGACTTGCAGTTTGTGTGCGGTGTTTATTACACCGTGTACGGCATCTCTCCCTCTCTGCTGGGAGTGCAGGTCTTACATGCCGGTCAAATCTAAAACATTTATGGCAATACCTAAATGCATGTGGAACACAGTGGCGGAACTACCAGGGTCACAAAGGTTGCACTTGCGACTGGACCCTGGTGTTCTACCACCCCAAGATGGCAGGAAGGAGGCAGCTGTGGGACCCTAATTAAGGGACCCAGACCTGGGACCAGAGGTCGGGGGGCCCTCCATGGTTTCTTGCACCAGGACCCTGAAGGTTGTAGTTACTCCTCTGTATAAAGGCCATCTGCAAACTTGAGAGATTGAGATATGTTTTGAACTTATGTCATCCTGTCCATGCCAGGCTACTGATTTGTTCAGAAACAAAGAGCTCATTTTTGATTCCATCGATCATAATTCACTCTGCCCAAGTCAAATCAGTACAGGATGGATTCTGACTGGTTGCTATGGGTACTGCACTGAGCAATAAGCCTTCTGCTTTGAGGCTTCCATTGAAATAAAAGACAGCTATGTTTCCTATGCAAACTCTGCTAACTGAGATTCCACAGCCAATAAAAGGTTGCTTGCAGGACAGCTGGTCAACTATCCACCTCTGACCCATTTCAGGTCAAGAAATCGCATTACACTAGACCTGCATGTACAAACTTTACATTCTAAATCTTGTTCTGATGATGAGTGAACATTCAATCCTAATTCTTCTTGATCTCTTTGCAACATTTGATACTACAGATAATGAATATTAAATAGATCGCCTACAGGAGTTTTGTGGCCTGGATGGTGCCGCAACTCAGCTGGTTCAAATCTCTGCTGGCAGATCAGAGAGAGAGAGAGAGAGAGAAATCCTTAGGAAATCATTCTCCTTCATCAGTGCCATCAGTTTACCTAAAAGAAGTCTCTAACCGGTCTTATTTCCCTTTAAATACCCAACACATGACCTGCTGTCATGATCATATTTCTTCATATATTTACATTTATAAGAGTTGGTTTATGCTGTCGGATGAAATTAAACTTTACAAAAAAGAGTAGTACATCACCACCATCCCAGATGCGTGTTTTTAGCCATTTAATAGCCAGCCAGTCCCTATACTACAAACATTGTTGGCAAACAAAGAGACAAAAAGAAAAGAAGAAAAACATGGAAACATATTGCTGCGGTGAGAGCTTGTGCGAGCGTCTCTATTTTTGGATAAACAATCCATGATGTGAATAAAAATGGCATTTGTCCTCGATTCACTGTAGGGTAGGGTGGGATGGTCGTCAAAAGAGTGTGCCCAAATGTGGCCTAAATAGGTTGATTTAAACTTTACCAGTAAAAGACCCATGACCAGCCTTCATTATTCAAGGTCTAAAAATATCAATATATCAACTTGTACTGCATACTTAGGAAATTGAATATGTGATAATATGAGGGCTAGGTCTGCACAGTTATGCTGCGTACACACGAACGGATTTTCCGTTGGAAAAAAATCGGATGGTTATTCCGACGGAATTCCACTCAAGCTTGGCTTGCATACAGACGGTCACGCCAAATTCTGACCGTCAAGAACGCAGTGATGTACAACACTACGACGAGCCGAAAAAAACAAGTTCAATGCTTCTGAGTATGCGTCGAATTGGAATTCCATACAGACGAACAGATTTTCCAATAGGAATTTTTTCGGTCGGAAAAAATGAGAACCTGCTCTCTATGTCCGTCGGAAATTCAGACTGAAAAAGTCTAATGAGGCACACACGGTCGGAATATCTGATGAAAAGCTATTATCTGACTTTTTCCATCAGAAATTCTGACCGTGTGTATGTGGCATTAGTGTATACAGCACCTTCCCCACAACATGGATGCTTCTGGACAGATTTGACCATATTCAATTTTTCTCTAGGTTGTTCACAGCCAACAGAAAGAACTGTTGGGTACAGGACCGAATCTAGCCTGTCTGATGTTTTTCAGGGGGGCGGAAGATGGGAGGTCAACAGGATGGTGTACAGGGGGGTCAAGCAGGGCAGAGTATAAGGTTAGTTGTTTGCACCACAGTGTATAGAGGCTATAAGTTTGTAGGGCAGTGTACAGGGGCTACGGTTGTGGGTTTAGTAACACTTTAAAGGGGTGTTCCAGCCAAAAATGGTGTTTACCAAAAGTCAGCAGCTACAAAAAGTGTAGCTGCTGACTTTTAATAAACACTCACTTACCTGCTCCTGCGTTCCAGCGACGCGCCGACCGGGGCTCCGCTCCTCTCCCCCCCTCCCTGGCCGGTGTCTCCATCCCGACTATGGGCACCCAGCCGTGACAGCCTTCGGCTTCACGGCCGGGCACCCACTGCACATGCGCGAGCCGCACTGCGCATGCGCGCGTGGCGCGGCTCGTCGCTGATTGAACAGGCAAACGCATGGGACCTGTCATGTGTCCCATGCGATCGCCTACAGGGAGGGGCTGGTGTAGGCGATTAAGGCTTAATCGCCTAACCAGCCCCTCGGCGGAAGCAGGAAGTGGGACAGGAAGTCCCACTCCTCCTGAAGCCCCCACTCCCCCCCCCCCCCCAAAAAAAAATGTGGCATGTAAGGGGGTAAGGAGTGGGATAAGCGGAAGTTCAATTTTTGGGTGGAACTCCGCTTTAAGTTTGAATCAGAATCTGAACATCTACACCAATCTTTGCCAACCTTTTTACCATAGAGGATCTCGTGCTAAAAACGGAACAAATTTGCAGCTCACTGTACATTGTCTATACCACAATGTTAAAACTATTCAAAACTTACGCTAGAGTACTAAATCCAATTAAATGAAAATATACACAAAACTGCAGCTGCTGTGCAACGGTGCTATAACCCTAAAAAGTGGTAAAAAATATAAAACAGCACTGGCAGCATATATATTATTATTCAATACACATCATAGTGATTCGTGCCATATACATCAATGTGTTTCTGCCATACAAAATCAAAATGTAACAAAATGATATATAATATAATATACACAAATCTACACCATACATAATATAATATGCACAAATCTATAAAGTGCTTGGTGCTTAAATGGAAAAAAGTGCAATGGTGCTTCAAACTTAGCAAAATGTGAGGTGACTTCCTCTTCGGTAACCCCACTCACCAGAAACAATGGACCCTGCGAAGCTGGTGCATGGAGACACAGGACCATCCCGTGTCTCCGCGCGATCGCGTTGGGCCACGACGGCAGGTAATTGAGGCCGCGGCCTTCTGCAGGCCTATGCTTTCTTCTGTGATCTGGTGCCATCTTGTGGTGGCTGTTGGCATGACAAGACTAAAGCAGTGCTTCCCCTGTGTTTTCACTGCCATCTCCTTCCCTCTAATATATATTTTATATATATTTTTTTTATTCTAACACCCTAGAGAATAAAATGGCGGTCGTTGCAATACTTTCTGTCACACCGTATTTGCAAAGCTTTTTACAAGCGCACTTTTTTGGGAAAAAATACACTTTTTTTTTTTTATTAAAAAATAATACATCAGTAAAGTTAGCCCAATTTTTTTCATATTGTGAAAGATAATGTTACGCCGAGTAAATTAATACCAAACATGTCACGCTTCAAAATTGCATCTGCTCGTGGAATGGCGACAAACCTTTACCCTTTCAAATCTCCATAGGCGACGTTTAAAAAATTCTACAGGTTGCATGTTTTAAGTTACAGAGGAGGTATAGAGATAGAATTATTGCTCTCACTCTACTGATCGCAGCAATACCTCACATGTGGTTTGAACACCGCTTTCATATACCGGTGCTACTCACATATGCGTTCGCTTCTGTGCGCGAGCTCGGCGGGACGGGGCGCGTTTCTGGCTCCTAACTTTTTTAGCTGGCTCCTAGATTCCAAGCAAATGGAAAACCCTGCCTGCCTCTGATCGATGTGGTTCTGCTTTATTCTGCACCTGTCAGGGCACATACTTTTTATCTCAAGATGTATTCTGTATGGTATACAGGCTTTTGACTGTTTATAACTGCCATCAATCAAAAATATGCAGACTGCGAGAATTCCTGTTATGTGTGCTGAGAGCTGCCAGTGATAAACAGTACAATTCTGCAGCATGCTGACAGGTATATACAGTATCTGGAGAAGGTAGGAACTTGAACAACTACAACAACTGACAAGGTAGAGAGATTTCCCTTCACTTGTGCACTTTTTAGCGCCATAATTAACAGCACATCTTCTCAAGTGCAACACCTTTAA
This sequence comes from Rana kukunoris, assembly GCA_029574335.1. Classification (NCBI taxonomy): domain Eukaryota; kingdom Metazoa; phylum Chordata; class Amphibia; order Anura; family Ranidae; genus Rana; species Rana kukunoris. Next base: position 22,936,048 of record CM056060.1, on the reverse strand, counting down.
AGCGGGGGTTCACCCTAAAAAAAAATTCTAACATTACATTGAGCAGATTCCTGAGAGTGAGAGTATGCTGCTCCTTTTCTTTTTTTTCGTACATACCATTTTAGCGATATTTTCACCCCCGGCTTTCGGGTAGTGAATCCCACGGCAGTGGGCGTTCCTATTCACAGCCTAAGTGATTGACATGGTTCCGGCCAGTGCAAACAGCGTGTCACGACTTGCCGAAAGAAGCCGAACGTCAAAAAAATTTGCTGATTACTGTGTAAATGACACTGACAGGGAAGGGGTTAAACACTAGAAGGTGATCAAGGGGCTAAGTGTGTCCTAGGGAGTGATTCTAACTGTTGGGGTGATGGGCTACCACTGACATGAAAGCGATAACTGCTCCCGAAAACAGGGAGCAGTAGATCCCTGTTATGTCACTAGGCAGACCAGGGAAATGCCTTGTTTACATAGGCCCCTCCACATTCTGCCCCTCCGTGTCACGATCGCAGGCTGCCGGTGAACATTGAGTTTGACGCTCCAGCGGGCACGCTCATGGAGTAAGCACGCCCACCACTGCCATTGTGTCGACGTATATCGGTGTGCAGCAGTCGGCAAGTGGTTAATTGCCTCAAGTATGTGTTTGTATGAATGTGAGTTAGTTTGTAAGCTCTTTGAGGGCAGGGACTGAGTGAAAGTACAATATGCAGATCTAAAGTGCTGTGTAAATTGATGGCACTATACAAGTACCTATAATAAATAAAATAAATAATTATCACTATCTGCTGGATACAACAGTATTGATTCTACTTCCTTTATTTTAAGTCATTTATAAATTGCAGCCTGCAGTGTCCCAATGATTTCCCTCTGCATAACCTTGCAGAAAAGAACCCTGACACAAGAAACATTGCTTTATAAAACATGTTTTATAAATGTGCTTTACCAAGGTCAGACCGCTCCTTTATAAACTAGGCCCTTAGACCTACTGTATCAACGGAAATTGTATCAGATGCACCTGTTATTTAGTGCAGACAATATTATCATATACATAGCATGGGATTTATTATAAGTATATTTATTTATTTATTATATTATATGTATGTATTTATTATATTTATTTATTATATTATATATGTATGTATGTATTTATTATAAGTATATTTATGTATTTATTATATATGTATGTATTTATTATATTTATCATATTTATTATATTTATTATAACTATATTTATGTATTTATTATATTTATTAAAAGTATATTTATGAATGTATTATATTATCATATTTATTTATTATATTATATTTATGTATTTATTAAATTCATCATATTTTATTTATGTATTTAATATATTTATTATAACTATATTTATGTATGTATTATATTTATCATTTTATATTTATGTATTTAATATATTATAACTATATTTATGTATTTATTATATTATATTTATTATAACTATATTTATGTAATGGTTTGTACATGATGGTGAAAAAAAAAACCTGTCAAAAGCTGGTCTAGATTCTTATCCCATGTAGAAGATGGAAATAGCAGTTTCTACTGAACAAATATCCCGACTTGTTGTAGAGGGCTCACACAGAGTTCAAATAAATATTTATCTTTTAATATCCTTTTTCTTTTTGTGTGACCTTCCTTTCCTTTGTCCTCCTTTCCTCGGTTTCTAGTGCCCCTTCTATATTTGTTCTTGTTAAAAATGCAATAAGAGAAAACTGTATAAGGAAGTATGCCTGGGACAGCGAGCTCCCTGGTGTAAACAGTAAGGATATTAGAAGTGACATAGAAAGTCAGCAATATGAGAAGAAATGTAGTAGGCGCGGGTAACACGAGAAGATAAATGATAGACAGGACAATGGGGTGGAGACTACGGAATCGGTAATGCATTAAAGTACCGTATATACTTGAGTATAAGCACATTTTTTTGTGCTGAAAATGCCCCCCCTCGGCTTATACTCGAGTCACCTTTTTGCGCCTGATCTCCCAGACTTTGGGGACCTGCTACTGGCACACATGTAACCCCACTCTTCCTCTTCTAGTGTGCAAAGTTTGTTTACCGGGGGACCTCTGGCCGGGGGGCACAGATTTTTCAAACCGGGCACCCCTTCCATAGACTCCAATGTTAAACGATAATTTCTCCTGTGAATTTGGGGACCCGGTATCGGCCGGTCATAGGTCCCCTGGACCAGGAACATGGCACACATGTAGCCCAATTTCTCCTCTATGAGTGTGCCAAGCTTGTTGTCTGGGGAGCACCAATTTTTCAAAGCCGGGCACCCCTTCTATAGACTCCAATGTTAAACGTCGGTCTAGTCATGGACACAGTGAGGCATGGGCACAGTGAGGCATGAGCACAGTGAGGCACAGTGAGGCATGCACATGGACACCCTAGGCTTACTCGAGTCAATACGTTTTCCCATTTTTTGTGGTAAAATTAGGTGCCTCTGCTTATATTCCGGTCGGCTTATACTCGAGTATATACGGTAGGTTGAACATGCAGAGATGGATTAAAATGGAATGCTTGCTTCAGAAGTCAATACATGCAGAGAGGACTTGGTTAGTACTTGCATATTGGCGGATACAGCCACCACCAAAAAGTCCTCTTCTCGTATTTAATTCTTGAATGATGGAAGATAAAATCATGCAAATGATAGATTTGTATACAGATGTTATCCGTTTCTATTGAGCCCACACAATACGGGTTGATGGCACCTGTCTGGATCACCCCAGTTATCACCATAAACAGCTAAATGTGCTAGAGTTCAGCTTGCCTGATACTTTGTCTTATGTGTGCCATGCAAAGTTGACCAAAATTGCACCACACTGCACATGCACGAGATCAGTCGGTGCATGCTGGGTAGCCTTCATGCACGGAATCCAGGAGGGACACTCTGGCCACACTGGAGATGGCCACACTATGCAGAAACATTACAAAGTAAGAAAACAATGTTGTATCTTTGTTACATTGCACAAGGCATTCTAGGGGTATTTCTATCTTAAAAGTTATATTTCGGCCGGAACTCTGTTTTATTTAAATCCTTATGCTTGGCCATTTTTCTGCACATCAATTTCATGGACAATGCGTTCCACTTGCTACCCGATTTTTGGGTTCTATTTTCTGAGTAGTTTGTATTACAAATATGTACCTGCCAAGAGAGAACTAGTACAGGGCAAGACCCTAATGTTATTGGAGGCCAGCCTAGCCATATGATCTCTTCTACAAAGGACATATGAAGAGTGTTTTGCTTTGATCTTTAGCTGGGTAGCTGTATTCTATTTTCCTGAAGACTCTGTCTGTGTTTAAGGTTGGCGATTGTTAAGAGCTCTGTTCTATAGATGTACTTATTTGGCCGGGGTCACAGCAACTGAGGAGGACATTTTTTCCCCAGCGTCCAATCTCAATAGCAGAGTGTTTGATCAGTATATACTCGAAACACTGAAACAATGAAATCACTGATACATTTTAACCACTTGCAGAATGCCGCATGTAGATATACGTTGGCAGAATGGCACGTACAGGCACATTGGCTTACCTGTACGTCCCTGCCTTGACGTGGGTCGGGGGTCCGATCGGAACCCCCCCCCGGTACATGCGACGGTCCTCGTGGCTGCAGAAGCGATCCGGGATGAGGGGGCGGCTGTTGGTTTTTGTCCGCCCCCCCTGATCGCTCCCAGCCAACACCTTGATCACCGCCCTAGTTAACCCTTTCACTCCCTATTGCCATCGTCACTAAGCGATCATTTTTCTGGTCGCTGTATTAGTGTCGCTGTTCCCGCTAGGTAGCTATTTTTTTTTTTTTTTTACTAAAGACATGTGGATGAATACATTTTGGCCTAAACGTTTGACTGAAATTTAGTTTATTTTCATTTTTCTTATAACAAAAAGTAAAAAATATTGTTTTTTTTTTCAAAAATGTCGCTCTATTTTTGTATATAGCGCAAAAAAAAAATCGCAGAGGCGATCAAATACCACCAAAACAATTGTCTGTTAAAGCGACGCAGTGCCGAAATTGTAAAAACCCCTTGGGTCATTTAGCAGCATATTGGCAAGCCAGTTCTGCTACACCAGAGTGCTAGGATTGCCTTGGTCGGTGGAAGTATTAGATTTGGTGGCTGCATTCATTTTCTTTTTCTAATGCCACATACACACAATCAAGTTTCTTGGCGGTGAAAACACAGCTGAGAAACCAGAACGGAAAACCGAGGACCATCTTGGTACCTTTTCCCCATGTACACATGGCCGGTTTTCCCGACAGGCTTTCTCTTGGTTGAGAAAACTGGCCATGTGTAGGCTCCCTAGCAATGTTTCCCTATGGGAAAACTGCCGAGCAAAAAAATGCTGTGATTCACGACCAGAAAAATTTAGAGCATGTTCTAAATTTTCTCGTCGTGATTCTCAGCAGTTTTCTCGTTGGAAAATCTGCTGGAGAGCCTACACATGACCGTTTTTCTTGTCCAAGAGAAAACATGACAGTTTTCCCAATGAGAAAACTGATCGTGTGTATGCGGCATTAGGCTTTTTTCCACTTTGTTTTTAACCCGGTGATATGGCTAGTAACACACCTCCTATATTAGAGTGCCTGGATGGAGGAGCACAGGGAACACATATAGACTGCAGCATTGTCAGTCTGGGGTGGAGGGGAGCATTAGATGTACTAGCAGACTAAATACACTAATAACCACTCAATGGTGGAGAAGGATCTGGGGGTTTTAGTAGATCATAAGAAAAATTTAAAGTTGCGCTGTGAGAAAAATAATAAAAACGAAATATGCAAAGTGTTAATCAGAAATTGAATATGACTACAATTTGGAACAAAGTTCAAAATACTGCAAACAAGTCCAAAAAAAATCCCAGAGTGAATGGTAGTTCAAATCATATGTGACAATATTGGCAATAATCCTAAAAAAGGTGAAGTCCAACAAATTCAAATGCCACCACCAACAAAACTAATAAATTGGAGGCTTACCAGAAGGCAAGCATAGCATGCTTGCGGCTGTAACCCCAGACAAGGCCTTTAAAACCACGACAACGGGTAGGGATGAGCTGGAAATCTTCTGGGTAAATCCTCAGCAGTGGATCACAACAAAAAATAAGCTAACATAGTGAAGTTCAGCAAAACAAATATGTAAATAAAAAACAGTCGTGACTAGGATGTGAAGGAAAGCCACCACCGCAAGAACACCCAATAAGATGGAGGCTTACCAGAACGCCAGTATAAACAGCTTGTGGCTAAAACCCTAGCCTGGGCCTTTAAAACGATGGTTAGCTTGAAAACCCTATAGGTCGTCCGGATACCTCATCATCGGTGTTTAGGCGAAAAGAAAATAATATGCCCACATAGTCAAGTATGTAAGGATAATCCAAGGTTTAATAAAAAATGCACTTACATAGGTAGTAGAAATAAAAGCAGAAACAAGTTGTAAAGCTGGCCGGCTTACTAGAACGCCCGTTTCACTCGGACCATCACGTCACACGTCAGCACGTCACCTTCCCGACGTACGTTTCGTCACACAATTGATGTCGTCTGGGGCGTCTAATAGATCATAAGCTCAATAATAACAATGCAATGCCAAGCTGTGGTTTCCAAAGTGAGCAAAGTCCTTTCTTGTATTAAGAGAGGTATTGGGGGGGGGGGGGTAGGGTTGTAAGGAGGGGGGTTTGGTATATATTATGTAATGTAGTAGTTTGTTTATGTGCAGTTGATCGCCCACTGTAATGTTGTTTTATACAGAAAATTAATAAAGAAATTTAAACTGGAAAAAAAAAGAGAGGTATGGACTGGAATATGCAGTTCAGTTTTGAGCACCAGTTCTCAAAAATGATATTGGGAAACTGGAGAAAGTGCAGAGAAGGGCAACCAAACTGATAAGAGGCATGGAGGAGCTCAGCTATGAGGAAAGATTAGAGAAACTGAATTTATTCACTCTTGAGAAAAGGAGAATAAGGGGGGATATGATCAACATGTACAAATATATAATTGGTCCATATAGTGAACTTGGTGTTGAGTTATTCATTTTACGGTCAACACTGAGGACAAGCAGGCACTCTTTACGTCTAGAGCAGGGGTGTCAAACTGGTGGCCCTCCAGCTGTTGCAAAACTACAAGTCCCATGAGGCATTGCAAGGCTAACAGTTACAAGCATGACTCCCGCAGGCAGAGGCATGATGGGACTTGTAGTTTTGGAACAGCTGGAGGGCCACCAGTTTGACACCCCTGGTCTAGAGGAAAGGAAAGGTTTCTTCAGATTTAGAGCTGTGAAAATGTGGAATAGACTCCCTGCAGCGAGGAGGGACAGAGCCAGGAGAGCCTTGGCGCTCATGCACGGCGCTAGACTGGGGGGACGGGGGGATTCTGTTACACAAAGTTCTTTCACCTTAATGCATTAAGGTAAAAAAACTTTAGGCTTTCGAACCACTTCAGGCTTCATGTCCTGTAAAGTTTGACAAAATCAACCTAAGTAATGCACATGTACGTCATTTTCTCACAGTATCTCCTTCTCTGTGGTTTTCTACCTCTCTTAATTTTGCTTGCCAATTCAAATCTGCAGTGTTCTCATTTTAATGGAGAAAAGTACTATGTCAGACTGTACCATTCTTTTTACATTTATTAGTTTCAACACTTTGCAAGGGTTACTGAAATATCCTGATGTCCAAGGTATAGAAAAATAGGCACAACCTCCCACAACTGTGCAACGCAGTTGTGGCTGCAGGAATGATCTACAGCATTCCATTAAGTTGTGAATGAAAAATAGAGGAGCTAAAGGTAGTATAAAGAAAAGCAACTAGCAACAGGTGCGGGCATTTGTGGTTGGAATGGATTCTCTAACCTGACCAGACACCTGTTTTTGTTTTTTGAAAGCACTTTGCATGTAAAACACACTCAAAAACTTCACCCAGTGCCAAAAAAATGTGCACAACATAAAGGGGTGACACAAAAACATGCAACGGGTGTACACAAGTCCTCTAAAATCAGAGGGCCTTACCCTGAATCCCCAGGGGCGTTCGGCTCCAGACGAGGACAAGGGTATTTTACACTTGGTCCATCTGGCCGAAACCAGACGGACCGCTTCCTCTTGAAGGTCTGCTGAAACAGACCCACCCAAGTACTAGGTGTGGTTCCCCCGAAGGGAGACCCCATGAGAGAGGGCCAACTAAGCCAGAAGGCCATCTTCACCCCCTCCCAAGACTTTCAGGGCAGGCCCGAGGACCTACACCTTACCACAAAAATACAAAAACGTGGCACACAAAAGGAATGCATAAAAGAAAGTGGGGAAGGAAGGAAGTGGAGAGGAGAGTGAAAGATGGCCAGGAATAAAAAATTCTTCCGGTCCCAGCCAAAATGCCCAGTCCAAGAGGCAGGTGCTAAAAAAAAGTGTGTATATGGCGCAGTGACCATCGTGCCATAAATTAAAGTGACCCTCACTCACAGTGATTGTATGGCACCCCTGGACTGCCACTCCAGGGGCACATACACCATAGGCTTTCAGACACCTGACCAAACACCTGTTGCCCATCTAAAGCTGAAGGCACCCACATCAATCAGATCAAGACCCAAGCTGTCTGGAAACAGCCATCCCAGTTAACTACCCTCTTGTGGTTATGGCCATCTCTAACCAGTACAAGCCTTTTCACTGAAATGTCAAAACAAAAACTCAATGGGTCCATGCTACAGTTAATTCAATAATACAGTGGTCTTCATTTGAATAGTTTTCCCTTAGGCGGGCTTTGTCCTAAACTAATAATGACCTACTGACAGGCACAAAAAGAATGTTCAAACACATTCACCATGTCTTGCACATAAACCTTTTATTGTGGCTTTAAGCAATGTAGGAGTAATGGTCTAGTCATCTTAACATACGCTTTTACCGAAGAAGTTTTTTCTGAAACCAGAAAACGTAAATTGAGGGCAGTTCAAGGAGATCGCGTGGCCAGTAAATTTAAAAACCACAATTAAAAGGAGAAAAACATGAAGATAATTCATATTTTCTAATAAAAGGCCAGTATAATTCATTAGTATTCTTCCAGGAACTCACGGGAATGATTGGAATATCACAGTGATTTAATGGCGGTGACTCAGTACTATAGTGACAGCGGAATAGATATGGGTACATGCGGCAGTCTGTCTCTTGGGTAGAGCGCTCAATCTTCCAGTCCTTATCTGTGTTCTTACACACACTCGTGGGTTCACTTTAATGGCCCAAATAGAAAGAAATAATCACCGTAAGTGTCAACATTATTACTCTTACTCAGAACTATAATAATATTATCCATGTTCACTTAATTAAACACCTTAAGGCGTTATAGTAAATGACCTTCCGGTTTATTTAATATGGCAAAATGCAGTAACTCAGCCAATAATAAGTATCTGTCTGACTGCTCTAAACCAATGAAAGACTGGAGATCTTACGGGTTATTTCGGGTTGTAGCGTATGTTTTTAGAGAACTACATTTGACAATAATGAGGATAATGTCTTTTATAATGTTAGACAAACAAGAACACGCTCAGACAGTAAAAAAAAAAAAAAACTAATGGACTGACGCTGGGATATGTGCGCACATGAAAAAATGTTCTGAAAACAGATAACCAGCTACATTTAATTCTGTATCTAGTTAATTAATTCAGTGTGAGGTTAATTTAATATCTTACTCTTTATAAAGTTTTGTAAAGTTTTAAGTGGTAACACCTGATTGGCTATTTTACTTCTATCTGTATTAACTACTTGCCGACCAGCCGCCGCAGGTCGGCTCAGCTGCGCGAGATCACGTAGTTATACGTCATCTCGCGGATCAGCTAATAGGGGCGCGAGCGCTCCCTGCTTGTCCCTGCTCCCAGCGCACGTGCCCGGCGGGCGCGATCACTGCCAGGCACCCGCGATCACTTGTTTCAGAGCGAGGAACGGGAGCTGTGTGTGTAAACACAAAGCTCCCGGTCCTGTCAGGGGGAGAAATGCCTGATACAATGTATGAACAGCGATCAGTCATTTCACCAAGTCAGTCCACCCCCCCTTTAGTTAAAACACACCCAGGGAACATACTTAACCCCTTCCTCGCCCCCTAGTGTTAACCCCTTCCCTGCCAGTGGCATTTTTATAGTAATCAATGCATTTTTATAGTACTGATCGCTATAAAAATGCCAATGGTCCCAAAATAGTGTCAAGAGTGTCCAAAGTGTCCGCCATAAGGTCGCAGTACCGATAAAAATCGCTGATCGCCTCCATTACTAGTAAAAAAAAAAATTATAAAAATGCCATAAAACTAACCCCTATTTTGTAGACGCTATAACTTTTGCGTAAACCAATCAACACACGCTTATTGCAATACGTATCGGCCTAAACTGAGGAAAATTTTATTTTTTTGGGGGATATTTATTACAGCAAAAAGTAAGTTATATTAATTTTTTTCAGAAATTGTCGCTCTATTTTTGTGATCAATGCAGAGGTGATCAAATAACACCAAAATAAATCTCTATTTGTCGGAAAAAAGGACGCCAATTTTTTAGGGAGCCCTGTCGCACGACCACGCAATTGTCAGTTAAAACGACGCAGTGCCAAATTGCAAAAAGTGGCCCGGTCATTGACCAGCAATATGGTCCGGGGCTGAATTGGTTAAAGTCATGCAGAAAAACCTTTAAGTGGCAGTCTATTGTCTGGATACGCGCACAAAAGTTTATGTAGGCAAATGGCTGCTTAACACATGCATGAGCCAAAGCACGTGTGAATACTTCATAAAGCGGAAGTAAACCCATCCACAAAACAGTTACATTTCTGGCACGTGGCGGAAATTTAACCCTCCCATTGGTTGGGCTCTCAACCAAACTGTCAAACTATCCAATGGCTGGTGTCATAACTGATCACATGTGCAGCATCATGGCAGTTCTTAGTTAAACAGAGGCCAAGATGGCGGCTTCTATGGCTGAAAATGATAGAAGAGTTTTCTTACACTTTAAGAACATCACTTGTGCCCAGAGAATACTGGATGGCCTTTCAGGTTACTTGCGCTGTCCTGAGATCCTGTACCTTGAGCCAATGTGTGCTTGGCTTCCTTTAACACTGTTGCTCTAACTTTCCTGATCTAAGATTGTGGTACCAATCTGATTGTTATCCGCCAGTCCCGACCTTGGCTTGTTACCCAGTTATGACCTGATACATCTGGCCTGACATTTACTGACAACTGCCTGGATCTAGGAAAAATGATCCACACTCCAGTTGTTACTCTATAAATAAAATCTTCATGTTTATTGACAAGCCCCAGTAAACAAACGCAGATGAAACTAGTTGACGTGTTTCAGCCTATAAGGCCTTAGTCATAACCTTGATGTTATGACTAAGGCCTTATAGGCTGAAACACGTCAGCTGTTTTCATCTGCGTTTGTTCACTGTGGCTTGTCAATAAAAATAATTTTTTTTAAAGAGCAATAATCAGGCCGCGTACACACTCTCGAATTTATCTGCTGAAACCGGTCCGACGGACCGTTTCAGCAGACATCTCCGATCGTGTGTACGGGCTAGCGGACAGGTTTGTCCATCGGACAAATTTCAAAGCATGCTTTGAAATTTGTCCACTACAAACCTGTCCGTCGGATCTGTCCGCTGGTTAGTACACGAACGCATGCGCGCATGCGTCTAATGGATTCGACGCATGCGCGGAAGCATTTTACTTCCTGGTGCGGTGACATGGCGGCGTCAACGTCACCGCCACGTCACCGCGCTGTCTGCCGGCGGGGATTTTGATCCGATGGTGTGTCTCATCGCGTGTACGCGGCCTCAGAGTGCGGATAATTTTTACTACATTACTTTACCGAGCCAGCGACTGTGAATCGTGCACCGGGGATCTCTTCCATTTATGTGTTGTATGGGTAGTAATCACTGACTTTTCTGTTTATAACTGCTTTGATCTGCCTGCATCATCCATTGCCCGTTATTAGAATAGGACTGCTTGCTGTCAGTCCTAGCAATCTGACCTAATGTCCCCTGCTTCACCCACCGTGGATACATCATCTGCAATACATCTTTTATTATTGGGACAGTCAGAGGTACAGGGCTTACAATGCCAAACATACAGCAGGATTTTGGAGCATTGTCTGGACATCTGAAAATCCAATCACAAAGTGTCATAACTCAATCACTTTCACGGCTCTTAAAGAATCAATCCACAGAAACCTGAGTAATTGATCAACCACCAGCTTCTTTTAGGTCTCTGGGACTCCAGTAAAGACATTTCTATACCTGATTTCCCAGCTCCACCAAGTTGCAGCAGCCTTAAAATGGGATTTATAGATCTTCCACTTGGATCCTTCAATTATAATGTATGGTGGGGATTACAACAGGAGAAAGACTGCTCTTCTCACAATAGCAGTGCCAGAGGAAGAAGACATCTCTGACAGCTTCACTTTATTGTCCTGTGTACACTGTCATGGTTCATTGAAACGTATATACTGTATATGGTCTAGGCAGGGCTGGCCCAAGACATTGTGCTGCCTGGGTCCAAGAATAAAATGCTGCCCCCCCCCCCCCACCTCCAAAAAAAATCACACCCGTCTAAAGACCCCCACATCCATTATTTTATATTATACTAAAAACTAAAATGTAATTTATCAGTATGTCAAATTTTAATGGAACAGCACTTATACGACATACCATTATGTTAATTTTCAAGGGGTGGGCTAGGATAGTGTATGATCAGGCTAGGGTAGTTTATGGACACTGGACAGGCTAGGGTAGTATATGGACACTGGACAAGCTAGGTATATAGACAGTCTAGGGCAGTATAGGGGCGGGCTAGAGTAGTAAAGGGGCAGTTGTAATCTTGACACACAAAACTGCTGGGAAAAAAATCTTGGTTGTCAAATTGCTGGGTAAATAGAAGAGAAGGAGAGGTGGCCATGGTTCAATTTGCTGCCCCTCTCAAAGTGTTGCCTGGGTCCAATGGACCCACTGGGTCTCATGTTAGGGCCGGCCCTGGATCTAGAACATATAAAGCTTGTGTTCCTTATGGAGCCTGATCATGCCAAATGTACTTCTCTCCCACTACACTTGAACATCACAGAGTTTTACCCAATTTGTAGACTAGACAACCTACTGAAGTCTATCATTAGCATTCAGAAAGGGGACGCATTTAACCTACAACTATACTTTATTTTTAAAGTGGAGCACATACAATTCACACAGATGCAAATAAAACTTATGAAAAAAAATAGATATTGTGTCCTTGATAAGAATTTGAGGGGATCCCAGAAGTTCAAGAGTGTTAAGCCTGTTTCATAGTGGCTTCAGCTTGTATAAAAAACAGTAGGAACTGTTTTCAGCAAGCTTTGAGCAGCTTTCTATAAGCCTTTAAAACACCCTTCAACTCTTGTTTGAAAATGTTATACACAGGCCTTAATAGGAGTGCTGATTGTCACTGTAAACAAGCTGCTATCAGGCTTCAGCAGGATTTCAACAAGCTTCAAGTACTGCTGAAGCCTGTTAGCAGCTTGTTTACAGTGACAATCAGCACTCCTATTAAGGGCTGTGTTCAACATTTACGGCAGCCGCCGGACCTTGCCAGAATGAAGTCTCCCGCTCGCCCACTCACAGCGCTGGAGCAACAATACCCGGAAGAAACGCAGAGGCAAGAGGACATCTTACTCGGCATGGACCAGGTAAGTTCCCCACGCCTCGTTCCAAGGTAAGTATTTCATAATGAGCTAGTATTTTGGCTCAGACCAGAATGATTAAGGGCAATTTAGCCTCTGCTCCAGCCATGGCTGTGCTGAGAGTATCCACCATTGCTCGCCTGGGGGTGTCATTATCACCCCAGGCCAAGGGTGGCAGCAGCAAGGTCAAGGTGTATTGAGTGTCCCCCTCTGCACCGAAACAGTGAGAGAGGTTGCCCTGCTGTGCATGCTGGAGAGGGGTACTTAAGGGGCAGATTGGTTAGGGTCCGTCTGCGCCTCGTGGCTCGCCTGGCCTGACATTCTGAATCCTAGTTCTCAGACCACGTTGACCCAGGGCTGCAGCTCCGCCCATAGGCCCAGTTGTCTGGCTGTATGTCCTGCGGGAGGAAGCCATCTGAATAAGGAAGCCAGGGGAGGACCTATCCTGGAGAGGGCCATGCAAGAGGCTGGTACCTTGGGAGAAGGTCTGGAAACATCATCTAAGGATGCACCATAAACCGAAAGGCTTGACAGCGTCGCCTGTCGGATCTAGTTCTAAAGAAACAAAGCTATCCGGGTACTGAATCCTGTGGCAGGGGATTCCGGACCAAAGTGTCTCATCAAGAAAGGAAGGTCTGTGGCAGAGACTGTACTTTACTTTGTGTGCCATCCTGGCTGCTAGTCCAGTGAGAAGGACCTTTTTAAGTAATACCCACCCTTGCTAGAGTGGCGACGAGAACTGTATGCTGGAAACAGGAGTGTTTCCTTACTTTTGATTATGCACCTGAACCTATCTACCCCTCATCCTTCTTTTCTTCTGAAGTTCTCTCAAATAAATCCAAGAAAAAGAAGTGTATTGTGTGGATATTGAAATTCTTCAGACTCTCCTTTCACCCTGGACAGCGAAAACATAGAGGTAACGTGCCACCCAAAATATAACCAGTAGCTCCTGCGGGGGTAGTGCTACATTTGCATCGACTTCTGTACCGTGTGATTATAGATGCGATATCTGTTAGATATCTGTTTACGGAAACATCTCCACCTGACTTGTAGCCAGAGATGATCGTAGGAGATAGGGCGTGCGGTACTGAATTATGTCGTCTTGTTGAGCAGAATGACTCCAGACATGTCTGTACTCTGCATCACTAGGAAATGGGAACTCAATTAATGTTATCTCCCATTCCAAAGCAGAGATAACAGAGGCTTCCATAACCTATCCAGGGAGCATGAAATCAAACGATGGAATCATTCTAACAATTCCTCTGTGCAGCACCCACAATCTATCATGAAGTGCAGTCATTAGTAGGCAGAGCCATTACCTGCTGAGAGTAGAGGCGCTCTCTTTTATCATATGCACTGTATGAGCTTGGTCTCTTGGGAATCAAAGTCCCCATCCTGTGATAATGAATCACTCAGATCTTCCATCATCGTTCACTTGGGAAGATTTAGGAAAAGACACATGAAATTGTTTAATGTCCAAGCGAAAAATAAAAAATGATTACCAGACAGCCAGTCTATTTACTTACCTTGTGACACCATGTAAATAAAAAGATAATGAGGACCCATGACAGCAATTTAACCATCACAAAGAAGGCAAGAGCAGGACAGGCTTCTGCAGGTTCAGCGCTAATAAAAATCACTTATTTTTCTGCAAATCATTTGTATATCGCTGAGGTTTGCAGCAGCACGGGAGGAAAGTAATTTTCAGTAAGTGAATCTGGAGCGCCTGTGGTCACGCTATGCATTTCTGGGTAAATACACATTAATATTGAGCTATATCAATAGATGGGAGTACTATAATTATAACTCAGAGAAAAGTCTAAATTAGTATTCAAACCTATTAAATATATTTGGTGGCAGGTTTGCAAAGACACGGGGAAAGAATATGGATCTAGAAATGGCCCTGGCAGGAAGTGACTTTAAAAGGAATATTGTATTTATTTTGCAATTCTGCAAATGTTTTTATCCCGAGAATGGGAATATTGACACATCCTAAGGCAGTGATGGCGAACCTTGGCACCCCAGATGTTTTGAAACTACATTTCCCATGATGCTCCACTACACTGCAGAGTGCCTGAGCATCATGGGAATTGTAGTTCCAAAACATGTGGGGTGCCAAGGTTCGCCATCACTGTCCTAAGGTATAACTAGCATTGCCTATGAAATATTGTGAGGTACCTACCTTTGCGTGGTACATTTGCTTACTGTGGCTGGTGCCACCAGTTTGAGCAGCGCTTTACAACATGAGGGCAGACAATACATTTACAATACAATTCAATACAGGAGGAATCGAAAGGGCCCTTCTTGTTAGAGCTTACAATCTAGGAGGGAGGGTCAAGTAATACAAAATGTAATAACTGTGGGGGATGAGCTGATGGTGAAAAATAAAAGTACAGTTGTTAGGTGGGGGCTGGATAGGCTTCTCTGGGTTTTCATGGATCGCCTAAAAGTGGACAGTGTAGAAGACTTGAACAAATTGGGATAGAGAGTTCAATAGAATGGGAGAGTCTCATGAGAAGCCCTGGAGGCGGGCATAAGTGAAGGTGATAAGGGAGCTTGAGAGCAGGAGGTCTTAGGAGTTACGAAGAAAACAAGTTGCTTGGTATTTTAAGACTAGGTTAGTGATGTAGCTGGGGGCCAAGTTGTGGAGGGCTTTGTAAGTTATTGTTAGTATTTTGAATGTAATTTGCTGGTGAATGGAAGCCAATGGAGGAATCAGCAGAGAGGAGTAGCAGACATTGAGTGATTGGTAAGGTGGATGAGTCTGGCAGAAGCATTCATGATTGACTGAAAGGGGGGATTAGCCTATGTAAAGGTAAGCCAATGAGGAGGGAGTTGCAGTAGTCGAGGTGAGAGATGACCAGGGAGTGAATTAGAAGCTGTGTGATGCCATTGGTTAGGAAGGGGCGCATTTTGGAAATGTGGCATAGGTTGAGGCGGCAACATTTGGACAGTGATTGAATGTTAGGCCGCGTACACACGATAGGATATGTCCATTGAAACTGGTCCGCCGACCAGTTTCAGCGGACATATCCGATCATGTGTACGACCTAGCGGACTGGTTTTTTCCAGCGGACAAATTTCAAAGCATGCTTTGAAATTTGTCCGCTGGAAACCTGGCCGTTGAACATGTCCGCTGGTTAGTACGCCTAAATCTCCCGCATGCTTTGAATGGATTTGACGCATGCGTGGAAGTATTTTACTTCCTGGAGTGGTGACGTGGCGGCGTCAACGTCACCGCGTCCTCAGTCAGAGGGGATTTTCGTCCGATGGTGTGTACACGCCATCGGACCAAAATCCGAGGAGACATGTCCGCTGGACGGTCTGTCGGACATGTTTCAGCGGACATGTCTCCCCTTGTGTACGCGGCCTGAGACTTTAGTGGGTGTATGTCAGGATCACTTAAATGCTCCTGCTCCTCATTCCAGCATCTGGGCGTTGGCTGTTGCATTCTCCCTGTCTGGGTTCACCTGCAAGATGATTGATCTGCTCAGTCACCTGATATAAGCGAACCAAACAACTATCCCTTGCTTGTGATAGAGACAGTGGGCCAGATTCTTATACCTGGCGGCGTAGCGTAGCGTATGCTATTTACACTACGCCGCCACAACTTACAGGAGCAAGTGCCGTATTCTCCAAGCACTTGCTCCGTAATTTGCGGCGGCGTAGTGTAAATGGCCCGGCGTAATTCAAAGGGGACGGCTTATATTTAAATTAAGCGCGCCCCGGCGTCGAACAAACGGTCCCTCTCACAAACCTGGCAGCCAGAAAGTCACTGAGAATGCCGAGGAAAAGTGGCTCTGCCTGAACCCCTCTGGCGCCACCTGCTGCCCAGAGATGAGACTGCATCTCTGGAGCACAGAATGACCCACAGGACAATTCAGGGCTGACAGCAGCCCAAATTTACATAAATCAACCTGGGTGAGAGCAGATAAGTTTCTCACCCCACTAAATTTACAATAGCATCCCTTCTGAAAGTAAGGGGGCGCTACACATAAAGTACGCCATTTTTGTTCCACGTTTTCTGTGCATCTTTGAGACCCCAAGCAGATTTCTCTCCGTATTTTATCAACAATACTCAAATGTTACAAACACATTTTGCCAGGGTTTTTAAATCTCACTGAGGTGAGGCAAACAAAACAATGGACTTCATTCTTGAAGGATTGATAGAGCGCCTGTTGGAACATTTGGAGTAAATCCAAGTACTAAGGATGTGCTGATAAATTTCAAAGGCTAATGTGTTGCTGGCTATAAGTTCTGCTTAAAGCTTTTGTATAGAGAATAAAAGAAAATGAGGCAGACAGACACTACCTGAGTTTACTAGAACAAATTTTGAATAAAAAAAGAAGAGGTAAAATTAGACTCCCAAGGGACAATCGGTTCTTATTAGAGTGGAAGAAGTGTCTGGCAATGTGTCTGTATTTACCTTGCAGTTATTACTAGTTCCCTGAGCACAGAGAAGACAGTTTAAGAGATATGTGCTTTGGTAAGAAAGTGTAAAGATCACTGATGAGCTGTAGAGTACAGCAACTTAAATAATATTAGAAACAAATTAGATTTAATTTACTGTAATTAGAACAGTGCAGAAATGACTTATGATTGGCTGCTACTAATTGTCCCGTATTGTACCTCCTCACCTCTATTTGAACTATCTTACTTGGCAAGCCCTGCGGTGCTCAGGGGATTTCATACTAAGCCCAGTGGTGTTATGGGTAGTGGAATTTCATAACAGAGTAATTATGACCCAACTATGTTGTTACACTGCCTGAACATGGATTATTATTTTTTTTTTGGTATATTATTTTGATTGCTAAAAGATTAGCACAGCACTCTGCACTCTATTACAAAAAGTGATGTAGTAGGACTAAAAATCCAAACAAAGTCATGACAACCTTGCTCCCATTTTTTTTTAACAAAAGTAACCTGTGAATACAATTATTACCTGAACCTAAAGAGAAATAGAAAAAAGAGGGCTCTGAGGAAGAAGGTATCCCTTCGAAACGTGTCAGACCGCAGAGGCCCTCAAAAGTCTTCTCTATTACCATCTGGAGACGGTTGTCGTTAGACCGATTGCCATCATCTGAAGTCTATTTTATATTGAGGTTTCCTTTCACATGTTTGCGAGTAGTTTCCAATGTATTCTTTTAATAAAAGACGAAGGATAATGCACAAGGTTGGTGCACCCCCTTTTTTCTATTTCTCTTTTGATTGCTAGGATACCCCTATCCTTGAGGGCAGCAAGGCCTGAGGTATTGTCCACTACAAATTTAGTCCACCTGGTTAAAACATTTGGGAACAAGAGTATTTGTTTTCTGTTACCTGAACCTAAAGCCCTGTACACACGACCAGGATTCCCGGCAGTAAAAAGTCCGCCGGGAATCTCGGAGGAAAAACCGAGAACCTGTTCAATAACTTTCCCCCTGTACACACCAGAGGTTTTGCTGTCAGGAAAACTGCAGGGGGGGGGGGGGGCTTTGGCCGGGAATCCCTGCCATGTGTATGCAGTGTGTTTACCATAGAGAAACTGCTGTGAAAAAGACCGCCGGGAATCGCAGCAGAAAAAAAGAGAACATGTTCTCATTTTTCCTGCCAGGATTTTCGGCAGTTTTCCTGGCCAAAAGCTGTCATGGCAGTTTGACGGGAAAACTGGTCATGTGTATGAGGCATCAACCTCAGATTGAGTGCAGTCCTTCAGCCTAACCCCTAAACCTTACTTTAATCTTTAGATCAAGCTCCTAGCCTCAACATACTCTAAATAATATAATATAGCCTCGTACACACGATCGGACTTCCATTGGGCAAATCCGTGTTTTTTTGTCCCAAGGGCATTGTCTGTGAACTTGTTCTGCATACAGACGGCAGAACATTTTCAGCCAACACCAAACCATGTGGTCTTTCAGCTCTTTACTGCCACCCTTTGGACAACTTCTGCTATTGTTATCTGATGTTTAGCATTGGTTTAGCGTCCGGGTCCGCAATCCTCCGATTCTGCAGACAGAGGAAAACCCTTTTTTCCATCCATCTGCGGATCGGACTGAGTAAACACGGACATAAGGTCCGTGTTCACCCGATCCCCCCATAGGGGAAGAGCGTAGATCTGACAAGGCAGGGACCTGATCTGTCCCGAGTAAAAGAGGCCTAACATACAGGGAGGCTGATTTATTAAATGAAAATATACTGTGCACTGTAGGAGAGGATGCTCTGCTGGTTTCTATAACCCAACCATGTACAAACTTTCCTTGCATGTGATTGAGTATTCCTTGCAAATGTAATTTTACCTAATTTCCTAAGCTCTGCACGCCAATGTTTTTAATGTGAATTTTATAATAGCAGACTTTTAACATTTAATTGACATTGAATATCTAACTTTGCAGTCACAAAAAACAAGCACATGAGTTTGCGGCTGATCACCAGAACACAACAATCAGACTTGCTGTCATAGTTATTACTACAAGATAACAAATTATAAGACTACAGTCCTTAACCGGTTCCCGACGGGCTCACACAGATTTATTGCAGCACAATGGCTCTCCTGCGTGAAATCCTGTAAATACACGGGTTTCCCTTTAGGAGCCGCCAGAGGGTGCACACGAGCGCCCGCTGCACAACGGGGGACCCAATGTGCGCGCATGAGTGTCAGTGCAGGGATTTGTGTGTGTCAGGAGAGGAGACAAATCATTTGTTCCTAGTAAGTAGGAACAGCGATATGTCTCCTCTCCTCAGTCCTATCCCCCCTCAGAACACACTGTTAGCCCCTTGATCACCCCCTAGTGTTAACCCCTCCCCTACTAGTGACTTTTATACAGTAATCAGTGCATTTTTACAGCACTGATTGCTGTATATATGTATCAATGGTCCCAAAAATGTGTCAAAAGTGTCCGATCTGCCAGCCGCAATGTCGTAGTACCGCTAAAAATTGCAGATTGCCACCATTACTAGTAAAAAATCTATAAAAATGCGATAAATCTTTCCAATAGTTAGTAGACGCTATAACTTTTGCACAAACCAATCAATTTACGCTTATTGCGATTTTTTTTAACCAAAAATATGTAGAATATATATTGGCCTAAACTGATGAAGAAATCTTTTTTTTAAAAACATTTTTCGGGATATTTATTATAGCAAAAAATTAAACATATTATTTATTTTTTCAAAACTGACGTTTTTTTTTTGTTTATATGTTTAATTTGTAGGGGAAAAAAAAAAGGACACAAATTTTGTTTAGGTACCACATCGCACGACCACGCAGTTGTCAATTAAAGGGATGCAGTGCCGAATTGTAAAAAGTGCTCTGGTCAGGAAGGGGGTCAAATCTTCCGGGGCTGAAGTGGTTGATTTAGATACGTCATAGGATAGCTGTAATACTAAGAGACAGCATGTCACACTATGGACAGTTATTGAAATTTCCAAGATCTTATACGAACGATTGCGATGTCAGATGTGTATGTGACCT
This sequence comes from Rana kukunoris, assembly GCA_029574335.1. Classification (NCBI taxonomy): domain Eukaryota; kingdom Metazoa; phylum Chordata; class Amphibia; order Anura; family Ranidae; genus Rana; species Rana kukunoris. Next base: position 22,915,966 of record CM056060.1, on the reverse strand, counting down.
GCCCATAAGACTGTTTATGGACTAAATGTTGTATGAACCATTGTTTCTTATTAATTATTAAGATCTTACATGGCCCAAGTGGGCCATTGCACATCAAAACAGCCGAGTCTGTTTATTTTTAGTTTTGTAATATTAAAGTAGAATAAGCAATGCACAGCTCAGTACTCTAGTGTGCTCTAAATAACAAAATCTAACACATTAAAGTGGGATTGAACTGAAAAGTGAAGCTTTGCTGTGTATAAAGAATGAAAAAATGAAATGTGAATTATGTCTAAGCAGTATCCCAAAAAAATAAATAAAAATGAATTGTCTGCAATCTAGCCTGAAAAAAGCAGTGCATTTCATGGTATGTGAGTGCGCCTGCAGTGCAGACCTGTAGCTGTATATCTGCAGTGTGAGACCTAAGGCACTGCGCCTCTGGTTGCTAGTCTCAGGGCATTTAGGGAGAAACTTGGTGATGTTACTACTGGCGTGAACAAGGCAAGGTAAGTAGGTAATGTGGGAAAACAAACTGCAGGGAGGCCTCTGGCAATACTGGTGACTAATCCTTTGTCTACTGTGTGCCTACTTTTGAGCACAGCTTTAAGACCCCTTTCACACTGAGTCGCTTTTCAGGCATTTTAGCGCTAAAAATAGCGCCTGTAAGCGCCTGTAATGCCTCCCCAGTGTGAAAGCCTGAGTGCTTTCACACTGGGGCGGTACGGGAAAAAAAGTCTTGCAAGCAGTATCTTTGGGGCAGTGGGGGTGCGGTGTATACAGTGCTCCCAAAGTGCCCTTGCCCATTGAAATGAATGGGCAGCGCTTCCGAAGTGCGGCAACACGAGTGCTTTTAACCCTTTTTCCCGGCCACTAGGACAGCTAAAATGTCGGCAAAGTGTCGCTAGAATTACCAGCGCTTTACCCCTAACGGACCGCTGCCCCACCCGCAAAAAGGGGAACTCTGCCGGTTCAGCCGCAAAAGGGGAACTCTGCCGGTTCAGCCGCAAAAGGGGAACTCTGCCGGTTCAGCCGCAAAAGGGGAACTCTGCCGGTTCAGCCGCAAAAGGGGAACTCTGCCGGTTCAGCCGCAAAAGGGGAACTCTGCCGGTTCAGCCGCAAAAGGGGAACTCTGCCGGTTCAGCCGCAAAAGGGGAACTCTGCCGGTTCAGCCGCAAAAGGGGAACTCTGCCGGTTCAGCCGCAAAAGGGGAACTCTGCCGGTTCAGCCGCAAAAGGGGAACTCTGCCGGTTCATGTATTTTCTAAAAGCACAAGATCCGTAGAGTTAAATATAGTGCTATTGATTTTGCACACCCCGAGATATTTCTGCAAACATTTATCAAATCTATGTTTTCAATATAAATGCACTAAAATTAAAGCGTTGAGCAAACTGTCTGCGCTATATTAATCCTGTATAATAATAATAATAAAATCATTATAAGCACATACAGACCCAACATAGTTTACAAACCTTTTAATAAATCTAAAATGACAAAAACATACCGAGTTAATAAAAAACAGATATTTGTAGGTTTTAAAAAGTGATACAAAAAAATAAGCAATTTAATCAAAAACCTTGAGGCTGGCTTCACACATGCATAGGTAATGGACAATCCTCGGTGCAGTGGGATTGGTTAGCTGAAGCGACCGTGAGCTTACAACAGGGGTCAAGTCCTGGGGAAAAAAGTGTGGGAACTCCCACCCAAGATCCACTCCCCCACCAAAAAAAATAAAAATAATACATTCATATGCATAATTACTAAACCGCATGTTTTTTTTGATCCACTGTACCTTTGTAATCCTTTATGTTACTGGCCGCTTCCTGTATATGGATTCATCAGGTAGTGTGCGGGGATTACATCACTTCCTCGATGCTGCAATCTCTCCTGGGAGCTTTTGTCATTGTTCCCAGGAGACATTGCGGAGGTCTGCCGCGAGATATCGCGGGATTTAGAAAGAAGCCGATTTCCATGTTTACTGTAGAAAAAATTTGGTCTAAATGAACCATTGAAAAGGTTACAGTAAACATTAAGATCAGCTTTAAGCCTCGTACACACGATCAGAAAATCGTACGAAGAATGACGATTTTGAGGCGATCGTACGACAATCTGATCGTTGGTAAAGAGCCGACAAGGACAGTTTATCCGATTAATATTTGATTGGACCTGCATGAATTATTTTTTTGGACGATGCCAAATCGTACGATTTTCGTTTAAGCATTCGAAAATGCAATAAAAATGCAATACAACGCATGACATCACTTCCGATTTTATATTCTATCGTACGAAAATTTTTGTGACTTTAGTAAACTCATCAGATTTGATCAGCGATTAAAAAAAAATGGACTATCATCGGTCTGATAATCTCATTGTGTGTACTGGCCATTAATCGTTTCCCGACCGACTCACACAAAATGGCGAAATCCCATATATATACATCTTCGCCCAGGAGAGCCATCAGAGGGCGCTTGATCACTTCCGGGGGCATGCGCCCCCTGCATGCCGGGGAACACGATGTGCATGGCCGGCAGGCGCAATCGCCTCCAGCTATGCGCGATGGCGAGCCTGAGGGGTTTGTGTGTGTAGTCCCGTATCACAAAAAAATAGCTTGGTCATTGGGCAGCCATATCTTCCCGGACGGAAGTGGTTAAACAAGCCGATCATTACACGTTTAATGTAATGATGGCTACAGCCTTCCATACTTCAGTCATTGTAATGGAGCATAGTTCTGGTTGGCTCTATACAAATGGATGTATTACAAACTACTTATAAAATTCAGTCACACAATTCTGTACCTCATCTTATATTAAGGTTAGTTTGTTTTAAAGAACATTTATTACACAGTGACAGTGTTGGCAGTAGCTTCACAACTGCTCTATAAATTGAAATGATCGTATATTCTATGCAAGTACAAATTTTATTTTAATAATTCATTGGTTACTTTAATTTTTTTTATGCAAGTTCCACATTTTTTATTGTTTTCTGTGCTATATTTTTATAATTTTATTATGCTTACTGATAGCACTGCTAATATTGATGTTTGGCGTTTCATTTTCTTTGTCTACCTGCACCTAAATAATCTTGATTGTATTCTCCTATGGCATCCAAACAGGTTTAGAATCCAGACTCTTTCTCCAATCTTTATACAAGTCTCATCCTCTTAATATATTTCATAGTAATCTGCCAGACTTGCAACATACAGTATGTAGGAATTGTTGCTCGTAGTCGTTTGCTAATAAATGTTGGAATAACGATGGCAATAATGTAGGAATTAATCTGCACTTAGTGAGCAGACACCCGAATCACTATTGGGAAAACACATCACACAGGACTAAACTGTCAATCGACATTGACTATTTTAATCCTTACGCTTCTAGCATTAGTAAATGGATAGGAAGTAGACATGTGCAATTCGTTTAGTTCCAAATTCCTTTTTTTCATTTAGCCAAATTTGTTCATTTGGAATCATCCGAATTTACGATTTCTTCTGGAAATTTGAAAATTCGGAAATCCAAAAATAAGAATGAAAATCTAAAAATTCAAAAGAACGGAAATAAGAACAAAAATCCAAAAACCTGAAAATTCTAAAATCTGCAATAACAACTTAACTATTACCAACTATAAAATTATAGGTATTGGAATTTCCTTTCAAATTTGGCTGTTAGTGAACGTGACAAACACAAATTTGTCCAGTTACAAATTACCTGTAATAATGAATACCGGATCTAAACGAATGGGACATAACAAGTAATAATAAATAACAATAATATTAAAAAGGTATTATTATTATTTGTTATTTTGTTTCCTTCCATTTGTTTACGTTCACTAATAGCCACATTTTAAAGGAAATTTCAATACCTATAATTTAATAGTTAGTTATTATTAGTTACGGTAGTTATTTCAAATTTTCAGATTTTCATTTCTTATTTTTGGATTTTCACATTTTTTTCAAATTTACAAAAAAATAAATAATGAACCGCACACAAACACATTTTTCGGCAGTGAGCATGTCTAATAGGAAGGTATATTATAATATTTTCTTGTTTTACACTTGTTCTTTTTTTTTTTTCCTATCGTTTGGAGGGAAGGAGAATCTTTCTCACCTAAGCAAACCTTCCTGCCTATATGCCTGAACCAAGGGCATATGGATTCCAGGAATTAATGCTACATGAATCATCTGCCCTTACTCAAGACGGCCATGGCCAGAAATGCTAGGAGGTGTTTTTAAAAGTGATTTCTAAACAAAATAAAGCATGGAGACATGGAAGGATGCAGAGTTTGCTTTTTACAGCAAAAAATGTATTAAATACGGTTCAGTTTGTGGTTCTCAGATACAGTTTAGTTTGACTTTAATTAATATTTACTTTCAGATATGGTAAATAACACCAATACAGTAAGTTGGAATCCTGTACAGAGCAAAGCAAATTAAATTATGAGGTCGCAGATTGGCTCCACGCATCTGACCAATACGGTTTTGCTTTGTTTTGTGTTATCTTAACAAACACCTTACTGTGTCCGAATTGTGGGGCCTGTCCCATCTTTTTATTATTGATGTAGTGTTATTTTTGTAATAAACCTATTTTTATATGATACACGTCTCTCTATACGTACCTTGAAAATCCCAACCAAACCCATACCGATCGATATAGTATAGACCAGTTTAGTGTCAAGCAGCTTTGCTGTCTCTATCTAGTCGATCCTCCCCCCCTGTTTTCATTACTTTCAGATATGGTAAATAACACCAATACAGTAAGTTGGAATCCTGTACAGATCAAAGCAAATTAAATTATTTTTTTAAATTTCACACATGCGCGGAAGTGTTTTACTTCCTGGTGCGGTGACGTGGCGGCGTCAACGTCACCGACACGTCAGTGGGCTGTCTGCCGGCGGGGATTTTGGTTTCTGTCCGACCGATTTGAACAGATCTATTTGCTCGTGTGTACGGGGCCTAAGATTACTTACAACATAGTAAGACAAGACTGTTCTGCACATGGAATCATTATACTTCACTTCAAATGGCTGCAAAAAGCCATTTTTTTAAAGATCAGTTTTTAATATAAATTTGCTTATGCTGACTACAAACATCAGTTGTGAGCACAAAGAGGATATTGATTTTATGCCAGAAGGGAGCACAAGAAGCAGGGAAAAAAATGTAGAATTTATAGTTTAAAGGAGACCCTGCTCAATCTGCAAGCAAGGCAACCTGGAAACGAGATATAAAGTTTAACTTTCTTGCATCCTATGCATTAGGGTAAAAAAAAAAAAGAACCTGTGTGCAGCCTACCCCTCCCCAATACCTACCTTATCTTGATCCAGCAATGTGCACAAGGGCAGCTACTCTCCCTCACTCCTCATTGGCTCAGACATAGCAGTGGGAGATATTGGCTCCCGCTGCTGTCAATCACAGCCAGTGAGGAGGGAGCAGGGGTGGGGCTGAGCTGTGCTGTGTGTTTCAATGGACACACAGAGCCTGGCTTGGAATCGATCCTGCACAAGTGCCCTAATAGCAACTAGCAAGCCGCTTGCTATGGGTGGCACTTAGATTGGGGTTGGAGCCCAAAGTGCAGACAGGGGGTCCGTGAAGAGGAGGATAGGAGCTTCTCTGTGCAAAACCATTTAACAAAGCAGAGAAGTATAACATGTTTGTTGGTTAAAAAAAATAATCCTTTACTATTACTTTAAGGAGAAATAATAAGGGATGGTCATTAGCAAGAATCTGAATCTCCACTCCGGTTTTTGTAATCGTTTTTTTAGAGATAACTGTATGTGCTGTTATTCACTTATATTAGTACACATCACGGTAAGAGTTTTTAGCCCATCCCTACCAAATTTAAAAAAAATAAAAAATTGGCAATACATACACTTTTTTGTAAATAGTCCATAAATGACATTTTGATCATTTGCTACTAGCACTGGGCTTAGATAGAATTGGGATGACTTATACTTCTATCCTGACAGGGAAAGAATACAAGTAAATATTTTAAAAAATATGAGATTTCTGTGAGCAAGGCTGCATTGTTATAATAGGTGATTCAACATTTTACAGCAATCCGTTGGTAACTGGTTCTTCTGCAATGTTTCCTGGGAACCATTAGCAGTTTAAAGATTGATCTTACTTGTTGCCTGGAGTTGCTTTTCAATTGAAATTGCACACAAAATGTACGATTCTTATTATTACATTACAGTCAATGCCACTGTTCTTATCTTTGTATTTTCTGCTAATGCGTTTTTTTTCAAACCCCAGAAGCACTTGTGTCATTGACTATAATAACACAGACGTGTTCTTGCATATGATGTGCAGTTTCATTTAACTACTCAACACACAAATAAGTGTCAACAGGGCATAAAGATGGAAGTGGAAGTGTCTGAGCCCATTTTATTTTTACAGAGAAACAGTTTCGTATCATTTTCCATTTTTCAAAAATAAAACTTTTACAAACTTTTATTACAGAAAGCATTTGTGACACTCTATTTGCTAAGCATGCTGGGCTTTCCAGTAAGATAACCCAGAACTGTTTGTTGTTACTGTGTGTTTTAACACAGGCATAATGTTAGAATAATCTATGCTGTTATTGCTACTTGAGGTATGTATTCGTTCTACAAAGGCTAATAGATACATACAGCACAGTGAACTTTAGACTACAAGTTCATGTTTAGGTCTTATATTGAGTTTTGCAACTATAAAATCCCAGGATGACGTCGTAATGACGAAACATGTTGGGATGTGGCTGTATGGCAACGAGTGGCACAATACGCAACACCGGAAGTGACGTTCCAGCGATGTCAAGTTCGGTTTGGGTGAGACACTGCTTAACACACGCCGGGTCCGCAGTAACCACGATATGCCAGTAAGGTGCCGCTGCATGAGATGTTTCGTTACAAGCGTTGTAACACTATGCATAATGTGAGTTAAATGTTTGATGGTTTTCAATTCGTTTCAAATAAGTCTTTGGTCAAACGCTACTGCATGGGATTATTTTTGCCTTTTGCACATATAGATTATCTGTGAAGTTGTCACTGAAGATCAGAGACCAACTTTTTAACCCTTAATGGGTTGCTGCCTCAGTTGCCAAGCATGAGAGTGCAAGGCAATTATCTCCGGTGAGTTGACACCTATAGGAGAGCGGTGTCACGACCTTCTCGTGGTGTGGTGGAAAAACTCTTGAAAGGACTCTCACGATTATCTTCATTGAACATTTGTGTCTTATCTAATTGAGGACTCTATACATTTTTTTGGACTTTATTAATTTAGTCACTGGGTGAATTTTTGTTTATAACACATGAAGGCCCCTTGAACCGCCTTTAGGGAAAGGGAGCCTTGACTGCTGGAAGCATGGCATCACTGTGAATGTGAACCTAAAAGGAAGTTAAGTAGCTTCCTTAAGATTGGCTACTTTAGGATTGGTTGTGATGTTTTGTCAAAGCTTTATTGCCATTTCGACCTTGCCAGCAATTGATGTTGCTTTATGGGTTTATGCCCTCAGGTTAAATTCTGAGGTCAGTCTTACTTCTGTCTGGCACTGATGGTAAGGAGATGCCTTTAAAGCCGCATACACATGACCATTTTTCATGTTACAGGAAATACAAAGTTTTTCTCCAAGTGATTCTTGTCACGATGTGAAAAACGACGAGAAAAATTAGAGCATGTTCTAAATTTTTAATGCCCATTTTTCACGACAAGAAAAATGCGCTGGAGCCTACACATGGTCGTTTTTAACGTCATGAAAAATGGTTGTGTAAACGCGGCATTAGACTATGTGAGTTTATGTTTTATGGGTGCTCATGATATACTGTGCCTGGCATTGTGGCTTGGTACATTTGGAAAGTTGTACTTTTGAAAAGTTCAATAAAGCTGTGGCCTTGCCCTATTTCCAACTTAATCGGCTTCAGTGTCTTTTTGTTGGTGCAAGGTATTGGTTTATTAGTTGGTCAAAAATGAGCTTATGCTTCTCAGCGGTCATGATAATTATAAATAGTGCCACTATTCACTGTGTTCACTTACATTGTTTATTACAGCAGATGTGTTATTGTTTGATAAATAAGTGGCAGCTTTATTGAGTTATTACTTTTCATATACACTTTGGCACAGTGGTGGGATCTATAGTGTAGGTGGACTTTGAGATTGGATCCTGTGTTTTTTTAGTATATACCTAAGAATGTCTAAGGTAAAGGCTGCCATAGACGGCTCGGAAATAAGTAGGAATTGACCAAAATTCAAGTTGGAGGTGGCCCTGTTGGTACCTCCTGACTTGACAAAGTTAAGCCCTGTACACACGACGGGGAACCCAACAGGAAAAAAAAGTTGGTTTTCCCGACGGGACTCCTGGCAGGCTTGCCCTGAAAAGCCGTGTATACACACGGCCACACAAAAACCTGCCGTTCTTTTAAATGGCAAGAATTTGGTGACGTCATCGACTATGACGAGCCAGTGTCTCATCGCATTCACTGCCATCGCCGCCATCTTGCTACACCCCACACTAACCTTGTATGCTACCGCTCATGCGTCAAAGTGTTATTGAGCATGCACGTTTTTTCACCCATACAGACGACCAGTTTTCTCGGCAGGGAACACTCTGTTGGAAAACTCGATGAGAAAATAGAGAGCAGGGTTCTCTATTTTGCCGTTGGGATTCCCATCTGTTTTCCTGATGGGGAAACTGCTAGGGAGCATACACACGGCCGGGATTCCCGGCAAAAAAAAGAAGCTCTCCTGGCATATTTCTTGCTGGGAAAACCGATCGAGTGTACGAGGCCTTAAGCCCCTTACTGCAGGTTTTTCTCTTCAGGTTTACCAAAACCATGTGGTGCAAGGGCCTGCCTGATTGCATACAAATTGAAACTCTTATTAGATGGTTTTGGTAAACCTGAAGAGAAAAACCTGCAGGAAAACTGATAGTGTGTATGGGGCTTTAGAGTTTTCAATTGACTGAGTTGGGTGGAAAATTGTCAGCCAGACAGTTACTGCATCGAACCAATCAGATGCAGTCACAGGTATTCTGACAGCTGTGGGCGCAGGGCATCAAAATATACAATAGGCGTCAGGGTTTAGTTTTACTATAATGACATAAATAATATATACCAAACTAAAATGTGCAATCAATAAAACAGTGTAAAGAAGGACAATGTGCAAAGTTCAGTGATCAATATATTAGTAGAAGATGAATAGTCATTGGATGTTTTGGGTTACTGCACTTGTACCGATTATCATAAAAAGCCTGCAAGTACATATTTTATCAATAGCAACACAGTTGAGTACCATCTGTGATATTTATTTTATTTTATTTGCACTGTTAAGTTTTACGGACAAGCTTTCAGAGTTCCCCTAAAGTCCAAACAGAACAATCACCTTTTAGCAAAAATAACTAAGCCTGTTCTTCAAACTGCTGCATAAAACATGCTCATGCTGGCGGCATAATATCTATTATACATGTATCATAAGCAGATTTTTTTCCAAGAAATTCATTTCATGTTTTGCTATGCCAAGTTGTATGGTAAATTCATTATAATGGCTTTCTTAATGAAGGTTTTCAGTGTGACTATCTGGGAGGGCTGCTGGAGCCGGGTACTAGTGTGCAGAAGAGTTTACAGTTTATTGCTTTACAAATCACTCTGGAGATCCGCCAAGAGTGACCCAAGGATTTCAATACACTGCAAGGTGAAAGGTTGATCAGGTTCAGTTCAGACAAGCGAAAAACTGACTTGAGCCCATGCCTATTACTTGTGAAGCTGTACATTTAATCTCCAGTGACTCTCGTCTCTACATCAGTTTTCCAATTTACAACCTGTCATTTTCCAAACGGTGCTTATATATTTTCCATTCTCTCCATGTATTGTGTATGCCGCTCACTGAAACTGTGACAATGGGCTTGTTAGTGACTGCCTGCTCACACCTATATTTTTTTTGACATTTGTATGTATTTAGAATTTTCACCACCTTTTGATAGCTTTTATCTTTGATGTGTCCTTCATGCACCCTATTTTCTTGTACTTGCGTTGAGCCCCATGTGGGATTAAAATAATACCTGATGGAATCAGCCCAACCCTACTGTAACTGGCGCTTTACAGCTTACAAGGGTCTCAGGAGAAAAACAGCACATGAAATGAGTTTGTTTCTTTTTAATAAATAATGGCTGAGTACATAGGTGTGTGCAGCCTATTGCATTAGGGTGTGCACCCCAAAGCTCAAACACAGGTGTGTGCGGTTTATTACATCTCTTCTTCAATTTTTAGGAGCCCTTTCGGGGGGATTTGGTGAAATATCAGGGGCAGCACAGGAAATGTGTGCAGCACAGGTTGATTAGGGTGTGCTCAGGCACACTTGGCACACCCTGTGCGCACGCCTATGGCTGAGTACCGTATATACTTGAGTATAACCTGAGGACCTAATTTTACCCAAAAAACGGAAGCAGCTACTGTAAGCGGAAAAGAGGGTCAACAATGCCCATTTGCACGCCTCACTATGCCTATTTGCATGCCTCACTGTGCCCATTGCAACCTCACTGTGCCCATTGCAGCCTCACTGTGCCAGAGTCAGTATACCTGAATTTCTTGAGAGGCTGCAGACGTCTATTCATTGTTTAAAAGTTGTGGTCTCCTCCTGGTCCCGTTCCGTGATGGGCGTTTCCCAGCAGCCAATCTTGGACGTCTTCTCATCCACGGACTCAGTTTCCCAGCAGACACTGTGTTCCGCCAATCACGGACGTCTTTTCATCCTCGGACAAGAGAACATCTGTGATAGGCGGAACACTGAACACAATGTCTTCTGGAAACGCCTATCACGGAAAGGGACAAGGGGGAAGCTGTGACTTTTAAACAATCGACGCTTGCAGCCCTTCAGGAACATTGACTTGAGTATAAGCCGAGGGGTGTATGTTCAGCCCTAAAAAAAAGGCCTGAAAAACTCAGCTTATACTCAAGCATATAAGTTATATGTTGAGCTCAAGTGCCTGTGCACACATAAATGTGCATAAAATGCTTTAAACTTCTTGAAAAATGGGCGTGCATTTTTATGTGCGCATTTTGATAAAAAGGAAAAAAAATAGCTGTAAGGATTGACTTTATAGGCACTACTAATAAAAAATATTACATTTTATTGAAACACACCACATAGAGTTTAAAGGCTATAAAAACAACAAATAATGCAATGATTCATAGTTGTCAGATAAATAACCGTCTCCAAAACAGCCACCTGGTTCAGGGATGCAATATTGGCAGCCCTGATGCCTACATCACCGCTTTACAAACAATACTATTTGATGAAAAGCCCAGCGGGGAACTGCTTCTTTGGGAGCTTATATAGAATTTCACAGGTACTGTCAACCAGGACCAAGCCAAGTTAGCTTGGCTCTTCCACAATGTTAGGGATATAGAAATCTTTTATGGAGACAATCATCTCAATGGCAGCATCACTCCGGATTGGGCCTGCGCTTTGGTTTGTGGTGTGATACCACACACCCTAAATGATATCTGTTTTACATAGTTACATAGCAGGTAAGGTTGAAAAAAAACATCAAGTCCAACCTATGTGTGTGATTATAAGGGACCATGGGGGGATGCAGCATTTTATTGATCTCACAAGGGATGAACAACACCCCTTTGCGATAGCATGGGCGGTGACAGGTCCTCTTTATGAAGAGATCTGGGGTCTATTAGACCCAAGATGACTCCTCTGGCCTTCAGAGTATCTGATTAAACTGAGATAGGTTTGATCAGATGCGTGTACAAGCCGGTAATGACTTGTTTACAACAGACCTAAACCAGAAGTGATGGAATCCTTGTTAAGTTCCTATCTCTTTGTTCCGTCCATCAGATGTCGCTGATCGGAGTGGTCCCAGACTCCCCGATTAGACAGGAGAGGCCAGGAAAGGTGGCGGTGGGAGGGTGAGGAACAAAGCAGCAGAGTCCTGGGGTCGTCTATGTTCTCTGTAATTACTGCAGGACTCTTATCTGACACTGTTATGCACTCTCAAGAGTTGAGAGACAGGGGGGATTTACTAAAACTGGAGCAGACAGCATTCGGCACAGCTCTGCATAGTACGCTTCTAATATCAGTTTGTTCAATTAAGCTTTGATTGGTTGACATTCAAAACTGCTCAAGATTTGATCGGTTTCAGTCTTAGTAAATTCCTCTCAATGTGTATGGTCAGAAAGTTGACAAGTTGTCATCAGACAGACTTCAGATGACTTGGAATACCGGACACTCTCATTGAAGTGTTGGGCTTAGACTATTTTGGTGAAAGTAAACAAGGGAACACAAAAATGATTTACCTGCATCATATTAAAACTCCTGGCGCACATGAAAATTGAGCACCAGTCTAACACCTGATATTTTTTTGAAATCAACAGCTTTTATTAAAACAACCATTGGTCCTGTCATTATGGTTTTTGTTCCAGAACTTCCCAGGGGTTAGCCTGTCAAACACTCTCTGTAAGAACGAGTGAACACAATTGGACATGTATGGTCCAAAGCATAGTCCAATGTATGGAAGATTTAGAATCCCATTCAAAGTTTCATTGCAGTCTTTGTCCCCATTAGGAATATTTCTCACCACATTTTTATAAGATTGAGAGAGGGTAAGAATAACTGACAATGTTCTTATAAGGAGAAAAAACATCCATTCATCTAGGACAGGGGTCTCCATACTTTTAAAGCCAGTTTACGGTCTTTCAGATTTAAGGGGGGCCGAATTCTGACCAGTGGGGGTAGAAAAGGCCCCAGGGCCAAGCATTAGTGAGAATAAACATGGCCCCAGTGCTGGCGGGCAGGAGGAGGAGGAATAGTGCTTCATCATTGCTATTAGTGGAATAAATAGTGCCCCATTGTTGGTGTCATTAGGAGGAATATTGCCTCATATTGTTGGGAGCAATACTGTCCCAAGGGCCAGATGAAGGCTAGCAAAGGGCCACATCTGGCCCTCAGGCTGCCATTTGGAGACCCCTGATCTAGGACACTAGAAAAGAACTGAAGCATTGTAGGAGTGGGAGAGATTATAATAGCTTTTTTGTGTGTGTTAAATTATCCTGTAGGCAGCAGCATATCCCATACATCTCAAAATTCCTTTTTGACCCTAAATGATTGATTGGGAAAACACGTTTTAGTAGAGTGAGGAAGGTCATTTGCATAGGATTTAATTACGGTAGCAGAAATATGAAGACAGTGGTTTGGGGTCAAATTGTTAGGCCATCCTTTATACATTTAAAATACTGGTAAGTTTATGCAACTAGTACCCAACCCTTCCCCAACAGGTGTCAGAGCTGGACCCAGACCTTCCTTCTCTGAGCTGGCCGCCCCAGCTGTCGGCTATTTGCCAGCTCCTATCCCTCCACAGTGACTCACCTGTTGATGATGTCCTGCCTACTTAAGCCGTCCAGCTCAGTTGCTCTCTGCCTTCGCCTTGGTCAACAACACATATCCCGCATTCCCGTTGAAGACTTGCTTGGCTGACGTTCCTTCTGGCTCCAGATCCTGCTTGCTGTTCTACTACGTTTACCTGACATTTGGCTCGGCTGACTATCCAATCCGGTTCCTGAACTCTGGCTATGTTTTGACTATGCTTACTCTGTTAATCTTTTTATTAGTATTATTATTAAACAAGTATGATTTAACTGTACTTAACTGTACTTCTGTCTCGGTCTGATTCATGGTTTCTGACAACAGGAAAATTCAAGTTAACCTTTCACATGAAAGGTTTTCTTTAAGACTCAACACTAAAATTCTTGCTTAGCCCCAGCTGTAACTATTCTTCTCTTAATATATTGCTCACAGAACGTATGAAAAACAATCAGCACATAAAAATTAGGTTTATCAGGAATTGGACATAAATGAAAACAAATCTGCAAATTAAAGCAGCTAGATCCTAATCAAGTCTAATGCCAGTAAGAATCAGAAGCTCAAAGGGTCACCAAAGGATTTTTTTTTTAGCTAAATAGCTTCCTTTTCCTTACTGCAGTCCTGTTTTCATGTCCTCATTGTTCGTTTTTGCTATGATGTTGCTGTATTCCTTCTCTGTTCTGGATACTTCCTAAAGAAAAAAGTCATGGGAGCTTCTCTCTGTGGTCAATATGAAAATATATTGCGCTACTCCAAAATGAAAATATATATAAAAATTGTGACGTACAAAAGTATTACGTAAAATACGTGAAAACTAATAAAAAGGGTGAAGGCAGCCAACACAACAATGGAAAATATTGTATGTGGATATGTGAAAAAAAGTGTAGCGCCAATTAAAACCAGAAGTCCCTCAATGGGAATGCCCAACAAAAAATGGGTAATAACCACAAATAAAGTATAAAAATCCGGTTATGTGAGAGTGTCAATCCCCACCGGAAAAAAAAAAAAACTATTCAAAAGAAGTGATATGTGTCAGCATTGTTATTATGACACATATCACTTCTTTTGAATAGTTTTTTTTTCCGGTGGGGATTGACACTCTCACATAACCGGATTTTTATACTTTATTTGGGGTTATTACCCATTTTTTGTTGGGCATTCCCATTGAGGGACTTCTGGTTTTAATTGGCGCTACACTTTTTTTCACATTCTCTCTGTGGTCACTCATCAAGGAGGTGCGATTACTGTGTGTCTAAAACCCCTCAGAACCAATCACTTTCGTTTTACAAACCATCACTGCCCTCTATTGGCTCTGTGTCTCTATACATCACAGAAGCACGAAAAAGCATGTAAAAACTAAACTGAAACTGCAGGCACATTATATGATTGATTTTTATCTAATTTTAATCATTTTTAAAAGGAATCAGTTAACTATTATGTCTCTATACCCTGTAAACAGTAATTTCAGCAAAAAAAATTGTTTTCCTTTACAACTCCTTTAATGTAATATATGGCCTGCACCTGTTCTTCCCAAGGACAGATGGAAACACTGATATTTTGCCAGTCTGGACAGCTCTATCCATCCTTCACACACAACATGTATTTTGATAACCACCTCTACAGGTCATGTTTCCCTGTAATATAAGCCAACAGGGGGCAGCTATTTTAGAGAGGTAACTGCTGAGAGTGTGGGCATTGACATTTTCCTGTGCCAGGCAAGCTAAAGGAGGCCCTTCAAAACTTTTCAGCTCTGTAAGAAATTAAATTAAATTTTAATTAAAATATCAGAGATAGAAAATACGTTTTTTTTTTGGAACAAGTCCAAGCTGTTTAGTTGTGAACTGCCACACCACAGGTGGCTTTTTATTTCAAAGGCCCTCCATGGATACAGCATCCACGCACATAACTACTAGTATCCTAAGAGAAACATACAATGAAAGCATAATAGTCTATGTTCCACACAATGCGTGCCAACCTGCATCTTGGCCTTCACCTCCTTTTTCATTACCACATATATTCCCTTAGAAACTTCTTGTAACCTTGTACAGCTGAGCCAGTAACAAATCAAAGTACAGAGCTATAACAGAGACAGCAATAGCAATATCATAAAAACTGTTTTACACTTCTCCTTGGCAAAAAAAAAAAAGCCAAAGTAATCATCTCAGAACCATAGTACATGCTAAGAAGAGTAGAGGGGAAAATAAACGGCAAAGATGTCTTACAACACCATCTGTGTGATCTCAACAGTTTTATGCTTTATTGAAAAACAAAAACAAAGTGAATATGTGGCCAGGCTTTAAATATTTAATTATTTACATTTTCTTAACAAGCCCTTATTATGCCTTAATACAGGTCCTCATTGTCCTCTGTGGTTACAAGAGCTGTGGAGTAATTTATCCTCAAAGATCACAGCAGAATCACTGAAGTTGCCCAAGTCCCTGTAATGCAACTCTGCTTCCCCTTCCAGCAGCCTGAGACACAAGAGGGCAACAGATGAAGTCAGAGTAAGAATAAAAGTAAAAACTGAACTCAACCTTAACCTGCAATGACTGTATCAGTGACAGCCTGATCATTAGGGGCAAAGGACGCTGCCCCCCCCCCCATTTATGCATCCAGCCCCCTAATCTACATGCAGGGTGCATGTATTCCAATGGGGGGCAGGGGGGTTTATTGAAGCACGTGATCAGAGTCAGAGGCTCTAATAGGCTTCAAAAAAGGGTGGGCTTGGGGCGCAGAGCACTGCACTCTAGGCCCACCCAGTTGTGTTACAATGGCTAATGAATATTCACTATTGTAACATTGATTCTCCTCCCAGCCAATCGGAAAGTGCGTCAATCAACCCTTCACCCAATAGGCCAAAAGGAGATCCGACCGGATTGGCCATGAGGGAGGAGACACTGGGGAGCACTGGCCCGGAGAGCGGGGGTAAGTGCAGGACCCTGACTGACTGACCGGCAGGAGGGGTTCTAAGTCATCCATGGTCATGGTGGGTGGCGGCGGATGGATTTTTTGGTGCCCACCACCCAAAAAAAACACCAGCCGCCACTGCTGGACATGTTATCTTTGGCAAACTCAAAATGATTAGCAATAAGAGTAAACCTTACTGTATTATTGAACTTTACCATCACAGGATCCCAGTAGACCACAGAACAAAACCATCATGCATGCCAGCAGTAGTACACAATAATTTGTACAATGCAGCTTTGCCTAAATTAGGGTCACTGAGGCAGCAAAAGGTGGGACCAGGCTGACAATTTAGCAAAACTGGTACTTATCAGAACTAATCGTGGGAAAGTGTATCCACCAAGTAGTGTGCCAACAATCTTGGGATAGTACATGCTCACAGAAATTAATTGGAAGGTTGTCATGGTACTTGCAAAGTGCTATTAGGCACCAATGAGGCTAGAAGAATGGCGAGTGCCTAAGCGCTATCACATGTGTGGAAGTGCCTTACTCCGTGCTGGGACAAGATCATCTAGAGCCTAGGCCAAACATGCCAAAAAACATGATTGCTAAATCGCCATGCTCACCCCCTAACTACCCAGCTCAAATCCTCTCTCCCCATATTCCCCCAGCACAAATCCCTCTCCCCAAAAAAATAAAAATAAATTCCCCCTCCTAGTACAAATCCTCTAACCCTCAACTTTCTCCTCCAAGCACAATGCCTCCCCACTCTAAATCCCCCCAAATTCCCCCTCCTAGCACAAATACCCCCCAATCACCAATCACTACTACTAGCACAACACCACAACCTCTCCCTAAAAAAATCCCCTCTAGCATATTACTTTTATAGCACAAACCCCCCTCTTAGCACAACTCCTCTTCCCCATCCCCCCTCCCAACACAAATCTCCCAAATTAGCATTCCTAGCATACCTTCCCAAATCTGCTCTTCTAAAACAATTCTTAACCTCTGCCACCCCCCAAATTCCTGCACCCAACACAAATCCCCTCCCCTCAATCTCCTTGTGGTGCCCCCCACCCCACATAATACCACAGTGCCCAGGGCAGCCCTTCCTCTTGCCCACCCCTTGTCCGGGCCCTGCCCTTACAGCTTCTGACCTTGAAATGCATATTATAAAGGTTAGTTTTATTCAAACTTTACAGCCCTGAAAACCCACCTCTCCCTTGTCTTAATTGCACCTTTAAAACTAAGAAGCCATATTCCTGAAAATACACATGGATTTGTGTTATTAGCTCTGTATTTTTGACTGTATCTGTCCCATAAAACAGCTGCTATGGATGCTCAGCTGGATGCAGAGAAATGTGGAGATATGTGAATACCTTTTGTTTTTGCATAGAAGACTTGTGTTATGGAAAGTTCCAAGCACTTACCTGTCTCTCCCCAGATGGGTAGATACTCATCTTGCTGGATGTCCAACATGATTTCCAAGCCGTTTCCTGTCCCTCCTTTCACAGTGGTGAGCGGAGGTCGACCATCGTGTCCAGAATTGAACATGTAACATTTCCCGTACCTTGTGAACACCTGAAGAGACAGAAGAGAGGAATGGCCTTAATAATTTATTCTAAGGCAAAAAGCAAACACAGGTAAAAGATCGATAAGCGACATGTTGAGAAACATACAAAGTTACCCCCTACGGTTTTTCCACCAGAAAATTACACCTAAAGCCCCAATCAATGCACTGCATTTGGGTGTTCTTGTGCTTTCTGTTTATTTTTATCACTGCTACTAGGTTTATGACTTTATGAAAAACAATACTTGATAAGAAAAAATTAAAGTACCTTCGTACTTGTAATATTGTGGAGGCAATATGGACTTTCGTGGTACGATATGAATTACAAAGTCAATTTACAAAAATATAACATTTATTTTAGAAAATCATACATAATAAAATCAGCCTTAACCACTTAAGCCCCGGACCATTATGTAGGTAAAGGACCTGGCCCCTTTTTTGCGATTCGCCACTGCATCTCTTTAACTGATAATTGCGCGGTCATGCGACGTGGCTCCCAAACAAAATTGGCGTCCTTTTTTCCCACAATCTATTTGGCTTTCTTTTGGTGGTATTTGATCATTTTGCGCTATAAACAAAAATAGAGGGACAATTTTGAAAAAAATGCAATATTTTTTCTATAATATCCCCAAAAAAGATATACAAAAAAAACTTTTTTCCCCTCAGTTTAGGCCGATACGTCTTCTTCTACATATGTTTGGTAATTAAAAAAAAAAATTGCAATAAGCCTATATTGATTGGTTTGCGTAAAATTTATAGCGTCTACCAAATAGGGGATAGTTTTATTGCATTTTTATTAATAATTTTTTCTCTAGTAATGGCAGCTATCCGACCCACGGCTGGGATCGCGAAGGAAATGTACATGTACGCCCTTGTGCCCAGCCGTGCCATTTTGACAAGGTATATCATCGCGGGGCGGTCTTCAAGTGGTTAAATACACAGATCCTAGACTTTGGATGCTTCTATATGTGGAACATCCATTTATCTGACATACAAGGGATAGATGGCCATTCCGCACTGGATATATGGATACTAAGGTTTATGACTCTATGAAGCATACATTATGTTGTTTCTCTGATGGGTTTCAAATTCAAAACTGGAACTGTAAATTAAATCAGATGTTGAGGTTTTCATTTAAGAACATGACTTTTCTATGAGATCCCATTTTATTTTCACTACCATACTGCCAGTGGCCGTAGAGTGGCCATAGAGGGCACCGGAGCGCCGCCCCCTCTCGCTCTCGCACCCGCCCCCGCCACTGATTACAATACATAGATTCATGCTGCCCCCGACTATTCAGATGGGCGGCCGGATGGTGATCTGAATAACGACAGCTGGTTGGCTGTGTGGAAGTGCTCTGGTTACCGGTAACCTGATTGGCTGAAGAGTCATCGAGGGCGGGAGAAGACATCGAGGGATGTGGAAGGAGGATGGCCGACCCCAGAAAGGTAAGTGCCGGGCGGGGGAGGGGCATTTTACAGGCACAGTGGCAACAATTGGCACAGTGACAGTGGCGACAATGGACACAGTGGCAACAATGGGCACAGTGGCATCAATTAGCACAGTGACAGTGGCATCAATTGGCACAGTGGCAACAATGGGCACAGTGGCGACAATTAAAGGGCACAGTGGCATCAATTGGCACAGTGGTGACAATTAAAGGGCACAGTGGCTGCGTTTGATGGCATGGCACAGTGATGACAATTGATGGCACAGTGGCTGTGTTTGATGACATGGCACAGTGATGACAATTGATGGCACAGTGGCTGTGTTTGATGACATGGCACAGTGGTGACAATTGATGGGCACAGTGGTTGCGTTTGATGGCATGGCACAGTGGCTGTGTTTGATGGCATGGCACACTGGCTGCAATTTTTTTTTTATGTTTTGTTTTTTCGTTTGCGCCCACCCAAATATTTTGAGCACCAGCCGCCACTGCGTAATGCCTACTTGCCTTGACACTCGCTTATAAAAAACACAATGAAGGAAATCTCTGTTATCCACAGCAAACAAATCCAGATGTCAGTTCTCCAATGCATTTTTTAAAACAAATGCCTACATCACGTTGGTTGCTATGGGGAACGTGTACACTTTATTTTAATTATAGACGTACTTATTTAAAGGCTGTCAACCAACAATGTACTAGCAGCCTCAGAAAGCGTCTTGCATCTATGACCACATTACAGATGATATTCAGTTTAAGTTTAAAATGTGAGTGGTTGCTGGACAAAGACAGATTTCTTTTTTTTTGCTGTCAAAGTCGTACAGGGTGGTAAGAAATATAATTATATAGAGTGTATACAGAAAAATGGTATATAGAGTCATATAAATGAGATTCTGCCATTAGAGATGCTGCATGTATAAAAGTGTTAAGCCCTGATATAGAATGAGATTTTCCTGCCGGGGTGTACTAATTTCCTGCTTCATTCTTTGCTGAAAGACAGCAGCGAATATATGATGGTTTTTTATTACTGAAGACATTTTACACAAAATACACAGAGGCGACATATGGGAACTCCTTTGGGTCCAATTCACCTCATCTCTCTCACCTTTTGAGATAAGGCTTTGCTCCTAAATTACTCCAGCACCGGGCTGATTTATAGGATAAGGCAGCCCGTATCTGCTTGGCTTTCTTTATTGCAGCAAAGGAATGGAAAGATAGTTCCAACAATAAAATGTTAGGAGAGGCCCTGACAAAGAATGAGATGATGTTTGGTGAGGGGAGAATAAACCTGGAAATGTAACCACAGTGACACTTCCTCTCTTTATCTTCCACCTAGAGAAGCGTGCAGCTAAGGGTTCTATCCATAGATTCATCATCGGCAAAGTCGGCAAACATGGTCAAAGTCACCTCTAAGAAGACAGAGTAGAGCTGCCTGATAATGAGCAGCAGAGTTGACGGAGGCAGATCTTATAAATTACATCGCATTCTGGCTTTCCAATGTGTGGTGACAACTAGATCGCTCACAGTCCTAGTGATTTTTAGCTGCAGAGCACTTCCAAGTGTGAAATTGTTATATATTGCATAGCCTACCTGTTCCAAGTGTCACTCCTTTAATGAGGAAACCCATGGGGGAAATTGCTTTCCTAAAAAGTAAATCTCCAGGTTTTCGTGCAATTTAAATAGTTAGCTTGGTCCAAAATAAATATTTAAATATCAGTAAAACCTGGGAGATATTTTAAAAACATACTACTTCAGCCAAAACGTATATTGTTGGTTTTGGATAGAGTGTGGAGGGTTTCGAGCCCCTGCCAGGTGTTAAAGGGTGTATGTGTCCTCGTTGAGGTAGTTTCACCTCACTTTGTCCTGTGGGGCACCATTTGCCAAGAAGTACACAGAAGGCAATAAAAATCTCACAGAGGTTCTAATGTCTTTTTTGCTGCTGTTTAGGTACATGTTGGGAAGATTTCCTCCCTCTTCCTTCTCTCTCTGACATCTGCCATGGAAGTTAGAAGAACTCTCCGCAAAACTAACACAGACAGCAAGAAAGTTAGCAGACATTCTAACCCTTCCCTAGTCTATTTTGGTGGCTTCTCAATTTAATAAATCATAAATCCTGGAAATATCAACATGAAACCAGACAAAAAAAACACAGCTCTTATTCTGTCACAATTGAGGAAAGTGAAAAGAAAGCATCAGCAGCAGTCTTCAAGAAATAAATTACAGTCCCAAGAAACCCATGGACTTGTACGTGGCTGGGACGAGGTGGCTGCGGATCCTGTCATCTTCAGTGACCCAGAGGACTCCGCACCGAATGCCTCAGCAAACCTACGCTGGTCTTGTCATCTTAAGGTATTGATGTTGGTATAAATGATCTGGTTCCTGGGCAGGCAGCCTCTAAACGTTAGAGGAGCTCAGGCATGTATCAGTTATGGTCAAGATATCCTCCTTTACATATGGAACCAAGAAGTTCCCAACATCCCTGACCCCAGCTGCCTTTTGTAAAATCTTTGGCATCAGTTGTCTTTTCTGTACAGCCACTCTTAAACCCAACAACCACTGTTGGTGAAAGTCGTTTGATGATATTTAGCATGTGTTTGGACTGATTTTGACTTGGTTAGGATAATATCCTTCACGTTAGGGACAACAGATGCATCAAGTCAGTTTTCCTTCATCTCCCAGAGGATCCAAAATTTGGACTAAATATATGGTAAAAACATGGCTGTCTGATAAGACATAAGCATACGTTTAATCAGCAGGCCCCGTTTTTTCTGAGCATTATTCTCTTACCTGTCTAAAACATTCAGTATCCTGACATAGAACTATAGGAGGCCCACTAGAGAGTGACTCTGCTGATCAGCAATGAAAGAAAAGGACAGAATTAGACCTCACAGGACTTCTCCAGTGGTCTGTCCTTTGGGAAGCCTGTGCCTTATTACTGTTTGCAAAGGCAATATGTCTGCCCTACATGTTACATCACAGGACCAGGACTGGGGAAACATTTGTGTTAGGCTTTGCATTTGGAAAGATCGATAGGGTGACTTTCTCCCTTTACTGATGTAACAGAACAGAGCTTTAAGTGAATATTGGCTTTGGATCGAAAGGATGCCCATCCAAGCAACGTCTGCTCAGCCCTAATTAGCAGCACACCCATTGCCTGGCCAGTATAATGTCAGTCTTGTATGATGGGCACAATGCCACAAATAATTATGCCAAAGCTACACGAGTGACTGCAATTGATCTGTTTAAAGCAGGACAATTGTTATATGAACGTACATTGAAGAAGACAGCGGGGGACCAATCTGACAGCTCATTAAAAGTCTTGAGCAAAGGGAAACATTTCCATGCACGCCACTGTCATCCTGTTTGTAAATCACAAGGGATTTTAATTATCTTACAATATTTCAAAGTAGAAGTATTTTTCACATATGTTTATGCATGTCTAAGAAAAGCTTGTTCACGCACAGATGGAAAGGGATTCATCTACACATCTTGCCTTGATCTTCATAAGCACTGTCTATCTCCAACGTAGGCTTCTGTTGGCATGTTTTATTAGCATGTTGAGGAAAGATATAATGTACAACAGTCCCTGCTTTCATCTCAATGTCTAACATCTTCTAGGTGGCCCTACTGACAGCTCAGTCAGTGGCAAAAACAATGTTATTGCTGGTAAACCGATGCGTGTTCCATCTTGAGAAACCACTCATTCTATAAAGAGTACTGGCTGAGGACTATAACAGGATGAGAATGGATATTGTATACATGCCCATAGGGACCATATGTAAAATATCATACTCAGGAACAGATGCTGTAACTAACTATATCTGTAAAGCCAGTAGATATACCTACATCTTTAAATCCAACATGTATAGCTTCATCTTTACAACCAAAAGAGGCGCTTACTGATATTATAGAGCCAAAATCAATAACTTAAAGCCCTGCTTGACCTTTCGCACAGACAAACCATCTTATCAGTATAGCAGCCATTGCTGCATTTTTTTTTAAATCTGTTTGGCAATAAGACACGGGAGTCGGATTTACACATGAATGTATTCCTTATGAAAGTGCATATGTTCCATTTCACCTCTTTTTTTTTTATGCAGTAAATACCAAGTGATCCTTACAGTAAAAGTGCATTTCTCCAGAAAGATGACAATTCCCCTGCAGTAAAAACACTGCAGGAGTTGTCACCCTTTATTATATTATATATATATATATATATATTATATATATATATATACATACATATACGCCGTATTTATCGGCGTATACCGCGCACTTTTTTGCCCTGAAAATCAGGGCAAAATCGTGGGTGCGCGATATACGCCGATACCCGCTTCCTGCACTGTGTTCGAACCACTGCGACGACATATACCGAGCGCAGTACACTCGGGTATAGTCGGGCAGGCTCGGCTCCACTCGCGGTCACGTCCGGTGCGTCCTGTACGTCCTTACGCGAGAGGAGCCGAGCCTACCCGACTATACTCGAGTGTACTGCGCTTGGTATATGCTGGTGCAGTGGTTCAAACAACGAATCGAGCGGGGAGGACACCACGATGGCCGCAGAAGGACGCTGGACCGGACAAGGCCGCCGATGGACGGGAGCAAGACACAGACGAGGGGCATCCAAACTAAGTATTTTTATTTTTTTACAGGAATTTTCCTTCTAGGTTGGGGGTGCGCGCTATAGCCAGATAAATACGGTATATACACACACACACAGGTGCATCTCCAAAAATTTGAATATAGTCAAAAAGTTTATTTATTTCAGTAATTCAGTTCAAAAAGTGAAACTCATATTATTATTCTTCTTTTCATTTTGATCATTATGGCTTACAGCTAGTGAAAATCCAAAATTCAGTATCTCTAAAAACCACAAAAAAAATAAGGATTTTTAACAGAAATGTTGGTTTAGAGAAAGTATGGCCATATACAGTATAGTATGCTCTCGGTCTCAATACTTGATCAGGGCTTCTTTTGTATGAATTACTGCAGCAATGATGCGTGGCATGGAGGTAATCAGCCCGTGGCACTGCTAAGGTGTTATGGAACTCCAGATTGCTTTGATATTGGCCTTCAGCTCGTCTGCATTGTTGTATAAATAAAAAAATAAATAAAAAGAAACCCTTAGAGCCGGTTCACACCTGGGCAGACCTGGGATCTGACTTGAAGTTGCCATAAGCTGCTTGCTTATGCCAGGACAGGAACCTCACAGTGTATGCTTGTGTACCGACAGATTCCAAGGGGTAATCCGAGTAGGATTTCATATTCAAAGTACCCTGGTAGGTCTATGGGACGATCCTATGGTGGGGCAGGAAAGTGTTAAGAGTGCCCCTGCTCCCCCACCACTTGGTTAGTTGTACATCTGGAGGGCATATAGCCCAACACACAGCTCCTGTTACACAAGAATACACTATATTATGGACCCCACCACTTGGTTAGTTGTACATCTGGAGGACATGCAGCCCAACACACAGCTCCCATTACACAAGAATACACTATATGGACAAAAGTAAAAGCACACTTTTCCAAATTATTACTCTCAGGTGCAAAAAGCATGTCTAATAAAGACATGGTTTGAAGAGTTTAGTGGGGGAATCTGACTGGCCTTTACAGACCAACCCTTGTTCCACAACAGTACCTGACTTCATAAATGGCTGAATAGTCACAAATTCTCAAAATCTCACAAGAGGGAAGAAGGGAAATTTCCCAATTAATTGCCATGGTTCTGAAATAAAATGACCAACAAAGTCACATAGATTTGATGGTCAGGTGCAGCAAACTTTTTGACACATACAGTACACAGTACATAATTTAGTTTTGAGTGTTTTGTAACTATTAACTGTCCCTTAATCCATGCTTCAAATGCAATGTTCTGCAGGGCTCAGCAAATTAGTACAAGTAATAAAGAATATGCCCTAAATGCAGATACATTAATATCGGCAAGAAACAACATTGACTTGCAACCTCTGATTTCTGCAGCATAGTGCAGCCACACCGCAGACAGTCACAATTTAACATATCTTTTTTATAGCCACGTACTTAAAGCCTCATCTATAAATGGCTCTAAAACTGACAAGAACATTTATTATTGTGTTAGTTTTAAAGAAAATCTGTATAATGAGTTAGAAAGCAGCGGAAATTTGTTTTAAGAAGTAAAAGAAATCATGCAGTCACTTACAAAGAAATTTAAATTGTGTTTCCTCTAATCATAAAATGATTATTAAAATAAGAATTGCTATGAAAAGAGTGAATGCCATTCTGCTGTAGATGAAAGTCTACATCCTGACAATCAATAAGTGTTCTTTATCTCCGCGTTCTCATTTGAAAATATTATAGGGAACCTGTTCGATCGCAGATGTTGGAGCAGACATTGATGCCTGGTGTTTGAAGGTGCCCAAGTTTCAGGCTGCCTTCCTCATCGTTTCTTCTCTACCTAATGGGGTTGATGTACTAAAGCAGTGTTTTTCAACTCCACACCAACAGGTCATTTTTTCAGGCTTTACATTTTTTTGCACAGGTGATTTGATCAGTTTCACTGCCTTAGTAATCACCACAGCCATTTCATCTGAGGGAAATCCTGAAAACTTGACCTGTTGGTGTGCCTTGAGGACTGGAGTTGAAAAACACTGTACTAAAGGAGTGAAGGATGTCCAAATAGCAAAGTAAATGATCACTTTGCAAAATCAATAAAAGTTATTAGGGGAACTTTACATGCTTAATCATGCAAATAAATAAATAAAAACTTGCTCAGTGAACATTTACTTTGCCGACTGATGAGTAAACAGTGTCTATACCTTTTTATTGTAGTCAATCCATTGAGACAAAGACAAAAAAAAACAGTTTGAAGGTGGAAAGCTTAGGATGACTAAGAAATGATATCATGGATTACATGAGATAGGACAGTAGTGATAATTCACAATGTATTGCAGGATATCTTGAAATATTACAGGTGGTTAATTCTGAACACAACCGGTCAATAATAGTGTGATTCATTCAATGTGGGGACACATACTGTTAAGATGTTAATTGAGGTTAATCACCTCCAGCTACCTGGCTGTAGTGATAAAGCTTGCTGTGATTGCATTCTATTGTCTATTGTGCTAATTAAGTCTGCTACTGTGGAGATGTGGAATGTGACTTAGCACCCTCTAAAGGTCAGACGTCCGACTTATGTTTACTAAAAGAATGCGTATTGTGTAGCAGGTGAGAATAGCTTATCGCGGAGTCAGAATGTTTGTCTAAGATGTGGATTGAGAGGGACTTGTTAGTACCCATTGTATGATGTTGTAGGTGGAGTGTGTCATTGTCCCTTTGATTACTGCAGCATGCTTTTTACTGTATAAAAAGAGCCTGAGTTTGTCATTAAAAGAGCTATCTGTTGGGAACTAGAGAACAGAGCTGTGGGTGTCTTGTTTTCTGGGGGAAATCCAATGGGTCCTGTCTGCTGGATTGTGGAGTGTCGGAGGCTGTCTTGGGTTGGTGGAATGGAATATCGTAAACGGCGTTATCCCCTGACCGTTACAACATTTATCTCTGTACTCTCAAAGGAGAATCAGCAAAAAAGTCACATCTAGGCAGGTCAACTTTTTCCTAACTTTGGCACATTCTGCGGTTATGATTTGTGATCATTGATCACATTGTCTAATTCTTAAACAAACATAATAAAACTGATTGCTCAGTTCAAAAACATATTTCTTAAGAACTGGAATGGAAAAAAGAAAAGCAATGGAAAATAGAGAACAAGGATTAAAATACTTTTTTAAGTCGAAGGAGTAGAATAAATGGGAGCAGAAAGTGAGATGTACGGGTAAGTGAAAAAGATGAATTAATCAGATGATCCTTTATTTCACTGATCGATAATTTTAATCAGAAGTTGCGGTGGGTGTTCTGTAGAGGAGGGCGGTTTATGATAAAATGAAGTTTCTCAGATGTCCATTTGTATTTGGCTCAGAATATTTACTGAGCTGTTATTTTCCGAGCAAAGTGCTGCGGTGATATTTACCACTAAATGAAATCATCACAACCGTACTAACCTTTCCAGCACACAAAGTACAGCTTCATGTAGCAGTACAAAGAACGATTCTAGAAAAATCATGCCCATATTTTCATGAAGTATAAACTAAATATCACAGGGGTTGGGGACTCTTTCATATTTAGGAATGGTCTTTAACCACTTAGAAACCTGGACCGGCAGGTAAAGGACCTTGCCCCTTTTTGCGCTTCGGCACTGCGTCGCTTTAACTGACAATTGCGCGGTCGTGCGACATGGCTCCCAAACAAAATTGGTGTCCTTTTTTCCCCACAAATAGAGCTTTCTTTTGGTGGTATTTGATCACCTCTGTGGTTTTTATTTTTTGCGCTAAAAAACAAAATATAGCGACAAATTTGAAAAAAAAAAAACAATATTTTTTACTTTTTGCTATAATAAATATCCCCAAAAAAGATATAAAAAAACATTTTTTTTCCTCAGTTTAGGCTGATACGTATTCTTCTACCCATTTTTGGTAAAAAAAAAAAACCGCAATAAGCGTTTAACGATTGGTTTGCGCAAAATTTATAGCGTTTACAAAATAGGGCAGGGATAATGAATTAGTGGACCTCCAGCTGTTGCAAAACTACAAGTCAAATCATGCCTCTGCCTCTGTGTGTCATTCTAGTGGCTGCCAGAGTCTTGCTATGTCTCATGGGACTTGTAGTTCTGCAACAGCTGGAGGTCCGCTAATTGCACATCCCTGAAATAGGGGATATTTTTTTGGCATTTTTATTAATAATTATTTTTTTTACTACTAATGGTGGCGATCATCGATTTTTTTCATGACTGCGACATTATGGCGGACACATCGGACAATTTCACAAATTTTTGGGACCATTGTCATTTTCACAACAAAAAATGCTATAAAAATGCATTGATTACTGTGAAAATGACAATTGCAGTTTAGGAGTTAACCACTAGGGGGCACTGTAGGGGTCAAGTGTGACCTCATGTGTGTTTCTAACTGTAGGGGGGCGGGGCTGGACGTGTGATGTCACTGATCGTCTTTCCTTATATCAGGGAACAGACGATGTCACTGCCATCTCTTTACGTCTGGAGGAAAAGAGATTTCACCTCCAAATACGGAAAGGTTTCTTCACAGTAAGAGCTGTGAAAATGTGGAACAGACTCCCTGCGGAGGTGGATCTGGCCAGCTCAGTAGATTGCTTTAAGAGAGGCCTGAATTCTTTCCTAAATGCACATAATATAACGGCGTACTAAGTTTTGTAGGTAAAGTTGATCCGGGGGATCAGGAAGGAATTTTTTCCCCTCCAGCAGCAAATTGGATCATCGCTCTGCTGGGGTTTTTTGCCTTGATCAACTGTGGGTATGGAGTTGGGTGTATGGGATGTACTGTGTTTTATTTTGTTTGTTTATTTTTTTTATGGTTGAACTGGATGGACTTGTGTCTTTTTTCAACCTGACTAACTATATAACTATGTAACTGTGAAGAACAGGGAAGGTGTGTTTACACACACACCTCTCCCCGTTCTTCAGCCCCTGTGACCGAACGCGGGCTCTTAAAGGCAACGTACCTGTACGTGTCTGTGCCCAGCCGTGCCATTCTGCCGACATATATGTGCAGGAGGCGGTCCTTAAGTGGTTAATCTTTTACAGGCTCCTGCGTCAGACTCCTTCCACAAATTGGTTTACAAAAGGCTAACACCCCCTCAAATGAACACTTCAGTTATTAGGGGATACTGGAGAGATAAAAGAGTTCTAATAGAGATTTTCATCAAGAAGCCCGCTGGATATACGAGTTGAGATCCTGTTTCATTAATAACAAAGTTGATACTCTCCTCGTTTATGCTTCTGGTTTCTTTCAGGTATCTGCCTTAATTTTTTATTTTATTTACATTTTTAATTTGTTTTTAAATATTTTAGTATATAATGAAAAAAAAAAACATTTAATTTGTTGATGTCAAAAGTTGAAATTGTGATGGCAAAATTGTGTGTCGGAGCCTTGATATGGGCAGTTTAGTGGCATATACATTTTTCTTCCCCTAGATCAGTGGTCTCCAAACTGTGGCCCTTGGGCCGAATGGGGCCCTTTGCTTGCCTTTATTCGGCTCTTGGGAAACTACCCCTTCCACTGATACCAGGCTTTATTCCTTCCACTGATACTAAAGACGGGGGAACTAATTCTTCCACTGACACCAATTATGGGGCACTATTCCACCCACTGACACCAGTGATCTGACAGCAATGATGTAAATGTTTTACTCCCACTGACCACCAAACCTAGTGCGTTGTTTACTCCTGTCGATGCTACGCCATTCCATGTTCTACTCTCACTGGCCCCATAAAGTTTAAAGGGCCGTAAACTGGCCTTTTTTTTTTTTTATGTTTGGAGACCCCTGCCCTAGATGAAGCGCCACAAATTAGTCTACTTTGATTAAGCTAGTAATCGAATTTTGGGGTTTCCACTTTTTATTATAATTTTTTATGATTAATAATTTTGCATATTTGTAATAAGAGCACTATATATATACACACACACACACACACACACACACACACATATATATATATATATATATATATATATATATAACATTTTCGTGTTCGATCAATCATTTTTTTTTTTTTATCGATTAATCGACTAATTTTGTTTAATTATAACGCACATACAGATCCAACTACTTTGAGCTGATCTCCTTGCATTGCAACTCTGCATTAGTCAGTGGTAAATGTGGTATACACTATATACAATCCATAACTTAACAGTTTAGACAAATACAATTTAAATTCAAACTGTAGCACTGACGTAAGTAATTTTTTTGTATTAAACTTTAAGAAAAACGTAGAAAGTTAGTTTAACTTTAATTATAAAACTTATCTAGAATATTGACTGTCAGTCACTTTATAGTAGGCAAGTAGGCATCACTTTAGCCAGTCACACAGACATACCAGAGTGTTTACATTTTCTGGAAGCAGATATGATCGCATTTTATTGACAATATATCCTGAAGAACTGAACAGTCTTTCGCAAGGAACAGATGTTGCCAATACACAAATTGTCTGGACAAAACTGCTTAGGGCAGGAAAACGATGGTTATTTTTGCCCCTTTCCCCTGATGGAGCCTGATGCATCCTCCTGCTCCACAGATGCAAAGGTACCTCAATCCAATGGGTGCAGTTTGCTCGCATCCAGCAGGGTCAGTCTCACTGTCCAGGCTGTCCAGTGACATCAAGAATTTTGATCGATCAAAAAAATTAAAGATTAATCGGGGAATTAATCTTTAATTTCCATAGCCCTAATATATATATATACACACACAAGAGCATGTTTTGCACATACTGCCCATCACAGTAGGGCACCACCACAC
Organism: Rana kukunoris; assembly: GCA_029574335.1. NCBI lineage: Eukaryota > Metazoa > Chordata > Amphibia > Anura > Ranidae > Rana > Rana kukunoris. The sequence goes on along the minus strand of CM056060.1, from coordinate 22,885,381 downwards.
TGTGTATAGATTGTGAAATGTCAAAGATGGCTTCCTATCAACTGAAGATGTGGGTTGCTACAAAAAGCCTAGGGTGAGGCCAATAAGTAGTGTCATTGCACATGCCGCTGTCGGGTCATGATGCAGTTTTGCATGCTTTGACACAGAGCGGTTTGAGAGTACCGCATTGTTTTATTAACCACTTCAATACCATGCACTTTCCCTTCCTGCCCAGGACAATTTTCAGCTTTCAGCACTGTTGCACTTTGACAATTGCGCAGTCACTGTACCCTATATTTTTATAATTTTCTTCCTACAAATAAAGCTTTATTTTGTTGGTATTCGATCACCTCTGTGGTTTTTATTTTTTGCTAAACAAACTAAAAAAGTCAGACATTTAAAAATAAAACACATTTTTTTCTTTGTTTCTGTTATAAAATGTTGTATCCTTCTTCACCGACGGGCACTGATGAGGCTGCACTAATGGGCACTTATGATCTGACACTGGTGGGCACCGATAGGCTACACTGATATGCAGCACTGATGGGCACCGATAGGCAGCACTGATGGGCACTAATAGGTGGCACTGATATGCAGCACCAATTGGCTACACTAATATTCGCACTGATAGGCAGCACTCATGGGCACTGATAGGCAGCACTTATAGGCACTGATAGGCAGAACTTATGGGCACCAATAGGTGGCACTGATATGCAGCACCAATTGGCTACACTGATATGCGCACTGCTGGGCACCGATATGCTACACTGATATGCAGCACTGATGGGCACTGATAGGCAGCACTCATGGGCACTGATAGGCAGCACTGATGGGCACTGATAGGCAGCACTCATGGGCACTGATAGGCAGCACTCATGGGCACTGATAGGCAGCACTTATGGGCACTGATAGGCGGCACTGATATGCAGCACCGATTGGCTACACTGATATGTGGCACTGATGGGCAATGATAGATGGCACCTACTCCATAGTAAGCCCCATTATTTTGGAATGGGTGAAATTGTTCACAAACGTTGGCAAAACAATTTAACATTTATAAAAGTAGAGCAGATCTGTCAACTACACAAGAAAACATTAAATCTATGACTTAATTTGCATTTCAGTTGCACAGATTTTCAGGGTCAAAGGTATTCACATTAATATATACAGAAATACATGGCACAAGATACATAAGGTCACTTCTCAGAACAGACATTCTGAGAAAGACTGATAATGCATTCTGAATACTAACTGGGTTTCTATGCTGCACTTCTTTACTGCTGGGTGGTTTCATGAAAACGATGTCATTAGAGGAATACGGTTTATTCAGTGCCATACATTTCCAATTCCACATAAAGGTGTTGCCGTCTAGAAGAATTCCAGGTATATATGTATTTTTACATGGATACATTGGTCCTGCTTGGATGCATATATCATTCACCCTGAACACAGGGGATTGCTCACGCTGCATGGCTATCATTCATAGATTGTGCTGCATTTTCTTAACCACTTAAAGGGTCACTAAAGGATTTTTTTTTTTTTACGCTAAATAGCTTCCTTTACCTTACTGCAGTCCTGGTTTCATGTTCTCACTGTTTGTTTTTGCTTTGAAGTAGCTGTAATACTTCTCTGATCTCCACACTTCCTGCTTGTCTGGCTCCTTATGAAAAAACTTATGCTAGCTTTTCACTGTAGTCCATGATCAAAGAGGTGTGATTACTATGAGCTAGATTCGCAAAGACTTACGGCGGGCGTATCAGTATATACACCGTCCTAAGTCCTAATCTCAGCCCGCGCAAATTTAAGTGTATGCTCATAATAAGATACGCTTAAATGTTGCTAAGATACGAGCGGCGTAAGGCACTTACACCGTTGTATCTTAGATGCATATTTACGGTGGTGTTCCCGTTGAAAAATATGCAAATGAGCAAATACGCCAATTCCCGAACGTACGCCAGGCCTGCGTATCTGTTTACGTTGTTTACGTAAGACTTACGCCCAGCGTAACGTTACCCCTGCTATAGTGAGGCGGAGCCAATGTTAAGTATGGATGTGGGGACAGACGTAATTTACGTTGTTTGCGTAAGTCGATTCACAATGGAGCTTTGCGTTGGTTACACTCACGTCGCTTTCATTGACAATTAGCGACGTGATTTGGAGCATGCGCACTGGGATTTAGTCACGGCCGGCGCATTCGCAGTTCATTCGGCGTGGGGACGCGCTTGATTTAAATACTACACGCCCCCTACCTGCCGAATTTCGATTCCGCCGGGTCATTTACGCTACGCCGCCTCAACTTTACAGGCAAGTGCTTTGTATAAATAAAGTAACGTAAATGACATACGTTGCGCCCGCACACAGATAAGACGGGCTACGTGTCTAAAACTCCTCAGAACCAATCAGATTCATTTTAAAAACAAACATTGCCCTGTATTTGTTTGTTTTTGTTCTGTGTGTCTCCTTACTTTACAGAAACATGAAACCATTTTTTTTAAAACTAAACTAAACTGCAGGTACATTATATGATTGATTTTTATCTGTTTTTAATCATTTTTAAAATGAATCAGTTAAGTATTATATCTCTATACCCTGTAAACAGTCATTTTAGCAACAAATATTTTTCCTTTAGTGATCCTTTAAGGACCAGGCTTGTTTTTCAGAATCCATGTTTGCAAGTTTTATATTTTTTTTTTCTAGAAAATTACTTATAACCACAGATCCCCATTCTGGCTGTCTGTGGAGTGATCACGGGTGGCCCGGCGGACATCGCACATGTCTAGCGATCTGTGATTTTTTATCATGACTGCGACATTATATCGGACACATTAGACACCTTTGACGCTATTTTGCGCCATTGTCATTTATATAGCGATCAGTGCTATAAAAATGCACTGATTACTGTGTAAATAAAAGTGGCAGGGAAGGGGTTAAGTGTGTTCTAGGGAGTGATTCTAACTGTGGGGGGGGGGGATGCGCTACATGTGACACGACACTGATTACCGCTCCCGATGACAGGGAGCAGTAGATCAGTGTCCTGTCACTAGGCAGAACAGGGAAATCTCCCGTAACCCGGAGATTTAAAGGGGATATGTCTATGGCGCAGCCACGCCATTCTGCCAACGTAAATAGTCACGCAGCGGTCAGCAAGGGGATAATGATGGGAAAGGTTTTCTTCAGTTTCATCTGTAATTGTCCAGATGTATCTTTCTCTAAATGAAGTACAGATGGTTATTAAACCAATTTATATTACTCCAGCTTTTCTATATGTATGCCTAATGTCTCTCTCAATTTAACCAATCGTCAGAATTAAAAGAACTGTCCATAGATCAGCATAAAATCCAACATCCTGTCTGGCAGTACGTGCCTTGGGTCCTGAGCTGCCACAATCTAAAATTGGACTGTTATCTATGTGTCAGGGCTACTAAAAACCATATCTAGTAAAAATCCTTTCCGAGAAGTGAAATGACTATTTTTCTTCAGAGACAGCAAGGAAGCAATCACGTCAGGATCAGACAGAAAGATCATATTATATAAAACTCTGCCTAACTCACAGGAAGGTTTGAGACAGGCGGGGAAGCCATCTGTGCCATGAACAGAGACGATTTTATTACAATGAAAAAAAAAAAAGACTGTTTTGTCAAAAGGGCATTCCCTATGCTTGTCTGCAACAAAGAAAACACTTTAAAAAGTAGAACAAAACAAGAACTTCCACCTCCACTGAAGCGGCTGAAAGCCCAAACTACTGTCTATATATTAGATGTGAGGACGTAGCCGTATGGAAGAGAAAGCAGGGGATGGCGGAATTTACCAAGAAGTCCGCTTTAGTCTTCAGTTACTGCTACAATCAGTAACTCTGCAGTGTTTATATTTCTTTGAAGTGGCAGACTATCTCGCTGAATTGAAACTCCTATTGCAGGGGATGCCTGGGTTTGACTTTAGCTTAAATACAGACATCTGAGAAAAGCAGCGAGACAATCACTCGAGCAGAAAATTAGATTTCCGAAGGCTTTTTATATGCCAACGGTGGAACACCTCCAGGTTGCCATATTGCAAGGACGCAACACTAGATTTTTTGACAGTTTTAACCACTTAAGTCCTGGACCATTATGTAGGTAAAGGACCTTGCCCTTTTTTGCGATTCGGCACTGCGTCGCTTTAACTGACAATTGCGTGCGACGTGGCTCCCAAACAAAATTGGCGTTCTTTTTTGCCCACAAATAGAGCTTTCTTTTGGAGGTATTTGATCACCTCTGCGGTTTTTATTTTTTGCGCTATAAAAAAAATAGAGCGACAATTTAGAAAAAAATATTTTTTACTTTTTGCTATAATAAATATCCCCAGAAAATATACAATTTTTTTCCCTCAGTTTAGGCCGATGCGTATTTTTCTTACTATTTTTGGTAAAAAAAAAAAAAATCACAATAAGCGTTTATCGATTGGTTTGCGCAAAATTTTATATTACATACAGTCTTTTACATTAAGCTGACCTCTTTCATGTGTACATGTATGTCATAAAACAATCCCCAACCCCAATTTGAATGACTAATCTAGGGGTCAGAAAACAGCACTGTGGATCCAGAAAAAGATCACCTGTTGTAGAATTCATATGAACCCTTTTTCCATGATTTCCAATCAAGTGAGCCCACCCTCATGGCAGTCAGGGGGCAGAAACCCCTATGTGAATGGACTGGTTCTCCTAAGACTCTCATCTTGCACTGCTCTACTCAATATGAACGTGTCAGAGCAGGGAAGATGGCCGCGGCTCGTGTTCGAGAACTGAAGCATAGTTTGTGTATCAAAGCCAATTTTTGTGAACTTTTGAGATCACGAACCGAGTTGTTTGTGAACAGAAGTGTTCGTGAACCGAGGTATCACTGTACTGCTGCCAGCTGTGATGTTAACAACACTGGAGGCCACCTTCATCAGAGAAGGCAAATATCCACTTGGGTGGGAGGACTTCAGCTTAGCATAATACAGGTTGTTTTTACTGAAACATGAACTTGTCCTTTAAGGGTAAATCCAACCATTGCTGAATAGTCAGGAAAGTTCAAAAACTCTCCCTGATTGTGGAGGTCCCCATTAGGCCTTTGGAGGCCAGGGCTAGCGCTACAATTAAATTAAAATGTTATTCTAAAAGCTGTTGTAAAGTTTGTGTAAGCACAGTGTACGGTTTATTGGGGAAAGAATGTCTCACTGTGTTGTCGACATCCTCTCTAAAATCCATCCAATCCTGTATAAGGAAATAGAGGAATACACATCTGATTGGTTGTTATGACCAATGCAGACGGTCTAAGACACTCAATATAAAAGATACTTTGATAGAGGATACCCAGTATGGTAAACATACAAAAGAGATTGCTTGTGTTGACTACATCGTGCACTGCATTAAAACAATCTGCGTGATTGATGGTTTCCACATTCAAATACACATCTGAATATGGTAAAGCACACAAACACGGTCCCCCTTACGTTTCTACTTTATTACATTTCCATACATGGTAATGTATAGCAAAATTTGTAGTGACTATATAAGCAAGCTTTTCACAGCCTGAAGTGTCCTGAAATTAAATCCAGAGAGCTTGATTGGTTGTTTTGTGATGTCGTGGGAAGCTCATGCTTCAGCACTTCGAGGCCGGGTTCACACTGCAGCCGCATGTGGCTCACAACAAGGGTTGGGTCTGTGCTGGTTCACCGGTTCAGGTCCGATTTCAGCTTGAATTTTGGGCTGAAATCTAACCAGAAAAGGCACACGTTTTTCCCGCACACCACACCGGACCCGCTGTGGAGATATGTGAACCAGCTCCACACAGAGCCAGTCACATTCTCCTGCTATGCGAATTGATTGCGGGGAAACGTGCATTTAATTTGCATAGGTGTGAACCCAGCCTGATAAAAGACTTGCAGTGTGGTCAGCAAGGACAGCTGTGTGACATTACAAATAGAATGCGTAGTAATAAAGCACACATACGTGTAATCTAACAAAATTACACCAAGGATACATCCAGATTAGCAAGGCTAGGGTAGGGGGTTATAAGTATATATAGTCCTCGTTATAGTCATAGCATACCGTCACCCTAGGGATTAAAAAATTGATCAACCATGGGGGTGTATTCCTCTGAATTAAAGTAAGCATATAAAAAACGAAGGGAAGGAGGATTCCCAGAGGTTCTTTCTTGAATCCTCCTTCCCTCCATATACACATACATGGGCGCCCGCGTCATAGGACAAAGGGGGGGGGGAACTGCCCCCGGAATCGTAAGAGAAGACATTTAACTTGCCCCCTGTGTTGCAATGGCCGCCACGGCAGCCGTGGACTTTTTTTCTAAGTCTGCTGCTGGCCTGGGGGTTTGGGCTGCTCTCAGTCTTATTCACCGTGATACATACAGACACATCTGTCCCTCCCTCCTCACCCCTGGCCCGAGCATTGGATTGGCTCTGCCGCTCGGGCCTCTGCTTAACATCCTGGCTGTTCTGTTCTGTGATTGGCTGCCTCAGCCTGCCTGCCTGTGTAAATGTATGTTTCACTTGCTATGCCTATGCCGATCTGGCCGGGGTGGTGCCGGTTCCTCCCACAGGTGCGTGGCGTGCAGTGGCTGAGACGAGAGAGAATACGCTGCTAGTGTCTGCCCTGGGTCTATGATCGATCGCTTAGGAACCACAGGTAACAGCAGCAGTGCCAAACACACTGTTACACACACATATGATATTCTCAAAAAGGGACCGAGCATGGATGACCTTAAAATGATGCCCCCCCCTGAAAAAGGTATACATAGGTGTTATTTCTCCACACGTTGCTCAGAAACTCAGCACGCTGCTTTTCTGAACTTGGGACCCAAAGTCTGTACCGTATGTCATGGTTCTAGTCATTGCCAGTTCAGCTAATGTCTAATTTAGAGGACTGCTTATGAATTTAGAGGACTACAAATGTACTGCATCTGCCAAATGTCATTTCCCACATGGTTTTTAGTCATTCATACAGCAATACGAGACAAATATTTCTGGAAGGATAACAGGGGAAATCAGGTCTTCAAAGTCAAGATAACGACACTGAACAAAAATCCATTTAGCACAACAAATATAATTTCAAAGCAATACAACATGTAGGCACAACAACAATACAAAATGAATTGGAAGAAAACTATCTTACAATCCTGTACAATTTATTAGAGCCTGTATGGAATTATTTGAACTACACTCGAGTATCCAGATGTCTTACCAGGCTAACATTTGATCTTGCCAAGACAAAGTTGCCGTTCAGTTGTTGAGTATAACGTAAATACACATTTGCTTTCTGACACCAAAATTAAAGTGATTGTAAACGATCACCTTGTAAAAAAAATACATTCAGTTTAAAATAGAAATGAAAGGTAAAACATCAAAATGCTTTAAGGATCCTGTACAATACTAAACAAGTCAGGCAAGCTGGGAATATCCCACACTCCGCTTGAGTGCTTCCATCAGTATATTGCTTCCTAAGGTCTGGAACACGAGACCCGCAAGTCTGGCTATAGTTACCCCAATAACTAGGCAGTACCACATAATAATCTCTAAAGAATATTTGCCAAACTCGTCAGAAGTGTTGAATGGATTTACTTACAAAAAACAGCACAGGTATAAAATGCTGTACTGTATGACACCAGGAAAGGTAATGGATGCATTGGACAAACTCCCAGCGGTGACAAAGATGGGTCCTACAGTAATAATCTTATTGGTGTAACTAGGACAGGCTCACAGCCATAGTAAATAAATGTCCCCGTCCTTTTAAAATAATTTGTGCTGTCAAAATCTGTCATCTGTTGGTGATCTTTATAAATGTGTCCCTTCCTGGTCTCTCTATAAACTCATCATTCTCTGGCTCTCTTTCATGAAGCATTAAACCAGTTCTGCAGAAGAAAAAACGGATTCCATACTGGTCTTTCATGCCGTGTACCGATAGATTAAACAAAATATATTAGAGAGGGCTGTTTTATAGCACATGGCCTGCCCTTGGGAAAATGACGGTGAAATTAAATTAAAGATAAGGTGATGAATTTGTTCTACAAAGTACACTCCCTATCACAGTGAAAAGAGAAGATAATGCACCAGAGTTCTGGAAACATACGATAGATGTTAGAAAAAGATGTGTGTACGCATTTATAGTTTCCTAAGAGGCGAAGGAGAAAGGAAATTGAATAAAACATTATTTGATGACGCAGAATACGGAAGTGACAGTATACTTTCCAATTGGAAGAAGCACATATATAATGCAGAGTAGCACAGGCACTGCCTAAAGTTCAGATTATCATATTTGCCTGGTTCCAGATGTCGGGGCTCAGACAACTGGAATTACTCTAGAGGCATGGAACTGAATGTTATAGAAGCGACACATGAATACATACTGTATTTCTAAGATACATTAATACCGATGTGTTAAATGCTTGCTTCCACTGTAGTAAATTATACACTCAAAGTATCAAGAATTAATCATTGTTTACTCTCTTCTGTAGCATTATCTCCACAGGAGCAACTTAGTTTGTTGGGTCCTCGGTGACAGTCCGCTACTATTGGTTGCTCATTGTAACGGCACCCCAAATGCGAAAGGGGTAAAAGCTGTTTAGGATATTCCCTTTCCGAACACAAGGCAGCTATCGACACTCCACATTCAGGCGAACGAGTTCCATAAGAATAATTCCCCCCCATTAACAAGACACAGCTTTATTTTCAGGTTCCAAAACAGGGAATAACCCTTAATTGAAAAACTAGAAGTTTTATACACCAAAACAGGAGGTTCTTACATTCTTCTCATTTTATTCTGAAAATACACCTTTGACCAGACCTAATTTACATGAGCTAATGAACTACAGCTTATGACTCATACACATGACCTTTAGGCTAGTATATGTAAGACAGTGAAGATTTTTTTTATTAACAAATTCAATTGGTTAATTTCCAAGTGTGATTTGTGAACAGTTAAGGGTTGGCCACATTAATTTCCATTGGCATGTGTGAGGGTTTTTAAATACTGACCACCCATATCTGAATGAAAAAAAATACGGACATACCTGTTAGTGTACGTGGCACTGCTCCTAAACCATAAGTGACAGGGACACCAAACTTGGGGAGCATGAGACAACATATCAGGGGTCGGCCAGCTTGAGAAGTGAAAAGAGGCATTTCTTCACTTTAAGTACATCATCCGGTTACATACTTGCTTTGGTCCCATTGTGTACTTAAAAGTTTGGTATGCCTACGTATCAGTTAGGACTGGTGGATCACTTCCTACTGAATTTAAGATCTCTAAGGGTCCCTTCCAACTAGTGCATTTAATAAAATTCTGCTTGCAACACCTTTAATGTGGTATCATCAAAACACATGTCACACAAAGTTCAATGGTAACTTACAGTATGTAAAATGCATGTAAAGCTCAAAGCGCACACAATGCACCTAAACTGCAAAGATGCAACCCTAAATGATGGCTGCACTTTACACACATATCATTCAACAAATTAGAAGGACAGCGTAGTAAAGATGGAAAAGATTACATGGTACTGCACTATGGGTCACCAAATAAGTTGCATCTTCATGAACAGGGCTGGATAAATCCCATAGACCAAATAGCCAATGCTTCTAAAGCCGCATACAGACGATCGGAAATTCCGACAACAAAACCGTGGATTTTTTCCCGATGGATGTTGGCTCAAACTTGTCTTGCATACACACGGTCACACAAATGTTGTTGGAAATTCGAATGCCAAAAACGCGGTCACGTACAAGACGTACGACGGCACTATTAAAGGGAAGTTCAATACCAGTCATGTTAGTAGAAGTTTGGTGAGAGATGATTCATGCTTTTCAGTCCGTTACAGTGTGACAAATGCGCTATCTCCATTATGAACGCTAGTTTTACCAGGGCGAGCGCTTCCGTCTTGTACTTGATTCAGAGTATGCGTGGAATTTTGTGCGTCGGAATTTACGAGAATGGATTTTGTTGTCGGAAAATTTGAGAACCAGCTCTCAAATTTTGGTGTCGGAAATTCTGACAGCAAATGATGGTCCCTATACACGGTTGGAATTTCCAACAACAAGCTCCCATCGAACATTTGTTGTCGGAAATTCCGACCGTGTGTACGCGGCATAAGAATACAGAGGTCTCCTGGTTTCACAACTATGCATGCTACCCATTAGTTTATGACGATTTTCTAAATGGTCCATATCTTCCATTCTCATGGTTGTTATGAGTACAGACTCGCATAATGACTACCTCCTTGATACCACTAGCCCCAATGCCTTGATTACCTGCATCTCTATCAATTTGTTTCACTGTCTCTTGATCATGTACACACAACAGGTACAATTTCATGCTTTCAGCTTGTGATACACATGAAGGAGCACTCAAATGTTTTTCTTCTCAGCTTAGATCCTCTGTTGAGTATTAGCAAGAATAGGGAAAACTATCACTGTGTGCATCAATATAGAAGACTGCTTACTATTCCCTGCTCCTTCGTGCAACACTTATCCCACCATGCCCCTGGGGGCAATGACTAGAAAATCCTCTTTTTCAGCAGAGCCATAAATATTCTGAAAAAGTGATCATTACTGAAAAGAGCAGTGAATATAAAACTTGATTTTTTTTATTTTTAAATAGAAATGATCCTGTGGTGGTACACAGCTCATTAGCAGACCCTTTACCTAGCCAGGCGACTGCCAACTAATTAAGAATGGCACTACAGTGGGAGATGAATTATGAAGTTATTAGTGTTTATGAAATTGGTTTTAGAGTCCCATCTTCACCTTTGAAATCCTGTCAGAAGGATGTAATAATACAGAAGATTTGAAGAGCCAATGATTTGGGGATATTATTAAATTGGAATGAATTTTACTCATTTGTGCAGAACAGCTAAAATGACGGCTATGCCAAGACCCATAGCTAAAAACATAGCTTTAAAATGTAAGTTATGGCCCAAAAGGTTTTAGGCAAGGTGCACCAAAGTCAATCTGCAAATGACACTATTACTGGCCTATCTGTCAATAGTTTCTTTTATGATCAATGAGCTGTTATACAGCACCAGTCAGTGGTGGCTAGTGCTCAAAATTTTTGGGGGGAACAAAAAGAAAAAAAACAATTGCAGCCTCACTATGCCCATCAAATGCCGCCACTGGGCCCATCAAACGCAGCTACTGTGCCATCAATTGTCACCACTGTGCCATGCCAGCAAACACATCCACTGTGCCCACCAATTGTCGCCACTGTGCCCTGTAATTGTCGCCACTGTGCCCTGTAATTGTCGCCACTGTGCCCTGTAATTGTCGCCACTGTGCCCTGTAATTGTCGCCACTGTGCCCTGTAATTGTCGCCACTGTGCCCTGTAATTGTCGCCACTGTGCCCTGTAATTGTCGCCACTGTGCCCTTTAATTGTCGCCACTGTGCCCTTTAATGGTCGCCACTGTGTCCTTTAATGGTCGCCACTGTGTCCTTTAACCACTTCCATACTGGGCATGTAAACCCCCTTCCTGACCAGGTGAAATTTCAGCTTGCGGCACTGCGTCGCTTTAACTGACAATTGCGCGGTCGTGCGATATGGCTCCCAAACAAAATTGGCGTCCTTTTTTCCCCACAAGTAGAGCTTTCTTTTGGTGGTATTTGGTCACCTCTGCGATTTTTATTTTTTGCGCTATAAACAAAAAAGGACGACAATTTTGAAAAAAAATACAATATTTTTTACTTGTTGCTATAAAAAATAGCCAAATTTAAAAAAAAAATTCAGTTTAGGGCGATACGTATTCTTCTACATATTTTTGGTTAAAAAATAAAATAAAAAAAAATCGCAATAAGCGACTGGTTTGCGCAAAAGTTATAGCGCCTACAAAATAAGGGACAGAATTGTTATTTTTTATTATTTATTTTTTTTACTAGTAATTGCGGCGATCTGCGATTTTTATTGCGACTGCGACGTTATGGCGGACATATCGGACACTTTTGACACATTTTTGGCACCATTCACATTTATACTGCAATCAGTGCTATAAATATGCACTAATTACTGTATAAATGTGACTGGCAGGGAAGGGGTTAACACTAGGGGGTGAGGAAGGGGTTAATGTGTTTCCTGCATTGTGTTCTAACTGTAGGGGGAGGGGGGGGTGACCGATCTGTGTCCCTATGTACTAGGAACACAGATCGGTATGCTCTCTCTATGACAGGACGCTGTCATTGTGAGAGCAGGCAATGAGAGATGATCTCATATGTTTACATATGAGATCATCTCTCATTGGCCCATCAGATCGCACCGCAAACGGCCACTCTGATTGGCCGTTCGCGGTGATCTGTGATTGGCTGTGTCCGAGGGACACAGCCAGTACACAAGTTCCCCGCTGCGCGCTCTGGAGCGCGCGCTGGGAACGAGGAAAGGGGCTGCCGTGAAAACACGGCAGCCCGGAGATTTAGAGCCACCCTGCGGCTGTATATACTCGTACGGCCGTAGGGAAGTGGTTAATGGTCGCCACTGTGCCCTGTAAGTGTCACCACTGTGCCAATTATCGCCATTGTGCCCTGTAATTGGCGCCACTGTGCCAATTGTCGCCACTGTGCCCTGTAATTGTCGCCACTGTGCCCTGTAAAATGCTGCCCCCCGCACGGCTCTTACCTTTCTGGGGTCGGCCATCCTCCTTCCACCTTCCCTCGATGTCTTCTCCCGCCCTCGATGACGCTTCAGCCAATCAGGTTACCGGTGAGACGCCTGTCAGTCTTATTCAAGGAACGCACCCCCGGTGCGTCCCTGGATAAGTATTTGGAAGCCTATTACAGCCTGAGCCGCTGGCTCCGATAGGCACTTCCACAGCCAACCAGCTGCCGTTATTCAGATGGCCAGCGTTTACCAGGAGGCCGGCCATCTGAATAGTCAGCAGCAGCGGCAATACATAGATTCATGCAATGCATGAATCTATGTATTGTATTCAGTGGCGGTGCGGGAGCAAGAGGGGGTGGCGCTCTGGCGCCCTCTGTGGATGCACCGCAACTGGCACCAGTTAACCCCACTTCTTTGCAAATCATAAATCAGAGTATGTAAACTTATGAGCGCAACTGTATATATTGCACATAACTGAATGCCTCTAATCTTAGAAACTGACTTCTTTTCTCAGAAGACAGAAGGTTCAAACACCCCACACATGAGTCCAGCCACATGGGGTGAAACATGTCAGAGGAGTGTAGTCAGAAGGTGCTTTAGGCTGAAGCCCCATCTTCACCTAGCTGTATAGTGACTTGGCTCTGGTGTGCAGCGTTTCCACCTCCTACCTTATTTGTTTCTGCTAGCCTGGATGAGCTTGTTTGAACTCTGCCACTGGTTTTGTACTTTGGACTACAGAGGGAGGATTGTAGTGCTTTGAGTGGCATTCCAAGTACAGTACTTTTTTCTCTGTAAACAGAGAAAGAAATACTGTACAATTCAACAGATAGGAAATAGGGCCTCATCCACACAGAGGTTTACACGCTCAAGGGTCTTCTAGTGTAATATTTATGGTGTTTTCTCAGACCTGGGGAGCCACAGCTGCCCAAACAAGCGAGTGGCTGTATCTCACCTGCCTGCAATCTTCTTTCAAATGTGCACTGAGCTGTGTAGTGCAACTCAGTGTACAGTGCCTTGAAAAAGTATTCATACCCCTTGAAATTTTCCACATTTTGTCATGTTGCAACCAAAACCGTCCATTTTTTTTATTAGGATTTTATGTGATAGACCAACACAAAGTGTCACATAATTGTAAAGTGGAAGGAAAATGATAAATGGTTTTCAGATTTTTTTTTTTTTTACAAATAAATATGTGAAAAGTGTGGCTTGCATTTGTATTCAGTCCCCTTTACTTTGATATCCCTATCTAAAATCTAAGGAAACCAATTGCCTTCAGAAGTCATCTGGTTGGTAAACAACTGTTCTGTGAAGCCCTCAGAAGTTTGTTAGAGAACCTAAGGGAATAAAACGTATCATGAAGGACAAGGAACACACACATTTAGGTTATAAAAAAAAATACCCCAAGCTTTGAACATCTCACAAAGCACTGTTCAATCCATCATCCAAAAATGGAAAGAGTATGGCACAACTGCAAACCTACCAAGTCATGGCCGTCAACCTAAACTGACAGGCCCGGCAATGAGAGCATTAATCAGAGAAGCAGCCAATAGGGCCATGGTAACTCTGGAGGAGCTGCAGAGATCCACAGCTCAGGTGGGAGAATCTGTCCACAGGACAACTATTAGTTGTGCACTCCACAAATCTGACCTTTATGGAGGAGAGGCAAGAAGAAAGATATTGTTGAAAGAAAGCCATAAGAAGTCCCATTTGTAGTTTGTGAGAAGCCATGTGGGGGACACAGCAAACATGTGGAAGAAGGTGCTCTGGTCAGATGAGACGAACATTGAACTTTTTGGCTTAAAAGTAAAATGCTGTGTGTCAGAAAACTAACACTGCACATCACCCTGAACACATCATCCTCACCATTACACATGGTGGTGGCAGCATCATGTTGTGGGGATGTTTTTCTTCAACAGGGACAGGGAAGCTGGTCAGAGTTGATGGGAAGATGGATGGAGCCAAATACAGGGCAATGTTAGAAGAGGGTGGAGGTTCATCTTCTAGTAGGACAACAACCCTAAACATACAGACAGAGATACAATGGAATGGTTTAGAATAGATCAAAGCAGATTAATATCATAGAATGAGCCAGTCAAAGCGCAGACCTAAATCCCCATTGGGGGAAAAAAAATAGGAAAAGTACAAAACTGGAGTTGTCCTAAGAACAAATGAATCATTTAATGGGGACATTTGTTCCAGTGAGTTCTGTTATGAAGGAATTCTCTACACAGTTTCCTCTAACTTCCCATTACTTCTCATGAAGTGAGGGGACATTTTCCTAATGGTACAAAGCCTACAAACAAATAACCTGGTAGAGATTTAACACTTCTTTAAGCCTATTATGAGCAAGCAGTTAATTCACTTTAACCCCTTCCCGCTGTCTCCACCTCCAGGCCCTTTACAAGGTTCAAAATGCTGAGAGGTTGTGGTGGCATTTCAATCATGTGACCATTGTGATTGGCAGTCATAGTGGTCACGATTGGAAAGCTTTTTGGTTTTACCTGCAGGTAACTGCACATGGAGCAAACTCTCAGCACAGAAATACACTATATTGTCAAAAGTATTGGGGTGTCTGCCTTTACTCATACCTGAACTTTAATGGCATCCCAGTCTTAGTCCGTAGGGTTTAATATTGAGATGGCCCACCCTTTGCAGCTATAATAGCTTCAATAGCTTAAACTTTCCCAGGAAAGCTGTCCACAAGGTTTAAGAGTGTCTCTGAGAATGTTTGACCATGTAGACTAGAAGGTCTGGCTCGCAGTCTCCGCTCTAATTCATCCCAAAGGTGTTCTATCAGGTTAAGGTCATGACTCTGTGCTGGCCAGTAAAGTTCCTCCACTCCAAACTCGCTCATCCATGTCTTTATAGACCTTATGGTGCACAGTCATGTTAGACAGAAAGGGGCCGTCCCCAAACTGTTCACACACAGTTGGGAGCATGAAATTGTCCAAAATGTCTTGGTATGTTGCCGCCTGAAGTGTTCCCTTCACTGCAACAAAGTGGACAGGCCTAACCCCTGAAACACAGCCCCGCACTATAATCTCCCCATTACCAAATGATGTGGGTCAGTGCGCAAAGGCATGGATGAGAGAGTTTGGGGTGGAGGAAGTTGACTGGCGTCTTTTAGGGTCTTAAAGAAGGAATTACCTCACAGGACAAATAGTAAGAGAGTTCATAATTGGCTTGACTAAAAGCTGTATTCACACACTATACAAATTGTGTTGTTCAATTACATCTAGATTTACCTTCAGCTATGTGGTGCAAGGGCCTGCCTGATTGCATACAAATTGAAAGTGTTTAGGTTTGTCCTCATATTATATGGTTTGGTAAATCTAAAAAAAAAAAAAAAATCAATGTCCATTATCTGGTCATAGGTGCAATTTAAAGACTTCTAACTTCTAAAGAATGTTACACTCTAGTTACCAATCATATTGAGTAACAATAAATTAAATTGGACTTAACTAGTTGGACTGATTTAGTGCCCATTTTCTTTGATCTAGCACAACTATTGGGTACCAAGTATTATTTTCAATAGGGTCCCCTATGATATTGTATGTTTGCACATTCAACCTGGTGTGTCAGAGGCTGAGGTTCTTGAGAAGGTCAAAGCAAAGAACATATCCAGCAACCGCCAGGGGGGTAGTGCTACGATAATAGCAACAATAAAAGGTGAACTTAAGTAAATTCTCGCAACGTACCGTATATACTCGAGTATAAGCCGACTGGAATATAAGCCGAGGCACCTAATTTTACCACAAAAAAAATGGGAAAACGTATTGACTCGAGTATAAACCTAGGGTGTCCATCTGCATGCCTCACTGTGCCTCACTTTGCCTCACTGTGTCCATGTGCATGCCTCACTGTGCCCATGCCTCACTGTGCCCATGTGCATGCCTCACTGTGCCCAAGCCTCACTGTGTCCATGACTAGACTGACGTTTAACATGGGAGTCTATGGAAGGGGTGCCCAGATTTGAAAAATCGGTGCTCCCCAGCCGTAGGTCCCCCAGACAACAAACTTGTAGAGGAGAAATGTGGCAACATGTGTTCCGGGTCCAGGGGACTGACGACAGGCCGGTACTGGGTCCCCAAAGTCACCAGAGAAATGACCGTTTAACATGGGAGTCCATGGAAGGGGTGTCCGGCTTTGAAAAATCGGTGTTCCCCGGCCGTAGATCCCCCGGACAACAAACTTTGCACACTTGTAGAGGAAGAGTGGGGCTACATGCGTGCTAAGTGGGGTGCGGCTACCAGGTTTCCAAAGTCCGGGAGGTCAGGCGCAAAAAGTTGACTAGAGTATAAGCCATGGGGGCTTATACTCGAAAAAATTTGCTGAAAAAGCTTATATTCAAGTATATATGGTACATTGTATCTGTAAAAACAAAAACATTAGTCTTCTCCATTCCTGCTGAAATATAGATACTCTGTTCGGACAAAGATTTTGCTCTCAGCACACTCATATCTTAGAACATTCTTGAAAACATGTGGTATTTCTATGATGACTGCTAGGAAATAAGCGCAGTCACTGCTAAGCTTAACATCTAATGCCGCAAAGTATTCATATTTGATGGATATTAAGCATAGCTGCAAATATGAGACATTTCTCTCAGGACACATTGATCTGTCTCAGTTTTATCAGCAATGATTTCCCAGTTGAATTAACTTGGTTTGAATTAAGTAACTGATGATAAAGGTGTTTAACATCAATGCCTCAACTCCTCATTGATTTAACAAGGGCAGGGTAGAAAAAGTGAGTACATCAAGTGTGTTCCCCAGAGAAAAATGCTTGATAAAGTATGAATTCCGGGCTTATGCATACTGAAAATTGTAATTTGAAATAAATTCCTATATCTTCCTTCCCTGTGATCTGTAGTTTGGGCAGAGCCTCTTAAATGGCGTATGCTTTCACGAACCAGGTGACTGCCAAGAATGTTTTACATAAGTCCTGACTGTACTGCCTCCTAAGTGGAAAAATGTATATATGCCATGAGGCTCAAATGAGGCTCAAATGGTTAGAACAAGTTCAAGTCTACAATTCAAGTTTTACTCTGTGATCGAGGAATGTAACAGTATATAAAGTAGGTGTTATCCCAATAGGGCTGCAAATGTGGAAATACCTTTTAGGTGAGCGCCAAAGAAGTAGCGCTAGTGCCCCATTCAAATGGTCACCATTCAGAAGCCCATAAAAAAGTGGGGTGGCCAGCAGACCTGTGCACGATAGGTGGAGCTGGTAGCCGCTCCACAGACAATGATGATGGCATCCTTGTTGCCCAATTCACCATACTGGTAATGGACTCTCTACAATCTATGAAGATCCAGGCTTCCACATTCAAGCAAGTTGTCCTGTCCCTGCTTGGCTACCTTTTACGTCAAACCCATGGCTAGCTCATATCCTCTTACATAAGATAGAGCCTATCCATGTAGTAGAGACACTATACAGACCAGAGGACATGTATTTTAGACATGTGCAGACTGGAATATTTTATTTTGTTTTCGTTTGGAAAATACATTTATTTAGTTACTCCCGAAAATCGTTTTGATTTATTTTGTTTTTCGTTGGGGAATAGCTTTCGTCCGAAAATCCAATAATACTTGGTTTCTGTCGAATGGTCAAAAGAATATTCGACGGAACGTCGAATCTTTACGTTGAATCGTACATTTCCGTTCGAATATTCCGCCTACAAGAATTCTAATGTTGTATGACTAGTAATAATGTCGAATCTATTTTCTCATAAATCGAAATCTAATCTCTGTAATGTCGAATCTATTATTTCTATAGTGTCGAATCTTTTCTCTATAATGTCAAATCTTTTCCCTATAATGTCGAATCTTTTCCCTATTATGTCGAATCTTTTCCCTATTATGTCGAATCTCTCTATATCGAATTTTTACCGCAACGAAAACGAAAATAAAGCATTTTTTATGTCGGATCTTTCGGCTTTCGTTTCTTGCGCTTTCGTTTGTTAAAACGATAACGAAAAAAACAGATTTTCGGACGAAAATGCATTCTAACGAAGACGAATGCACATGTCTAATGTATTTGTCCCATTCTATATCAAGAACATCACCAATATTGGAGAAGAGACCACTGAGGCCTACAACAGCTGAAGGACTCTGTAGCTCCAGGGCACTCTACAAAAAGGATCTGTATCTCTAGGTCACTTAAGAATATGATGACCCAAAGAGAATGTGGGGGGGATATGGACAGCTAATGGGTAGGGTGGGTAGAATGAGAACTGTTCATATAGCTTCCCCCTACAGGACAGTATTGTGAAGAGTGCTCTCGCTGTGCATGCTGGGGGAGGGTATGGGAGACGCCATTTTTGCTCTGGGTCTTCTTCTGCGAGTGCAGCACCGACCTTTAGGGCAACTGCACCACGGTGCCCCAGCGTTATGGCCTACTGGGCCATGGCGTGCGTGCCACGCGGTGTTCCTGGTTCCGGAACCATGTTGGTCCAGAACATTTGAGCTGTGGCAGGGAACCCAGTGGTCAACTGGGTTCCCAATCCTGAAGATCCCAAGTGAGGTAGCTATTCGGTGGGGAGTCCATCTAAGGAGAACCAATGGGAGGCTGGTGATCCGAAAGGGTCTCGACAAACCACTGGGGATCAAGGTATCCGGACACAGAGGCTGGACACCTGTCAGTCAGGACCTGAAAGCAACTTGAAGGAGATCCAGGCGTAATTCTATCTAGGAGGTTTATATCCGTAACCACAATCGGGAAGGCCTGTGGCAGAGGTTACTTTCTGAGTCCATTCTAGGAGGGTCTGTGGCAGAGACTTTTCCCTAAAGGTTCCAGTTCATCCCAGGGGGTCTGTGGCAGAGACTTTTCCTTAAAAGTTTGAGCGAGGCTCTGGCTGCCAGGCCGGTGAGAGAGGCATGTCCAGGTACGCTATTCCCACTAAAGCAGGAGCGGTGCAAGAAGTGTTATACGAGGGAGCAGGATTGTTTTCCCTATTGCTACACCTGAATCTGCCATTATTCTCCTTTCAACTCTACCTTCTTCACCACAAGTTTCATTGTTTTTACCCAGCTGGTTAATATAGAGCACAGAAAAGACTCCTGTCATTGACATTCCATTACTGCTATATGCACCATACACCCCTAGGAATTCGGAGAGCCATGAGGTAAATGCGCCACCCAAAACAAACCAGCAGCTCCTCCGGGGGTAGTGCTACATATATATGGGAGCTCTGTATGTACAACATTAGGTTTCAGCCAGAAAAATCAGATTTTCATTTTTACAATAATAACATGCTTGATGAAAGAGGTGGAAAAGCTGCATGAAAGAACAGAACATTCACAGGATCCTGGGGCAACATGAATGCCACGCACAGCCCCCATCGGTAATACTGGACGTATACTGCGCAAATTAAATGATCATCATTGCTGTAGAATCCTAAAATGCCTTTATGAATGCAGAATTATTCTGAGTTACTCTCCTTTCCCTTGGATGAAGCTGCAATCATAATGAATTATTTCTGGAGCCGAAGCATCCAATCTATTTATACAAATCTCTAATTTATAGATCACACCAACATCACTTCACGGACTAGCGGGAATGGAGCCATTGCACTCGTTTGCTTTATTAAACTCTTGAAGAAACAAATTTTGGACAAATACCACAATGGGGCAGCAGATGAAGAATTCATTAACACCTTCTGCAGTCTTCAAAAAATTCTACAAAGATATTTAAGAAGAGTCTGATTGAGAAGTGTCATGGCAACCCAACACACCTACAATGGAGAGGTCAGTTGCTGACCAGAGATAACTCCTGGGGGGTTTGAGAGGGCAAACCTTTGTGCCAGGGTTCCTCGGCTCCGAATCGCTCTGCAGTGATGTACAACTCCTACCGTAGAAGACAAAGTCAAACTCTTCCCGTTATTTTCTGTAGCACAATGCAAATGAAAAATCTTACATTCACATCCATGATCCACGTATCCGATGCCCAGACAAAGGAACACAAGCTTAATGCTCTTCCTACCAGAATTCTCCAGAGGTGCAAAAAGCTTAGTTCCATGTCACCCAGTCAAAAAAGGGATTTAATAGAAACCAGTCATATGAGAAATATGCGGTGCGCCACTGCTGACCAACTTCTGCAAAAACTTTCCGAGTCACTGACCTAGAACAAGTATGCAGCAATTAAGTCAGAACTCCTGATTTGCATTCCGTCTGTGGTCAGTGATTCGGAGAGCATTAAAGAGGGATCGGTAAATGCCTGGCAACCAGCGTTTTTAGAGCAAGGTCAGTAATGGCGGCCCACGTGTTTCTGTTATGATAGCTTTGCCTAAAGCAAACAATTTGAATTAATTTACATTTATTACACTCTTTTCATTGCATTACAATTTTTGGTACTTTCTGGTTTGGAGGCGCATGAGATTCACACCAATGTGAAAGGAAAAAAACATATTGCTATGTGTGTGGAGGGGTGATTGTTGAATCAGTGATTTAAAACATTTGCTTTTTTTTCTGTTTTCATATAATCCAGCAGTAAACTTTGCCTTTGTTCAGGAGCTTCCTGTTAGTGCCGGTTCACACTACCGCGACTTGGGATCTGACCTGTGTTGCCCCAAGTCACGCGGCATGAGAAATTCCATTGAAGTGAATGGAGCCGTCTTAATACACACTACTGAAGTCGCTCCGACTTCAGAAAAGGTTCCTGTACTACTTCAAGGCGACTCCTAGGCAACTTGTAAGCAACTTGTACCCATAGATTTAAATGGAAGTTGTCTCCAAAGTCAGATCTTTGTCTTAACTGAAGCAACTTTACAGGAAAAGAAAATAGTTTACTCAGGCAAACCCCTCCCTCCCACAGAGCCGATTATTCTGTGATTGGTCACCTGTCTTGGAGGCAACTTTAAGTTGCGTTGTAAGTTACGCTGAAGTCGCCTTGCAAAGTCGTGCTGTAAGCAGGGCCGGCCTTTGGGGTGTGCCAGCTGTGCACAGGGCGCCATCACAGCTCACAGAATGTGAGTCGCAGTCAGTTACTCACATGATCATCACAGTAGTCCAACTCCTACCAGTCACAACAGCAGCCGCTGCCAGGTTCCCCTGCCCTGGGACTGGGTGAAGAGCAACGCATCACCTGAAAAAAAATGGCTGCTGCCGGCCCCGACAGGCACACTGCGCATGCGCCAACGCTGCTCAGGAAAGCCCGAAAACGCTTGGCTATTCTCGGGCTGACGGCGCATTCACAGTGGCGTCTAAGCGCCGGGTGGCCCCATTTTTATGTGCAAAGCCACACCGTCCTCTGACAGGTAAGTCACACTGAGCCCCTGGCCCTGCATGCATCTACTTTTTCAGATAAAAAGAAAAAGTATTTACTTTTTATAGCCAGCCTACACACAGAAGGGGAGGAGAATATAAGGGACCTCTTTGTGTATGTTTAGGTGACCAGGGGGTGAGGGGTGAAGATGGGGGGGCGCCACAGGATTAGCTCGCACAGGGCGCCTGAACACCTAAGGCCGGCCCCGGCTGTAAGTCGGGTTGCTCCTGTGTGAACTGACACTGATAAAGACCGGTCAGTGCTGCTTTCTCTCCTTGTGCATAGTGACCGGTCTTCTCTGGCCCTGTCTGTCATTTCTGAAGGCATCCTGTAGTGGGTGGGCCTTCATTTTTAAGGTAAAAAACTGAACAGGCTAACAAAGTGGATTTATATGGTATGAAACAGTGGCGGCTATTTATCTATCCATGGCTGCTGCACCACCCCCTATTCATGCATCCGGCCCCTTTCAGGGCACCGGGCATATGAAATACAGCGGCCAGGTTTTTTTAAGCACCTGATCAGAGCCATAGGCTCTGATAGGCTTCAAAATAGGGTGAGCTTCAGTCTCAGATTGAGACCGGAGCCCACTTAGGTGTGTTACAACAGTGAATGAACATTCGCTGTTGAAACACCGATACTCAATCCCGCTAATCAGAAGTGGGTGTGAGACACGTTTTCTGATTGGCCGAAGAGAGAAGACTCCCGATTGGTCACTGAGGAAACGGAAGCTGCCACCGCTATGATCACCAGGAGAACGGGAGGCTGCCGCTGCCACCCAGAAGGGGAAGCCACCGGTGATGGGGTAAGTGCTACCTACTGACCAACTGATGGGGGGGGGGGGGGTTGGCATACTGTTTGCCACCCCCCCCCAAAAAAAAAATTCCACCGGTATAAAACATAATAAATGCAAAATATGTATATCTGTATATGTACATAAATAAACCACTTGACTGTAAAATGGCAATAGGTGATATTTCTGGTATGGCAGGCTTCTTGCGGTGTTTGATTCTAACCAAGTTTAGACCATTCTGTCTCACTGCTCCTGTTTAGCATTCCTGTGCTGTGCAACAGAATTGATAAATGTTCCCCAGTGAGGGGACAACTTAGATGCAAATCAAGCTGCATGGCAGTTAGCAAAATCTATATTCTTTTCTAATATATTCTTTCCTAAATGCACAGAATATAACGGGATACTAATATATATGTGTAAAATTGATCCAGGGTAAATCTGATTGCCTCTTGGGGGATCAGGAAGGACTTTCCCCCCTTCTTGAGCAAATTGGATCATGCATTTTGTGTTTTTACCTTCTTCTGGATCAACCAGGGCTGATCCTAGGCAGGGTGCACAGGGTGCTTTGCACACAGGCGCCTGCAGAGGTGGGGGCGCCAAAGTGGCAGAGTTCTCCCCTCCCTCCTTCTCTCCTTGTTTGTGTCCATCCAGAACTAGTGTTCTGAGGATAGGTGTGTGTCCGTTCAGAACTCGTGTCTCTGACCATCTCCTGTACTATGTCTGTAGTCTCTGACCATCTCCTTTACTATGTCTTCAGTCTCTGACTGTCTCCTGTACTATGTCTCCAGTCTCTGACCATCTCCTGTATCATGTCTGTAGTATGTCTGGGGGCTCTATGTAATGTATAGCCGTACCAATTTAATAGACGCCAATTAATAGATTTACTTTTTTCAAACAGGCTTATTTAAAAATGTTTTCTCGATCAGCCAGATGCAGCCGCTGACCAGTGTATTCTGATAGAACGGCTGTCCCAAGCGGCGAGGTTTCCGCTATCCTTTTTTCTTGGCCAGTCTTAGACTAGTAAATAGTTTTCAAGAAATATACAGAAACATTAAACTGTACTTTTTATATATGTCTGGAGCTCAGTTTTGAGCTCCAGGTAAGATAAATCCAACCATGCAATTCACATAAATAACTCTGTCAATCGACACAAGATTAAAGTGGATCATAACTCAAAGATTAAGGTGACCCTGTCATGAGAAAGGTATGGGGGCTGCTTTTGCTGACCTCTTATTTTGAGAATGTTACCTTGCTAGCTGACATGCTGTTCATTTAGCTTTAACGCTTTCTAAATCTCTGTCCTGTCATAAAAGCAAATTTGAACACCTTTGTGATACTCATTTACACAATGTCACCTCCAGGTTTGTGACCTGATAGTGTTGGAAGCCAGTCACAGCCAGGCACCTACTACTCTGCAGTCTCCATACATCTACCCTGAAACAAGTGGTGGCCTGCTCATTGGGGGCCCGGCCCCTTAATCTCCATGCAGGGGCCGGACACGTGGATTTTAATACTTTTGTTAACCCATTATTGGAGCCAGAGGGTCCAATTGGTTTGAAAAAGGGGTGGGCTCAGGAAGCGGATCACCAATTGAGCAAGCGCCAGGGGGTGTTTGCGAGTGGTTTGCGGGGGAGGGGCAGTGTAGTGTGAGTGCCGCACTATATAGAAATATACAGAGGGTCCGATGCCTTCAGGTTTGGGTCTCAGTCAAGGCAGCATGGGTCATGTGTTCAGTGGCAACGAATAAAGACTCTGATGTCAACACCAACAAAGCAGAGCTGCTGTGGATCATGTGATAGGTGAGAAGTCTAATTCAAGCCACCTGACCTAGAACCGGAGAACAGTGGGACCTCCTCTTTCCAAGTAGGACAAATCTTTGCATTTCAGTCAAGGCTACAAATGCACGCAGTGAGGCTGCAAATGTGCCCATGTGCATCTGCATACCTCAGCATCATTGTGCCCATCTGCATGCCTTAGTCTCACTGTGCCCATCTCCCTGCCTCGTGTACCTGATCTGTGCCACATGTACCAGCGTTGCGCCCATCTGTAGCCTTATGATCTCCCGGCGCTGTGATATGCAGTCTAGTCGGTGGCCGTGCAGTGTAACAAAGCGCCGCCTCCTCCCCATCCTCGTCCGTGACGGAACACGGACTCCGTTTCCCAGCAATGAATAAGTGTTCAACCTATCACAGACGAGGAGAAGGCGGAGCTTCATTACACTGCACGGGCGCTCACTAGACTGCATATAACAGCGCTGGGAGATAATAAGGCTGCAGATGGGCACAGGGAGGCTGCAGATGGGCATTGTTGACTCTCTTTTCCTGCTGCATTTCTTACCCTAGGCTTATACTCGAGTCAAGATGTTTTCCCAGGTTTTTCGTGGTAAAATTAGGTGCCTTGGCTTATACTCGAGTATATATAGTAACTAAAATACTGTAAATGGACACAAAATTGTATTAGAGGTACAAGTTCACTTGGAAGGAAAATAAAAAATAAATAATAATTTGGGATATCTGTTCACTCTGAAAGCAATAAGACCTAAACGTGTCCATTTTTTTTCTGTACACCAGAGACAATTTTATTTGTGAGTCTCTTGCACATCAGACATGGAACACCTACTTCAAGATGCTGACATTGGCATTTCTGAACCCTCTGCTGGAAGCTGTTAGAGCGAGACATCCTTTGAACAAACACGCCCTTCGGCCATTTAATGTCTTTTTTTTTGCTCCATTTCTAATAAGTTGAACAGCGCACACACAAAATTCACGCCTCTCCTCCCTCGTAGCCAAGCATTGTTCCCTTTGCTCCCACCGGCTGCTTTGGTTTGGCGCTTATTAAAATTATTAATTTGTCAGAGGGATGATGGAGTGAAATAATCTGCTCCTTGTTCTATATGGATGACAAATTTACCCAGACAGGTATGGCTAGGAACACAGAATATAAATGCAGATCAGAGGCACATGTCCTATCTCGTCAGCTTCTTTACTTTGAGCTAACCCATTTTTCATTTGTGACACATTTTCTGGACCATTTTTTTTCTAATACTTTTAGGAGAAACTGATGAGAGTATAGCTGGCCTTACACACGGGGATATGATGGTTCATTTCTGAACACTAATACGCTTAGAAGATCCTTGGAACAAAATGCCAGAGTCTGAAATAGAAACAGCATTCAGACAACATGTCGGCTTTGCTCATAATGTCACCCTCTACCTAGTCCAGCACACTTTGTACCAACAATTCACATGGTCTGAAGCAGTAAAAAAAAATGTAATATATTTCAGCTTACCAGGTAGCCAGTTACACACAGGGCTGGTGCAAGGATTTTTGACACCCTATGTCACGGTCTGGAGTCAGGCTCAGAGGCCAGTAGCAATAGCAGCAGAGCAGATCACACAGGTCAGCCTGGCTGATGACACAGGTTCACCTGAGGTGCGGGGCCTAAGCACTAACCAGTATTCACCAGAGCTCCTGATGATGGAGATGGGCTTTGCTGCATCGCAGTACTTAGGATAGCCCCACCAGGCTATAGCCCCACCAGGAGGTGAGCAAGCCAGGGTCCGGAAGCAGGGATCAAGCAGAAGCGTAGTCGGGGAACGAGACAAAAGTCGGTAACAAATAGTTGCAGGTTGGGATTCAGCAGAAGCGTAGTCGGGGGACGAGCCAAATGTCGGTAGCGAATGGTAGCAAAGATCGGTCGGCAGCAAGAGACAGGAGCAAGATATTGGCTGGTGAAGGCACAATATTCTGGCAACCAGGAAGTGCAGGGGCATGGCTTTTCTAGGAAGTTAATGGGAGGAGCAAAGGGTTCAAGGCAAACAAGATTCAAGACAAGATCATTCAAGGAACTATCCAAAGAACTGTCCAAGGAGCTGTCCAGCATTCCAGGTGGCTCAGCAAGCAGAGTCACTACCAGACACACCAGAGGTCCCAGGTTCAAGCCCAGGTCCTAAAACCCTAGACAAAACCTAGGCTCCACCACTTTTTCCCTGCCCCATGTATACCCCACCTTTTTAATGAAGTGCCCATCAAATGCAGCCCACCAGTGACCATCAAATGCAGCCCACCAGTGACCATCAAATGCAGCCCACCAGCGCCCATCAAATGCAGCCCACCAGTGCCCAAATGCAGCCCACCAGCACCCATCAAATGCAGCCCACCAGCGCCCATCAATTCTTGCTTGCTTCTATTCATTTGGGAGTTGGTACACATACACGGTCCTTAGCCGCCGCTGCACTTCTGACACTATGTGCAATGCCTGCTGATGTTGAGACTTAGTTGCTTGCTGCAGAGAGAAGAGAGTAGAAATACCAGTGGCCAGGCGCCCTAGGCAGCCACCTAGTTTTCCTAGTGGTAGAACTGGCCCTGGTAACACACCTCCTTTATTGTGGAGACACAACTCTGAAGGAATAAGCACAGTAGAGCACAGCATGGTCAATCTGGGAAAGCAGGGGGGTGTAGGGTTAAAGGTATTAGCAGATATAGATAAACAAATTAAAGGCAAACTCCCGCTTACACTCAGTTACAGCAAATGTTTTTTTTGGGCACAGTGGCTGCAATTGATGGCACAGTGGCTGCGTTTGATGGCACAGTGGCTGCGTTTGATGGGCACAGTGGCTGCGTTTGATGGGCACAGTGGCTGCGTTTGATGGCACAGTGGCTGCGTTTGATGGCACAGTGGCTGCGTTTGATGGGCACAGTGGCGACAATTGATGGGCACAGTGGCGACAATTGATGGGCACAGTGGCGACAATTGATGGGCACAGTGAGGCTGCAATTGATGTTTTTTTTCCGCTTGTTTGCGCCCCACAAAAAATTTGAGCACCAGCCACAACTGGTTCTACCCAATGTTTTAACTGGGTAGCCTCCTGAAGCAGCAGCTGTAGCCCAATTTATATTATGGAGTATATGCTCCTGTTACCCAGAAGGTACACTTTCCTAACGACAAGCCTAGCTCTTCTCACGGGAGGACTGTGTAATGTTCAGCTCTTCTCCCCGGGACATGCCTGCAGATATCTCTGATAATGAGCTGCAGAAAGTGAAGGCTCCACAGCTCGCCATGTCAAACCCTGCAATGCTCGTAACATTACATTCAGTTTTTTGACTCTAAAGACATCTCTATGCTTGGAGCCTCCAAAATGACACGACTCGCACGGCCGGCGACCCATTTGCATGTCTACGTCCAGAATTCGTGACTAAATTGGATGTGTTGCTCAGCATTTCCTAAGGCTACAACACTGATTTAGGTTTGTGAGAAAATATCAGATATTTTTTTATTCCATACAACCAAAACAGCTCAGTGCACAAAAAAATCTACACTTGGCAGAAGGTAATCACCCCGCACATCTCAAAATATTTTGCGCTGTAATTTGCAGTGTGTCAACTGTTTTGTTGTTGCAGAAGGCAGACCTTGTTAGAGATGGAACACTATCCAATTAATTCCCTATTGGAGCACACAACAGAGACACAAGTTTTATATGCAACGTTAACAATGTACAGCCTGAAGAACTGAAGGGTGAGAATTTTGTATGCATTAATGCAGATTTTTAGGCATATATAAAAATGATCCTTTAGCCTAGTTATGTAAAAAAATAAAAAATAATTAGCATATTTTAAATACCGCTAGTACGATTTATTAAATCTGTGTTTATATCGACGTCTTCTTCTGCACACCACAAAAATCAAACAGAGGGAGTAACAACACTGTGAGCAACTTAGATTTATTGTCCTGCTAGAACTTCCATCGTAAAAATGTTCATGCATTATGGAATAGCGTGAGGTTATTTGGGTAGTCCTGTTATGTGTTTCCCTGCAGCCCCCCCCCACCCCAAAGCACCCTGTCCCCATGTTGATGGGGACAAGGGCCTCTTCCCAACAACCCTGGTCGTTGGTTTCGGTGTTCTGCGGGCGGGGGCTTATGAGAATCCGGGAGCCCCCTTTAATAAGGAGCACCCAGATCATGGCCCCCCACCCTATGTGAATGAGTATGGTGTACATCGTACCCCTACCCATTCACCTGGAGGAAAAAAGTGGCAAGAAAAAAAACACACTACACTGGTTTTTAAAGATATTTATTAGGCAGCTCTGGGGTCTTCTTCCGACTTCAGGGGTCTTTTTCTGACTTCTCCATTCTCTTCTTCTGCTCTCCGGTGCCTTCTTCCTTCTGCCGGGCTGCTCCGCTAACTTCTTCCAACTTTTTTACTAGCGACGTCCCGGCCTTCCCCGTCGTCTTCTTCCCTCTTCTTTTCTTTTAATGTTGCCACGACGCTCCCTCCCGCTGTAATGCCGGGTGTGCGGTGTGCAACAATTTATTTAGGCCTCTTATGACGTTACAGTCCCATCATGCTCCGGGTGGTGACGACATAAGGGGCGGGGTAATTATGTTGTAACCACCCGCAGCATGATGGGACTGTGAGGTCATAAGGGGCCTATATAAATCGTTGCGCACCGCACACCCGGCATTACAGCAGGAGGGAGCGTCGTGGCAACATCGGAACAAAAGAAGAGGGAAGAAGATGACAGGGAAGACCGTGCCGCCATTAGTAAAAGAGCTGGAAGAAGATAGCAGGGCAGCCCGGCGGAAAGAAGGCGGCACCGGAGAGCGAGAGAAGAACCAGAGAGCAGAAGAAGAGAGCGGAGAAGTCAGAAGAAGACCCCCGAAGTTGGAAGAAGACCCCCAGAGAGTGAGAGGAGAGGCCAGAGAGCACGGAGAAGTTGGAAGACCCCCGAAGTCGGAAGAAGACCCCCGGAGCTGCGTAATAAATGACTTTAAAAATGTAAATGTGTTTTTTTCTTGACACTTTTTCTTCCAGGTGAACGGGTAGGGGTGCGATGTACCCCATACTCATTCACATAGGGTGGGGGGCCGGGATCTGGGGGTCCCCTTATTAAAGGGGGCTCCCACTTTCCGATAAGCCCCCGTCCGCAGATCCAGGGTGAGGGCATGCGGCCTGGTACGGCTCAGGAGGGGGGGGGCGCTCGCTCATCTCCACTCCGTTCCTGACCTGCCAGGTGGTGTGGATTTTCAGGACGACCCCCTACGCCTAAAATCCATACCAGACCTAAGGGCCTGGTATGCTCCTGGAGGGGAACCCATGCGTTTTTTTTATTTAAAATTTGGCGTGGAGTTCCCCCTCATGATTCATACCAAACACAGTGCCTGGAATTGGCAGAAATCCAAGTCGGCTACCCATCGCTTCTTTCTCCCGCTCGCTGTAATGCGTTTTTCCTTTTGCAGCCAGCGCGAGATGTACAGCATCCTATTGCATCACGCTGGAAACACATTGTCGGGGGCAGGTACCGTACGCGTAGCTGATTGCAATCTCCTGAAGCCTGCCAGCAGCTTTTATACAGTGACAGCCAGCATTCCCAACATATGTTAAGCATCACTAAACTGGAGCTAAAGTTAAGTTGCTTAAAGGTTGCTGAAACCTTTGCCGAGACTGAAACCTGAAGTGGACAGAATATGTCTACTATGGTCACCAACACATGACAATGAATTGGATTTTAGACTTGGGTCACATGGGACAACGTTGTGTGGCTACTACTTCCAAGAACTGCATTGTTATATTACGGTCAAACAAAAGAAGCATAAGGTATGCAAGTAGAAAAACAGGCACGAAGCATGAGAATAAAAAACAATACTATCCCAAAACGACTTTCAAAGTATATGAAGCATTGTATTATATAAAGAGAAGAGCAAGCACAAAAGGCTGTGCCCTAGTTCTCGGTACCATGCTCTATGAATTCTATCTGCCAGCAGACAATAAGAAATGATCCTATTTCAAGAGGAAAATTCTTTACTTCAATCTCCACAGTTACTGTATGACAGTAAAAGAGGAAAAGAAAGATCTCTCGAGCTGAACTACATTCTCTCCTCATAAAACACATCACTTCCTGTCTCTTTTTATAAAAAATAGGCTCTCTCATCTGTCTTGGCGAGTATCGATCTTGTCGACATGTCCACAGGCGGCTCCAGGATTTTGAAAAAAAGAAGATTAATAACGGTTCGTATCGCACGGTTGCCCACTCTTCATATCCGAGTTAACTCACTCATTGTCAAAGAAGTCTGTAAATACAGCATGGCATTTGTATTGCTGTGGCAAAGGCAATTACCTTTGAATACATTAAATTAACGTTTGTTGTTAGCATCTATCCTTTCTTAAACAGGGAAAGATGCAAAGCCTAATCTATCCTCATTTTGGTACCTCGTATAATGATCTTATTATCTACCTAATTCTAATCACATCAGCAGCACAATCTTTTGACCACAGGCAAGTTCCGATCTGCTAGCATCACCTGCTCTTTAAATTAGATTTAAAGTGAAGCTGTGTGCAAACTTAAAGCAGAGCTCCAGACACCCCCCTGCAAAACTTAGAAGAATTTCCGGGGGACTTTGCTACATTTCGTCGCAGCCAGGTCTCCTGGATGTGGGGATGGGTACCTGTCAAAAACTGGTACCCCCCCTTCACCTGAAAGGTACCAAATGTGGCACTGAAGGGGGGGAGGAAGCAAACAAGCGGAGATTCCACTTTTCAGTGGAACTTTGCTTTTGGATCATAAATATAACAAATGAAAAAGCTATCTGACAGCATAAATTGTCAGCATAACTTCCTGTGGCTAAATCTTCTCCAGTGCTGTCTGAAGTCTCCTAAACCAGATATAAAAATGATAACTTTCTTAAAGTCACTACCGTGTTTCCCCCAAAATAAGCCTGGGTCTTATAAAAAAATACCACTAGGGCTTATTTTCGGAGTTGGGCTTGCAATTTAGTCCCCAGTGTTAACAGCATAAACGTGCTTCCAAACTACCAGAATCCTTGCCACCATAGCAGAATATAATGCAAAAGGTATGCGTCTTTGCAATCTAACCGTGTCACATACCTTCACACAGCGCCGATTGGCACTTCTGTGACTCACCAGATCTATTTTCCCTGGCAGAAGCACTGCAGAGGGAGGGGTTCCCGGGACCCCCTGATGACAGCTGGCAGAAGAGGAGAGCAGCGGGGATCAGCTGAGCGCAGCTTGGCGCTTCCGTGACCCTCTTGAGATCTCTTACCTGCTACGAGCCTTGCAGAGAGAGGGGGGCCCCGAGATCCCAGATGACAGCTGGCAGAGGAGGAGAGCAGCGGGAATCAGCTGAGCGTAGCTCAGTGCTTCCGTGACCCTCTTGAGATCTTACCCGCTACAAGCCTTGCAGAGGGAGGGGAGCCCGAGATCCCAGATGACAGCTGGCAGAAGAGGAGAGCAGCGGGAATCAGCTGAGCGTGGCTCAGCGCTTCCGTGACCCTCTTGAGATCTTACCCGCTACAAGCCTTGCAGAGGGAGGGGGGCCCGAGATCCCAGATGACAGCTGGCAGAAGAGGAGAGCAGCGGGAATCAGCTGAGCGTGGCTCAGCGCTTCCGTGACCCTCTTGAGATCTCTTACCTGCTACAAGCCTTGCAGAGGGAGGGGGGCCCGAGATCCCAGATGACAGCTGGCAGAAGAGGAGAGCAGCGGGAATCAGCTGAGCGTGGCTCAGCGCTTCCGTGACCCTCTTGAGATCTTACCCGCTACAAGCCTTACAGAGGGAGGGGGGCCCGAGATCCCAGATGACAGCTGGCAGAAGAGAAGAGCAGCGGGAATCAGCTGAATTTTTATTACCAAAAATATGTAGTAGAATACACATCGGCCTAAACTGAGAAAAAAAAATTGCTTTATTTGATATTTATTACAGCAAAAAGTACAAAATATTGTGTTTTTTTTTTTTTCAAAATTTACATTCTTTTTTTTTGTTTATAGCGCGAAAAAAAATCGCAGAGGTAATCAAACACCACCAAAAGAAAGCTCTATTTGTGGGTTAAATCAACACAGTGGCGTATTGCAAAAAATGGCCCGGTCATTGAGCAGCCAAATCTTCCCGGGGCTGAAGTGGTTAAACTTTACTTATCTGCCAACATTGAAAAAGGGCATCTGGGCATTTCATATAAAAAATAAAAAAAGACTCAGACTAATATTTAAAAACCCAATAAGCTGATTGCAATTTAACAAGCAAGCTTGTGCTGCTTTAGCTCTTAAACAGTGTTATAATTATCCACCACCTAGAAGCTTTGGAATCACCATTATCCATAACCATTTATAAAGCCTTTGACTTTCCCACCGTTTGTATATTACTTTCTTTCCTAATTACTGGTAAAGTGCAGCATGCTGAACATTCAAATTATCATCTAGCTTGCTCAGTTATTTTCAAGTTTAATAATAGAGTCTCGCTTTAACCCAGCTCTTGCTGGTGCCTTGTGACTGGCAGCATGAATTGGCAAGGCCTGTGTTCCTTCCCCTGGCAGCAGATATTTTATTTATTCCTGGTGTGCAAGAAGGAGACAGCAGCACTTTCTGCTCCTATTTGTCTAGATTGAGAAGTACAGTCATCTATAAAAATGCCCATTAATCTTTCCAAGCCCGTATACCATTCTCTGCGTCCCCCGGGCGTTTAACATACTCACCCCCATCAATGTAATTGGGGGGATATTTACAGTCACCGAGATCACCTTTTGCTTTGATTCTCTGAAAATACTTTTAAAGTGATGGATGATGAACCTACAGAGCACTATATTAACCCAAAGTGCATTGGACAATTATGCAGAGCAGCGTATTAACCTTTGGTGCATTGCATAGGTAGCCAGGGGTAACATACAGAGAAATGTATTAAACAGATTTATAGCGCAACCCAATTCCCTCGCTTTGAAAAATACATAGTAATAGTATAAAGTAATTGGGTAGAGCTGAATTTTAAGAGGCTCAGCAGCAAGGAGTTCTGATCAAGCTCAATAGTTTGACTCAGTTTTAACCACTTGCTTACTGGGCACATATACCCCCCTCCTGCCCAGGTGAAATTTCAGCGTCGCTTTAACTGACAATTGCGTGGTCGTGCGACGTGGCTCCCAAACAAAATTGACGTCCTTTTCCCCCCACAAGAAAAGCTTTCTTTTGGTGGTATTTGATCGCCTGTGTGGTTTTTATTTTTTGCGCTATAAACAAAAAAGTGCGACAATTTTGAAAAAAAATACAATATTTTTTACTTGTTGCCATAATAAATAGCCCAATTAAAAAAAAAAAAAAAACATTTTTTTTCTCAGTTTAGGGCGATACGTATTCTTCTACATATTTTTGGTAAAAAAAAAAAAAAAAAAAATCGCAATAAGTGACTGGTTTGCGCAAAAGTTATAGCGCTTGAAAAATAGGGGACAGAATTATTATTTTTTATTACTATTTTTTTTACTAGAAATGGCGTCGATCTGCGATTTTTATTGGTACTGCGATGTTATGGCGGACACATCGGACACTTTTGACACATTTTTGGCGCCATTCACATTTATACTGCGATTAGTGCTATAAATATGCACTAATTACTGTATACATGTGACTGCCATTGAAGGGGTTAACACTAGGGGGTGAGGAAGGGGTTAAATGTATCCTAGGTGTGTTCTAACTGTGGGGGAGGGGGGGTGACTGGGGGGGTGACCGATCTGTGTCCCTATGTACAAGGGACACAGATCGGTCTCCTCCTCTCCAGAAACAGGACGCTGTCTCTGTGTAAAAACGGCAATGAGAGATGATCTGTGAGATCATCTCTCATTCGCCGCACAGATCGCATAGCAAACGGCCACTCTGATTGGCCGTTCGCCGCGATCTGCGATTGGCTGTGTCCAAGGGACACGGCCAACACAGGGCTTCCCCGCAGCGCGCTCTAGAGCGCGCGCTGGGAACGCCCAAAGGGGCGGCCGTCTTTTGACGGCAGGTTAGATATTCAGACCCGCGCTGTAGCCGTCATTCGGGCTATACCGCGGGTCTAAAGTGGTTAAAGGGCAACATTTCTAGATTTATCAGTGTGAAGGCAATTGTGTTAAAGAACCACACATAATAAAATAAATAAATTATCATAAGAAATGAAATATCAACAGCCAGGGCCGGACTTACCATTGGGCTTGACTGGGCTCAAGCCCACGGCTCTACCCAATAGGGGGCCCCCTACGTATACGTTTTTTCAATAACATGCCAGTTATTTAAAGTGGTTGTAATGTAAACCTTCGGACACAACATTGTCTTAAAAAAGAGCTCATAACACAGGCAGCTGATCATTTGCATGATGTCACCACATTAGCCCCTCTAAACCGGCATTTAAAGCTTGTCGGAATGCAGTCTGTGAGAACTTCCCCCCCTGTCCGGCACAGAGAAGAAGTCTTGCGATGTTTAGCTCCTTCCACTCTTCTCGATACTCCCCTGTGTGACTAAAGAAGACGTCACAAAAGGGGAGTGAAAGAAAACAGCAGCCGCAGACACAGCAACTAATGGTAACGGCGCAATGACGCATGCGCGAGATTACCGACAGGGACACAGTAAGGGCGGAAGCGACGTCATAATTTGAATCACATAACAGCAGTACGAATGGCGCTTGAGATACCCGGAAATACAGAGAATGAAACCATCCTAAAAAAGGTATTTGCCGGCCTCGTTTTTTGGGGGATATATATATAAGTATTGCATTGCGATGAGCTGATATAACTTAATAATTGAAAAACTGCAATAATCGGCCGGGGTTTATTACAGCATCGTGATCTCTATTTTTATTCTCAGTTTATCCAGAATTGTGTAGCTCTAATACATAGCTTGTGTATGTATCATTTTTGTATCATTCATCTATTTAAAGTAATGTATAGAAGGTAGGGCCCGAAAGTGACTCAAGCCCAGGGGCCCCCAACAGTCCTGCCCTGTAGACAGTGCCTGCTCTACTTAACGTGACTATGCCAGTATTGGGATCCTATAGAAGTCTAGATCTTGGGATGTGTACCAATAGGGGAATTAAGGCTGTACAAATAATAAATCATAATAATATAACAATATGTAGCATACATACAGTATATCTATGTGAACCAAATCCAAAAATTAATAATACTTCTATCGAATCAAATTAAAGTGACAATGTTAACCACTTCAGCCCCAGAAGAATTGGCTGCCCAATGACCGGGCCATTTTTTGCGATTCGGTACTGTGTCGCTTTAACTGACAATTGCGCGGTCGTGCGACGCTGCGCCAAACAAGATTTAGGTCCTTTTTTCCCCACAAATAGAGCTTTCTTTTGCTAGTATTTGATCACCTTTGCGCTTTTTATTTTTTTGTGCTATAAACAAAAAAAGTGTTACAATTTTGAAGAAAAAAAAACAATATTTTTTACTTTTTGCTATAATAAATATCCCCATATGTAAAAACATTTTTTTTCCTCAGTTTAGGCCAATATGTATTCTTCTACATATTTTTGGTGAAAAAAAAAAAAAATCGCAATAACATATTTATTGGTTTGCGAAAAAGTAAAAAAAAAATCATTAGTAATAGCGGCGATCTGCAATTTTGGGACCATTGTCATTTATACAGCGATCGGTGCTATAATAATGCACTGATTACTGTGTAAATTACACTGGCATGGAAGGGGTTAACCACTAGGGGGCGAGGAAGGAGTTAAGTGTGTCCTAGGGAGTAATTCGAACTGTGAGGGGGCTGGGCTACAAGTGACACGACACTGATCACTGCTCCCGATGACAGGGAGCCATATATCACCGTCATGTCACAAGGCAAAACAGGGAAATGTCTTGTTTACATAGGTATCTCCCCGTTCTATCTCCCCGTTCTGCCGTTCCATGACACGATTGCGGAACACCGTCGGACATCGAGTCCACATGTCCCACAGGCACGGTCAGAGACATTGCGGCACGTGCCCGCTAGGCGGCAGATTCAAACAATGTACCTGTACGTTGCTTTGCCCGCCCGTGCCATTTTGCCGACGTATATGTACATGAGGCAGTTGGTAAGTGGTTAAAGTGCATATAGTGATATTGTGCAAAAAGTGCTGTTGTGCTCCGTGTCCCATCAGTATCAATTCATCCACCTCTTGGGAGTAGTGTAATGGTGCGCACTCACCAAATATGATGGACTCCTTTGCCTTATAGCAAAAGCAGTCTGTCGTGCTTGTCATCATTACTGGGGACCAATCTCGGTGCAATGCACTTTGGTGTAACCTGTTGAATAGCCTTCAATATTGGCTGTAGAGCTCCAGGGATATGTAAAAGCCCCTCAAAGAGTAATAGCCTCAGATTTATTTAAACTTGCAACTTACAGAATGAACTAATATATTATTATTATTATTCAGGATTTATATAGCGCCAACAGTTTGCTTAGCGCTTTACATCAGGGAAGACAGTACAGTCACAATACAAATTAATACAGGAGGGATCAGAGGGCCCTGCTCGTTAGAGCTTACAATCTAGAAAATATATGATTAAAAACTGTCTATATGATAGAACTAGCGTCAACATATAACAAAACAGCCCTGCTTGTGTGGGAGACGTGGTCACTATTCAGCAGACGTGCGTTCCACTCTTCGGGCTGGTAGTGGTGTGTAAGGGAGTCAGCCTGACGCACCTCTAACGAAACGCGTCAAGCTGAGATGGGAATTTGCACTACATGACAATTCAGACTAAAAGTTAGGAGCTGCCTCACCTCTTTCCAGCTGCCAGCATGCTGTCTAGGAGAGGCAAATCCTGGGGGGCTCTTTTTTGCCAAGTCTGACTCATGAAGACGACTAAAGGTATATGTACTATAGAGGTCTCCAGAGACACAACTGCAGTTGAGAAACTGGAAATATAAATGGTAAATACTGATAGACTGCTCAGGCAAAGGCAGCCAGTTATTGTTTCTGCCTTACATATTTCTGGAACCCTACATTAGATGGAACATAACAGGAATTTGGGGTACCCATTAGACCCGAGAGGAGGCAGCTTTGGGTCACGTGCAATTATTTCAGTTAGTGTTAACCTTTTATTAACTAAGGCTGAATGGAGGTAGGTAAACCTGATGTTAGTTTCTGACTTTATGCTGTTTATTTTTGCAGAACTTAAATATTTCACAATTTCATATGCCTATTAGCCTGATTTTTTTGAGAATGCGGTTGACTTTTCAGTCTACTGTAGGTTCAAATGTCAAGCTGTGCCCTAATAAGGTTGGTTTGGTAAGGAGGCGATTAAAATTTTACGTTGCACTAAAGAATAAAATGCGGTGGTGAAAAATATAAAATGTATGCACGAAAATGCAAGAAGTCGTCCAAATAAAATTAATGAACTGGAATTGCTGATGCTAGACAAAAAAATTATGAACAGTGGACATAACAGAAGCCTGTGTCAATGAAATCCAGAACTGAAAAACTCATTGGAAGTGTTCAGATAGTATAGGAAAGACACCTGGGGAAGGGGCTAGTAAGATCTTGAGTATAACCAGCTCTGAATGAAGGTGTCAGTGAAGGGTGTGACAGCATGTGGGCTGTATGGGAAATCTATATAGTGAAAGTAATAAGTATATACAGTATACATAAATGACAATGCAGACGCCCATTATTGCTGCAAATGAAACAAACAGAAAACAAATATGGTGTCCTTGATATATGAACCCAGATCAAAAATGTATAGTATTGCAGGATACCAATCCTAGATGTGGTGGCTGCATTTGTTTTTATTTTTTATTATTTTTTTTATTTTATCCTAATCCTGTTATTAACACACTTCCTGTCCTAGGGTGACAACCGTACCAAGCAGCATTGCTTTGACGTTCACGAAGATGCAGAGAACAATGCTGACTGATGACAGTCCAGAGGCAGAGAGTACTAGAAGTAATCATCTCACAAGATTTATCGTTGGTTGAACAGCTATTTTTTATACATTTGTCGAACAGATATAGTAAAATGCTTTCAAAAGGTATATTTAACAGACTAAAAGAAAGCATAGAGAGCAAGAGAAACGTATTGTTATAGTTTACATTTACTTTAAAGTGGATGTAAATCCTCCATACACTTAGTGAAGTGAACAGCCTCAGATGATACACAGAGATGAACCAAATCTCCCTACATAGGTTTTATATGTATATCTGCTGTCTTCACCTTTATATACTGTTTATAAAGTTCAGATCGTGTTAGGAAATGTTCTCTTCCTGTTTAACACTAAAATTGCTGATTGGAGGAAAGGTACACACCCCCTCTCATCATAGGCAGAGACTCTCAGATGTGTTTTGCAGCAGGGCCAGCTGTCTGCTAATATATTTGTAGCGTCACCCCCGAAAGGGCCGCTGGTTTGATGATGGGATCTACTCTCTTTTTTCTGATTGAACACACCCCTATTAACTCGCTCGAAAACCCTCCCTTGACACACCAGAAGTCTGAGGAATGTATTGTGACCCCTGCTGAGCGAAGGCACAATGACAGGCATGCAATATTCCATGACAGTGTTGAGAATATTACCTAAGTAGTGGATGGGCCCTCAGACTTTAAGAATACGCCTCACACAATGGTATATTTGAATCAACAAGAGTGAGTTTACTCGATTAGTACTCAAAGAAACACACACAGTAATTCACATCATCAAACAAACAGGTGCTATGCGATAACACGGTGTGATTACACAAGGGCCATTGTGGGAATCACAAAAATAGCATTTATAATTACTATTAAATCTATACTGAAGAATGGTACCATTCAGCTAACTGGTGGACAGTCTGTGCTCGCAAGCTTTCCCCTATAGGGTGATCCTGCAAACAGCTTCAGTCACGGATTGTGCACGTTAAAATTGTAATCCACAAACAAGGAAAAGTAAGGGGAAGTTGATCATCAAAGTATGGTGAGCACCAATGGCGGTGAGCTGATCGCTGTTCCGGGTTCTGATTCCCGCAGGACTGGGCATTCCTATCCCTGGGTTAGATGATTGACGTCTGGTGAAACAGTTCCCATGTCGCACAAGGCGTGTCACCAGATTTCCATAAATAGCCGAGATGCGGGTCGGCGCTATACGGCGCCTGCGCCCGCCGTGTAGAGCTGACTACCGCAGGCGCCGTATAGCGCCGACCCGCTGCTCGGCTATTTACGGAAATCTAGTGACGTGCCTTGTGCGACATGGGAGCTGTTTAGCCAGACGTCAATCATCTAACCCAGGGATAGGAACTCCCAGTCCCGCGGGAATCAGAACCCGGAACCTGGGGGGAAAATCACAATATAACGGTACGTACGGCGATGAAATAAAAAAAGACCTGCATACTGTAAAGGTCGTTAGTATCCTGGATGTAATGTTAGAATTTTTTTTTAGGGTGAACCCCCGCTTTAAGTCGGGCGACACAAGTTGGATCCCAAGTCGCGTTAGTGTGAACCGGCACTTAGATTTTGGGGCTGGGGGGGGCCGCCATTGCCAGGTGTTTTTTTCACCTTACTGCATAGGATGCAGCAAGGTGATAAAAACAAGAACCTTTTCAACCCCTTTAACGCCCAAATCCAAAGTAAAAATGAAAAAAATAACAGAGTATAATATGCAAGTCAACCAAGAACAAATAAAGTACACAGAAAAGGGTGAAGGGGACCCCATTCTATCACACACCATCATTCCATGTCACACTCTACAATGCAAGATAAAGCAGAAACTAGGCTGCTTCAATCACAGAGTCTCTAAAATATCAAACATTTCTCCTGTGGAAAGCTTTCAAGGTAATGGCAGCAAGTACTGTGAAAGGTTAGTGTAACTTTCAGTGACAGATGATTAAAGTGTATAAAATGTCTGTGAAATTGGGACCTCGGGAGCTAAGTGCTCCTTTGTCTGACAATCCTAGTCTGCACATAAGGCTACCTATACCTAGGCAGATGTTTCATCAAAAGGAACGAGTGATCAAATACCTTCCTGCCCTCAAATCTGCCACGGTGGACTGGGCCAACATAAATAGCACATATAGAGTTAACACTTTCTTTTCTTTTTCTCTGTACAATAGAGAAGGATCTGAACATGGTCCCGACTGCTTAGAGCCGGTTCACACAGGGGCAACCTGGGATCCGACTTCAAGTCGCCCCAAGTCGCGCGGTCCAGAAAATGAATGGAAGTGAATGGGAGACGTCTTAATGTACACTAGTCGCTCCGACTTCAGAAAAGGTTCCTGTACTACTTCAATCTGACTTCTAGGCAACTTGTACACATTGATTTCAATGGAAGTCGCCTCAGAAGTCGGATCACTGTCTTAACTGAAGCAACAATACAGGAAAATAACATACATTTCCCAGGCAAACCCCTCCCTCCCACAGTGCTGATTGTTGTTTGATTGGCCACTGGAAGTCTCCTATTCTGGAGGCGACTTGAAGTTGCCTTGTACTGTCCTGGAGGCAACTTGAAGTTGTCTGATGATTCATACTCAACCCGTGTCCAAGTTGCCTCCCAAAGTCGTGGTGGAAGTCGTGTTGCCCCTGTGTGAATGGGCTCTTAAGAAGCCATACCAATACATACATAAAAACCCAACATGAAAACATACTTTTTTTGAACCTCACTGTTGTTCATTTGGTTTCAGCACCGATGGACACCAATTGAAGGCTCATGCTATCCTGGGATGCCACTGCTCGCCAGTGTCAATTTCGTCGGCTAAAACATTTTAGTCGACTAAATGAATACTACTTTAGTCGACTACAACTAAAACAATTGAGATGACTAAAATACGACTAAAATTGCATTTTAGTCAAAAGGCTAAAATGGGACCAATACTAAAATGTCATTTTAGTCAGAAGACTAAGGCTAAAACGAAATTGAAATATGACTTCAGAATTAACACTGGTCTGTGATGCATGGTCATACCTCAATACCATAAATAATAACATATTCTATTTTTCACTCCAGCAGTATATAAAGTTTGAAAATGGTAGAACAATGTTAACTAATTACACTCATTGGATTTTAGATGACTAAAAATTGGTTTTAGTCGACTAAAATTAGTTTTAGAGAATTTTTGGAGTATAGCCTCCAATATCAAAGCCCAAAACTAGGCGTAAAAATAGTACCCTCATCCAAAAGGTAAGTCAGCCTGCTATCCTTTAATAATCAGACTTGTACTTTAGGCTCCCTCTGTAATGTTCTGCATTCGGCATACAGAGGGAAAGCTAACCGGTGCCCTTTAAAACCACACACATGCAAACGCCTGTGAGCTAGAATATCTAATAACGCCTACAAAAAGCAAATGTCCTCATAAAAAGTTCACAATTACTGCCCTGCAGAATGAAGTCTATGTAGTCAACTTGCCTGGAATAAGCTAAATTTAGACTACAATAGAAATGTTACTGCTATCAATCTAACATGATGGCTAATGGCGATTTGATTGCAATCGCATTTCCCAGTTGTCCCCTTTCTTGTAAATTATGATGCCCACATAGGAATATAATATTCGTGAGATGAATATTCATTTTGCATTTTAGTGAATTAGCATAAGTGAATATATGATGAGTTTTATCACATCTACTTACAGGTTGACAAAAGAAACAAGGCATGTATTTGTTCAGTAAGTGGAATAAGTGGATCAGCGACAGCCAAGAAGCACATTGATAAAGCAGCTCTTTTCCAGGAGACAATTACAGAGATTGTTTTTTTTTAATATACCCAGGCCTGAAAAGGTTAAAGTAGAAAAACTAACGCTAAACTTACTCTCAGCCACATTCTAAGCCGAATCTATGGAACCCTGTAAAGAAACAAATTGCTGCACTTACCAGTTCTGTAACCACTCAGACAGGGCTGGACTGGGACAAAAATTTGGCCCTGGACTCCATCCAGACCAGCCCACTTTAATTCTGCAAATATACACAAAAACAAGTAAAGCGTGAGAGCTATTAACATTCAGGAACATAGCTACAGCCTCATTGGCTGGAATTTTAGAAACCGGCATTGTTGCACAGCCATTGGCTGCCTTTCAGCAATGCAGCATCGCTGAGGTTTACCTGGGTTAGGCACTAGGAGGTGAGGTGATGGGCAGTACGGATGACAGGACAGGACAAACACCACCCCCCGGCCAGCCAACCTCGAAAACCCCCCATTCACTGGCCATTAACCGCTTTACTTTATTTCTCTTATAGGCAGTACATCGGTGCTCAAATAATGGGCCGCGCCGCCATTACTTTCACAGGCAGTCACCGAAACCAGCCTGCTGAGCCATCGGCTCACCGGGAAACTCCCTGTAGTCCCAATGGCCAGTACATGCCTGCACTCAGGTCTGGTCCTCTGCACAAGAAAAAGCCAACAATGGCTGGAAAACTACATCACCCATTGACATACCAAAGTGGGTTTCCCCATTGAAGTCAATGGAAACTAAAATAATTCATTCCACATTGACCTCAATTTCATGTGGCCGAAGAGCCTCAGAAACGGGCAAAAAGTCTAGAAGACACCTTGGCTGACCTTGGAAAGACTCCGATCCCAAGGTTTGCCGAGGTCAGCCGGGCCTTTCCGTTCGGCTCTGCTTGGCTCCGGCGCCCCCCACCTCAGGCTAAACACGGTACTGCACATCACTTTGATCTGAATCCTGCTCATTTTGCGAGACAACACTCACAAACAGAGTTAAGATTTTTTTAAATACAGTGCTCCTATTGTGAAACGCTCGTTAACCGTGTTACTTGCAATCCAAGGTTCCACTGTATAGCATTTCTTTACAAGGTTAGATAGATTAGGCTTAGAGTGTGGCTGAGAGTGGGTTTAACGTTAGTTCGGTTTTGCCTTTGCTTCCACTTTAATGATAATAATGAAAATAAGCAAAAAGCTAACGCCACGCTACAGAAGGGGGAATAGAAATTAGCTGCCAAAAAAATAAGCTACAGACCCCCACAAATAATAGTATATACAGATATTGCAGTGCTAGAAGATAAATAAACTTGCATGTGATCTTAGCAAAGTCCTGAAAAGAAAATTGTAATCTCAGAATTCAAAGGAAAAACATGCAGAAACCAAATTTAAATAGCCCCATGTCAAAAGTCCAGTATTATGTGGTGAACCCTCATCCGTGCTCCGTGTAACATGCACACATCAAGTGAAGATAAGGTCATAATCCTTAAACCAGACAGAATCCTACTCCAATCGTTCTGCGCTGGACGATTCTTTCTCCGTGCCCCCAATAGCACGGGAGAGCCCGGAGAAGCACCGGGACACCCCCCCCTTCTGCCGCCTATAAAAGTGATCAAGCCGGTATGATCATTCTTATGGTGCGCAGAATCGCCACCGGCAAACAATGATATCTAAATGATGCCTCTAGCAGCAGGCATCATTCAGATATCCCCTCACAAATCCCAGGACGTCATATGACGTCCACCCGGGATGGGAGATCCCCTCTGTGGATGTCATATGACTATGGGCCGGTACGGAAGTGGTTAAAAGATGTCCCGTGTGTGTAAAACAAGGGTCCCATTTTTTTTCACATGTCCATTGTTTTTCAATGTAAAACCCAACAATTTCATATATGTGTGTTGGCCAGGTGTTAAAGGGGTCATAAAGGTTTGTTTTTTAATTTTCTAAATAGGTTCCTTTAAGCTAGTGCATTGTTGGTTCACTTACCTTTTCCCTTCAATTTCTCTTCTAAATGATTTTTTCTTTGTCTGAATTTTTCACTTCCCGTATCTCCTCAGTAAGCTTGCCCCAATCATCCGAGCCGTTCTGGTCGGGGGTTAGTCAGCCAGAACAGCTTACTGAAGAGGAACAGGAAGTGAGATATTCAGACAAATAAAAAAAACATTTATAAGGGAAATAGAAGGAAAAGGTAAGTGAACCAACAATGCACTAGCTTAAAGGAACCAATTTAGAAAATAAAAAACAAACCTTCACAACCCCTTTAACAAACTTTTGGCCGTGCATTCTACATGCTGCCGCTTTATTATGAATTCAGCCTCCATCCATTTTACTTTAGGAAAGTGGGTTATTGCTATGTGGAAACTAAATGATTGGTTTTCATTTTTGACCTAAACTATATGCTCTTTATTTACTCTAAATACTGACGTCTCGTCAGATAAAATCACAAAT
Source organism: Rana kukunoris (assembly GCA_029574335.1). Lineage (NCBI taxonomy): Eukaryota > Metazoa > Chordata > Amphibia > Anura > Ranidae > Rana > Rana kukunoris. The sequence continues at coordinate 22,840,877 of CM056060.1, read as the reverse complement.
TTAATATTGTGCATTCAGGCTGTCCCAACCCCTTTGAATTTTACAAGCTGATTTCTTTTTATCTATCATGCCTTTTCTATTTTAATGCTGCATTTGCATTTCCTTGTAGTAAAATAAAACAACTGTTTATGCATGATTTGGGAGTAATTATAATAATAGCTTTGAGCAGAAATAAAATGTCATGAACATGGCAACTGAGTTGCTGTGCACAAATGGAGCCATTTCATATAACTCTAAATTCATTCCTTCTTCAATCATATTGTAGTAAGTTCCTCTAACCTAACTTTACCTTGTGTTCTTCCTGTACTATAAGCTTTGGAAGTATTAAGGTGGTGGAGATGAGGCTACACGGCCCATTTTCTGTCTACATACAGTGTAATTTAAAGTGGATGTAAACCCGATTCATGAAATTTGAGCTGGGCACATATATCTGTAGTATCTTGTTATCACTCTTCAAAGAGCTAAGTCCCGTAGCTCTCTCCTGAACCGTTCCTCTGTTATCAGCCTGATAACTCCTGACAAATTCTCAGACACATTAGATAAAAGCAGTCTGAAATTTCTGTCAGGGGAGGTTGCTAAAATAGATTAGCAGGGAGCTGGCCCTGTTACAAAACACCTCTGAGAGTCTCTGTCTATGATGAGAGGGGGGGTGTGCCCTTCCTCCAATCAGCAATTTGAGCTATCTTGGCTCTATGCCCAGACATCAAACTCTGTTATACAGGAAGAGAAAATCTAACACGATCTGAACTTTCTAAACAGTATATACTGTATATACTCGAGTATAAGTCGAGTTTTTCAGCAATTTTTTCTGTGTGCTGAAAATGCCCCCCTTTGGCTTATACTCGAGTCACCTTTTTTGCGGATGATCTCCCCTGGACCCCCAACTTGGCACACATATAGTCCCACTCTTCCTCTACAAGTTTGAAAAGTTTTTGTCAGGGGGACCTACGGCTAGGGAGCATCGATTTTTTTTAAAGTCAGGCATCCCTTTCATAAACTCCCATGTTAAACGGTAATTTCTTCGGTAACTTTGGGGACCAGGTACCGACCGGCCATAGGTCCCCTGGACCCACACATGTAGCTACAGTTCTCCTCTACAATTGTGCAAAGTTTGGACCTACTGCCGGGGAGCACCGATTTTTCAAAGCCGGGCACCCCTTCTATATACTCCCATGTTAAACGTAAGTTGAGGCATGGACACAGTGAGGCATGGGCACAGTGTGAGGCATGGGCACAGTGTGAGGCATGCACATGGACACAGTGAGGCAAAGTGAGGCACAGTGTGGCATGCAGATGGACACCCTAGGCTTATACTCGAGTCAATACGTTTTCCCATTTTTTTGTGGTAAAATTAGGTGCCTCGGCTTATATTCGGGACGGCTTATACTCTAGTATATACGATAAATTGGAAGACAACAGATATACATGTAAAACCTATGTAGGGAGATTTGGTTAATCTCTGTGCATCATCTGAGGCTGTTCACTTCACTGGGATTAGGAAGGGTTTACATCCACTTAAAGTGATCCTGTCATGGAAAAAATGCCCTACCTGTAAAAGAAGAGAGTAATGGCCTCTTCTGATACCTATGGCCCAGAATGCTGCTCTATTGAGGGGACATTTTCCTCCAAGAAACCAAAACTTCTGGGATTATAAATTCCTTGGATCCCCGCTGCTCTTTGTTGCACTCCCACTGACCTCCAAGTCCCTTCGGGACAATGACTGAGCGAGGGGAAAAAATCGGCACCTCCGGAAGTGCCGGTTTCAGAGTTGACAGAGGAAGATTCCTCCTGAACAGAGCAGTGTTCAGTGGCACAGACAGTGGGAAAGGTTCTGCTTTTGCAGATAGAGCTTTATTTTTAAATGTATTTTTGGGTTGCAATGCCTGCTACATCCTCCTCTGTTCTCCCAGGGATTATTTTGTATTGTACCAATCCCAGCAGAAAACCCAGCAGGATATGAACCCAGTGACTGAAAGGTGCGAAAGGCTGCATAAATCGCGTTAAACCGCTGATCGTATAACATTAATCGTTAGAAATTTTCAGAGAATGTTTTAATATTTTGCCTACACAAGCCATTTGGTTAAGAAGAAAATGAATGTACAAAATGGATTCACACAGAGTGATAAAAATATAAGCTGTGATAGAAATCAGTAAAAGCCACATTTTTTTTAAAGCCATTTGGGGGATTTTCCATATATTCAATGAGGAAAATACAGAGAGTTAAGTGAATAGGAAAAAATGTGTGTTTTAGACATACATTCATAAAAAAAATATAACTATGTAAATTCGCCACTTAGCAGAATAGAGAATATGCACCGGAGCCATAAGACGAGGGATCAGTGCAAATTAATTTCATTTTCCTTTGCAGCTATGTGTTCAATTATTAAAGCAATCTGTTTATTTATTGCTTTCACATCAATCTTGTGTATCCACAAAGAATATCAATAGATATTGCAACTGTTGTAAAGTACTCTGATGCCTTTAGTCTAGAGCTGACAACTATTCATCTGCAAAAAATGAAGGCCACAAGGTGGTGCTGGAACTGGTGTCCCCCAATTGTGTGTGTGTGTGTGTGTTCCCAAAATAGAGTGTGGAGCTGCACACTAAAAATCAGACCGATTGTGGAGAGTACAAAGCTGACTTCAGCTAGTCTCCTCCCATAAATGTGATCAAATCCATTGAAATGTGAAATGCGTTAGCCAGGAATGGCATACAAGGAGATTAGCTGAAGCTGGCTGTGTACACTCCACTAATGGGCTAATATACAGTGTGCATGTCACGTACCTGGTAGGAGTCTGGAATGAAGAGGTCGGCCTCCCTTGTATCTCCAACTCTAGCCCCACTGAAGGTGGAACAGATGGTGGCTAGGGTGAGGAGGAACACAAGTGCCTGTAGGTGTTGCATGCAGAACTTGTAAGTGGAGTTGCAGGCTTGGAGGTGCAGGCAAAGCATCCGGTAAGGGGCTGAACCCGATAGGATGGATAACCAGCATAGGCACTTGGAGACAGAGTTGCCAAGCAGGAGACAGAAGCAAGGTCACAGGGATAGCCGGGTTCAGGCAGGCAGCAAGGTAACAAGGCATAGATGGGAACCAAGGTCAGATGGGAAGCCAGTAATCAGAGTCCAAAAGCAGGGTCAAGGAAAGGCAAGGTTCAGCAACAGGAATCATGCCAGGTTTTACAAAGTTCAGACTATCGGGACACAGCTGAAGACCAGTCTGCACTTGTCAGAAGTCAGGACATCCTTTAAATAGGCTGTCTGGCACCAATTGTGGCTAGGGGCGCTCTCCTGCACGTGCAGGCCGCGTGATGCGCATGGGCGTGTGCGAGAATCTGCCATTGCCCGCACGTGTGCGTGCCAGATGTATTCTAACAGTCCTCTTACAGTGCAGCTCCACGCTCTGATACAGGCATTATTTTTTAATTCCCACCCCGACTCCTTTTCTGAAGTCATGTGGTTACTTTTCTGGATTTTGACTGGATGTTAGTGATTATAGCAGAATTTAGTGTAAGGAATACACAGGAAAAATGCATGTTGACAAGGGGAGTGTAGAGGTGGGCGGGGAGTCTACTGACATCACAACTCCACCCACAGAGCTCCAAACAACAGACCCACCCACAGAATCTGCAGTGTTTCAGTTCTTATAACAGAGGGGAGACATTTGACAGGTAAGAATACATGCAGGAGGCATTTATATCCTTATAGATCAGCACTATGGCAATAGTTTAGAAAGGATGAGAGTGGCTTTCAATCCACTTCAAGTGGTTAAAAAAATAGTGTTCTATTTTATTCTTTTGTGTAGTCCTCTGTGATTCTCCAGACAATGTATACACTTCTTTCCCATCACACTTGAGTATCCTATCACTCCCGTCAGTCAGAACAATATATTTATTCCATTACACTTACCACTACAAATGCAGACAGCTGTTTATCTGATATTGTGTAATAGAAAATGCAAACATGTCTCTTCACCATTTATCAAGTAAATTAAATGATTCTTGCCGGCATGAAATTCCACTTGTCATTTGTTTTGGAGCTGCGGTGTCCTATTATTGTCACTCTGAGCCCTCCCACCAATTTGCATGTCCCACAACTTGGCGGTATCCAGACACTCCAAGACAATTTGACGGATGTGCACAGCGGAGCATCCATACTGTACCATCTCCATTCATTTCCATCATCTTGTATCCTATACATAAATATAACCCTTTTGTCACTATGGAAATGCAGTCTAGGCATCCTGTGTGTTGGCATTCAACAGAAGTGACAATATGCATAATTATACACGACAGAGAAATGTTCTACATTATGTGCAATGCAAAGTTTACAAAGCAGACAGAGGTCTATAAAAATACATGTTGATGTCTGTCTTAATATTCTAGACCAGAGGTCTCCAAACTGCAGCCCGGGGGCCGGATACAACCCTTTGCTCATCTTTATCCAGCCCTTGGGGCACCACTCCATCCATGGGACATTATTCCTCTCACTGACATCAACGATGGGGCACCATTCCTCCCTTGAATACCAACGATCTGGCACTTTTGCTGCCACCGACACCAACAATGGGGTACTAATATTCCTACTAAAACCAATCTCAGCCACCAGCCACAGTCCGGCCCCCTTAAAGCCTGAAGGATATTAAACTGGCCCTTTGTTTAGAAAGTTTGGTGACCTCTGTTCTCGACCACAAACATCTTTATCCTGCTGCATAAAACTGATCAGTATTTTTCAGTTCGTTTGTGCCCCCAAAAAAAATTTGAGCACCAGTTGGCACTGATAGAACATTTACTAGTTATGCTCCCTTAAAACCTCAATTCAGTGAGGGACAGGGTGTGCCAGGTGTGCCCAGGCACACCCTAATCACCCTGTGCTGCACAGATTCCCCTACTGCCCCGGCTCCCATCTTTCCCCCTGCAGCACTGCCAGCTTCCCTCCTCTCCTATCAGCTTTTGCTGCTGAGATGTTTTAAGAGTGGGGAAGGGGCCAGTAAATATGTAATTTACCGACCCTTTCCCTTTCTGAATGAACACCGTGAACGATCGGTATTGTGTGTTTGTGCTTTGGGGTGCACACCCTAATGCAATAGGCTGCGCACACCTATGGTAAGAGGAGAAATGTTACTTTTAGAGATCACTAGGGACTGGAGAGCATATTACCGTCTAGAGGTAATATATATAAAATATATAATCTCGTTTTTTATTTAGCTAGGAAATCATCAAGAGAAGCAATAGCAAAGGTGTGCATGAATTATACTAGCAATATTTCGAAAAGGGTATTGGATATGCCGGTAAAAAAACGGAGGTTAGAAATTCATAAAATCAGCACGTATAGCATTATTTACCTGCTGACTTTGCAAATCATTAACATAGACTTTAACAAAAGCTACAAGGTATTCCAACTTATTTTTATAGCATCAGGAATCTGGGAACTCTTTGAGACCGTCAATTTGCAAACAAATTCTTCCTCCTTTTCATAAAACTGGCATGTAGGCAGAAATTCATTACATATATTTTTGTTTTGCAATGACTCAACAAGCAAGTCAAATAGGCAATAATTATGTTTATTAATATAGCAAATGCTTAACTCTTTATATACTATATATATAAATATATATATATAAATATATATATATACACACACACATTGTAATCTGGGGAGTCTGGGACCACCAGCCAGCCATAAAAGTAAACAATCTTTATTGGATTCTCTAAACAAGCAACCCACAACAGCTTTCTTCAAGCTAAAGTAAAAGGCAAAATCTGGTATAATTAAGATAACATAATGGCTCCCTGCCAGTATACCAGTCCCGCACTTGGGTTGAAGGTTCCACAAAGGCTGCAGGAGCTTAGCAAACAAATGTCTCAGTCAACACACTTTCTTAAAAAAACAATATCACCCTGTGCAAAAATAAAACCACAAAATCAACAAACTCCTAATTATACAAATAAATAGAGCTGCTGGTCTTCTTCTGGATCCCTGGGTCCCTCTCTGTGCTCCTCTGACCCCCCCCCCCCCCCCCCACCATCCCATCCCAGATCTGTCAATATGTAATTTACCAGCTCCTACCTTTTTTGAATGAACAGAGTCAGGCCCCGTACACACGGCAGAGAACCTCGACGGGTGGAACACAACGTTCCGCCCGTTGAGGTTCTCGCCCGGCCGTCAGATTCGGCGACCAGCCATTCATCCCGACGGGCCGTCGAGCAAATAGAGAACCTGCTTTCTATTTCGGCTCGACGGAATTCCCGATGGGATGCTCGCCGAATCCGTACACACGGCCGAGGTTCCTGGCAGAATCAGGATGCCAGCGAGGTTCTCGCTGGTTTCTGCCGAGAACCTCGGCCGTGTGTACGGGGCTTCAGGGATCACTGACTGGCCATTCATTACTGAGCATACTAAACTGTGTTTATGATGCTTTAGATTAGGAATGAACAGGAGCCTCCGTCTCTCTTCAGTGGAGTTGAAGCTTCAGAGAAAGGGACTGGAGAATCTGTGTCCTCAGTCCCTTTCTCAAAAGGGAGATGTCAGGGACCCGTGATATCTTACCCACCAACCCCCCCCCCCCCCCAACAGGCCTGATTAAAAATGACATTAAAGCATTGGTGAGTATTTGAAAAAAAGTGGTATGTGTATTTGGTCTTAAAAAGTGGTATCGGTGCAACCCTGCTCAAAACAAGATAGTAACACTCCGCACTCACCAAAAATATATGCCCTCTTTTCGCTAAGGTCAAACTCCTTTGGGATAAGTATATTACCCAATATACAGCATATACTTATTCCACCAATGGAATCCTAAGCCACTAGCCAGCCAGATATCTATTGTAAAGTGATCCTGTACCTTTAAGAAATTCTGCATGTGCCTCATTCACAGGGGAGAAATGTAAAGGAATCTCATAGTGTAGCACATCCAATTTTTATGAAGAAACAATTAAAATTACACCATCAATGGGAAGTACCATTTGAAAACCTCAAAAACACAGGTTTGCATTCCACCTGCGTTCCACCAACCGAGCGACATGTCTCGGAAAGCCGCTCTCAACAAGTTTCGTCAGAGGCAACATTTTTCCCAACGATTCCGTACAATGGTACCAATGATGGGATACCTTTTCAACCAATGACACCAGCGATGGGGCATAATTCATCCCACTGACCCCACAAAGGGCCAAAATTGTTCCCAATTTCACCAATGATGGGGCATAATTCCTTCCACTAACACTAATTATTAGGCATTATTCCTCCCAATGACACCAATGATGAAGTACGATTTGTCCCACTGACACCAATAGGGTTCTATTCCTCCCACTGACACCGATGGGTCGCTATGCCTCCCACTGACAACAACAATGGGTCGCTACTCCGCCCACTGACACCGATGGGATGCTATTCCTCCCACTGACACAGACGACAGTTCACTATTCCGCACAATGACACGATGATGGGACACTTTTTCTCCCAATGACACCAACCATGGGCCTGTTTTAGAACAATGGAAGGTTTTTGCCATGCCACCTGCACTTTGGAACATATAGGAGCGAGGGAGGCTGTACCTTGATACCAAATGACAGCCTAAAAAGTACCCACGTGGGCCTGAGTATTATTGAGATGCCACAATGACTGCAAAAGTGGACTTAAAAGCATTGCCACCCTCCTTACCCTATGTAGCACAGACGTGGTTAAAATAAAAGCGTGTGCTTTTTACTTTACAAACCCTTTGGCAGGCAATAATATCAATACTCGTGTGTTCTTACCTTTATCTAGCTTTTTGGCTGGTGCAGCCCTCTGAGCTCCCTTATGGCAATTATTTTTATGTTTTTACCCACTTTATTGCCGTTTACCTATAATACAGTAATAATGTGGGAAAAGTCATTCTGAAGTTCAGACAGATGACTTTATGCCATAAAGAGAATTAGCGGCATTTAGGAGGGGGACGCACAGTATGTGGCGGGTATGGTGTACATTCAGCCTCCAGAGGTTGAGAGCCGAGGAAAATATTTTCCTTCGCTTAAGCTCTCGCTGCTTACGCTCCAGGCATTTTCCTTGCGCAATTTCACCATGCGTTAAGGTGCATTTAAGGCGAGGGGATTAGCAGATTAGCTGGCCATTTCCAGAGAAAGGGGCACGGCATAGCCCGACAGCAGACCTATAATCCTGTTCTCACTGATAAAATACTTCTGAGAGTTTCACTTCACAGCAAGTGAAAAAAAAGAAGCAAAAAGATTGGCATTCATGATCTACAGGTCCCCATTTCTCATGAAATGAAAGAAGCTTTTACTTTCACTTGTAAAACATATCTCTAAGAGGCCGGCAGGCACAGTCATTGCCAAGGAGTGCTCCATTTTTTAATGAGGTATATGAAATGCCCTCTGAACAAGGGGCTGGGAAGAAAAATCAGAAGCATGAATTTTGTTAACCTTTATCACCTTCCCTGGCAAACTGTTCATTAACCCAGCAGCCATGATTTATATTAACATGGTGTCTTCATCAAGACCTGGATCTCAGCAGTTCATTGTCTGTGGCACCAGCCCACTAAAGACTGCTCAGCTAACACTTACGGACATGTAATATCATTTATTATAGTTTTTTTTTGCTGTTTTTTTATACAATATGAACACACGTTGGGCCTTCAGCTTCAAATGCTTAAGCCTCGTACACACGACCGGTTTTCCCGGCAGGAAAATTGCCAGGAGAGCATTTAGCCGGGAATCCCAGCCGTGTATACGCCCTAGCAGTTTTCCCATCAGGAAAACATCCGGGAATCCCGACAGGAAAATAGAGAACCCTGCTCTCTATTTTCTCATCGGGATTCCCGGCCGAGTGTTTCCTCCTGAGAAAACCCGTCGCCTGTGTGTTTACCTGCCTTGCAACGTAACCTTGCATGCTCGATAAGACTTCGTCGAATGTGCGGTAGCATACAAGGTTAGTGTGGGGTGTAGCAAGATGGTGGCGACGGCATCGAATGTGACGAGCGCCAGCTCATCGTAGACGATGACGTTACTGCGTTCTTATCATTCAAAAGAACAGCGGTCTGTATGAATGGCCTTGCAAGAAAAGCTTGCCAGGAATCCCGTCCGGAAAACCAACGTTTTTTTCCTGACGGGATTCCCGGCCGTGTGTACAGGGCCTTAGAGTGAAATTTGTAAAGAAAAAAACAAAAACAACATTGCATGAATAATCTACCCTGGCCATGTATACTGTTCAGCTACAGCTTACAACTATACAAATGTCTGTGTTTGCACAGTTACCCTCTGAAAGATGCAGACTATATTGTCGGGATCCACGCAGATGCCTAATTGACAGCTGGCTCCTGCTTTCAGAATGTGGTGGAGAGCCGAAAACCAGCTGCACCTGCCCCTTCTTCAGCCTGGTGCTTCTGTGAGCGCTGTATGGACAGAGCTGAGAGCGGTGACTGACAATCGCTGCTCTCCATTCCGTGAAGACTAAGAACTGAGCAATCAGTGGTCGTGTGTCATGTTCTTGATCCTAGCGTTGATGTGGGACACGTTGCAGCATTGAGGTATGTATGTTGTTTTTTTTTATTAACTACACACGTCACCGCCGACCGCAGTTGTGCTGCGGCAAGTTGGCTCCCCTGCGCAAATCGTCATCATTGTACGTCAGGTGCATATACAGTGATTTGTGGACACGCGCACAACCATTTATGAGCGGAGGAGCCAACCAGAGGATCCAGCAGGTCAAGTGGACTTGGTGTCTGCCGGCCACCTGCGATCGCTCCAGGAACAGGCAGAAAGGGGATCTGTCAGTGTAAACAAACAGATCCCCATTCTGTCAGGGGATGAGAGACAGACCATCTGTTCATAGTGAGTGAAAAACTTATATAGCGCAACACATGCGAACTGAATCGCAGTGATTAGGAACAATGATCTCTCTCCTCCTCCAGTCAGCCCAGCCCTCTATACAATTAGAAACACCTACCTAGGGTACATTTAACCACTTGATCGCCCCCTAGTGTTAACCCCTTCCCTGCCAGTGACATTTATACAGTAATCAGTGTCTATTTTTAGCTCTTATCGTTGTCAATGGTCCCCAAAAAAGTGTCAAAAGTGTCTGATCTATAATAATTGATTTTTTCAACATTGCATGCAAGACTCAGTCGAATAATAAGGCTGCATACCTACTAGACTGATTCATTTGCAAGCACTCCAATGCTGCCTGTGACATAGTTAGTATTTTTCTTCATTTGTACAGTTATCCTTTAAGGTCCTTTCATTAGAAATCAGAAAATCTTTGACTTTATCCTATTAGTATCAGCCGCTCAACAACATATTATTAAAGCAGCCAAAGATAAAAGCTGCTGCATTCCGCACAGAAGCGCGCTGTAAGAAACCAAATCTTATTTAATATTCAAATAATAAAATAATAAAATAATAAAATACAAACAATTTTAAAAGCCAACTAGTTTGTTTAGATGTCTTTTGCTTTCATTCTTGTATATCAATGAGTCTTTGTGGTCCTATGCAGTGGCGGCCCATCCATTAGGGGTGCCTGGGCACTGCCCCCTCTATCCATGCCACAAGTGGATAGATTCATGCCGCGTCCACCCCCTATTCATGTGTCCGGCCCCTTTCAGTAAGCCGGGCACATGAATTACAGCAGCCAGGTTTTTTTTAAGCACCTTATTATGTCTTCATATGACGAAACGCGTCTGGTCAAAACATGCTGACATTACCATACTGTCTCACAAGGAGGACGGGAGTTTGTATCTAGCCGGCCAACTCTGTGTTTTTATGTACAACTTTTTAACTCTGCAAATGTAAGTGCAATCCTGTTTTACTAAAATAAATATCTGGTTAGACAATATTACACTATGGTTGGTTTCTCTTTCTGGGTTTACTGCAGAGCTTGTTGCTGAACTAACGATCTCGGATTGAACAGTGGTATCGTTGTGTGGATATACGAATGCAGTCATCTACCCATGGCTTAGTTCCATGATCTTCTGTGCAAGCAAAGGCCTTGGCTGGGCCATAGCCACATGCCTGGTTTTGCTTGCCATCTGGTAAGCAAGTTTTTCTATAGGTGGTGGCACACTTCATTGAGTGACTTACAGTGGTGTTAATATTAGAAGAATCCATCTCATCATCTTACCATTTCTATAGCCTCGTACACACTGCCGGTTTTCCTGACGGGAAAACTGCAAGGAGAGCTTTTGGCCGGGAACCCCAGTCGTGTTTATGCTCCTCGCAATTTTTCGGACAGGAAAATTGATCAAAAACTGCTGGACAAAAAAAGTGAACTAGCCCTTATTTCCCACAGGGAAACCCGTCTGACTTTTGCCCGGCGGTTTTTGATGGCGCATACACACAGCCGGAATTCTCAACCAAAGCTCCATCACAGTTTTCCTGTTGGGAAAATCTCTTGTGTGTAGGGGGAAAGACTGACTGAGCAGGTTCTTCTCAGCTCACCCCTCGTGATTTCCAACTGGAACTTTTCCCGTCGGAAATCCTGCACGTATGTACAGGGAATATCATTTGAAGTGCGATATATATTTCTACAATCAGATTTATTGAATTATTTGGACTATATTAGCGCAGCTTCTTCCATTTATTTACCTGATTAGAGCCATAAGCTCTAATAGGCTTTAAAACAGGGTGGGCTTGGGGCGCAGAGAATGCAAATGGAGCCCACCCAGGTGTGTTACAACAGCAAATTAATATTCGCTATTGAAACATTGATCCTCAATCCGGCCAATCAGAAGAGGGATTTTCCGACTGTCTGAAAAGAGAAGACTCCCGATTGGCTGTCGAGAAGGAGGGAAAAAATGGAAGGTGCTGCTGTGATGACCCGTGGGGAGCAGGAGAACAGGAGGCCCCTGCCAAGCAAGGGAAGCCACCAGTGATGGGGTAAGTGCGACTGACAGGCTGGGGGGGTGTCATACTGTTTGCCCCCCCCCCCCCAAAAAAAATTCCCCCCCCCGCCACTGGTCTTATGTCATATCCCATTTTCACCTACTGGTACTGGCTGGTTTTAAGAAAAACTTCAGCAAAGAAAGCTACAGCTGTTGCCATTAGGTTCCATCTTTATTTATGTTACACCTGTTTGATCATAGACAACAATGTATGTGTACTAGTATTTAGAAGTCACCCCTCTTGGTTTTGAAAAGCTTTCAAGAATCATACTTTGACTCAGGAAATTGCACGATATCTTTAATCCGGCCTAAACCTTTATCACAGCTTGCTTTTCTGCTGTGTTGTCGGTGAGCAGCTAATCCAGAAATAACAGATCATTCTTTAGCCCAGCACCGTGCCTCTTCCAGACGTTTCTCTAAATCAGGCTGAAGACATTCCCGGGAGGGTCGTGTAAACCATGAAATATACTTACCATCAATAGAATTCACAAGCTCTACAAGCTGCAGAAAGTTTCCTTACCTGGATTGCATTAGAAAGACACTCCTGTTGAGTGTCAGCTCTGTTGACCTTGCTCTGCGTTCCGTTTTGCACACGGGGTGTTTAGGATGCTGTGTGGTATGCACACAGATGTCGATGTGTAAATTTAGAATAATGAGTCACCGCAGATCCCGTAAGAGTTCAATCATCGGATCCTGACGCTTGGTAAATGGCCTCATGTCGAGAGATTGGCAATGTTTTCTAAGGCACTCTCATTCCAGCCACTTCTCTCTTAAGTGCGTCTCCTGTAGACATGTTCTTTTTAATTTCTCCATTCTCCAGCTTGTCCAATTTCAGTTAATAACATCTGATGAAGCTGGGGGGGGGGGGGGGGGCCTGCAGAGCCATGAAATAATGCTGGCACATTGCTCTCCAGAGCAGTCATTTGCTGACACTGACCTGCGGTGACTCCGCTCGCACCGACTTTCTTAAACAAGTTGCAGCTTAAGTAATGTTCACAAATTGCATGTTAATGAGCCAAGGAGTGGCATGTTGAGAACAAGTGCTTACAGCTGGGGCATTGATTGGATTCTAAAAGACCCAGAGAATCATAGGGTAGGGTGACCAGACGTCCCCATTTTCAGGGGACAGTCCCCTGATTGAGGACACTGTCCCCAGGCTAAGTCTGTCCCCAGTTTTGTCCCCAGATTGGATTTGAACAGGGACTGGGGCAATTTCAAAGACATTCAGTGCAGAATAAAAAATAAAAACATTCTGAATGATAGCCGCTCCTACTAGCTTAGGGGGTGTATTTTTTCCCATTATCTGTGCTGGTCAGAATAGAGGGAATATTTCTTCAGTTTTGGGTGCATGCCCATCTCCGCTCACATGTTCTTCTGCCTTGGCTCAAGTCCCGGCCAGCCGCCTGCCTGCTTATCTCCTTGCCTTCCCTGGCAGAGTGATCTTCATCCACTCCCCACCCAGTAGTAGCCGGGACCCGGAGAGTGAGACTTGAACGGCTGTGAGGCGGGCGGCGACGGGCAGAGAGTTGCTGATTGCCGCCATTACTAGTAAAAAAAAAATATGTCCCCAGATTTTATTAAAATAATCTGGTCACCTTATCATAGGGAAACATGTGGTGGGTGTGGCCACATTGAGGTAGTCATTTAACCACTTCAGCTCTGGAAGTTTTACCCCCCCTCCTTCAGGACAAAGCCATTTTTGTGACACGGCCCTGCGTTATTTTAACTGACAATTGTGCCACACTGTACCCAAATAAAATGGATGTCCTTCAATTATTTTAACGTGAAAGTCTGTATGATGACCTAAACTTGTAATAAAAACAATTGACACAAAAAAATGTTTGTCTTTTTTTCCTCACAAATAGAGCTTTCTTTTGGTGGTATTTGATCACTACTAGAATTTTTATTTTTTATTACATGAATGAAAACAGATTGACCATTTTGACAAAAAAAGCTATTTTTTCCTCATTTCTGTCATGAAACATATCCAATCAAAAAATCAAATGACAACAAAATGTATTCTGTGTGCAAAAGTTATAGCGTCAACAAACTATGGTATATATACTGGACATTTTGCAGCTATAGACACTATACTATAATGGCGGTGATCAGTGTCTCATAGCGAGACTGTGATAAGGTGGTGGTATTTTATCAAGAAAAAAAAAAAAATTTCATCACCTCGGTGGTTCCTTATTTTATGCACTATAAGCAAAAAAAAGACAGACAATTTTGAAAAAATATATATTGTTTACTTTATGCTATAAAACTTGACTGGGCAGGGGTTAAAATCTAGGGGCAATCAAGGGGTTAACTGTGTACCCAACAATGTATAATGTGTGTAATATGTGCTCCTTTTACTTTACTATCTGCCTGAATCCATTGTCAGCTGACGCCACAGAGCTGGTCCAGGCTGAGAAAAGATTGCGATTATATAGTCAAGATCCATTCAGGAGCCTGGACTAGCACCTTGCTCAGCCTCTCAGCGAGCTGCTAAGAGCCTGAGCCAGCAGCTTCCACACCCTCCACAGCCCAACGCTCCAGTGAGCTCGGGGGGGGGGGGCAGAGCAGACAGTGGTGACCAGGGATGGACTGGCCATTGGGACTACAGGGAGTTTCCCGGTGGGCCGATGGCTCAGTGGGCCGGCTTCAGTGACAGCGGACCGCCGCCCCCTTCGCTCCTCTGTCTCCCCCTTCCCACAGCGCTCACCTCCTCTCCCTCCCCGCAGCACTCATCTGGAAGGAACAAAGAAGCAAGGGGAGGACCAGAGGAGCAGGGACGACGACAGAGGAGCATGGGGGAAGGGACAGACAGCTGACTCAACAGCTATGGCCTGGGAGTTTCTCACTTCTGCCTAATCTTGTCCCATAAGGGGGAGAATTGATTCTTTGCCCCGGGTGAAATAATGTCTAGCTTCCCCACTGGTACTGCCTATAAGAGCATCAGTACCAGCCATTCTACTCTAATAAAGTAAAACGGCTAGTGAAGGCGGAGAGGGGGCTTGGGTGGCTGGGCGGGTGGGGTGTGGGAGTTGTCCAGCAGCCATGGGAGAGACCTGTCAAAGTGGGCCAGTCTGGATGAAGTCCAGGGCCAAATTTTTGTCCCAGTCCAGCCCTGGCGGTGACTAACAGTCACCAGCTCCCTGCTAACAGAGCTCTAAAAACTGAGCAATCAGCAGTTTCTGGTCGCTCAGTTCTCAGTCTTAGAGCCGGCTAGAGACAGATGCAGCATCAGACCCATGCTGCATCCACCTAGGTAAGGATGTTTAAAAAAAAAAAAACAAAGGAAAAAAACAACCTAAAAATACATAGTTACATAATCCATCTCCCCTTCACTGAGAACCCTTCATTGGTTGCCAGTAAAGGACAGAATTGCTTTCAAAGCACTCTGTCTGACACATAAGTGCATCCATGGGAAGGCCCCGCAATATCTATGAGAAAAGATAGAAGCCCACAATTCCAATCGCGTTCTGCGATCCACCGACCAAAATCTGGTCAAGGTACCCAAAGCCAGATACAAGTCCAAAGGAGAAAGAAGGTTTGCTTTCCAAGGTCCCAGACTATGGAACGCTTTACCAACCAACATTCGGTTGGAGGAAAACCACCTGACCTTCAGAAGACAGATTAAAACTCTGCTCTTTTGATGTCAAGAGACACAGAAACAACAAGCGCCCAGAGGCGATTTAGTTCGCATGTGCCGCGCTATATAAGTTTTTTCATTCATTCATTCATTCAACCCATGTAGGTGCATGCATCCGTGTCTATAATGATTTCCCATATCACTGTACATTGTGTCTTTTAAGATGTATATCGAAGAGTCTTTTAAAATACATCCATACTCCCCGCAGCCACCACCAATTGTGGGAGAGTGTTCCACATCCTTATAGCCCTAATAGTGAAGAACCCACTAGGCAGCTTGAGGTTAAACTGCTTCTCCTCCAGTGTCATTGTGTGCCCCCCCCCCCATGTCCTTTTACATTCCTTAGGACTAAATAGTTTATTTCCTATGCCGGGATCCCCATTGAGATATTTGTAGATGTCTTCTCCTCCAGTCTCCTTATTAGTTTTGTTGCCCTTCTTTGGACGCTCTCCAGCTCCAGTACATCCCTTCGGAGGACTGGTGACTAGAACCGAACCGAGTACTCCAGATGAGGTCTGACCAGAACTTTATAAAGCTTTATAAACAACAGAAGTAAGGGAACCTGTTAAGCCCTGCTCATAGATAAAAACTCTTAAATTTGAACTTTTTACAAAAGAAATTGGTACTGAACAAGCAGATCCTGACTTTTTGCCTACCCTTATGTTCTATGATTCTCTGGCATTTGTGTGAAATGCACAACTTCAGTGATTAGTGTATGCAATAAAGTGTATATTTTACAACCCCCTCTCTGTGCAAGTACCTCCGTTAATGGCAGAAAGGAGGCAATGAGAGGCGCAGTTAATTTTACAGCTGGCGCTGGGGGAGAGATTCATAAAACACAGGAATAGCTGTGTTAATTCTACAACAATGATTGCATTGTGCAGCAACGTAGGTGCCATACTGAAAAACGCAAGGCAGTGTTGTCCTTCAGTGCACTGCCTTTACCCCAAAGAACCCAATGCAACTTTTCAATTACTATGCAAACACATTCAAAGAGCTGTGCTTGGCGTAACAGATTGCTTGCAATTGTTAAAAAAAAAAAAAATGCCATAGAATATGAAGAACAATTTGGCTCTTAGAAATTGTACTTGACAAAAATCTGTAACACAAATCTGGGTGAATGAGAACCCCACTATGGTCTGGGCTAGTCAGATTTAATGCGGCATATATTGTATATATATTGTGTGTTGGCTGTAGAGTACTATAAAGCTTGCTGTGATTGCATTCTATTGTCTATTGTGGTAATTAAGTCTGCTACTGTGATAAATGTGTATTGAATCCAGACTAACTTCTACGGATCTTTCATTGTGGCTTGTGCTAATTGACCCTGTATTGTGTGAAGGTATATTGATGATAATGTGTATTGTGAGTTAACAGCCTAAAGATCAGGTGTCTGAATCATCAGCTGTAGTTAATTAGCGCATGTAAAATAGGTCAGAGCTGTAGTCAGGATGTCTACTAAAAGATGTGTATTGGGGCTCAATAGGTAAGCATTGTATGATGTTGTGGGTGGAGTTGGGTCATTGTTCATTTGGTTAATGCAGTATCCTAATTGTACATAAGAGCTGTATTTCTCAATAAAGTTTTTTTTTCCTGTTGAACCTCAAACAGAGCTGTGTGTCTCGTTATTGGGGTTTGTTCGCCGGATTGTGGAGTGTCGGTAGCTGCCTTGTGTTCGGGAATGGAATATCCTAAATGGCTTTAACCCCTGTCCCATTTGGGGTGCCGTTACACACACATTTTAAATGTAAACAGGATAGCGATTTACCCAGGTCTTCTTTTTCCTCTGGATGAACTCATTAAATGAAAACAGAATGATCCATGAAGTCTTACATAAGCAAATGTGGTTCATCTCAAACATACTAATAACCATTGGATTTGATTGACAGCAGCAATAGCCAATAGCTGCGCTGCTATCAATCTATCCAATGAAGACCTGAGAAGCCATGGAAAGAGCGATGCGGGATCGTGCCCACGGAAATTCGGGGCTCAGGTAAGTAAAACAGGGAGCTGGGGGGCCGGACACTGCAAGGTGTTTTTTAACCCTAATGCATAGGAAGCATTAGGGTGAAAAAACACGAAGGTTTAAAACCCCTTTAACTGGCAAAGGACTTTTTTGTTTGCCATTGTAGAATTTCTCCTGTAGGTGGCAGTAAAACCCAACTGCCCCAGAAAAACTGAATCATGTGTCCCTAAAGCTCTGTACACACGATCGGTCCATCCGATAAGAGCGGTCCGACGGACCGTTTTCATCGGTTCACCGATGAAGCTGCCTGATGGTCTGATGTGCCTACACACCATCGGTTCATGAACCGATCGTGTCAGAACGCGATGACGTAGAACACAACGACGTGATGAAAAAAAACAAGCATGCGTCGACTTGATTCTGAGAATGCGTGGATTTTTAACTGATGCGTACCAACGATTGGTTTTGACCTATCGGTTAGCTGTTCATCGGTTCAATTTCAAAGCAAGCCCTCTGTTTTTGGACCAAAGGATAATGGATCGATAGGGCCTACACACGATCGGTTTGAACCGATTGTGTGTACGCGGCTTTAACCTCTTCCTGCCGACGTAGCTCATACATGCCTCCCAGCATTTAAAAAGTTCTTAAGAGGTCCGGGAGATGGCAGTGGGAAGGGGTTAATGAATGAGAGAGAAAGATTAAATTTTTATGTTTGTATTATCAAACACTATTAAAGCTCATGGCAATTTTTCACATAGAGCTACTAATTAAAATAAAACTGCAACCTTTTACATTTTTTATCTAGAATATATAAATGTAAGCTTACATCTGAAGTCCCAGCAAGCTAGTACTATTTTTATCTGCTAAAGAGTTTATAATTCTATTCAACCTGTGGTGTAATCTAGGCACCCCTGCCAAACAAAAAAAGTCAGGTGTAATACATCTGTAACATTGGAAGCATACCTTAGCCCAGGTTCACATTGCGGGCGGGTTTGAAATCGTGCTCAAATAAATTCGCACAATTTCAAATCGACAATGCAGTCTGACTTCGGGGGGCGATTTGACAGACATCTGTGCGGGTTCATGCAAAGATGTCTATTCAAATCGCCCCCAAAGTCGCCAAAAGTAGTACAGGAACTTTTAGGATGGAGTAGCATCACTCTCAACTGAAATCCATAATTATTCAGCAGGATCTGTGGCGCTAATTCCCTTTTTTTCCTTTTGTTGACTTCACTGCACCTACCAATGTACAGATTGACCACCAATACAAGGGGGCAAGTCACTGACCACCAATACAAGGGGGCAAGTCACTGACCACCAATACAAGGGGGCAAGTCACTGACCACCAATACAAGGGGGCAAGTCACTGACCACCAATACAAGGGAGCAAGTCACTGACCACCAATACAAGGGAGCAAGTCACTGACCACCAATACAAGGAGGCAAGTCACTGACCACCAATACAAGGGGGCAAGTCACTGACCACCAGAACAAAAGGGCAAGTCACTGACCACCAGAACAAGGGAGCAAGTCACTGACCACCAATACAAGGGAGCAAGTCACTGACCACCAATACAAGGGAGCAAGTCACTGACCACCAATACAAGGGAGCAAGTCACTGACCACCAATACAAGGGAGCAAGTCACTGACCACCAATACAAGGGAGCAAGTCACTGACCACCAAAACAAGGGAGCAAGTCACTGACCACCAATACAAGGGAGCAAGTCACTGACCACCAAAACAAGGGAGCAAGTCACTGACCACCAATACAAGGGAGCAAGTCACTGACGAGCAATACAAGGGAGCAAGTCACTGACCACCAATACAAGGGAGCAAGTCACTGACCACCAATACAAGGGAGCAAGTCACTGACCACCAAAACAAGGGAGCAAGTCACTGACCACCAATACAAGGGAGCAAGTCACTGACCACCAATACAAGGGAGCAAGTCACTGACCACCAAAACAAGGGAGCAAGTCACTGACCACCAATACAAGGGAGCAAGTCACTGACCACCAATACAAGGGAGCAAGTCACTGACCACCAAAACAAGGGAGCAAGTCACTGACCACCAATACAAGGGAGCAAGTCACTGACCACCAAAACAAGGGAGCAAGTCACTGACCACCAATACAAGGGAGCAAGTCACTGACGAGCAATACAAGGGAGCAAGTCACTGACGAGCAATACAAGGGAGCAAGTCACTGACCACCAATACAAGGGAGCAAGTCACTGACCACCAAAACAAGGGAGCAAGTCACTGACCACCAATACAAGGGAGCAAGTCACTGACCGTCACTATTAAAAAAATAGAGTAGAAAAAAATGTCAACATACATTTTCAGCTGATGCAGTAATACATCCCTCCCAGAAGGGCTTGGCATTTTGATCAATTTCATCACTTGTAATATTACTTTTTCTCTATACAATTGGTCATCCTTCGTTATAACACCCAAGAAACCATGTTTAGGAGTAAGAACAGCATTTCCAAGTATACACAGCATATGAGCACATTATGGCACATCTACTGCCCAAAGTGCCCTCCTCCAGCAAGGCCTCCCAACGTTAAATTTCACTCTAAATTATTCAGGAAAATTATAGATTGCCCTGACCCTGAAACTGAGCTGCAGCACGGTGGCCAAGACCATACATCAGTTTAACAGGACAGGTCCCACTCAGAACAGGCCTCGCCATGGTCAACCAAAGAAGTTAAGTGCATGTGCTCAGCATCATATTCAGAGGTTGTGTTTGGGAAATAGACGTATGAGTGCTGCCAGCATTGCTGCAGAGGTTAAAGGGGTGAGGGGTCAACCTGTCAGTGCTCAGACCATACGCTGCACACTGCATTAAATTGTGAGTTTAATTACCACCTAAATCAGCCACAGAACCTGTGCAATTCATATGTGTTCGGATTTAAAGGGATAAGGTGGCAACCCTAACTGTGACATAATGAAGCAGGGCATGATCCCCTCCCTTCAGAGACTGAGCCACAGGGCAGTATTCTAACATGTTAAAGACCCCAAACACTTGCAACCTCCAAGACAACCACTGTCTGGATAACAAGCTGAGGGTAAAGGTGATGGACTGGCCAAGGATGTCTCCAGACCTAAACCCTATTGAGCATCTGTGGGGCGTCCTCAAATGGATGGTGGAGGAGCGCAAGGTGTCTAATATCAACCAGCTCCGTGATGTCATCATGGAGGAGTGAAAGAGGACTCCAGTGCCAACTCCATGCTCAAGAGGGTTAAGGCAGTGATGGAAAATAATGGTGGCCACACAAAATATTGACACAATTTGTACATTTTTGGGGTGTACTCACTTTTTTTACCAGCGGTTTAGACGTTGACAGTGTTTTGAGTTATATTGAGGGGACACCAAATTGACACGGTTATACAAGCTGTACACTCACTACTTTACATTGTAGCAAAGTGACATTTCTTCAGTGTTGTCACATGAAAAGATATAATAACATATTTACAATAATGTGAGGGGTGTACTCACTTTTGTGAGATACTGTGTGTGTATATATATATATATATATAAAGCACTGTAACA
This sequence comes from Rana kukunoris, assembly GCA_029574335.1. Classification (NCBI taxonomy): domain Eukaryota; kingdom Metazoa; phylum Chordata; class Amphibia; order Anura; family Ranidae; genus Rana; species Rana kukunoris. The sequence continues at coordinate 22,819,855 of CM056060.1, read as the reverse complement.
CATAAAATAGAACCTAATGCTTTAGAAAAGGGAAGATCTGATGGCTAGGTTGTGGCACATTTGTCCCTGTGTTGGAAATCTTTCACTCATCATATGAGCGGCATGATGCTAAATTAAACTAACGTGATTAGTAAAGATCACTGCACACGACAAGCAGCGGGGAAATTAAAGTCCCCAGGGTGCTAGTACAAAAGCTGACCTACAGCCCACCTGTCATGAGAAATCACCAGCACAGTAAGTAACAGTCTGAGATCCAGAACCATGAGGATTGTGTACAGTGATGTAAACTGTATAGCCATCAGTCCTTGGCCATCTTTGGATCCAGCACAAAAAATCACTATTTAGAGGAGGCATTTACAAATACAATGCTGAAGACTGAATATGAGAAATGTTTTATATTGGTACAATAGGAAACGCTGGTTTTATACATTCCAGCTATTCTGCATATGCAGCCTCAACTGCTCTACAGGGTAAATAAATGTAAAATTTCAATTTCAAATTGCACTTTCTGATTGAATTCTCCTCTCCATTCTTACAGAAATCTAAGCATGGAGAAAGAGAGGAAATGATGTTTTCCTGCCATAGTTAGGCTGAGCACTAAGACAACATTCCTAAATAGGAGCCTGCAAAATAAAGTTACATGTCCATAAGTATAAATCCGCTAACTTTTCAATCATGGCAATTTTTTGAAAAGCAACATTTTGTAGTTTGCAAACGCTGCATTATATTTGTGCAACTGTTTATCAAACACATATTTTCAGGAAATAAATACACCAAAATGAACTTCAGTGCAAACATATTATAAAGCCCAAATTATTGGTAAAATATAAATGATGGAAATGGTTGGCTGAACCATCCACTGCAATATCTGCTTGAGCAGTCTATTGGATAAGAGTATATACCTCTGGTTGGGGTTATTTCTGGTCCCCTCTTGATGTCCCTCTTTATTATTATATTATTTATTATTTGCAGGTCAAGATACTGGAGCTCCTTCTCTTGAGCACGAGCCAAATAAGCTGAAAACTGTCCTGGGCAGCAAGAGGTAAAAGTGGCTGGTATTGAAGTGGTTAATGAAGCTGTGACAATCTACTTTTGAGTCGATGTTATTTGTATACAATATACTACAGTACAGACCAAAAGTTTGGACACCCCTTCTCATTCCAAGAGTTTTTTTTTATTTTCATGACTTTGAAAATTGTAGAGTCACACTGGAGGCATCAAAACTATGAATTAACACATGTGGAATTATATACATAACAAAAAAGTGTGAGGCCGCGTACACACGATCGAATTTGTCCGCTGGAAATGGTCCGACGGACCATTTAAGCAGATAATTCCGATCGTCTGTACGGGCTAGCGGACGGATTTCTCCGGATTTCTCCAGCGGACAAATTTCAAAGCATGCTTTAAAATTTGTCCACCGGAGACATGTCCGTCGGATATGTCCGCTGGTTAGTACACTTTGTGCACATGCGTCGAAGCCGTCGTATGGATTCGACGCATGCGCGTGGAAGTGTTTCACTTCCTGGTGCGGTGATGTGGCGGCGTCAACGTCACTGCCACGTCACTGCGCTGTCCGCGGGCGGGGATTTTGATCCGATGGTGTGTACAGCCATCGGACCAAAACAGCCCGGTGGACATATCCGATGGAAATGGTCCGAGGATATGTCCAGCACAGCTCCAATTACGCCTCCAGCCGTCGGGGAAAAGTAGCGACACGCCCGCTCCCGCAGGGAAGAAGACCAGGAAGTGAGGCTGAAAGGTAAGCGTACAGATCTGGGAAAAAATGACAACGCTTCAGGCATTTATTAAGGCTGCAGAAATGATAAATAGAAAGTTCAGTTTGAGGGTGAACCTCCGCTTTAAATGCTTCTCTGTGTTCGTGAGGAACTACAGATAATGGCCCGGATTCACAGACATCGGCGCATATTTATGCCGCCGTAGCGTATCTCTTTTACGCTACGCCGGCGCAGCGCGAGAGGCAAGCATGGAATTCACAAAGCAAATTCTCCCAACTTTGCGTATTTCATAGGCGTAAGGCGGCATAAGTGGAAGTAGGTGGAAGTGGGCGGAAGGGGGCGTGATCCATGTTAATGAAGCGTGACCCCATGCAAATGATGGGCCGGGCGCCAGACAAGTACTTAAAATGAACTGTGCATGCGTCGAGACGTGGACGTATCCCCGTGTGCATTCGCACAACCACGTCGGAACAACTGCCTAAGATACGCCGGATCACTGTGTACGCCGTAAACATAACCTACGCCCAGCAAGTACGTGAATCGGCGTATCTCCCTCATTTGCATATATGAATAGAAAATCAATGGGAAAGCCACATGCGTCCAGCGTAAATATGCGCCCACTCTACGCCGGCGTAGGCAAGTTACGTCGGTCGGATGAAGTCTGTTTTTAGGCGTATCTTAGTTTGTCAGTCTGGCGCACAGATACGAAGGCGCATATTTGTACTTACGCGACATATCTGGAGATACGTCGGCGTAAGTGCTTTGTGAATCCGGGCCATAGTCTCTTGCAGCCTATTCCATTCTAGAAAAAAAATGTGTTAATATATAAACAAGCAAAAAAAAAAAACCCTACATTGTCCTCCGATGTGGAGACTTGTCTACAAAATGTGTCAAAACAGAAAGTAATTAACTAATCAAATAATGAATGTTTGTAAATGTGTGATAATGTTCAACAAAGAAAGGATAATAGAAGCAGTATGGGGCTGGTTCTGCACACAGTGATGGAAATTACAATGTATGGAGGTACCAGAAGGTCGATGCTTAGGGCATCTTGGAAAGAGGACAGTATGAAATCAAACTGTTTATCAAGTGGTTTTACTTTTTCTTCATTTATTTTTGATATATTTGAGCAAATGCAATTGTAGAGAGGAGCAAGAGGATTCTTTGCAAATTAAGTAACCTAGAATCTTCTAGTCACCAACACGTTCTGTGCAAGTTTATGAACATGTCAGTGGTAGTGCTGCGCATGAGTTAAATATTTTGACATTTTTACAGGGTATATATTAACATTAACCACTTAACCCCTGGACCATTTTGTTGCTAAAGGATCAGACCCCTTTTTGCGATTCGGCACTGCATCGCTTTAACTGACAATTGCACGGTCCTGCGACGTGGCTCCCAAACAAAGTTGATGTCCTATTTTCTCCACAAATAGAGCTTTCTTTTGGTGGTATTTGATCACCTCTGAGGTTTTTATTTTTTGCGCTATAAACAAAAAATTAATTTTTTACAATCTTTTTATTATTATTTATTTTCTGAGCCCAATTTGGGAGGCTCTGATGAAAGATCAGGAGTCTAAACAGACCCCTGATGTCTCACTTTGGAGAAAAATAAAGGGACTGAGGACAGAGATTACCCAGTCCCTGTCTCTGCAGCCAAGCTTCAGGGGCAATCTGTGCAGCACAGGGTGATTAGGGTGTGCCCAGGCACACCTGGCACACCCTGTGCGCACACCTATGTCACTGTTAATGAAGCTGAAGACAGTTTAGTAGTGTGGATGAATGCAGGAGTTGTCACATTTAGCAAAGCGAGCTTAGAACGAGTACATGACTCTATTACATGAGAAATCTGTGAATATCAAGCTATATGCTGTTATTTTTACACATGTATTCGCAATATAACAATCTTTCTTTATGCCGCAGAGGAACGTTCTGTGTAGCTCGGTCTTGTGAGTAGAAGTGGCCCCATGTCTGCTATCAGAGTCACGTGCATAGAATGTGCACATTAGTAGCACAGCTATAGCCTGGCATTCAGTCCAGTCGCTCTTTTCCATCCTGCTGCTCTCAGATTGTTCTGCCAGGCTAGCAGAGAAAGAGCAATTCTGTCTACCGCTTCACTGCACCCTGAACATCAAAATATTTCCAGTGCTGCCCATTTCTCTCATACTGAGCCATTAAATACTGGCATTAATATATGTTCCTTAAGCACGTTAACAAAGTGGATATTTATACCACCACTACTTTCCCTTACAAACAAGCTGGGAATAACGTCTATCAGCTTGCTCTGACATTGAGAATTCCAGGCAACAATCAATCAGTACCGATGACACCAGCCACTGTGCTAATATCATAAAGTCCATTCAATTTACTTTTCATCTATGTGCTACATAATACTTGACGCCAAATCCATCAGGCATTTTTTAGTGCTTCTGGGTGGCATTGAGCATCTTGCCATCAATAGGTGTTGTGCCTTAGTTCTTAGAAGGGATAGGGGCGGGGACCTGAAACTTGGGAACACGGCTTGCACTTTTCATAGGCTGAGATTTAAAGGTCTTGCTTTAGAATATAAAAACGCAGTTACAGTTTTGGTTTCTCAACCTGTTTTTCTTTTCACTCGTGGCTTACTATGAGTTTTGCTTCACCAATGTGAGCTTTCTCCTCCAGGGGTGATTGTACAGCCAACATGCATGATTTTTTCCTTGTAAAAAGGATAAATTTTCACGACAATTTTTTTTATAATTTAAATAAAATAAAGATATAACATATAATATGCATAATATAATAATAATACAAATCAAGTGAAATTGAATTTTAAGCTGCTCCCCTGTAAAATGGAGTGTGTAACTCCTATTTACAGAATGGTTGGGTGGTAGGGGGCGCCAAGTCTGATAACAATCGCTAATAGCTGATCGTGTTGGTACAATTGGTGGGTGAATATAATTTCCAAACAGATGAATACAAAATTAGCAAGTAAATTGGTTTAAACCAGTGAATTGATTCCTAAAAAATTGTGACAAAAATAAATAAATATTTCACGAATGCACAATTTCTTATGCAGACAAAAAAAACATAACTCCAAAGGAAAGTCCAAAAAAGGAATGATGATAATTGTGGCCATGGGTGACAGCAGTATGGAAATAAATATATTGTCACAAAACCAATTTGATTGGGTGCCACATATGCAAGAAAGTCTTCTTATTCAGCAGGTGCCTCTGCGTGCTCCTTCACCATATTTTCCGATCGACACCCCACACATGCTCATTAATGGTAATGCGCTTACCAGAAAAGATGGACACTTTCCTAGAAAAGATGGTCAAACTCGCTTAAGCAGGATGATGCCTGCATGCATATCAAGCGTCACGGATATGGATAAACACCTTACTCTCCAGAAGTTAAAGGATGGGATATGAAACAAAAAAACAATACCTCCATAGTGCAACCGGTTTATCCTATCAAATCGAATGTTAAAAGCATGGGCCAAGTGGCCACTTACATTAAAAAGTGCCCATCCCGGCACTGGGTCTGCAGGCCTGTCAGTAAACCGTGCGTTCCACCGTCAGTTGATTCACCTGCTCCAGGAAGCCAGATGATAGGGGATACAAAACAACGTGACCAGGCTACGCCGCCTACGCTAGTTTCGTAATGATTACGTCTTCAGGGGGTGATTTTTTTTCCTTCCTCACTTGCACTCCATGACACTTTCACACCACTACCTCTGCTGACAATCCAATAACCTCCTTGAATTTGAAAATTCCCTGCACTGGCCACTATGTGCAATTCGGTTCGTAACTAACGGATTTTCGTACAAATGTGTTAGTATTCGTTAGTTTTGGTACATTTGGATCAATTCAAACATCCGAATAGCTGAAAGAGCCAAAATACGAAAATTACGAATATGCAAAATAACGAACATGCGAAAATACGAACTTACGAATTGACAAACTTACAAAAATACGAAACACCGAAACAGTAAAAGAACAAAAATGACATTGATAAACAAATGATTTACATTCCGTATTTTCAATCCTTTGTCTGTTCGTAATTTCGTATGTTCGTATTTCATTTGTGTGTTCGTAATTTTGTTTCTTTGTATGTTCCTTATTTTGTGTTCTCGAATCGTTCTTCTGAATGGACAGCGTAAGAAAGTGTATTTTAATATGTATGTTTGTAATTTCGTATGTTCGTATTTTCATTCGTGTGTTCGTAATTTTGTTTCTTTGTCTGTTCGTAATTTTGTTTCTTTGTATGTTCCTTATTTCGTGTTCTCGAATCGTTCTTCTGAATGGACAGCGTAAGAAAGTGTATTTTAATATGTATGTTTGTAATTTCGTATGTTCGTATTTTCATTCGTGTGTTCGTAATTTTGTTTCTTTGTCTGTTCGTAATTTTGTTTCTTTGTATGTTCCTTATTTCGTGTTCTCGAATCGTTCTTCTGAATGGACAGCGTAAGAAAGTGTATTTTAATATGTATGTTTGTAATTTCGTATGTTCGTATTTTCATTCGTGTGTTCGTAATTTTGTTTCTTTGTCTGTTCGTAATTTTGTGTTCTTGAATCGTTCTTTCGAATGGGCAGTGAAGTGAGTGATGTATCTTACTTAATATCTTAGCCAATCAGCTTATCTCTTTTGTGTCTGAGTCACAATACATCTTTAGATTCAGTTGAGGAAGAGACTAAGTCAGGTCTCCTGACTGAGGGAGTGGACTAGGAGTAAGTACAGGACTTACTAGAAATTAAGCAAGATACACCCTCTCAAAATGGCGTACAGGGGCGGAGTCGATAGCCGCATGTTGAAAACGAACCTAAAATACATTGCCAACGACCGCAATATATTTACGAAAGTACAAATGCATTCAAAGCATGGTAGGAGGCTATAGCTGCGTGTTGAAAATGAAACTAAAATATGAGATTGCGAATGACCGTAATGTATTTACGAAAGTACAAATCCATTCGAAGCACGGTAGTAGACACGACTCAACGAAAACAAAACAATGTTATGAATCAATGGAAAAGGCAATCTCACAAAAGTAACAATTACTAAATTACGAGTAGTGTACCAAATAAACGAAAATTATTATCTAACAAAATTACGAATTTTGAATCAAAGAAAATCAACTAGACAGAATTATGAATCATTCAGTATCAACAAAAGTAAAACTGTTACGAAAATACGAATGAGTCCGAATATGAAAACTTGCATCTTCTGAAATTACGAATCTTTGCAAATCTACGGAAACGAGACAAAACTAAACTAAAATTTTAAATATCTATCAAATATCTAGATGTGACCGCAGAACCCGCAGTCATATGACTTTACCTAGCCCAAGCTCACTGCTCCCTACATTCTTAAGGTGCCAACACACCAGAGAGCCAGCCCTCCCTTCAGCCACTACTACCAAGGGAAATGACAGACTGCTGTAGCCGTCTCCTGACAAAGGGGGCCATGTCCCGAAACATGCAACTGCGCCCATTTACATTACATATGACGTCATCACAACCATCTATTTGGTCTGCAACACTTCCTTGCTCATGCCATGCCCATGTCATATATACAAGCAGAGTCTGCTACTGTTGTTGGCTCTTCCTGGTGTTCCCCTGGTCAACTTCCTGATTCCAAGCACCTTACATCAAATCTACCCAAAGAAGCTTGCTCATGTCATGCCCATGTCATATATACAAGCAGAGTCTGCTAATGTTGTTGGCTCTTCCTGGTGTTCCCCTGGTCAACTTCCTGATTCCAAGCACCTTACATCAAATCTACCCAAAGGAGCTTGCTCACCATTGACCACCTGGAAGGTCGCCACCTGCTGGAGACTTATTGATGTGTTTTTCGAAACCTTTTACATGCGTGTGCATAAATTGTTTTCCAATAAATATTACACTTAGTTACACTTAGCTAGCAGCGCTTTTCTCTCCTTTCTTTCATATCTTCCTCCCTGCCTATCCTGTGCAACCTATCAGAGCTTTGAGTGCAGTCTGAGGAGGAGACCAGTTCAGAGTCAGAGAAGGTCATCGCCAGGGGTGGCCCATCTGGGGCGCCGCCCCCCCCCCCCCCGTCCTTACCACCCCCTATTCATGAGTCTGGCCCCTTATAGCCATAGGCTTGAATAAACTTCAAAATAGGGTGGACTCGGGACGCAGAGAATTCTGTCTGAAACCCACCCAGCTGTGTTGCAACAGCGAATGAAAGTTCACTGTTGCAACACTGATCCTCCTCCCTGACATTTATTCATAGGTCTTTCAGTTTATAGTCCATATAAAAAGATTATAGCAATGTGATAGGTTGTGTAACCAAAAAATGACCATCCACATATGGAAGCCTCCACAAGGGGATTAGAAGCACAATCCAGCAGGAGCTACAGAGTATAAAAGAGAAGAGAGGAGCCTCTAAGGCCGCGTACACACGATCGAATTTGTCCGCTGAAACTGGTCCGACGGACCAGTTAAGAGGACAAATCCGATCGTGTGTATGGGCTAGCCGACATGTCTGACCAGCGGACAAATTTTAAAGCATGCTTTAAAATTTGTCCGCCGGAGACATGTCCGTCGGATATGTCCTCTGGTTAGTACACTAACCAGCGGACATATCTGCCCGCACAAGCGTTGAATGGATGCAACGCATGCGTGGAAGTTTTTTACTTCCTGGTGGGGTGACATGGCGGCGTCAACATCACCACCACGTCACCGCGCTGTCTGCCGGCGGGGATTTTGATCCGATGGTGTGTACACACCGCCGGACGGAAATCCCAAGGAGACATGTCCGATGAAAATGGTCCGCGGACCGTTTCCATCGGACATGCCCCTCCGTGTGTACGCGGCCTAAGTGTAGCAATACGTTGCTAAATGTTATGCCTTATTGCCTCTCTTTTCTTTTATACTCAGTTGTGACATGACTAGGGTTGCCACCTTTTCTTCACATGAAACCTTAACACTTTAGCCATTTTTTTCAAGACATCGCTTGTATATCAAGTTTATAAAAAAATGTTGCTTGTCTTGCAATACCCTCTCAAACCAAGGTTTTGCTGTATTGCCTCCTGGCCAATGACTTAGAAAAGTACCAAAGCCATTAGATAATCATGGCAGTCAGGTAAAGTGGCATCTGCTGATCGGTAAAGCCATTTGCTTTCAGCACAGAATTCCTTTATTAGCAAAAAATACAAAACCGTCTTGTCTAATACGATTACCAAAAATCCTTGGAAGGTAATTGGAATTGTAAAGATCTTATTATAACAAGCCTATGCTATTATTCAGTTTATGCACCTTGAACATCCCTTTGTATAGTTCTTATAGTTTTTTTAATACAATGGATATCTTAGCAGAATTGTAAGTATATCAGGCTATTTACACCCAAGAATTCCCCTTTGTGTCAATTAGTTTTAGCTTAAAAATGAAAGCCAGTAGCTTCTTATCCTAATGAATGAATGGTTGGGCAGCCAGACAATCTCCATTGCCTGTTCCCTTCCTGCATGCTGAGCATGTAAACATCCCCAGTCATGTCTGCTTTTCATCACACGCTAAGCAAATATTCACAGGCCTGTCTACTAATGCCTGTCTGTAGATTCACAATCCTCAGTGCTGTATCCACTGGCTTCTGTGACAATGACCAAACATCCCCAGCTGTGTCGGCTATTTACTACGCTGAGCATCCAGCTAGTCTTGGTGGTCACCAGCGCCCTGTTAACCCATGCATATGAAAATGGAAAAACAATTGAAATCAATATTACATTTTTGAATGTATTTTTTTTTTTTTTCTCAATAAATTTTTTTTTTATTATTCTGGATGGCTACCAAAAAGTTTATTTAAATGTAATGCATATTTCTAGCAACAGGATTTTCCTTGGATCGCCCCTTATACCAACAACCAATGTCAATTGATGGTGTGCAGGAATTCTTTTTCTCAGAGAATAGATGCAGGAAATCCAACCTTCACCCTTCGTTTCTGTTCCCTACCCGCCCCTGAGCACTATCCCTTGGTTCCACCTCCTACTGACCTCCCAGTATTTGCCATTTTAGAGCATACAGATCTTTTTTTTACTAAATGATTTGCACAGAATGTGTTAATAATAACAAGACAGTAAAATAGATTCCTTGCAGTTAGCAACACTAGACCCTACTAGGGGCGGACTGAAAACTCATGGGGATTTGGGCAATAGAAGATCATGGGGCTCTCCTCTCCCCTGTGCTTTAACTACTTGGTGTGACCCCTGGGATGAGAGCAGAGAGGGATCCCTGGGATGAGAGCAGAGAGGGACCCCTGAGATGAGAGCAGAGAGGGACCCCTGAGATGAGAGCAGAGAGGGACCCCTGAGATGAGAGCAGAGAGGGACCCCTGAGATGAGAGCAGAGAGGGACCCCTGTATACATCAGACCCGAGAAGGAGGTTTCTCAGTGAGCTCTCTGTAGTGTGCAAACTCAGGAGTGAGAGGTACCAGTGTCGGCTGCCACAGAGAGGTGATCGCTGCATGTGGGAGCCCGGGCACGACGCAGAAGATGCGGTAAAGGAGGCCTAAATGCCTGACACTAGAAAGGCTGTGTCAGGCCAGTTACCGGAGCTCAGAGCTTGAACTTGTTCTGGCACTTGGCTCTGGGATAAGCACAGCTACCACTTTCACCATTATTTTCTCTGAAGGTTTAGGCTGGTAAGGTGTCCTTAGGCATATGCCTGCTTCATCTTCCGGCTGATATTTAATACTGCAGGTGATGCATGCAAGAATCAATACAGGTGCTATTTTTAGATCTATCTGTGGTCTGTTACTGGAAGCTATTCCAGTAATTAATTTGGTACTTTAGTTATGGTTTGGCACACATGTGATATCTCTTACTGATCTCCCATTATTGGCTTGCGTTCTGTCTAATGCTTTTAGTCAGCTGTACTTGCTTACAACTGGATGCCCAGGTCTGTGATCTGTAGTCTGCCCGAATTTTTTACTTGATTCTCCATCCTAATTTTTTCGACACCTATCCAGGTCTGAACAGGAGTACAGCTCTGCCTATTTGTAGTTGGCGTGTTCTGTGTGTCAGCAGCAAGGCAATTCATCCTGAGGCGCTTGTGTTACTCCTGCTGCTTAACTCATCTCTTATCACCATGGGTCAGGGCCATCTTAATGCAAGGGCACTCCTGATATGGTCGTGTCCAGGGGAAGCATTATAATGTGCCCTTCTGATCCCAGTATTGTGCCCTTCTGCACCCCCCCCCCCCCTGTTCTGTGTTCTTTGTGTTGACTAGTCTTTGATTTATGGAATGTTTTCCTTTTGTAAAATCAATTTTATTGAAAGTACTAATATATATATATATGTTTAATCCTATCAACTATTTATACGTTATTTCTTTGAAAGTAGGTGTGTAAATTGGGGCAAGCTGGTAAGGGCCCCATTGCATTACTTTCCCCAGGTGCCCTTGATGCTATTAAGAGGGCCCTACCAGGGGTTTAAATGAAGACCAGATACCTAGCTTCCCTCTCACTGGCTGTTTGTTTATTCTGGATCAATGAAAATACTAATGCCAGAAACAGCCATGCATTTTCAAAAGGGTTTAATAATCGCATCCATTGAATTTCTCCATTTTCTAAATCTGATATATTGTACATGCTTGCTGTGCATCCTTTATTTACTCCTTTGTGTGTTTTTTTTCTGTTTTACTAGGTTATTATAGTTCAATACTTTTCTTTCTGATTCGGTTGCCATTGATCTGTATAAAAAAGAACTCTTGTGTAGACAAAAAAATGAATGCAGGAATTTCTCTGAACTTACTTTAACTACCGCTGACAGCAAAATTGGAGGGCATCAATAGATATGCCCACCATAGGTTATCGATTCTATAATTCTCTTGCAGACCACACTTACATTTTGTTCTACATCAATAGCTTCACCCCAGAATCCGAAAGGTAATCTTCATACTTTTTTCAATAATAAAAAAAAAAGAAGAATGTTAAAGCAAAAAATATTTCCCCCCCACACAAAATGGCAACTGTGACATTGCTTAGGACATCAAGCCAAGGCATCTGTATTCATAGACATCACAGTGTACAAAATGCACAATTGACAAACACTGCTTTCCACACATAGTTTCAATACAAGCCAAGTGTTTCCAACAGTGCTTTACAATTTGCAAGTTCGAAATCAAAGAATTCACCTCCTTTCTCTAAAATACTAATATTTGTTACCGAGTCTTTGCGTTTTATGAAACTCAGTTGTTAGGCGGATTCTGCCAACACAAGTAGTAATGTTGAGAAAAAAACATAGGCAAGCGCCCAGAGGCGATTAAGTTTGCATGTGCTGCGCTATATAAGTTTTCATTCATTCATTCATACCATTGCCAGACATCCTTCTGAAAATACTACTCTCTTTCTGGCTTGGGTTTGGGACACTGACAGAACAAGCATACAGATTAGGGAAGTCAAAACTTGAAATCTGCATAATTGCCAAGTGCTAAAGCCAGTGCATATTTATGAAAGCCAATGAAGAATTTTCAGGTTAGGCCTTGGAACCTCCAACAGCGATATTCTCTTGCCTACATTTCAGACTTACTGCCCCCCCCCTGGTAGTTTTGGGGTTTCCCCATCCACCATTGCATGTTACATGTCTTCCTGATACTTTCTCCATAATGTTAAATAAATAAAAAAAATCCATAATGGAGAATGGGAATTTCTGATACTGGCCAGGAACTCTTGCAGTGTCTCCCAACTTCTGAGCACATCACAGTAGCAAAATATAAAGTTGCTTACATTCTAAAGACCCATACTCCAAAAATGGGAATAATGGTAGGGCCAAAATATTTGTCATAGTTATAAACTCAGGAAATGGGAGACATGGCATATTTATAAGGCAGCAAGTGTCAGACATTCAATGAACTTTGTCCCCAGACTCGCAAAATAAAGTGTCGGGCTCAAAGGAAGTTAAACAAAATGAGATAGTAAATATTTCATAAAAATGCAGAATGAGAACAATGTATGACTCCATATTTACATCCTGTATTAGCTCACTCTTTTAAAGAGGTACTAAAGGCCACATGCATCTTCTGGGGTCCCACGTTGGCTCTCTCGGCTCCTCCCCACAATAGCTAACCCCCTCTGGGAAGCACTCTCCCGAGGGGGTTACCTTGCAGGTGTGCTCCTGTGTCACTCGGTGTCCATAGATGCCGAGTGTATGACTCGGTCCCGCCCCTGGCAGCTGCATGATTGAATCTGATTGACAGCAGACGGAGCCAATGGCTGCGCTGTCATTAATCTATCCAATGAATGCCGAGACTCATTGGAGAAGAGGATGCTAGGGACACGCCGAGCAGATGAACTGGCTCAGGTAAGTAAAACAGGGGTGCTGGGGGGCCCATGATTGCCAGGTGTTTTTTTTCACATTAATGCAAAGGATGCATTAGGGTGAAAAAACACAAACCTTTACAACCCCTTTAAGCATTGAAATCTTTCCATCACCTGCAGCATGAAAAGGAAGCTGCACAAAATCATATGACAGGAGGCAGCAAGCCTACCAACTATAACCTTTACTTTGTTTTTACAATAAACCAAAAAGTGAAGAAAAAATAACACTTTACTGAGGTAAAAAATTAATATTTTTGGACTTTTTTGTTTGTGCTTTTTAAAACTATGAGTAAAAACTATATGATGCCATGGTTCAATGTTAAAGTCTCAGATTTGATAAGAAAGGCATTTCCAACATATGCACAAATCACATAACCTGTTTTGCGTTTTTAGATGAGCGAGGTCAATGCATTTCTCATGTATAGTGTCTTCAGGACCATATCTTGGGATACAAACAAAAGTTGAAATGGGCTAAATAAGAGTACAGTACAAATCACACTCTCAAAATAACATAATATTATATAAATAATAATATTACCATTTGTACATGTCTCCCTCTACCAAAACTACCCCCAGGGGTGTGTTCTGTCTCTCCATGCCTCCTGTACTTGGTACACTAGCATTGCTACAATTTTGGTAGATGTAGATATGTACAAATGGTGATGTTAATATTTATGCAATATAATGTTATTTAGAGATGGCAATTTGTACTCTTACTTAGCCAGGTTCAACTCTGGCTTGGATTCCAAGATAGCGACCTAAACATGACAACCGTATTGACCCTGTGGATCTAAAAACGCAATACAAGTTATGTGATGTATGCATATGTTGGAAATTTCCTTCAATATAAAATTGGAGACATTAACATTGAACTTGGGCAACATACCGTTACATTTATTTGTATTCATATTTTTTAAGAGCAAGAATATTAAATATAAAAATATTTATTTTGAATAATTTGTATGGGTCATCTCATATGCCTTTCTTATAAAATCTGAGACTATGAACTATAGCAAAATATTAATATATTGCTTTTACTCATATTTGTAAAAGGCAAGAATAATCTAAAAATATTAATTTTTAAACAATTTGTATGTGTCATCTCATTTGTTAAAGTCCAGTTAAAGTCCATTATTCTTTCTTCACTCTTTGGTTTACTTTATGATGCTGTTGTACAAATGGAGGTGAGCTTATCTACTAGACTCTGTTTTTACAGTTAGAGGTAAAACAATTTATGAAGTTTGGTGCAAGAGAATTCTTCTGTTTCTAGTTTTATGTCCAATGGCCTAAAATAGAATGTTATGAATTATCCTGGGGCATCAAGAAATATAGGAGTGTTAGATCCTGAACATACTATTGCCAGTGGCATCTACTGATTGTTTGTATAGTAGTAACCTGCTTGGTGAAGCTTATGAGCACCATCTGCCTTTCTGTAAATGGCTGTGACCTGAAGCTAATCTAAAAAGCTTGCAAGTTACTAAAGCATTCCGAAAAGTAGTCCTAAACAGATGGCGTCATTTTATTTATTAATTTTTTTCTTTAAATTATGCAGATTTAATATACATGGACCTGTGGTGTCACTCAGGAACACAGGAAAAAGCTTGCAAACCATTTTGCAAAACTGAAACAGAATTTGAGTAGTTGATCACATATTTAGTGTAAAGCCTCATACACACGATCGGACTTCCATCAGACTTTTCCATTGGATTTTGGTCCGAAGGGCGTTGGCCGTGAAATTGTTCTGCATGCACACGGCTAAAAAATTTTAGCCAACATTTACCAAACCATGTGGTTTTTTAGCTCTTTACTGCCACCCATTGTACAACTTCTGCTATTGTTGTCTGATGGTTAGCATTGGTTCAGAGCATGCGTGCTTTTACTTTGGATTTTAGTCTGATGGACTTGTGTATGCACGATCGAATAATCTGACAAGACACATTTGTTGTCGCAAACTCTGACAACAATTGTTCGATGGAGCATACACACTGGTAGACTGATACATTTCTACCCAAATAGGCCTTTAGTTGGACGAATTTGTGTACACACACTCGGATAATCCAACGTAATAGATTTATTGCCAGACAGTTGGTGAGCATGAACAGCCAACATTTGTTGTCGTTAATTCCGCCAACAATTGTCACACAGTTGGATTATTTGACACAACACATCCATCAGACAATTATTGTCGTAAAATTGGATTGTGTGTACGGGCCTTTATAGTGACTGCACGAAACAGTCATGATAAAAAAATGTCACTAATGGGCTTGTTGGTTTCACTTTATCACGACGGACAAATATAAAGATTATGACACATGAATGGCCTCCAAGAGCTGTGGTGGGGTAACTGGTAAATTAAAGACCCGTTTCCTCCTTTCCCGCCCTCCAGAGCGGTTCTCCTTGCTTCCTCCCTCACCCGGTGTTGACCCACATATACAACCTTCATATGCCGCAACACCCCGAGACACCTTTCCTAGGCTTCCTGACACCCAATACCTTTACCCTCTCCCCTTCCACTGGCCCTTCCACACTCATCCTTAACATGGCCCCCCCACATTCCGGGCTCTCGCACCAGATCCTTGAATGTCAGACCTATCCTATC
This sequence comes from Rana kukunoris, assembly GCA_029574335.1. NCBI lineage: Eukaryota > Metazoa > Chordata > Amphibia > Anura > Ranidae > Rana > Rana kukunoris. The sequence goes on along the minus strand of CM056060.1, from coordinate 22,804,204 downwards.
AATGCTAATACCTGCCCCATATGATAGACAGCTGGTAAATTATCACCATGCTGTTTCCTTCTGGTTGATATTCCCCTGACACGTAAAAATGATGTGTTCTATTGAATTTTTATACTCACATGACCTTATGTATTGTTTCATTTGTATACTCCACATAGCGGCTGCGTCCGCAAATTTGCATTTCATTAATATGTTGCATTGCATTATATGTTATGTTCTACATACTTTTCAATAAAAACTGTTGGGAAAAAAACTAATCACTAAGATTCCATAACATGGGATTTTCCAAAAAATGTAATTGTAACCAATGACAGAAAGTATCTGGAGAGGGATATTGCCTAAATTTAATAGCTGCATATATTTTACGTTAGGAGAACCTTATTTCAGGGTTGGCCAAAGCTGGAATATTACCTCTCTAAGGTTTACTAGGTTTTTCAGGGACTCCAGTGGTAATATCATTGCACTGGAATTAGTTGGTCAACACACCAGCCATGGCAATAATAAAAGTGGGTTCCAGAGTCCTAACTCAATTTTAGGTCTTATAATATGTAGACTACAAATAGAGCAGTAAGAACCAGCAGTAACAGCCCAAGTAGGGTAGGAACATAGAAACTTAACCTGGAATAATAGCAGAGAAATGGCAGAGGGGTTACTCCATCAGACTAACAATAACTTGAATGACACTAACTATACACTATATAGATAGATATAAAAAAACATAGATATAACAATGAAATAAAGAATATTGATATTATTAACTAACTATTTAGACCCAAGCACAGAAAACAAGCACTGCGGGATGACTGTACTGTGTGTCCATTTATACATGTTTTTGTTCTTTTGATGTACGTTGTTTTTACTTGTCCGATTATGATGTAGCATAGGCCAAAATATGTAATCCCTCCCTCTAATGGACAGGGGTTGAGGGTATTAAACTGTGACATAGAGAGTCTGACAGATAGCAATGATCTAGGCCTTACTGGATTTTAGCTGTTTGATAATAAATTGTTCTTGAAGGATCTGTAACCGGTACTGGATTTTTCCATCGGTACTCTGTAATATATATTGGAAGTAGCCCAACTACAATCACACAGCCTGTAGACAATTGATATAATGAATAACATTTTTGATAGAACAACATCCTCGTTATTGTTACAACTTAAATCAAAACAAAAGTGGTGTAGTGCTAGATCTACTATTAAGATTAGATCAATATCACACCAATCATACACAGAACATATACTGTGCATAAAGAAATCAATGTGTGCACAAAGGTCACAAATGCATCAGTCTTTGTCTCTTGTTATGTATAACTTAATGTGCCATTTATACTCTTGCACCCAACATATCCTCTCTTACACTCCTCCACCTTAAGTGCTCCACCAACACCATTTGTGCTCTCCCTTGGTATATATAACCTACAAAAATGTAAGGTCATGGACAGCTCAAGTCCCCTTTAAATGTAATCCTTTACATTTCAGCAGATTAAGGTACAAGTCCCGTTTAAATGGAATCACATATGTCCAGCAGATTATAGCGCCAGCATATGCACCGAAACGATCTCCTGAGGAAGTCACGTGTCTTGGAGACTAAACACATAGGGGCAGGGCAATTTGGATGACGTTATCACGCATGGCAAGTCCAGGAAGTGAATTTAATATAGCCAGTCAGACGTAATAACGGCAGGGTATTTACTTTTAAATGCTTGCATATCGGAGAGCATTTAATGGATAATATGCTAGAAAGAGGAGCAGGAGTGGTCTAATTTACTGGATATACAGTACTCCATTTAAAGAGGATGGATACTGGAATGCACTGAGCAGATGCTGGTGCTAAAATCCACTGAACACAGTATCTGATTCCATTTGGAGGGGGATGGAGCTGTAATTTCCTGGATATAAAGGATTCTATCTAAAGAGGACTTCAGCTGGTTGTAATTCACATATACCGGGTGACAGCATAACTGGTGTTGGTGGAGCACTTAAGGTGGAAGAAAGGATACATAGGGTGCAAGAGTATAAATAGCACATTACATTATATAAAGAAAAAGGCATAGAGGGGGCTGGCAGCAGGGAGATGGGGAGAGACTAGCTTTTTTTTTAGAGAGAAAGTTTTGAAATTGTTGTCCATCACTAATCCTCCTCTTTGTGTGGGCACCCCTGTGTGCTTGGGCCCCCTACAAGAGGACTGGTGGTCCCCTCTATCAGCAGCCCTGATAGCAAATATTTGATCAATATCACACCAATCTTACACAATTTGTATCATGCATTAAGCAATTTATATGTGTGTGAAAAAGTCAATTGACTCTCTGTGTCGGGCTCCCTCCCTCTCAGCACTGGCTCTAAGTTTAGCTCGCAGAGCAGAACATTCCAGTGGACCTAAACATCACTATTCTCACTCCCTTTTTTATATTAAAGGCTTAAATGTGTAGTTCTCTGGCATGTGGAGCAGTTTTTAGCGTGAATGCCTCTTCTTTTCTTGGCACGTCATTCGCAGCTTCAGAGGAGTCAATGTGCCATTGCAAATCACTTTATGTTGAAACTATGAAGTTCAAAATGCCAGCAGGAATAGAAACTCACGTTGACAGTTCAGCTTTTCTAACTTCAGGTTTATTACCCTGTTGTGGGACTTTAACATTTGTGTTTAAAGAATCATTTAAAAAAAAAAGAGAAAAATAGAAAAAAAAAAAAAATACCAGTACAATGGCATGGTATTGAATTTTTTTTATTTAAAATTCAAAATAAAGCAATGGCCAGTGTATCCTTATAGTAGGAAAAAGAGAATCCCATTTAGAATGGCTTACTGGTTATGGGTTCAGTCCTGGGCAAGCGGTTCTAACAGTATTGTGGGTTGGTAGGAATTTCTGTGCACTACTCAGCCATAGTGATCCTTCTTCTAATTTACTATAGCCCAAATGTATTTTTTACATGGGGCCCCTAAAAAGGCATTGAAGCAAGTTCCAAACATCCTGTAGTGGACAAATGTGTCACTTGAAAACTTGGTAAGTAGAATACTGAAGCATAAACAATACTATACACATTTTTTGAAGAGCAACATACCGTATAAGCCGACCCGAACATAAGCAGAGGCACATAATTTTACCACAAAAAAATGGAAAAATGTATTGACTCAAGTTTAAGCTTAGGGTGTCCATCTGCATGCCTCACTGTGTCCATGCCTCACTGTGTCCATGCCTCACTGTGCCCATAACTAGACTGACGTTTAACATGGGAGTCTATGGAAGGGGAGCCCGGCTTTAAAAAAAAAAAATCGGTGCTCCCCATTCGTAGGTCCCCTAGACAACAATCTTTGCACACTTGTAGAGGAGAAATGGGGCTACATGTGTGCCAAGTTCCTGGTCCAGAGGACCTACAACCCGCCAGTACCAGGTCCCCAAATTCACCAGAGAAAATACCGTTTAACATGGGAGTCTATGGAAGGGGTGCCCGGGTTTGAAAAATCGGTGTTTCCTGGCCTAGGTCCTCCGGACAACAAACTTTTTGCACACTTGTAGAGGAACAGTGGGGCTATATGTGTGCCAAGTGTGGGGTGCAGAGGACCAATGGTCGGCACCAGGTCTCCAAAAATCCGTGAGATCAGGCGCAAAAAGGTGACTCGAGTATAAGCCAAAGGGGGGCATTTTCAGCACACACAAAAATGCTGAAAAACTCGGCTTATAATCGATTATATATGGTAGTTCCGATAATATGTAAGTTTCAACGGTTCTTTTAGCTTTGTGTATCAAGCTGAACTCTACAATGCTTAGCCTGGTTTGGTGACTTATAGAAATATAGGCTTGTCTGTCCGGTTTAAAACCCAAAGCCCTGAATGAACCTTCCTATTTATGGCTGGAGATGTGCGGGATGTGTGCATCTATGGTAAAGCAGAGGTTATGCTACATTTAAACAATACTGGAGACCAGAAAGTTAGTTAATTAGTTAGTTTCCGAACACTGTTGGTGACCTTGGTAAACGGTGTGAGCTTTGGCTCTGTCTATTCAGTCTCTGGTGTATTCTTTCCTGGAGGCATGGAACATCTGCAGAGCTTTATGTTTGCTTTTACTGTCACAATCTCCTAGCACTGCAGACACCAAGATGTAGAGTTAACTCATAAGTCTAGCCTAGGAGCACTGTGCTTTTGTCACTGTGAATTTCCATCTTTATGGTCTGAGTATGTAATGGGCAGTAATCTGGCCTCTTTAGCTGCATTTGTGTTTTATTGTGTGTGGAGGATGAATTTAACGCATGCTGATCGCTCTCTAAAGTTTAGTATACAGAGAACAAGTCTCAGACCATTTCATTCACAACACTCTTACCAGACGCTCTATCAAACATACAAGGAGGAATAAGCATCAGGATTATCCTGGCAGGGAACAACTAAGCATAGTTTAGAGACTTTACAGGCCTTTTTGCACTTATTCAGGCAAAACAATGTCATGTAAACTGCCCTATTTGTGTATAGAATGCACAGGTTTGGTATTGTAATATTCTACAGCACTGCTAATGTTGGGAGACTGAAAAGCCTATCTGTTTATCCTATAACTATGAGTGCAGAATTTGGATGCTTTGTGGACAATGTCATGTACCAGCTGTGGTTGCATAAAAACAGTTTCAAACCTTTGTTGTAGCCAATTGGTCTGTGTATGAGTCATATTTGACTTGCCTAAAAAGGTATCATTCAGACAACGAATTGCAAAACTGGAGTTTGGCAAATTGACATATATAAGATGGCAGCTCTCAACATACTGCAGGAGCAAACTGAGCCCTGTTTAGGCACGTGTCCAGATCTGAACCTGGGACCTATGTGGGGTCTGGCTGTGACTCTTCTTGCTGTGCCACGTGAGGTGCTGGACAGCTCACTGTCTGATCCCTTGGCCAATTTTGCCTTGTATCTCGTTTCTAATGAGCCTTGAACTCTTTGCTCATCCCATGAACTTCCTGATTTAAACCATGTCTCTTCACTTCCTGTTTGCCAGATTATTATGCTCTCTCCAGCTGATAACTTGCTCTTTGCATATCTGCTGCTGTCCTTAGCTACCATTTGTTATTTACCTTTGGTTTGTTCACTAACTACATTTGCATCTGATCCCATCCAGCTACTACTCGGTATTAACCTTTTGGCTTGTTCATCGACTATGCTTCTGCTTGTTCCTCATCTGCCTCTGATAGCTCTTTCCCTGCTGGAAAATCTAGAGGGCCACAGATTGGCATTAGCATGCAGTGAATCTCACCTCCACCATTAGGAGTTCTGGGGAAGACCTGCTTGTGCTTAGACCCTGCACCTTAGGTGAGCCGGTGTCATCTGGTATGGGGATCTGCTTGTATATTTACAGCTTATTACTCGTGAACCTCTCCAATGCTACAGCCACTGGCCTCTAAGCCTGGTCCTAGACCGTGACAACATGTTTGTTTATCTTAATAGATATAAGCAATGGGCCTCATGAATCAAGATTCACAAAGAACTAGCCAAATTTGCAGTACAAATAACCGAATATATAGAATTTCATTGATCTTCCAATGTTTTTCCCTACAGAATAAATAGTGCAGTATATGGACATACTGTCAGTTTAATATATATTGGATCTCTATTGGCATCTTCAAAATATAGCCTGGGTGGGAGGTGGTGGGCTTTATTAGTGAATTGGAATGGTGTGCAAAGGACCTCTTTCTCAGTGCATTTCAAAGGCCAGTAACATCGGTCATGGGGCTTGCCATTAGATCTCCCAATCTATATTTCTCCACGTTAAGGTCATGTTGGAGTAATATGCAATGTTACGAAAATTTACAATGACGTCCAGCAGTAAAGACATATCTGGTGGGTATATTGTTCTCTATTACTGGACAACACTCTGGATTCTGGCAAACAAATAATTGTACCAGAAACTCATTAACCCCCTAATCTTTGCTCTCACATTATTTATTTCTAAGTCCCTTCTCAGTGAGCAGCATTTACTTGATTAACCCATGTACAGAGGAGACAGACGACGCAGTCAGAAGCAGGTGCAGCTCAGTGCTTGGAATATTGCTAATTTTGGAGTCTGTTTGGGGAACAGATGCAAGATTTGGCAGACGAACCCGACTGCAGACTAACTAGCTTCATGTAGGGATGAGAGATCTGAAAAAAGCAGTTTGAACTAATACACCAACAAGTTTCAAGCTTCTCTCTTCCTCGCCCTGGGCTGCCCTCTCTTGGCAGAGGCACCACCACCTCTGCTATAAAGACAGCTGGCCTGAGATATAAGCATGCCAGGCTGTAATCACACACTGTCACCCTGGAAGGGGAAACAACCGATGAATCCTTCAACCACTGAAATGGATTATATAAGAAGCAGAAACACTTATCTGGGATCACTGGTAATAACTGTGTTATGAGGAATAAATGAACATATATATATATATATCTGCTACTCCCCTCTGTCAATCCCTCCACTGGCTTCCGCTCACCCAAGAAATTCAAATTAAACTACTAACAATTACCTACAAAGCCATCTACAAATCAATGACCTAGTCTCTAAATACCAACCTATTCATTCTCTTCGTTCCTCTCAAGACCTCCTGCTCTCTAGCTCTCTCATCACCTGCTCCCATGCTCATCTCCAGGACTTTTCCAGAGCCTCTCCAAGCCTTTGGAACTCCTTACCCCAATCTATCCGTCTATCTCCTTCTCTATTAGCTTTTAGAGGATCCCTGAAAACCCTCCTCTTCAGAGAAGCCTACCCTACCCATACCCAACAACTGTACTTTCATTTTGAGTCCATCTGATCAACTAACTACCCTTTGTTCCACTTGACCCTCCCTTCTAGATTGTAAGAGCTAACCAGCAGGGCCCTCTGATCCCTCCTGTATTGATTTGTATTGTGACTGTACTGTCTTCCCTGATGTAAAGTGATGCACAAACTGTTGGCGCTATATAAATTCTGTATAGAGGAGAGCTGAGCTCTGACAGGTCCATCCCTGTCAAGTGAGCAGAGACAAACATCCGCTGGCTCAGAGGGGATCAACAGAGCAATCCCTGTTGAGCAAGCGGAATCTGTGAAAACAGACGTGTGTGTGAAAAGGGTCTTAGAGTTCAGGGCTCGGTGTGTTTGCAAGGGAGAAGAGAGGTGCATGTCTGCAACGTGCTGTCCAGGACAGGACAAACAGGGGCCTGAGACTGAGTGAAGGGAACTGCAGTGGTAAAGAGACAAGTTGACAGAGGTACAGCTTCTATGCATGAGCATTGTGATGTGTGTACCAAGGCATGAGCAGCCAAATTACTAAGGAGAATGAGCACGAGGCTGAAGTATTTATATTTTGCAAGTTTCAATGATAAAACCATCTGTGTGTCTTTTGTTGAACTTTTCTTTGCAGGTTTTAAATACAATTGGGCAGAAAAAGCCCTAAAAGCACATTTAATGTAGAATGGACTCACTGTTTTGCTATACTATTGAATTTAATAAACCCCAACTTGTCACTATATAGTATATTACGGTATAAAAAGAGAGAAACATTTTAAACCAGGGTATGCTTGAATAAGCTCAGGATAGGTAGACATACAGCAGGGGTTATAAATTGGCCTATGTATGGAGGGGGTATGTTATATACAATATGAATAGATACAACCTGCAATGCTACTGCAGATTCTGAAGTGTAGGTGAAATGGCTGGTTTCAGATATCTAGCACAGAGGGGTATAAAGGTATAAAGCTCACCTCCCAGGTAAGGGACATCTTTATTCACGTAAATAAAGCCGCTATCTCATTCAGCTTCACACAGTGATCATTTCTTTTGAAGCTTTGGTGTCATTAATCAATGTTATCAGCAGGTTATGACTAAAAATAATGAGCTTTCTATTTAACTCTATGGAATCTGCCTGGTCGCTCCAGGAGAATCCATTAAAAAGGACATTTACAAAGCAGCATATTGCAGTCCTCCCGTCTTCTCCAGCACAGGGGAAGCACTTAACTTTAAAATGCCATTTCTCTAACCCAATAACACACATTGCCCTGCGATGAGCGATTTATCAAATATAGAGTCAATGAATTGTTAAGGCAATTTTTCGGTTTCTGCTTTTTTCACCAACATTTTAGATCTTCCACGTTATAAAATCAGAATAGACCTCATTTACTGTATATAAAAGATGCGCTTTCAAATTATTTTTGTATAACACTTATAACTCAGAAGTGTAACTTATCTTCATAAGTCATCATCTTTGTCATGTAATTAGTTTGAAGGAATGTCACTCTTCAGATAAAAGACCAAAATATTTGAAATACAAGCTCATTCAAAACCTCCTTTACACAAGTTTCATTACCAACACACAGAATATATTATGTCAAAACACTTTAGAAGAACGAACCCGGGCTCGAGCATAGCAACAGATGTAGCATAAAAGCTACTGGACTTGTCATCTAAGGTAGCCCCAAATTCTGCTGGTCTCTTCCTCTGTATTAAAGGAGAAGTCCAGCCTGAGCTTTTTAGGCTGGGCTTCTCCTCTGGGCACAGGAGTGCAATTCGTTTTGCACTCCTGTGACCAATTTTCAGTCAGCGGAGAGCGGTCTGAAGTCCGCTCTCCATTGACGTAACTCCCATCAGTCTGGGCAGCGCGTCATCACGACTTACTAAGTCGGGATCTGCAGTTGCCCTGATTGATGGCAGTCTCAGCGAGCCGCTGAGACAGCCTCTCCATGCCCCTCCGCGGCTCAGCGCTCCAATGAGCGTGGAGAAGCAGAGAGGAAAGAGGCTGACAGTCAGCTTCTTTCCTCTCAGGGATCTGTGAGAACCGAGCCAGCGGCGATGTTCGGTGGCTCGGTTCTCAGTGCACAGACGGCGGGGGACAGATGGACCATCGGTCTGATGCTCCATCCACCGGGGCAAGTATGAATCTAAAAAAAAAAGGAACCCATACTTCTCAGTTAACACCAGTGGTAGGAGGACTGGATGATGACCTTCATGTGTACACGAGCTGCAGGTCCTTAACATCGGATTTTCAGAACTAGAAAACTTTTGTTTGTGTGTGCTTTTTCTGCCTAAAGCCCCACCACTCTCTGACCCTAGCTACTATGCATTATTCCTCCTTGTCTTATGAAGTCAGATATACTTACCCAAGCCTCTTATCTAGGTTCCTGCTGAAGGACCCTCTGGTCCAGTGCTGTAATGCCCCCTTGAGATCACAGTTATCCTGTGATGACATCATCCTCTTCTGGATCCTCAGACGACCCTACCACTGGACATTCAATATGAAGTATCCATGACATGTAGACACAATCCCACCGTGGGGCTTTAAAGTTTTTTTTTTTTTTTTAACCTACGGTTCCTGGACAGCCTCAGAAAAAGTGGACTAAATGATGTCGAAATTACAGTCGGTACATCTAGACTTGGAAAGAAATTCCTGTGGGAGACAGCTGCAGATGAATAGAGCAACAAAAGCTTTTTTTATTTTAAATATAGCTGACCTCTTTTTTACATCTGTCTAAATAAATTCAGTTTTAATTTAGGAAGTGGATTAGGTATCCATAAAATTGTTTTAGTCTGGGTATTGTAGGTACCTGCCTCAAAGCAGGATTCTGCTTGGGATGAAAAAAAAATGTAGGCCCACAGCTTTCCGATTTAGAAGCTTAGGTTCGCAGCAAGCAAAAACTAATCAGACACAAATGAAAAATGAAAATGTAAAATTCAACAAAAAAAAGAGCGTTACTAATTAACAATACAAGCACTGGCAGAGCATTACATTACTTCCCTTTCATCAGCAATCATCTAGTAACCATGAGATTAAGGCATTTTTTAAAGTTATAAACAGTTTTACCAGGGGCTATACACGATATCAGAAATGAATACATTCATATTTAACAGCAGTTTCAGGTACATTTCGACCCATTTTTAATGCATATTCAGCAATATGTTTATAAAGTTTTATGGGCACTAATGCATGAACAGCGATTAAAAGAACAGTAACACGAAAACCGGTTCAGTCTTTGTGCAGATTCAAATTGGAAAATGTTTAGACAGGCACGCACAACTTGTGTTTTTCCAGCACCTATGCTTTTCCCATGTTTAATCTTTAAAAAATTATTTTTTGGGCATTCAAACCACACAAATATCACCTTTACCAATTCACAATATACAGTGCAGAAAATAAGTATTTGAACACTCTGCTATTTTGCAAGTTCTCCCACTTGGAAATCATGGAGGGGTCTGAAATTGTCATCGTAGGTGCATGTCCACTGTGAGAGACATAATCAAAAAAAAAATTCCAGAAATCACAATGTATGATTTTTTTAACTATTTATTTGTATGATACAGCTGCAAATAAGTATTTGAACACTTGAGAAAATCAATGTTAATATTTGGTACAGTAGCCTTTGTTTGCAATTACAGAGGTCAAACGTTTCTTGTAGTTTTTCACCAGGTTTGCACACACTGGAGGAGGGATTTTGGCCCACTCCTCCACACAGATCTTCTCTAGATCAGTCAGGTTTCTGGGCTGTCGCTGAGAAACACGGAGTTTGAGCTCCCTCCAAAGATTCTCTATTGGGTTTAGGTCTGGAGACTGGCTAGGCCACGCCAGAACCTTGATATGCTTCTTACAGAGCCACTCCTTGGTTATCCTGGCTGTGTGCTTCGGGTCATTGTCATGTTGGAAGACCCAGCCTCGACCCATCTTCAAAGCTCTAACTGAGGGAAGGAGGTTGTTGCCCAAAATCTCGCAATACATGGCCCCGGGCATCCTCTCCTTAATACAGTGCAGTCGCCCTGTCCCATGTGCAGAAAAACACCCCCAAAGCATGATGCTACCACCCCCATGCTTCACAGTAGGGATGGTGTTCTTGGGATGGTACTCATCATTCTTCTTCCTCCAAACACGGTTAGTGGAATTATGACCAAAAAGTTCTATTTTGGTCTCATCTGACCACATGACTTTCTCCCATGACTCCTCTGGATCATCCAAATGGTCATTGGCAAACTTAAGACGGGCCTTGACATGTGCTGGTTTAAGCAGGGGAACCTTCCGTGCCATGCATGATTTCAAACCATGACGTCTTAGTGGATTACCAACAGTAACCTTGGAAACGGTGGTCCCAGCTCTTTTCAGGTCATTGACCAGCTCCTTCCGTGTAGTCCTGGGCTGATTTCCCACCTTTCCGAGGGAGATTGACAGTCATGTTTAGCTTCTTCCATTTTCTAATGATTGCTCCAACATTGGACCTTTTTTCACCAAGCTGCTTGGCAATTTCCCCGTAGCCCTTTCCAGGCTTGTGGAGGTGTACAATTTTGTCTCTAGTGTCTTTGGACAGCTCTTTGGTCTTGGCCATGTTAGTAGTTGGATTCTTACTGATTGTATGGGGTGGACAGGTGTCTTTATGCAGCTAATGACCTCAAACAGGTGCATCTAATTTAGGATAATAAATGGAGTGGAGGTGGACATTTTAAAGGCAGACTAACAGGTCTTTGAGGGTCAGAATTCTAGCTGATAGACAGGTGTTCAAATACTTATTTGCAGCTGTATCATACAAATAAATAGTTAAAAAATCATAAATTGTGATTTCTGGATTTTTTTTTTTGATTATGTCTCTCACAGTGGACATGCACCTACGATGACAAATTCAGACCCCTCCATGATTTCAAAGTGGGAGAACTTGCAAAATAGCAAGGTGTTCAAATACTTATTTTCTGCACTGTAATTTATTTTTATTTTTTTGTAAAAGCACTTTTGTGAATGAAAAGAAAAGAGGCAACTGGTCTGTTGCTTTATTATGTGATCAGGAACATGTGTTAAAACCCTACCACAGTTATTTCCTTTAAGTTGGATCTGAATATAGTGATAAATTAGGTCTAGGCATAGCAAATCACCTACTGTAATGCTCTTTTCTCTCTGTTAGGATACACTATGAATGATATGCTAATGTTGCTGCGTTGTAGTTAAACTTTTTTTGGTGAACTGAAAAATCAAATAAAATGATAATTATTAAAGAAAAAAAATCATGATGCAGTGGCGGATGCGATCGCAGGCACTTGACAAACTAAACCTTGGAAGCGGTTCCTAAAAAAAGGCAGAGGGCAAAAGACTAGTCATTGGTATTGCCTGGGGTCACCTTCCATCTCACATTTCCCCTATTGATGACTTGTTCTGCACTGTTTCTGTTTGGAGGTAGCCATCTTGATATAGGCAGGGCTTTCCTTTCTCATGTATAAACCTCCAGCAAGGAAAACAGTGAGCAGGACAATAGTGACATCATGAAATCTAAATTCAAATCACCTGAGACTACCAATCAGACAACAGTGCCATAGATTGCACACGGTATACTTACAGCTATGAGGTTGTAGGTCCAGGAGTGCCTAGGCACACTCACATTTCAGGAAATACACGGCTATTTTTAAGGAGATATTCCAAAAGAAAAGATCCATTTTCAGGGTACTGTTTAGGCACAGTCTTCTCAGAAATACACTGTACTAGCAATGACAAGTTGGGGAATCATACTGGTTCTAGTAATGATGGTTCATTTTTAGGATTTATGGAGGCAGAGTTAGCAGAGGAACTGGCTTGGTTGAAGCTCAATAAAGCACTGGGTCCTGATGGTATCCATCCCAGAGTTCTAACAGAACGTTGAGGTAGAATTGTTGCACCATTAATGGATATTTTTTGTCAATCTCTTAACAGGAGAAGTTCCCCATGACTGGCGGATAGCTAATAATTTACCTATCCACAAGAAAGGCAGAAGCTGGCAATTACAGGCCAGTGAGTTTAACATCAGTTGTTGCCAAGTTAATGGAATCACTCCGAAAAATAAGAATCGCTGATTGTCTGAGTATATTACCAATATTTTGGACCAGGTTGGTGCTGTGGACATATCAAATCTTGTTTTTAGCAATTTGATACTGTTAAACAAAATGATCCAATTAACAAGTTGTACAAGCTAGGACTCAACCCTGGTTCAGTGGATATGAAATTGGCTAAAGGATAGATACCAGAGTGTGGTTGTAAATGGGGTTCATTTGGAACAGAGACCAGTCAATAGTGGTGTACCACAAAGCTCTTTACTAGGTCCTGTTCTATTTAATCTATATGTAAATTATATAACTAAAGGTTTGTTGGGCAAGATATGCCTTTTTGCTGATACAAAGGTGTGCAATAGGGTTGATATCCCTGGAGGTGTCTGTAACATGGTAAAAGACAACGTTTCTTAATGTAAAATAATGCACCTAAAGAAAAATAATCCTGTGAGAAGGAGCAACATTTTGGGGAACAGTGTTGGCCAGCAATACAGAGAAAGAATATTTGGGGGTACTTATTTCAGATGACTGCAAAATGAGCAAAAAGTGTGGCCAGGCAGTGGGAAAAGTGAATATAATTCTAGGGTGCATCACTGGGGGAGTCACCAGCAGGAGGAAGGAGGTTATGATTCCCCTATATAGATCTTTAGTGAGACCTCATTTAGAATACTGTGTCCAGTTCCTCACTTTGAAATAGATATTAATAGGATAAAACGAGTCCAGAGATGGGAAACAATGTGGTAAAGGGTCTGAGGGACAAAATGTATCAAGAGCGACATCAGGAACTTAATATGCACAGTCTGGACGAAAGAAGGGAAAGGGGAAAGCACAGTCTGGAGGAAATAAGAATAAGGGGAAAGCACAGTCTGGAGGAAAGAAGGGAAAGGGGAAAGCACAGTCTGGAGGAAAGAAGAATAAGGGGAAAGCACAGTCTGGAGGAAAGAAGGGAAAGGGGAAAGCACAGTCTGGAGGTAAGAAGGAAAAAGAAGAAAGCACATTCTGGAGGAAAGAAGGGAAAGGGGAAAGCACATTCTGGAGGAACGAAGGGAAAGGAGAGACATGCTTGAAACCATAAAAAAACATCAAGGGGGTGAATAAGGTTTAAGAGGGCAGTATTTTCAATATAAACCAAGATCAAAAACACAGGGACATGATCTCAAATGAACTGGAGGAAAGTTTAAAATAAAAGCAGAAGTACAGCCAAAGCTTGTTTGGCTGTTCTTCTCCTAGAGATCACATGAGTGCATTTAATTTTTCATTCCTATATCCCATTTTCAACAGAGCAGGCTGAAGTCTGCTCTCTGAACCGGCCACTCCTGCCCCCTCCACAGCCCAGTACTGTGGAGGGGAGCTGTGAAAACAGAGTGATTGGCGGTGTTCGATCGTTCAGTTCTCAATGTTAGAGGCGCCAGGGGACAGAGGCAGCACCTAGTTAAGTATTTATAAAAAAACATACTTCTCTTTTAATCTTCAAAACTATTATTTTACTGAAAGGGTGGTTGATGCTTGGAACAGGCTTCCAGCAGAAGTAGTGAGTAAGTCAACAGTTTTAAACATGGCTGGCACAAGCATACTCAAAAAAAATAAGTTAACGGAAAAAAAATTCAAATATAAAATACACACACACACATATATATATATATATTTTTTATTATTTTTTTTTTATTTTTTTCGATGGACCACTTGGTCTTATTTTTGCCATCACCTATCTGTTTCTCCAATTAACATTTCTCATTTATCTCTATAACCTGGGAAATCTTAACTTTTTTTTTATATCATTTCCACTTTAACTTTCAAGGGTTGCAGACACTGAGAAACATTAGCTGCTTCTGACACTGCGTGTTATGCATCAAAGTTCTTTTAAATGTTGCTTTGTGCTTTTATGCAACTTACATTCTTTCTACAATTTGTCTATGATTTCTCAGCATGCATTCATCTATTCAAGTTTAGTTATTTTTGGTGCACAAGAATTATGTCAAAACTGTTGCTGCTGTCTGAAGCAAAGGTTATATAGCTGAACTCTATAATACAACAAAGCTGACATGGCCCGCTGCATAAAAGTACTTGGTTACACCAAGATAGACAGAAGAAAAACAGCTGTGTATTTTTTAAACAAGACAGAACTAAGTGCATATAGAGTGAAATAAAGGAACCTCAAAGAAAGCACAAATACTCAAGACACTAAAATATAACTCAAATAAATTAAACTATACATGGATAAGTAGGAACAGGCATGAAAAAAAACAGTGGAAAAGTGGAAAATACAACGCTGTTACCCTTAAACGTAAAATAGTAACCAATAACAAGAGACAATTGAAAATAGAGATAAAAAAAAAAAAAATGTGCAGCGCTAAATGAGGCCAGTCTTTAAAAATGAGGCCATGTATGTTAAAGTGAAAAATTTAGTATTATTGTTTTACACTCATAACAACACATGTGCAAACACATAAGTGAATAAACTGAATAGAGGCCACAATGTGATGCAAAGTAAAATAAAATAAGCGCAAAAATGACATCTAAGATATAATGGTAATCCAGGTGAGTGAATAACCTCCTTAGGACAACAGTAGAAGGATGGGTGTGAGGAGTGGATAATGGAAGAAAGCCACCACCAACATAAGGCAGGCTTACCAGAACTGTTGGACTAAACAAGGCATATCCCCAATGAGTCGTTAAGGCTTATGGTGAAGCCACACCAATAGACAGGGACATCCACGTCTGGGGTCCCTAGATGATGCCTCTTTAGATGACTTGCATTAGTACAAGCCTTGCTGATGCCGTTGCGTTAAACTACAAATCTATTTTACAAGCGCTTTTTATCTGCTTAAAATTGGAGTGTTCACAATATTTTTTATAAATAATCTTTGTTATACGGATTTACATTATGTGGAACTTTGTTTTCTTTTTTGGTTGCATCTTGTGAGCCTATGTGAAAGATTCAGCCAACATCTCTTTGAGTTTTCCCTCTCCGTTGTTAAACATCTGAAAGACACCATTCACACTGCCAGTATTTGCAGACGTGGATGTCCCTGTCTACAGGTGTGTCTTTACCATAAGCCTTGATGACTCATTGGGGATATGCCTTGTTGTGTCCAACAGCTTTGGTAAGCCTTCCTTATGTTGGTGGTGGCTTTCTTCCATTATCCACTCTTCACACCTGTCCTTCCACTGATGTCCTAAGGTGGTTACTTACTCACCTGGATTACCAATATATCCTAGTTGTCATTTGTGGGCTTATTTTATTTTACTTTGCATCCTATTGTGAACTTTTTAATTCAGTTTATTCACTTATGTGTTTGCACATGTGTTATTATGAGTGTAAATCAATAATGCTCAATTCTTCAGTTTAACATAAACCCCTTATTTTTAATGACCATCCTCATTTAGTGCAGCACATTTATTTTTTATGAAGAAAAACTATTTTGCATATGGAAATAATAATAGTAAATTAAATAAAATTCCAACAATTCTCTGCATAGGAGACAGCAGAATCCACAAGTCAGTGTCATCAGAAACCAATTGAAATCTAAAGTTCTTTTACAGTTATAGATACATGTGCAATATGCATTGGAGTTAATTTACTAAAACTGGAGATTACAAAATCTGGTGCAGCTGTGCAAGGTAGCCAATCAACTTTTAGCTTCAGCTTATTCAATTCAATTAAACTTTGACAAAAAAAAAATGGAAGCTGATTGGTTTCTCTCCTGAGCTGCACCAGATTTTGCACTCTCCAGTTTCAGTAAATTAACCCCATTGTGTATATACAAGAAATAATGGAAATGATTGCACCCAAGATGTGAGTGCAATAAAGAAATGCCACTAACTGCCAAGCCCCTATGCTGCTTTATGTCATGTCATGTTCAAGAAGAGAATACTGGAACAAATTCACTCAACAGTCTGTATAAAAATAGCAAATATGACAAACAACAAGGCTCTGTAATCTATTTCCACCCAAAACTGTTTTCATGGTGAACTGTATTCCATGGTTGGTCTACAATAATGCATTTACATAGTCTCGCCGGTTTTGTGTCCCTCTAGCAACTTGGAGTCACTGGTATAGCACCCCTTTGGTAATATGGATTTACAGAAATTCCCCTAACTGGTACATTTACCCCCTGGTAATACGGCCTCACTAGTACAATGTCCCTACTAGTATAGTGCGCCTCTGGTACCACGGCCTTACAGGTATCATGCCCCCCACTAGTATAGACCCCCCCCTGGTAACTTGGCCTCACTGCTATAATGCACCTTTAGGGGGCACATTTTGTGTTCGTATATGCGCCTGAGGTTTAAATCTGGCCCCTAATGGATCCCATTTATCTGGAATGGGGTTAGGTTCACAGAACTGCCAATCAACTATTGAGCTTATAAGGCCTATGACTAAAGCCTTATAGGCTGAAACTCGTCAACCATTCCTATTTGCGTTTGTCCACTGTGGCTTGTTAATAAACACTGCAATTTTTTAAGAGCAATGACCGAAGTGCAGATCATCTTTTCTTCATTGCTCTAGTCAGCAAGCGACTGTGGATCGAGCACTTGGGAACCTTGCTTTCAATGTGATGTATGGGGAGCAGCACTGACTTTGTTTATATTCTCAACTATTGATTTGGACCTTTAACTACAAACACCAAGAACATCATCTCTAAAGCTTTCCAAAGACATCAGAGGAAGGTCAGACATACATGTGATCCCTTGAAAGATCTAGTCATAATAAGATTTTATGGATCAATATGAATGTTTACAGCTATGGAACAGAGAAAGCAGAACACATTCGTCAACATCACCTTGGGCAAAGCATTAGCAAGTGGCTGAAAGAAAATTAAAATGTCCAGTCCAAATTTCCTCTGAGATCAGTTGGCTGGTTTTGTGGAACTCAATACATGGACCAATGCCTAAAATAATGTCATGCAATCTTGAAAATATTTTTTTTCTCAGGGTGCACACAACGTCACACTCTTGTGGTGGGAGGACAGCATACATAGAGGGTGCCAAGATTCCTAGATATGTATTATAGAAAGCCACCAAGCCCTACATACACACAGCTCTGTCCTCATATGCCTCTGTCCCCACTCAGTTGTCCAACTCGGCTGGCAACAGAGCAAAAAAGGAATCGGAGGCAGTAAATTCACAGCATGTCTTTATTTACATTCCTGTCTCTGCTAATTAATCACCACAGAAGACTATAAATTAAAATGCCCATGCCCCATTATCATTAAATCCTTCTCTTGAAATTAAAGTTATTTGGGTAATTAGTCTCAATCCAATCTCAGTTTTATACTTTGTATTGTTCGGGTGTGGATTTTACAAGCTAGTGTTATTACAGGAATTTAAATGCTAGCAGGGTGTGTGATGAATACAAATTGTTCTGCTTACTGTGTTGCTGATATACATTTACTTTTTTTAAAGCGATGAATAATACAGGGGATATTATTAAGGAAGGTACGTTTTATAAACAGATCCTAAGAAATAATCTGATGAATAATGGTTTTATAATCTATTTGATGGCTTAAAGGAACAATTCCCTTTTGATAAAAGAATATATCTTTCTAAAAAACTTATTTTTAAAACGAACGCTATTAAAAAATGACCTTTCTGTTTCAGTTTTCAGGAGTCATACTCTATAACTGTCAAAAAAGTGCTTCCCTAATTTACTTACCATCTCTCCCAGACAGCTTAAGGTCAAAAGAAAGTCCTTTGCATGGAATGCAGCAAACCTGGAAATAACCTTAGGTTTATTGCTGTGTAAATATTACACAAATGTAGTACATCTAAAAAGGGTTGTCTGGGTTAGGTGCAGTGTTCCCCATTGCAACACAGGGTGATCACGTGATTAAGGTAAAGGCAGAACTCTTCGTGTGGGTGCTTACCTCAATGACAGACATCAACATACCCGTTTAAAATCCCATCACCTAAGGGGGAGTGGTGTCTCTCTCTATTCTTTTCTTTTATAAATCTACTAGGAATGTGGATCTGTTGATTTGTCTCTAGAAATTATCCAACAGCAAACTATATACCGTATATACTGTGTACTTGTCTCTCTCAAAAGCTCTGAGTGTCATTTCTCTCTGCTGCCTGGTTCCTCGGTTATCAGCATGACTCGGTTCTGACAGCTTTTCCGGACATCAAGAATTAAAATGGTGACACAGGGCTGTGTGAACTGTGAAGACTTGAGATCCTCACCCCTGCTCCAAAAATTTGTTGTGGAAATTTCAAAATGTATTTAAAATGTATTGTCATAGTGTCACCCAGTGTTCGTACTTTCGCAACCCGCTCTAAATAGCTGACTGGGGCAGTCTGAGACTGGTCAAATCCTGTCTGGTAGTAGAAAATGTCCTGATGTTGGAGTGTGATGTTGCGCGGTGTGGGCATATGTCCGCCAACGAGGGACCCTCTGTGCATTAACACGGATGATCGTTGAGGCGAGAATATGCTCACTTTGCAAGAACATTAGTGGTTATAGGTGGATGTGTGCTCTTGTCTCTGCTGTGTCTGATCAGCATGGTCGGGATTTGTAGCGCACAGCTGTAAATAGCCTCCATTCCACCTACAATAATGGTATAATCTGAATATGCGTTATTCTATGGAATGGCGCAAAATAAGGATTCCTATCAGCGGTAAGATGAGAGCTTGTGAGCGTTTTCAGAGTCAGGGAAGGCGTCCATGTTTTAAAAGCAATACGGCTTTGTTTGCTACTAGCATACATGCTTTCCCTGCCCAGACACGTCCATAAGACTTTAACCAGCATCGTATTGTGTTGTATTCATGTATTGTATTCATTGTATTGTGTTTTATTCATTGTATTGCATTGGACATTCTGTTAGAGGAATGCCCTTATATAGTGTTTCCTGCATAAAGGGGACATCCTGTGATGACCACTCCCATGGGGGAGGTGATTAGCTGCTGCAGCGATCACTTCCTGTTTGTGAGAATAAAAGAAGCCATGAGGAGCTGGGCAACCCAGTAATTGCTGGGATGCTGGGATACTGAGCTGAGAACTTACAAGACGGTAGTGTTTGGTTATTGAATGAATGGCAGACCGAATGAATGGTGAGTGAACCTTTTAGCTTAAAGATGGATTATTTCAATAAGATGACGTGTGTGCTTATTAGCACAAGGCAAAATGGCTGTGTGCTCTGCATACAACCGATTTTTCCATGACAAACTAAAGATAAATTGTATGTTCTGTGTGTTTTCAGAATGATCTACAGTTTATATGGCAAAACAACAACTACAACTTATGCAGGAGGATTTGTTTCTTCTCTGTGTATTAGCTAATGCTAGTCACTTCACTGGGTACATGTGAGGGTTTACAACCACTTCCTACAACCTTTCTAGTGTGTGTTCTAACTGTAGAGCAGTGTTTTTCAACTCCAGTCCTCAAGGCACACCAACAGGTCATGTTTTCAGGCTTTCCATTATTTTGCACATGTGATTTGATCAGTTTCACTGCCTTAGTAATCACCACAGCCATTTCATCTGAGGGAAATCCTGAAAACTTGACCTGTTGGTGTGCCTTGAGGACTGGAGTTGAAAAACACTGCTGCAGAGGAATAGGAGTGACTAGAGGAGATGACAGATCGTTGTTCCTTGCTAGTAGAAACACACAATCTCTCTCTCTCTCCTTAGTTTACATAACAGGGATTTGTGTTTACACATACGTACGTCCCTGTTCTGGCAGGTCACATGGGAACGTGTCGACCTGCTGCAAAATAATGACGGCGGCTGGTCGGCAGGCGGTTTATTTGCTCTTAAAGCATACCTGTGTATGCGTTTACTTCCACTTTAAGGCCAACCCGCCCAGCAGCCGCATATACGTGTGCGGCCGTCATCAAGGGGTTAACATAATGACATCACAAATATGCACCATTTGTCAAGTAAACTTGTTTTGATTAAAAAATAGAAGACGAGGACAGATAAATTCTTCCATATCTCTAGGGACAGTTATCTTCCACACAACTCAAGGGGCAGTACCATTTATGCCATACCCAAGTCATCATGCTGTAGGATTTCTACTGGCACATACCGCTACATCACTGCTTTGTAACCAAGTAGCAGTGAAACCTGCTAGAAAACATGGATGTAAAACAAAGTCAGGGGAATGCAGTGGCCAGTTAGGGGTCAGTTGCTGAGAATATACTGTATTGCATTATCATTTATACCTTACTTAAACTCCATCAACATGGTCCATATGCCTGGAACATTTCTTTCCAGTGCCACCTCTTCTGGGAGATAAGCCACCTTTCTAAAGTCTAGTGTTGGATCTTAAAACGCACATAACTAGTAGCTCACATATTTACGCCTACCTAAATCTAGTTCGACTTCATCAAATACAAATTAAAAAAACATAAAAGCCTAATATTTTTAATTTCTTTTGATCGCATGGCTTAATTCTGCTTCACTTAATTTAAAAAAAGAATCTCCAAAAGGCAAACAAGCTTCCTTACATAAAAAGCCTTTAGTAAACATTCATAGAAGTGTACATAAAGGTTCCAGCACTTTGAAGTAAGCTTCCTTACATGTTATAAAAAGCTTTTGGGATTGGCTTTAGTAAACAAAAGCTTTTCATTAAAAAGAAGTGCTAATATAGCCAACATAAAGGTTCAAAAGAATAAGAATTGAATATATTGCAGCTTCCCAATCCTTTTAATGTGATAGCTGCATTTTTTTCCCTTTTTTCTCCTACATTTTTACCTGCCAAATTGCACCAGGAGTAACATGCATTTTTTAGCGTGTTAGTTACAGTCACTTGTGTGCAAACGTAACATGTTTTTTAGCAGTTACAGTCAGTGGCGTATCTAGGGTATGGCAGCCATGGCAAGTGCCATGGGCGCCATTTGAAAGGGGCGTTGTTGAGTGGCTGGGCAGCAAGGCATTTACCAGGGTCTCTTCCTCCCTCCTCCCAAGCATAGGCAGGATCTCCTTTTCAACACCTTTGCTAATGGACAATGGCAGCGATATCGCTTGTTGCGTTTAGCCACAGTCCTCCCCTGTTCTCCCAGGCTCTCCCATTTTAACTGGTCAGATTGGCAGAGCACAAAGAAGAAGGAACATCAGATTCTCCCTCTCCTCTGTGAAAACCGAGGCCTTAAGTGATGGAGATTTCATCACTTCCAGTATTGGTTCTGCATTTACCTGGCCTTGGAGGGCAGAGGAGGCATCAGGGGTCTAATAAACTCCAGATTTCTCCATAAAGAGGATATGTCACTACCAAAGGTATCACAAGGGATGATAAATATCACTATTTGTTTTAGCTGTTTTTTCTTGTTAAGGTTATCTGAAAGATGGGTTTCAAATGTTTCGACAGGGGCGCAGTTTCAGTGCTTGCCATAGGCGCCACTTACACTAGATACGCCTCTGGTTACAGTAACTTTTTTTTTACATAAATAGTTAAAAGCTGATCATTGCAAGCATCCCTGTCAGTGTTAACCCCTTGTGGACCATATACTGTATATACTCGAGTATAAGCCAAGTTTTTCAGCCCTTTTTTAGGACTGAAAATACACCCCTCGGCTTATACTTGAGTCAGTGTACCTGAAAATCTTCTTAGACTGCATCCATTGTTTAAATATCGCGGCTTCCTCCTGGTCCCGTTTCGTGATAGGCGATTCCAGCAAGCAGTGAGTGAGTGTTCCATCTATCACGGAGGTCCTCTCATTCTCGGACTCCTTTCCCAGCAGGCACTGTGTTCAGTGTTCCGCCTATCATGGACGTTCTCTTGTCCGAGGATGAAAAGACGTCCGTGATTGGCGAAACACTGAACACAGTGCCTGCTGGAAAAAGGAGTCCAGGAATGAGAGGACCTCCGTGATAGGCGCAACACTCAACAAAGTGTTTGCTGGAAACGCCTATCACGGAACAAGACCAGGAGGAAGCCACGATATTTAAACAATGGACGCTCGCAGTCTAAGAAGAATTTCAGGTACAATGACTCGGGCACAGGGAGGCCGCAATGGACACAGTGAGGTGGTAATGGGCACAGTAAGGTGGCAATGGGCACAGTAAGGTTGGGCACAGTGAGTTGCAATGTGCACACTAAGCTGACCATGGGCACAGTGAGGCTGCAAATAGGCATTGTTGACCCTATTTTCCGCTTACAGTAGCTGCTGCATTTCCCCCCTAGGCTTATACTCGAGTTAATACATTTTCCCAGTTTATTGGGGTAATATTAGGTACCTCAGTTTATACTTGGGTCGGCTTATACTTGAGTATATGCGGTACTATATATACATATACATACATGTATACAGTGGCAAGGTGGCCCACCTGACAGGATCATGTAACTTTACGTAATCCTGCACTTCCGAGTCTGGGTCAGCGGGAGCCAATGTCAATGTCTGCTGGGACCCACTGATTGTTCTGAACAAAGACAGAACGGCAGCCTGCCCATGTAAACAAGGCAGATTGCAGTTCTGTGAGAAGGGAAGGTTATGATCTTGTGGTCCTGCGAAGCCCAGGGGCTTCAGCTGCTGTCTCTCTTATCATTGGACAGATTGATAGCAGCAGGGGCCATTGGCTCAAACTGGGTGACACAGGAGCGGAGACAAGGCTGAGTCCTGCAGTCTGTGTCAATGGATGCAGCAGTGGGACTTGGGAGTGCACCCGCAGGGGTGCCCCAAGGAAAAGTGTCTCTCCTTGGGGGCACCCGATGTGCTGCTCTGTGCAAAAATCTTGCACAGAGCAGGTAAGTATAATATGTTTGTTATTTTTAAGAAAATTTAAAAAAAAAAGCGAACAATCACTTAAAGCAAACACTACATCTAAGAATTGGTAAAATGCAATAAAATAAATGTTTGTTTTTGGGTTTAACAGTGCCTTAAATTTAAGAATAAGAACTTTAAGTTGACAATGAAAATCAAAATAATGCCAGGAGTGAATAGGAATTATGTATAGCTCTAGCTCTGGATTTACTACAATTAGAGAGAGTGAAAAATCTGGTGCAGCTCAGCATAGAAAAGTAAAGGGGGGGGAGTTGCAGTAGTCGAGCAGAGAGATGACCAGGAAGTGAACTAGGAGCTTTGTAGCATTAGGAAGGGGCGTATTTAGGAGATGTCGCGGAGGTTGGAACAGCAAGATTTGGAAAGCGCTTGGACATGGGGCCGAAAGGAAAGTTTCTTTTTTTTTTCTCTCACAAAAAAAAGAACAGCCACAATGGCCATTAGTGGCCTCTTTGGAAGTAGGATGGTGTGGTCATTTCCCCCCTTTTTTTTTTTTTCTCTCTTCGCACCCTATTTTTTTTCCTTTGGTTCCTCTCTTTCGGGGTATAGAAGGACACAGTAGGAGAGCACAAGATTTAAGCAGAAGGAATGGAGTGTGTAGGGACAGAGCAGACATACCTTACCGTAGTTAGGGGTGAGGTGGAGGAGGGGAGGTGAACTATAATTTTTTTTGGGGGGGGGGTAGATTAATTGATACGTTTTTGATAAAACAATTCAGTCTATTTTTTCACTGCAATGTTTATTTGTCTAGTATGTAAATGAGATATACAATTTTGTATGGAATGTTGTTAATAATAAAAAAAAAATGTTGATTATAAAAAAAAAAAAAACACCTAGAACTGTGGCATGTGGGGACAGGCTGATAGCAGTGCTATTGATCTTGACAGAGAAATCAGGGGAAGAGGCACGTGGGGGAAGGAAATATCATGAGCTCACTTTTGGATAGATTGAGTTTGAGGAAGTGGCGTGACATCCAGGTCAAGGCATCCAGGCTTATCATAGTTACAGCATCAGCAGTACATTGCATGGTTTCACATGTCCCTTGCATGTATGTATATATGTAAGCGGAAAACTGGGAAAATAAAGTAATTGTACAGAGATCAGATCAGAGGTTGACAGGGCAGAGTGGGCTTCATTAGAATTCCCGCTCTAATCATACTGGGCAGGCAAGCATAGAAAAAAAAATGCACTCCTTGTTAACACATCATCATTAATGCTGTGAATCCTCCATCCAGTTTTAAAGGGATGTAGACAGGCACAAGAAAACAGAGCAATTAAATTGTAATGTACATAGAGCTGTGTGTTCCACCATCTCAGTGATTAAACAAAGTAGAAAAGTAAGTATTTACCCGAGAGAGAAGCTGGCAAAAGAGCACAGTCCTTGAAACTGCAGTTGGATAAAGCACAGGAACATTAGAACTGCAGTTTCCATCATGCTCCTGGTGAAGGAATTTTTTTTTAACTGCATATAATGAGAGAAATGTATCAAACACCGGCATAGAGTGACAGTGCAATAGATGGGCCAGGTGCATTCCAGTCTTTCTACCGTCTATAATTTAACACTAACAGTGTCATTTTTCAGTTTGTTTGCGCCGATCTGTAAGGCTGCGCTATATACCATGATTTGTGATGCTGGGGCTATATACTCTGTTCTGTGAGGCTGGGGCTATATACTCTGTCTTGTGAGGCTGGGGCTATATACTCTTGTCCTGTGATGCTGGGGCTATATACTCTTGTCCTGTGATGCTGGGGCTATATACTCTTGTCCTGTGATGCTGGGGCTATATACTCTTGTCCTGTGAGGCTGGGGCTATATACTCCTGTGAGGCTGGGGCTATATACTCTTGTCCTGTGAGGCTGGGGCTATATACTCTGTCCTGTGAGGCTGGGGCTATATACTCTCTTGTCCTGTGATGCTGGGGCTATATACTCTGCTGCTGGGGCTATATACTCTTGTCCTGTGATGCTGGGGCTATATACTCTTGTCCTGTGATGCTGGGGCTATATACTCTTGTCCTGTGATGCTGGGGCTATATACTCCTGTCCTGTGATGCTGGGGCTATATACTCTTGTCCTGTGGATGCTGTGGGTATATACTCTTGTCCTGTGATGCTGGGGCCATATACTCTTGTCCTGTGATGCAGGGGCTATATACTCTTGTACTGTGGATGCTGTGGGTATATACTCTTGTCCTGTGATGCTGGGGCCATATACTCTTGTCCTGTGATGCTGGGGCCATATACTCCTGACACTATGAGTTGAAGCAAGTGACAAAGAGGTGTGGCTTATGGGAAAATGGGGGGGTCAACGTGGAGGGGCGTGGTCTTGCGCCCCCATCCTAAAACTTTACCAGCCGCCACTGCTTTCTACACACAGATATGGCTTGTCATCCCCTCACTGCTGTATGTTAGTTTATTACCACCATCCAACAAGCAATTACAAAGCATTTAAAAGTTCCTAGCTTAAATGCTCGATGTGATCTACTGCTCTAGTGCAGTGTTTTTCAACTCCAGTCCTCAAAGCACACCAACAGGTCATGTTTTCAGGCTTTCCATTATTTTGCACAGGTGATTTGATCAGTTTCACTGCCTTAGTAATTCCCACAGCCATTGCATCTGAGGGAAATCCTGAAAACTTGACCTGTTGGTGTGCTTGAGGACTGGAGTTGAAAAACACTGCTCTAGTGTGTGATGTATGTATAACAGGTCTGGTAGGTTAATGGGCTATGCTGTTTGTATGTGTTTACTAAATGCTTGAGAAATAACTATAGAACCCTAGATAGACTCCTGTCAAAGTTATTGTCAGGAATCCCATTATAGTTATTGGTATTCATAAGAATCGATCCTCTTTCTGAGCATGACAATTATGAACAATGCATGCATGCATGTTAAATGATCACTCACCCGGACAAATTAGTCTGTGAAAATAGTAATATGCTAGAAATATGGAGACTGATGCCCTGGAACAGGATGTAGATGTTAAGTCAGGGATCCTAATCTGCACACTGGTTTCAGTTAACAATAGCAGATTCTACAATTCCTCAGTAAAGATTGTGTTAAACCGCTTGCCGACCAGTCGCTGTCATTATACAGCGGCAGGGCGGCTCTACTGTGCAAACTGCCATAGGTGTATGTCCGCCTTTGCATTGAACATGGCGAGTGCGCACATGCCCACCGCGGGAGCGTGCCCGTGGGTCCGGCAGACTGGATGTCTGCCGACGACCCGCTGTCATTATACTGCGGCAGGTTGACTTTACTGTGCAAACCGCGGGTTCCGGCAGACTTGGTATACAGAGGCAGAATGGGGAACTGCCTATGTAAACAAGGCAATTCCCTGTTCTGCCCGATGACATGTCAGAAATCTTCTTTTTCCAGTGATCGGGAACAGCGGTCTCCGTCATGTCCCTGGTAGCCCATCCCCCTACAGTTAGAACACACCCAGGAAACACACTTAAACCCTTGATCGCTCCCTTCTCTGCCAGTGTAATTTTTACATTCATCAGTGCCTTTTTATAGCACTGATCAATGTAATAATGTCACTGGTCTCAAAAAGTGTCATTTGGAACCAGATTTGTCCACCGCAATGTTGCAGTACCAAAAAAAAAAACACGCAGACTGCCGCCATTACCAGTAAAAACAGAAAATAAAAGTCCCTAAATGAATCCCATAGTTTGTAGATGCGATAACTT
Source organism: Rana kukunoris (assembly GCA_029574335.1). Classification (NCBI taxonomy): domain Eukaryota; kingdom Metazoa; phylum Chordata; class Amphibia; order Anura; family Ranidae; genus Rana; species Rana kukunoris. Next base: position 22,777,053 of record CM056060.1, on the reverse strand, counting down.
TTGCGCAAACCAATCAACATATGCCTTTGTTTTACCAAAAATATGTAGAAGAATATATATATAGGCCTAAACTAATGAAAAAAAAATATTTTTTTATTTTTTTGGGGGGGGGGGGGGGGTGTTAGCATACAAGGTTTGTATTATATGAGCAACATCTACTAAATGTCATTGCTGTGTGCCTATTACATTATATGATCACTAGATGGCAGTGTTACGTTTGCTAGTTCATGTTTTGTCTATGTACAAGAAGTAATAATAAAGTTCAGTTCCTGTTTCCACGACCTACAGACTGTCTGCCTGTAATTTGTTTAGCTCCAAAAGTTTATGTCTAACAGGTTATGGGCCCAGAGCATGTTACAGAAGCCCAGGATATAATACAGATTACCCCTGGATATAGCCAGATACAGTGAGCTAGAGCAATTCAGTGCAGAAGACAGCAACAGAAAGACAAACAGCAGTAATGGCAGCTGCCATCCCCTCAGCAAAGTTCTCCATTGCAAATCTGACAAATCAGAACTACCAATCTTGGAAATTCAAGATGAAAATGCTGCTTATAAGAGAAGGTACGTGGAAATGCATAAATGAACAAAGACCTGCACAGCCCACAGAGGAGTGGTTAGACAGAGATCAGAAGGCGCAAAGCACAATCTCCCTGTGCATAGATGATGATCAAATCATACATATATGTAACTGTCAAACTTCTAAAGACATGTGGGAAGAGTTACAGAAAGCACATGAAAGAGTTAATCTCAGCAATAAACTGTATTTAATCAGAAAGCTCTATCAGACTAAGCTACAGAAAGACCAGGACATGCAGGACTATATAAGACAGACCTTAGAGATGGTGGAGAGACTGCGAGGGATTGGAGAAGAGATGAAAGATTTCCATGTTGCAGCGCTATTATTAAGTGGACTTCCTGAAAGTTATGAGACACTTTTTCACAGCACTAGATGCACGTCCAGATGATGATCTGACACTGGAATATGTTAAAGGCAAGCTTGTGGATGAATACAAGCGCAAAACTGAAAGCATGAGTACTGTGAGTGTGTGTGTTCAGAGACGGCTTTAAAGACAAGATACAAAAATAAACACAGTAACGTGCAGCTAGAAAAGCGGGAATGCTTTGTGTGCAAGAAACCAGGACATCTAAAAGCAGATTGTAGAATCTGGAAAGCTAGAATGCAAAAACAAAGTGCATTCCAACAAGCTAAGAATGTCATAGAAACAAAGGAATATGCATTCGGATCCAAAAATTGTGTCACCACTGTGCAAGCATGGTGTGTGGACTCAGGCGCTACAAGTCACATGACAAATAACCGAAGTTTCTTCGCTCAGCTTGATGAAAGCAAAACAGAAGGGATAACTACAGCTAATGGACAACTCATGAAATCAGTGGGAATAGGAGATGGCTTTCTATACTGTCCTATCTCTCCAGATATCACTAAAAAGATCCATATGAGGAATGTTCTGTATGTGCCAGATCTTGAAAGCAACCTTTTGTCAGTAAAGAAACTCACTAACCAAGGCAATGTAGTCACATTTCAGGGTGACAGTTGTATCATAACAAAAGGGGATTGCTTGCTTGCAAAGGCTAAAATCATAGATGAACTATATCAGTTGAACTGCAGTGAAATGGTTAAAATAGCCAAAGAGGATAAACATTCAAACTGCATCCACACTTGGCACAGACGATTGGGGCACAGAAATTCTGATACAATAAAGAAAATAGTTGAGAATAACTATGCAAGTGGTATTAAGATTAATCCATGTGATCACACAATGATTTGTACCAGCTGTATTTAAGGAAAAATGGCAAGGACACCTTTTCCCAAGCAGACCAACAGCAAAGTTCAAAAACCTCTGGACTTAATACATTCAGATCTTTGTGGTCCAATGAAAACTATGACTCCAGGAAAGAAAAAGTACTTCCTGACCTTCATTGATGAATACTCCAGATATACCACAGTATTTCTACTTCACAATAAGGATGAAGTGCCAGAGAAATTAGAAGAGTATCTCGCTCAAGTAAATAATATTTTTGGCAGAATGCCCAGAGTACTACGAACAGACAATGGCTCAGAATATACAAGTGGTAAAACACAAGCCATTCTCCGGAAGCATGGAATTATGTTCCAGACAACAGTTCCATATAACCCGGAGCAAAATGGAGTTGCAGAGAGAATGAACCGCACACTGTGTGAAAGTGGGAGGAGCATGCTATTTGATGCTGATATGCATACTACATTCTGGGGAGAAGCTATCACAACTGCATGTTATCTTCAAAATCGTTTGCCGGGAAAAGCAACAACAAAAACTCCATATGAACTATGGAACAAAAAGAAACCAGATTTAAGACACATCAGAATTTTTGGAAGTAAAGCCTATGTACACATTCCAAAAGAAAAACGCACAAAATGGGATGCATGTGCAAAAGAAGGTGTACTTGTGGGGTACAGTGAATCTCAAAAAGGATACAGGATTTTACATCAAGACACGAACAAGGTAACAGTCAGCAGAAGTGTGATTATTGATGAAACCTCTATGTGCTCAAAGTTTGAACAACAGACACAAACTATTCAAACTGAGAAAGAATCAACATCAGTCACTCAAGAAAATAAGGAAAGTGATACAGAAATAGAAATTACTGCAGAAGAATCAAAACCTGAATCTGAACCAGAAATACCTTCAGTCAGAAGATCAACCAGAATCAATAAAGGTGTTCCAGCTGAACGTTTATCTTACATAGCTCGCAGAGCTGTTCAAACTGAACCAGGTTCATGGAAAGAGATGCAGAAACTGCCAATGCATGAGAAACAAGTATATGAATAAAGCCGCTGATAAGAAATGATCACTCGACTCGAAGATCTCCAGACATGGACACTTTCAGAGCTACCTCAAGGTAAACATGCCATAGGATGTAAATGGGTTTTTAAAAACCAAATGTAACTCTGAAGGGAAAGTCTGTCGGTACAAGGCAAGGCTGGTTGCTAAAGGTTACTCACAGAGTTCGGTGAGGACTATGATGCTACTTTTGCTCCAGTTGCTAAACAAAGTACTTTCAGAACACTAATGACAGTGGCTGCCATGCGTACAATGATTGTGAAACATCACGATATTAAGACAGCTTTTCTTAATGGTGATATTGAAGAAGAATTTACATGTCACACAGCCAGAAGGATATTTGAAAAAGGGACAAGAGCATCTTGTCTGCAAGTTGAATAAATCTCTTTATGGCCTTAAACAATCAGCTCGAGCATGGAACCTGAAGATTAATCAAGTTCTACTAAATGAAGGATTTACAAGAAGCAAAGCTGATCCGTGCCTATACGCTAAACAAGTAGACACTGAGTGGATGTATCTGCTAATTTATGTTGATGACCTGATCATTGCTCACAAAAAATAACAATGAAATTGCAAAATTAACAGGATACTCAACAAGCACTTTGAAACTAAAGACCTAGGTGAAGTGACATATTATCTTGGAATTGACATCCAGCGTGAGAAAGATGGAAGTTTCCTGTTGAATCAGAGTGCAAAAATTGAATCTATTCTTCAGCAATTCAACATGACAGAGGCAAAAGGAGCAAGCACACCTATGGACACAGCCTATCCAAAGTTAGAAGGAGAAGATGATCTTCTCACATCCAATGAACAATACAGACAAGCAGTGGGGGCACTTCTCTACATCGCAACCACTACACGTCCAGACATTGCAGCCAGCATGTCTCTTATTTGCAGGCGAGTTGATAAACCACGTCTAAGAGATTGGAATGCAATCAAAAGAGTTATGAGATATCTGAAACTCCGATTGGGCAGGTGATCACAGCACACGCAAATCCACAAGTGGTTACTTATTAAAATTGGGAGACAGTCCTATATCATGGTCCAGCAAGAAACAGATGTCAGTGGCATTGTCCTCTACAGAAGCTGAATACATATCTGCAGCTTATGCCAGTCAAGAAGTTGTGTGGTTACAACAATTACTCAAGGATCTTGGAGAAGCAACATCAGAACCTACAGTCTTATTTGAGGATAATCAGGGTTGCATTAAGCTTGCAACAAGTGAGAAGATTAATGGAAGAACCAAGCACATCGATGTCAGACATCATTACATTCATGACTTAGTTGATCAGAAAGTGATTGAACTTGTGTATTGTGAAACGGAAAAAATGATTGCTGATGTTTTGACAAAACCACTAGCTAGAAACAGATTTGTTGATCTTAGATCAGAAATGGGATTGACATAGATAGTAGTTGTTGAGTGGGGGTGTTAGCATACACGGTTTGTATTATATGAGCAACATCTACTAAATGTCATTGCTGTGTGCCTATTACATTATATGATCACTAGATGGCAGTGTTACGTTTGCTAGTTCATGTTTTGTCTATGTACAAGAAGTAATAATAAAGTTCAGTTCCTGTTTCCACGACCTACAGACTGTCTGCCTGTAATTTGTTTAGCTCCAAAAGTTTATGTCTAACAGGGGGGGATATGTATTCTAGCAGAAAGTAAAAAAATAAATAAAAAAAAAAGTGTTTTATGGAAAATGTGGCAAATGTTTACTATACATCTTTCATTTTTAGCAAACAAAATGTCATCCAGTTATGGTGCAAAACAGTTTAAAAGTATATCCAATTAAAAAAAAATATATATATTGCATCCTTTCAGTCCTCAGATGTGATATCTATTCTTCTTTTTTATCTTTCTGGCCTTTTTTCCTCTTTATTTTCACCAGGTAATCCCTATGACCAACACACTTTCCTAAAGTGGCTACATTCATTCCACTGTATCTATGGAGAAAACCATGGTTGTTTGAACTTTACAAATTTCTTCCTTCCATTACATGTGGGGGATCGGGGGATTAGTAGTATAGTGGGCGCAGTAATTTACAGAAGGATACAAACATTATAGTACTTGTGCATTCAGTTCAGCTAACAGTAATGGACAAGAACACTGCATTCCCAGCAAGATCAGAAAATGATTTTGCTGTACTTCTGCAGCCTCAGTGTGTAGAAAATGCAATTGTATTTGTTTATGGGGCTTATGTTGTTTTTGGTTAAGTTTTTATTTTTATTTTTTTACACTTCCCCTTCTTGTGAGGTCATTTCCTTTTCCTGTGTGTGAGCTTTGGTAATCTTTCCACATACAAGACACACTGGGGCTAGGAAAAACGAATACTCCCTTTTGACCGCAAAACATTCTATATTAAAGAAATTGTAAAGAAAAAATGTTTTCACCTTAATGCAATCTATGCATTAAGGTGAAAAAAACATCTGATGATGTCGCCCCCCCCGAGCCCCGGTTTTACTTACCTGAGCCCTCGAAAGTCCCGCGCTCGGTCCCGAGATCCTCTTCGCTGCTCAGCCTGGCCGCTGATTGGCTAGAGCAGATGGTTTGAGAGCAGCGCAGCCATTAACTGGCGCTGCTGTCAATCACATCCAGTGATGCGGCACACCGAGGGGCGGGGCCGAGTGATACAGTGAGCGGCTATGGCCGCTCGCTGTATCACGGGAGTGCGCCCACAAGGACTCACCACTATGCGAGCTCTCTCGCATGACTGTGGCGAGTTCTTGCGGGGAGGACCGGAGACAGCCACCAAGGGAGCCTAGAAGACGTGGATCGGGGCCACTCTGTGCAAAACGAACTGCACAGTGGAGGTAAGTATAACATGTTTGTTATTTTAAAGATTTTTTTTTTCTTATAGTAACCCTTTAGAGCATTGTATTGTATTGCCTCAGTGTTCTGCATGGGCCAGTTGCATCTGGGGCGCACTACGTAGAGGGTGAACGGTTTAGGAGTGCGCTATGTACAGAGAGCAGAGTTTAGGGGTGCACTACGTACAGAGTGCAGGGTTCAGGAGTGTATTCTGTACAGAATTCAGGGTTCAGGGGTGTCCTGTGTACAAAGTGCAGGGTTTGCAATCTAAAGCGAAACCCCCCTCCCCCAAAGCAACGTTCTCTCCTACATTGCCCAGGTCTACTTCCTCTCTGTGTAGGTGGTGTGCCTTGCAGGAGATTGTTTCTCACTCTCTGTAGACTCTTCCCCGCCGTGAGCATGTGCAGGGATTGTTACATCCGAGAGCTGCTAAGCAAAGCTTTCTGTTGTAAACACAAAAGGCTTCTGTGTTTACCAGTGGCAGCGGGTAGCAGGAGCGAAGAGTGAGAGTCGGAAGTGGTGGCAGAGGAGTTTCGCCATGTTTCGGATGCAAAACTGGGTGCAAGGGCTACTGGACAAGGCCTGGAGGGCCGAATTCGGCCTTTGGGTCTTGTGTTTGACATAGGTGCAATAAGACATTCATGGATCACAAGTGTTTGGCGAGTTCTGCTATCTGATGAAGATTGTCCGTGGTAAGTGTCTCTGCTATCTTCGGGCCAGGGGCAGGGGTCTCAGGAGGGGGATGGTCACCATTATAACAATTGGATTCAGAATATTACTTACTAAAAAATGTTCTTGGCCCTAAACATTTTTAAATGAATGCAGCCACCGGATCGAAGGACAGATAAGCTGCAATATATACATTTTTTTGTAGGTTCAGATCCACTTGATAATACGCTTAGTCATGTTAGGCTGAAATAGGCAACAAAACCATAATCCATTGAACGATATATTTATTGATATTTGGATATTATCAAATAAAAGGCAATGCCATTATAATAGCCAATTTCTATTCCAACATGTGCCACCTCTCTCTTGGCATACTGACCTGAAAATGCCATACCATGTTTATTTATAAATGGTCCTTTATCACTTTGCAATGTTACAGTCATGAAAGTAGCAATTAGCTGCTGCTAATCCAATCAATGCTAGAGAAAGCGTACATCAGTAAATGGCTCCCTATCTGTCTTTGTCCCTAATCTGTACCTCACACCGCAGTGTTATTTTCAAAAATCGCAGATCCCTCCATTTGTTTTGCAGCTTGAGCCTGAAGAAGCAGCTGGTGGCATTTGCAAATATTTACATGGACTTGTATACAAGTTTGTATTTTTTATCTCTCTAGATTAATTGCAAACATTTGGGACTGGCGTTTTTTTTTTTGTAAGAGACCGTTACTTTTCAGAGGTTTGCGAGATTGTGATAAGGTTTAGAGAGTTTACATATCTCTGGTAGTAGGTATGTAGCTGCGCCCACCACTTAAGCAATAAGGCAAGGTGAAGGCAACATGGTTGATCTACTAAAGGTGTTTAGAGAAGTTTTGCTTAGTTTAGTTTCATGTTTTCCCTACATGTAATTGGGCAGGTAAGTGAACAATTCCTTGCAAAGTTCACTTTGCTTAGAGAACTTTTTCTATTTATATAATACATGTTCCACATCGTCTCACACCATTTCTGGACCATGGTCAGACTAACCTGGGCATGTGTCCCTGTGCCCATACTTCCTTAAACATACATACAACTAGGTGCCTCATTAGCTGTCTGCCATACAGTTTGTCCGGATGCCAGCAGGGGGACTGGATGATGCACCTGTGAGTTATGCCCTCAGCTAAACTCTGGAGTACTGTACACCAGGTTAAATGTGCAGTGTGAATGGAGCCTTATAGGGGTATAAGATAGTGATAGGGAACATCATTGATAGTGATATGGAAAATAAAGAGCACAGAAAAAGACACCCGTCGTGGACATTCCGTTACTACAACTTTCACCAAACACCCCTAGACATCGGAGAAACACAAGGTAAGATGCCGCCCAAAACAAACCAGCAGCTCCTTCGGGGGTAGTGCTACACATTTTAGAATGGGGTGCTTTGAAATTGTGCAGAATTGTAAAGGGTGACATGACTCATAGGTTGATAAACACTGTTTTAGAGCAAGAATATACTGCATTATCCAACAGTAGAACTGATGGTGACAGCACGGGGTGGATCTAAGACAACAAAACATCTCAGCTTTGTACCACGGAAGGGGTATACCCTCAATTATACATCGCAGGTGATCTTTGTACTGTACTGACAGATATGTATGCCTGTGCATATATTTAATGAGAATTGTTAAGCTCTAACAGATTTATCTGAATACATAAAATGCCAATGAATAATTCTAATATCAAGCTTTTCACAGAAGATCAGACTGTATTGTAAATCCAGCTGTTTGAATACACACACGTTTTGTGTGATCAATGCAGGTTTAGGGATTGAAATCCAACACAGCCTGCAGAGCCTGTCAGGAAGATTCAGTAAGCAGTCTTTCATATTACGTTAACATGATTCCCACCTGCCGCTCCCACCAAATGCCCCCTTCCAGGCTGTGTCTTCACTACCTGCTTAATGCAATCTTACTAATTAGATTTATTGCTAAACCCACTTGTTTCTACCCCCCCTCCATCTGCCCGGCTTCCTTCGTAGATGGAGACAGCAGTTCATGCAAGATCTCCCTATGATGTACAATGTCTGCCTGGCCTGGGTCACGTTTGCCGACGCAGAAATTAGGTATACGCCGAAAGCTGCAAAGCGCTCTTATAAAATAAAGCGACTTCTAATACCTACTTGTAAGTTTACAAAGCCTTCCAAGTCACACAGATCTCTTGTAGCATAGACTCAAAAAAACTTAACAGGTCTCGTGAATATGTACAGTATAAAGCCTATTTCAATATTTCTGATTTTCTTCATTTGTACAGAGATTTTCTGGAGTTCACAAATTCAACATCTCTGTACTCATATGAAGAAAAAAAAAATTCTATTGCAGTCAAGCTTTAAAGGTTCTACAAAGGCTGCCATTTTTGGGAAAGCCTACAGCTGTCATAAGTGGCAAGATTTCTTCAAGCAAAGAGACTGGACATGGGATGAGATAATTATGTATTATAAAGGTTAACAGATTTTACAGTAAGCTAGAAATTCCCTGAGATGAAAAGAATATTCACAAATGTGAATTACCTCCATAGTAGCAGCTTGGGTGTCTGTGGGACGAGAAGGTTCCAGATGTGGACTATCAGTATTAGCTTAATGGATAACTGCACTTTTAGCTTCTTTAAACAGCCTCACCCCCTACAAAAAAAAGACAAAATTGAAGGCGGGCACACCTAGTGCATTAAAGGGGCTGTAAAGGTTTGTTTTTAATTTTCTAAATAGGTTCCTTCGATTTCCCTTCTAAATGTTTTTTTTACCTTTGTCTGAACTTCTCATTTCCTGTTCCTCCTCAGTAAGCGTGCCCCCATCATCCAAACCGTTCTGGCTGGGGGTTAGTCAGTGTGCTCGCCCTCTCCCTTGGGAAAACATCCCTGCGGGGAGACACTGTGTTCAGTGTCTCCCTGCAGTGAGGTAGTCCCAAGGGAGGGGGCGAGCACACTGACTAACCCCCAGCCAGAACGGCTCGGATGATGGGGACATTCAACGCGCATTCAATTGACAGCTGCCTTTGGTGCAAGCACAGAAAGAAAAATACTGGTTGACTAATCAACTGTGTCAGTGGGCACCAGCGAAAAAGTCTATGCTGACTGGGTACTGGTAGTATAGTTGGGTAGTAATTGTGTTGTCTTTCAACAGCACAGGTGGTTCTCCAACACAACAGGTAATGGTGGTGGTACACCAAAGTGAAAAACACTGTCTTCATGAAGCAATGGCATTTCTTACACATATAGATAATATGTGATGCCCAAAAAAGTAACAGTCACAAGGGCTACATTTCTAAAACTGGATAACTCAGAATCTGGTGCAGCTGTGCACGGTAGCCAGGCAGCTTCTACCTTCAACTTTTTCAATTAAGCTTTAACAAAAAAGTCTGGACGCAGATTGGTTCCTAAGTAAAGCTGTACCAGATTTTGGTCTTTACAGTTTTAGCCAATCAACCCCACTTGCACTTAGTAGTTGATTTATTAAAGGCAAATAGGCTGCTCACTTTGAAAGCGAAGTTGCACTGTGCATGGGAATTTTTATCAGGAGCTTAGTTAATGTAGTGAAATTCCACTTTACAAATAATAACCAATCAAGTGCAAGGAAAATAAAAAAAACAGCATTTTTTCTTGGACAAGATTGGACGATGGAAGTCAGCAGAGCTTCAGCTCATTCATTGAGCTCTGGGAAAAATTATAATTAAAAAAAATTCAACTTACAAAGTGAACAGCCGCTTTGTCTTTAGTAAATCAATCAATTTAAAGTTGAACTAAAGGCAAAAGTTTTATTTTTATTTTGAATAGAGTAGACAATTGTTTTCCCATCTATGTTCCACTGAGGCAATTTACCTTCATGTTTTGTCTGAGGCCGCGTACACACGTCCGAGAACCTTGTAGGGCTAAAGTCATCGTTCCGCCCGTCGAGGTTCTCGATGAGCGGTCGAAAAGGTCGTCGAGCCAAATTTCCTCATTGAACAACGAGGAAATAGAGAACATGCTCTCTATTTTGGCTCGACGAGCTTCCCAACGGTTTGCTCGTCGAACGTGTACACACGACCGGTTTTCTCGGCAGAATACGTCTCCCAGCGAGCTTCTCGCTGGATTCTGCCGAGAAACTCGGTCGTGTGTACGGGGCCTCATAGGGGGAGATTTATAAAAACAGGAGCACTCAGAATCTGGGCAGCTGTGCTCGGCAGCCAATCAGCTAACTTCAGCTTATTTAGTTAAGCTTTGACAATAATACCTGAAAGCTGGTTTCTATGCAGACTTGCACCAGTGCACGCTCCAGTTTTAGTAAATCTCCCCCATAGCCACAGCAGGTAGTAAGAGGAATTCACTCCAAAGTTAGGGACTCTCTGGTTGACCATATTGGAAGATTTCCCTTCTACTTCTGTTCTGAGGACTTCCCAACATTTTGAATTTTCTTTCACTTATACTCTCAGTGGTGATGACAAACAGGGCTACTAGAGGGGGTGAATCTCCTCAACAACGGTACAGGCAGCAATAAAAGTCTGACAATGGTTCTAATCCTCCTCTCAAAAGATGTCCTTAGACCCAAGTCCTCCACTTATCCTTCAGTTTTGACTAAAATCAACAACCTTCAAATCTAACGCTAAGCCCTGTACACATGGGCCAGAATCTCGTCAGGAAAAAAACCCTTGTTTTTCCTGATGAGATTCTTGACAAGTATCTCTTGCCACCCGAGTGTACAGACACTCCTTTCAAAAGAACCACGGTTCTTTTGAAAGGCAAGAACGCGGTAACGTCATCGCGTATGACGAGCATGAGCTTGTCACATTCGATGCAGTCGCCGCCACCTTGCTGCACCCTACCTATGCCTAGGAAACTACCGCGCATGCTTCAAAGTCATTTTTAGCATGCAAGGGTTTCCACGGGCGACAGGTAAGTATACACTGCCGAGAATCACGATGAGAAAATAGAGAGCAGGTTCTCTATTTTTCTCGTCAAGATTTTAAGCAGTTTTCTTGATGAGAAACCTGAAAGCCTCGTACACACGCTCGGTATACTTGGCAAGAAAGCTCTGCCAGCAGTTTTCTTGCCGAGTAAACCGAGTGTGTGTACGAGGTTTCAGCCTGCATCTGGCAGCAAACACCAACTCTCACAAAAAAACATTTACTTACCACAACAATAGATACAGTAATGCAAATAGATTAACGTAATGCAAATGTGATGTAAAATCTCTTGCTTTGGCTCTTAACTGCAATGTGCAAAACAATTAGCACCAAAACGCATTTAGAAAATTTAACGATCAGAACTGATTGGTGATTTCAAATGATATCAAGTTAAAATAAACAATTTCCTCCAGTTCAGTTTTACTTCCTGCTGGTCTGAAACAGATGCATACTCCAATAACTCCCTGCTACCTTTGTGTTGGGGGTCAGTGTGCTATAATACTAAGATCTGTCCCAGTGTTCCAATAAGAGGAAAGCTGAGAGATAAAGTAGTTTACACAATCCCATTTCTTGGTTCTTCTGAAGTGTAAAGAATGCACCTTATACTACCATGTTTATAGTAAAGCAAGAGTCAAATTTTGTAGCCATTTTGAAAAATTTGATCTGTTTTGTGATTTTCAAATCTGATTTGTGAAGACTGAAAAAGAAAGATATATTTTTTGAAAAGCTATGTTAAATGATTTTATAACAGCCGACTCCTCCAACTGGGTCCTTCTTGAAGGGATTGGTTAAACCAATGAAAAATAATTGATATTTGCCAGCACACCATGGATCGACAAAAAGTAGCATCCAAATAGGTAATTTATTGGATGATCACAACATAAGAAGAGTGTAACGTTTTGGAGTCACGCAGGACCCCTTTGTCCGGTATAGGGTTATCACATGTCTGACGAAGGGTCCTGCGTGACTCCGAAATGTTGCACTCTTCTTATTTTGTGATCATGCAATAAATTACCTATTTGGACGCAACTTTTTGGTTGATCCATGGTGTGCTGGCAAATATCTATTTTTTTACTTGAACCAGTATCCAGCTGGTTGTTGCTGCAGCACCCAAACCTTGAGAGCTTATCCAGGAAAGTGTGCGATTGGAATATGAAGTATTATAGGTTAATTCAAGGATCCCCTTCTATAAAGCCACCTATATCTCCAGGGGTTGTGAAAGGAAACTTATAAATGTTTGACAGGTATGGATGGACACCTCCTCTACTGTAGGGTGATTGTAGGATGGACTGCAAAAACTAGTAGATTTACTCTTGCGTGGTGGGTCAGACAGGGGCTAATAAAACACTGATTGATAGTTTAACACAGTGGTCCCCAACCTTTTTGGCAGCGAGGACCGGCGTTGTGGAATATAATTGGGCCAAGGCCCGGGGGTTGGGTTGTTATGTAGCTTTTTGCTGGCAATTTTTTGAGGAAATGGCTGGTGTTGCGCTTCAATTATCACAGAACAATGGCTGATATGGTGTTGGGATGATTGAAGCGCATTATTTGTCATTGCAATGTAATGTAAAATGAAATAGTTCAAACTCACCATAATGCCGAATCTGCCACCAGATGCAGTTTTTCACTTGCCACGTCAACTTCCACCAGGTGTGGATTGTCGCTTGCCACGTCACCTGCCACCAGATGTGGATTGCCACATCGCTTGCTACATCACCTGCCACCAGGTGGGGATTGCCACTTGCCACGTCACCTGCCACCAGGTGTGGATTGCTATTTGCCATGTCACCAGGTGTGGATTGCCACATCACCTGATATGGTTTGCCACCTGCCACTAGATTTTTTTTGCCACCTGCAGTGGTGGCAGCACAGGCCATTGAGGGAGAACAACGGTAATGCAGTTTAGCAGCCCCACTGTGTGGGCGGAAGTGCCGTGACATCTCTCTGCTTGCCCGCCGCCGCACGTTACACAGTGCAGCCTTCACGGGCCGGCTGCAAATAGGCCACGGGCCGGAAGTGGGCCACGGACCAGGGGTTGGGGAACCCTGGTTTAACATCAATGTCCTCTACTTCTATGGTATCAGAGATAAGTTTCGCAATTATTGGCTCAGGTGTATGTGACATATACAGACCTGGTGATCTGTGGGCCATCCAGCTACTACACACTTGATATGGGAACTAAATTATTTAGCTTTAATGCTCCAGTCCGATTAGGCTTCAGGATTGGGTGGGAGACCGATTTGGCTTTGGTTGGGTGGGGATGTAGGGAGTTTCATTAGATAGTTAGAAGTATGTGTGTTTTGTTGCATGGCCCTGCGTAGCCAGTTTACGGCAAATTCTATTGTAGTCACCAAATGTTTTGTTAAAAGCTGTAAAACGCAATAAACAAAATAAATAAAGAATCATTTTATAACAAAAGTGGAGAAGATATAACATTCTTTCACATATAAGTACATTCATGGGGGGGGGGGGACATTACATTAACTTGACGTTAATAGAGGTAATATATGTTTTGCTAGAAACAAACATAAATGTACACTGTACACTCTATTAAACTAGGCCCTTGCAACACTGACGGCACCCGGCCATTTGTACTTTATCTTCACAAGTACACCAATTCTTCAGCCTATAACTACAGAGATTCTCAGCAGCAGTGTTCTACTATCTAGGTAATCTTCTCTCTATTCCAATGCCTGTACTGTAAAATTGTAGCCTTTTGTTTTACCGCAACACTACTTGCTATGAAATTGATATTCCTTATAAGTGATCAGCATAGAAGACAGGTGAATCGTGTTTTGTTTTCAAGTGCAGGAAAGAAGATCAATGGCCTCTTGTGCCTTTTGATACAACAGATCAAAAGAGAGAAAAAAAAAGTTCAAACAATTCAGATGCTGCCTGTCACATCATGGGTGGTGGGTCAAGATTTACCTTGCTTTTAACATACTGTATCAAAAAGATATTTTCTATATTGACTTGACTTGCCTGACACCCCATGGGACAGATCATAGGATCACTTTTCATTGTAAAAGGTCATTGATGTTCATCCGTGAATTTTTTTTTTTATTAAATAAGGCTTTTATGGTGATAGATATACAAATGTGAACTGTGTTAAACATAGCCAGGACAGGGGCTTTTGAAGAGAACTGGGAAACCTTTGTTTCGGCCCCTCATGTCCCTCTTATGTAAGTGACCCTGTGTCTATTAGGGGCACAGAGTGACCAAGCAAATAAGACAGTAATATTTATCCGCAATATCTCCCAGGAAATATACAAAGACCATTGCTAGTTTATTTGATTCTGAACTATATATGTTAATTGAAAGAGCTGATCACATTGGCCTCTGTACAATGGGTGAGACAGATAGTCAAATCAGGTTTTAACGTCTTCCATCAAGTGGACCTAAAGTCTAGAAGAAAACAGTACTTGGTCAAATTGATGGCCCCACATTATAATCAAAAAGCAAAAGAGTGGCTAGGAAAAATAAGCAATATGATGATAAATATATAAGCATTGCAATTCCAGCACTAACCAAGCTGTTTAGACATATTTTTGGAGATTCCGGTCATCAGGCCTCATCCTCCACGTCCCTCCAGTCAACCCAGGACTTAGGCCGCGTACACACGATCGGTCCAACCCGATGAGAATGGTCCGACGGACTGTTTTCATCGGGTCACCGCTGAAGTGGCCTGATGGTCTGATGTGCGTACACACCATCAGTTCCAAAACCGATGGTGTCAGTACGCGGTGACGTAAAACACAACGACGTGCTAAAAAAATAAAGCATTCGTCGACTTGATTCTGAGCATGCGGGGGTTTTTGAACCAATGCTTTTGCGTACTAACGGTCGGTTTGGACCGATGGTCAGGCGTCCATCGGACTGATTTTAAAGCCCATACACACGCTCGGTTTGGAACGATGAAACTGGACTTCAGTCCATTTTCATCGGGTTGGACCAATCGTGTGTACGCGGCCTTACAGATTAGGGATAAAGAAGCCCGATTATATTTTTCTACCTAGATGCATCTGATCTGAACAGCCTAGGTGGCTTGGAAGCAGGAAGTGCTTGTGATCCAATTTTTTTATATTTTGCATTACAATCTACGTTGTGGGCCCTACATGGGACCAAGTACTCAATTATTATTACATTTTTGACATATTGTTCATGTTCACTGACTTTATGACTAAAGTCCTAGACCAGGAGTGTCAAACTGGTGGCCCTCCAGCTGTAGCGAAACTACAATTCCCTTCCCTTCATGCCTCTGTCTGTGGGAGTCATGCTTGTAACTGTCAGCCTTGCAATGCCTCATTGGACTTGTAGTTTCACAAAAGTTGGAGAGCCACCAGTTTGAGACCCCTGTCCTAGACCATTTCAACATGTATTTCTAATGCTGCATTCCAACAAGAAAACTGGATTTTTTTGCAAGGAATGTTGGCTCAAACTTGTGTTGCACACACACGGTCACACAAATGTGGTAGAAAATTCTGAACGTCAAGAACGTACAACACTACGATGAACCAAAAATATGAAGTTCAATGATTCCGAGCATGCCTATGACTTTTGCGCGTCGAAAGTTCATACAGACAAGAACTTTTTCGGTCGGAAAATTTGAGAGCCAGCTCTCAATTTTTTGCTGTTGGAAATTCCGACAGAAAAATTCAGTTAGAGCCTACACACGGTCGGAATTTCCGACCAAAAGCTCCCATCAAACTTTTCTTGACGGAAATTCTGATCGTGTGTACGCGGCATATGGCTTTTGAACGTAGATCCTTTTTCTTAGAGAGAAATACTTGACTAGTACCAGCAAATGTTTAGGAGGTGGCTTATGCTTCATGTAACTATGTATACAACTGTTACTGCATCACACTACAACTGTTGACTTTTTTTTTTTAGATACTCTGTTGGCGCACCTTTAATTTACTATAAAATGTGCACATCATTGTGAGGCCTATTAAATGCAACTGGAAGTCTCTACAATGATGCTGTGAGGAAACCCCTAATGAACGCCCCGTCACAGTGGAGGTCACTGGCAGGGATGGACTGGCCATTGGGACTACAGGGAGTTTCCCGGTGGGCCGATGACTCAGTGGGCCAGCTTCAGTGACAGCGGACCGCCCCCCCTCCGCTCCTCTGTCTCTCCCTTTCCATAGCGCTCACTTCCTCTCCCTCCCTGCAGCACTCACCTGGGGGGAACAAAGAAGCAGGGGGAGGACCAGAGGAGCAGGGGGGACGACAAAGGAGCATGGGGGAGGGGACAGACAGCTGACTCAACAGCTATAGCTTGGGAGTTTCTCACTTCTGCCTAATCTTGTCCCATAATGGGGGCACCAAACTGATTCTTTGCCCCGGGTGAAATAATGTCTAGCTTCCCCACTGGTACTGCCTATAAGAGTACCAGTACCAGCCGTTCTACTCTAATAAAGTAAAAATGCTAGTGGATAATAAGGGGGAGAGGGGGCTTGGGTGGCCGGGGGAGGGGGGGGTGTGGGAGTTGTCCGGCCCCCATGGGAGAGACCTGTCAAAGTGGGCCAGTCGGGATGAAGTCCAGGGCCAAATTTTTGTCCCAGTCCAGCCCTGGTCACTGGAAACCTCCCTAAGCACAAAACATTGGAAAGACCTGGGGATTCAGTAGCCTAGGAGTAGTAAAAGTGGATGATTAGAATCCATAGGGTCTTGCAAAGCTGGTTGTGTCTACAAACCTTACGTGAGGCCAGTCATGCTTTCCACCATAGCTGATTAAATTTGAACAAGTAAACAAAACCTTCAGCCACCATGGCGCTTTCACCAATAGGAGCTTTCCCTATTCCTCGCTGTTTAACATGCACACTTAATCTGCATTATGGGCCAAAGTGGTAAAGCAGACCAGATTTTTCAGAGAGTCAGACACATAATTGCACAATCACTGGTATCCCATTACATTGAACAGTAGATAAAGAATCATGCTTGATAAAGTTAGCACTTCTGTATGTTCAAGCTATTTTTTACATTCCTCTGGAGACATTTACATTCCTTTTGCATTATTCAATCTATAACGGTATCCTGTAACACATACTGACAATGCCTAGCATACCACATATGTGTTTATTTTCATGCTGAGAGCTAATTAGTGTGTTTTAAGGCTCCAGTTCATTACATTAGTTTGTCTTCAAACATCCAGGAGTCTTCAGTGCATTCTCTATTATAGGGGTATTGTTAGACATAAAATAAACTTGTTTCTGTCTAATGTTAATCGAAAAAAAAAAAATCTAATTGGGTATTCAGACAATGTCGTGGATTTTCATTTGCTCTTCCATAATTAGAACCTACATACATTTACTAGACACTGTTTTATTCGGTAGTATGTGTGAGAAAGTACAAGAGATTCAAGGGAAAGCTATGGCAAAAAGTGATATTAAAAAAATGAAAATTAGAGTAAACTCTGTAGAACTTGCTAGCCAAACATATGAAGGTTTGACATCTAAAAAAACAAACACACATAATAAAATGGGTGCCATTTAAAATCCTAAATTGAGCCGAAGCTTAGGCTATGTCTGCAATATTTATTCCCCCCCCCCAAGATATTTCCTAAGCATTTATAATTATATAATATGTAATGATTCTTTTATTACACATACATTTCCGAGATCAAAAATGACTTAAAGATTTGATGTGTTTTGTCTTCAAATTTTTTTCAATCACCCAATCTTTAACTTGCCCTAAATTTATAAATGCTCCCAATGTCTTTTTAAATCTGCCTACAAATAGTTAAGAGAATGAAAGAATTCTATTTATATGCTGGCTCGAAAACGAGTACTGAATATGATTAATTTAAATAAATGTGTCACTCAAGAAGACTACGCTGTATATAACCCAATAGAGCAAAAAGCTAAAGAACAAAGTAAAATGTGAAACATGCGGTTAGAAAGAAGGCACTCACTGTGGAAAAATTGTGTGGACCACAAGTTTCACCCCGATAACGGCAAGAAAGCAGCATTTCTTCCAGTTGATGGCCCAGTCTGTCCATGAACCCGACACTGATCCCATCAAAGTCCCGAGGTGGCAGGAAAAGCCGGAAATCTGCAAGTTTGTGGAACCATTTGTGTTTGTCCTCGGGCAGCAGCTCTGCCAGCAGGGGTCGAGCTGTACGGTTGGCCAACAATAGTCCCAGCCAGTAACCTGCAAAGTAAAGATCGCTTTTGCCGAGCTTGTGAAATCGAACTGGGTTGTTGTTGCAAAGGGTAACAGCTGGAAAGACCAACTCCTTGCTCCATTCCAGCTGCACTCGGGTGTGAGATGGAAAAGATAACCAATAGAGCAACCTGTTGGATGACCAAGACAGTAAGAGTCCCAGCGATGTGAAGAAGGCAAGGAACCAAAATGCACGTCGTTGAAATGCCAACCTTGGTGAGCATATATATCTCAGGCCATGCAGCTTGGTGTGCTCCAGAGAGGGTAGCTTTAAGGCACGGCGTTGCTTTGTCCTGGCGTAGCACGTGGGGGGCACCACCTGGGCATCTCTTCTGGCCACACCTGAGGGGCAGCTGCCAGCTGAAGCCCGGCTCCTCTCTTCTCGAGTCATGACACACCCCCAGGGACTCACCAGTAGGGGGGCATCTCACGCTGGGCATCTGCAGAACAGCTGAGTACCACCACCCCCTCATTCATTCAGTCAATGCGATGCCCAGAATGATAGCTGAAATTAAACTGCCCAGCAAAAAAGCAGGCTAGTTGCTATACCCTGGGCAAAATAAGCATTGCAGTTTGAGCATATCACAGAAAGCGCCTCTAATAAACCCACTCTATTTGACTTGCCTTGTCTACAAACACCGATGTCTTTGTTATTATGTATAGCCTGATCTTCATGTTATGCTCATTGCTCAGGGTAAAAAATAAAAAAAGACTAAAGATTCCCCTGTATCCTTCATCTTCAGATTAATGTGAGTACATTACCTTCCTTACTCGACAGAAGAAATCCTTAAGTGCTTGCACGATAATACATAAGCAACTAGTTGTCTCCCACACACTTCAGAAAGGGAAATACGTTTCTCCTTCCCAGGGAAGCCAGATTGCCATGACAGTGAAAAGCATTTAGGGGAAAAGTGAAGGTGTTGAAATATCTTCAATTTCTTCTGCCAACTCTAAGTGTTCAGAGCAGGTGTGCAACAAACAAACCTTCCGGAACGATTACCCAGGTGCTGCCAAGATCATTGTGTTGTTTTCCTCCGATGCCGATCCTCCTATTCATCTACGGACACTTTTTAGATGCTTTCCAGGCATAAGGGACTAAAGACCACAGGATGATGAATCTGTCCACTCAGCTGGTTACAAATGAAGAGTCACAGTTACCCCTTGGCTTCTCTTAGTTCTTAGTCTTTCTAGAGGGTTAATTACCCTACAAAGTCGTTGAGGAATCCGATACTGACCACCATGAAGAACGATGGATATTAAGTCATTTAAAATCTTTTTTCATGTCTAAATAAAATAAAATAAAATAAAAACAACAACAAAAAGGGAAAAAAACATTTGGGGAAAGACTTTCAATCGGCCACTGTTTGGATGACGGCACAGGTTACAAAGCTGAAAACTTGGCAAAGATGTCTGTGCTCTAGGGCTGATTCATTCAGGACAAGAATACCCCGAGCCTGGATTTGTGTACTCGCCACGCACAAGAGAAAAAAAGCACCACAAGAAACCATTTGCTTTTATCCAGATAAAACACAGCGCTCTACATGCAACAAACTTTGGGATCCCAGAGCCGACAAGGGCTGGGTAAGTTCAGCACTGCGGACAGCTCCTTTCAGCATCCAAGTCCTCAGCACTGGCAGATGCAGAGCTATTACAGAACCCGAGATCGGTGGACCAGACAGACACACAGTGCTCAGAGGTCTGCCTTTTTCACAATCAAGACTGGAAAAAGCACATAATGATATTTACAGAGAGCCAAGGTAGAGCTTGCCTGCGGAGGGGGTGGGAGTGATGCGATGTGAGGGTAGGTCCTCCTAAGTTGCACTGAGGATTGGTATATCATATGTCCCTCTCTCGCTGTCTCTGCTGCACACAGGCATCTCTATTTGTGCACCAGTGCAATCCTGCATTACCGTATTCCTCTTTGTACAGCAGTGCTCTCTGAATTACCAACAAGCTAAGAAAGCAGGAGCACTCTGACACCGTCTCCAAGCTCCTATCAACAGAATACATTCTGTGCAGTAAAGGTGGAAATGGGGAGCTTTTCTCTGACAGATGGTGGACAAAAACACTCTTAGCATGCCCTTTATAGACGGCTGCCAGGAGACTGGGAATGGGTCTAGAGTGACTATTGGTTAAAAAAAAAAAAAAAAAATCATTGTGGAGGAAAGTATTAATTTAGACACCGCTAATTATTTCATTCTACATGAGACATTTGTATCTGTTCTTCCTTTTTAGAAAACCTCAATATGTATTTTTATCTAAGACTTTTATGTCAACACACAGTAATCCTTAAAGTGGTATCAAGCCTAAAACCAAAAATGTAATATATTGCAGCTTACCAATCATTAGATGTGCTGGCTGCATTCGTTTTCCCCTCTGCTTTCACCTGGTGATCTGGCCAGTAACACGCCTCCTGTATTAGAGCGCCCCCACTCTGCAGGAAGGAGCACAGGTGGCATCTTTGGACAGAAGCAATATCAGTCTAGGTCAGTGGTTCTATACGCCTGTCTTCAGGACCCACTAACAGGTCAGATTAGAAGTATTACCTTGGGGAGATGCAGACTAGATTCAGGAAAAGGGGGGGTCCCATGACTGAAGGGGGCAGTGTGATAGGGGGGCATGACTCCAGGGGGGACTGTGATGGGGTGACTGCAGGGAGGACTGTGATGGGGAGGGCCCATGACTGCAGGGAGGACTGTGATGGGAGGGAAATTCCCCCCAATATCTATGCGAAAAACTAAAAGCTCACAACTCCAATCGCATTCTGCGATCCACCAACCAAAATCTACTCCAAATACCCAAAGCCAGATACAAGTCCAAAGGAGAAAGAAGATTTGCGGTCCAAGGCCCCAGACTATGGAACGCCTTACCAACCTCCATTCGGTTGGAGAAGAACCACTTGGCCTTCAGGAGAAAGATCAAAACCCATCTCTTTTGAGTTTCTTCAAAGGAGAAATGGACAAACGAGCGCCCAGAGGCGATTCAGTTCACATGTGCAGCGGTATATACGTTTTTCACTCACTCACTCACTCACTGCAAGGAGGACTGTGATGGGAGGGCAATGACTGCAAGGAGGACTGTGATGGGGGGCTATGGCTGCAATGACGACTGTGATGGGGGGCATGACTGCAGGGAGGACTGTGACGGGGGCATGACTGCAGGAAAGACTGTGATGGGGGGCATGACTGCAGGGAGGACTGTGATGGGGGCATGACTGCAGGGAGGACTGTGATGGGGGCATGACTGCAGGAAAGACTGTGATGAAGGGCATGACTGCAGGGAGGACTGTGACAGGGGCATGACTGCAGGGAGGACTGTGATTGGGGCATGACTGCAGGGAGGACTGTAATGGGGGCATGACTGCAGCGAGGACTGTAATGGGGGCATGACTGCAGGGAGGACTGTGATGGGAGGATGACTGCAAGGAGGACTGTGATGGGAGGGCCATGACTGCAAGGAGGACTGTGATGGGAGGGCCATGACTGCAAGGAGGACTGTGATGGGAGGGCCATGACTGCAAGGAGGACTGTGATGGGAGGGCCATGACTGCAAGGAGGACTGTGATGGGAGGGCCATGACTGCAAGGAGGACTGTGATGGGAGGGCCATGACTGCAAGGAGGACTGTGATGGGGGGCATGACTGCAGGGAGGACTGTGATGGGAGGGCCATGACTGCAAGGAGGACTGTGATGGGGGGCATGACTGCAGGGAGGACTGTGATGGGGGGCATGACTGCAGGGAGGACTGTGACAGGGCCATGACTGCAGGTAGGACTGTGATGGGGCATAACTGCAGGGAGGACTGTGATGGGGGCATGACTGCAGTGAGGACTGTGATGGGGGCATGACTGCAGGGAGGACTGTGATGGGGGCATGACTGCAGGGAGGACTGTGATGGGAGGGCCATGACTGCAAGGAGGACTGTGATGGGAGGGCCATGACTGCAAGGAGGACTGTGATGGGAGGGCCATGACTGCAGGGAGGACTGTGATGGGAGGGCCGTGACTGCAAGGAGAACTGTGATGGGAGGGCCATGACTGCAAGGAGAACTGTGATGGGAGGGCCATGACTGCAAGGAGGACTGTGATAGGGGGGCATGACTGCAAGGAGCACTGATGGAAGGACCATGACTGCAGGGAGGACTGTGATGGGGGTATGGCTGCAAGGAGGACTGTGATGGGGGCATGGCTGCAAGGAGGACTGTGATGGGGCCATGACTGCAAGAAGTACTGTGATGGGGCAAGGAGGACTGTGATGGGGCAATGACTGCAAGGAAGACTGTGATATAGATGGGCAATTATTGCAAGGACACTGTGATGGGGGGCTTAAGACTGAAAGTGGCACTGTGATATAAAGGGGACTGTACAGGCACTACAATCATTACAATGAAGTCCACTTTAGTGTTCCTTTACAGTGCAGTGCAGGGGGGGGGGGTCGGGAAACTCCATGTTCCGCCATTCTCATACACCAGCACCCATCCTCCCCAATCCCTGCAAAAATTGACTACACCAAAAGCAGACCCTGGTGCCAAAACAAATGTATGTCAAACTTCAGCTCACACTGCAGTTACACAAGCAGCAATAGTTATTTTTTTCTATTGGAATAAAGGTTTTACATGGTAAATAGTTTGTCTCAACACTGTGACATAGGCTGGGAAGGGGTTAAACATCTACGGGACTGATTCTCAACTCCTCTCCTCAGGACCCACTAACAGGCCAGATTTAAAGTGTTACCTTGGGGAGATGAGACTAGAATACTACAATCACTGAGCAGCAAATGACATCACCTGTGATGTATTTCAGGTATCTTGCAAACCTGGCCTGTTAGTGGGTCCTGAGGAAAGGAGTTGAGAACCACTGATCTAGGGCGATCAAAGGATTAACTGTGTGCCTACTCAGTGTTTTTATGTGAACTGTGTGATGTGCTTTTACTAAGGGAAGAGATGGATTTTATCCCCTGCTTTTCAGGATCACCCCATCAGAATAGCAATTTGCCTTATTTATATAGGCAGATCCCGCTCTGTGTTGTTTACCAACGATCGACGGGTTCCGGAGGACATCAAGTGTGAAGAGTAACAGCAGAAGAAGCCTGCTGGCAGTGCGTGATCCTGCAGAGAGCTGCCTCCCTGTATCAGTAAAACTGCTATAGGGCGGCCAGCAAGTGGTTAAGAGACAGGGATGGACTGGCCATTGGGACTACAGGGAGTTTACCGGTGGGCCGATGGCTCAGTGGGCCAGCTTCAGTGACAGCAGGGGGGGCGGCAGAGGAGCATGGGGGAGGGGACAGACAGCTGACTCAGCTATGGCTGTTGAGACAGTTTCTTACTTCTGCCTAATCTTGTCCCACAAGGGGGGGGACACCGAACTGATTTTTTGCCCTGGGTGAAGTAATGTCAGGCTTCCCCACTGGTACTGCCTATAAGAGAACCAGTACCAGCCGTTCTACTCTAATAAAGTAGAACGGCTAGTGGCTAGTGAAGGGGGAGAGGGGGCTTGGGTAGCCGGCGGGGGGGTTCGGGAGTTGTCAGGCCGCCATTGGAGAGACCAGTCTGGATGAAGTCCAGGGCCAAATTTTTGTCCCAGTCCAGCCCTGTTAAAAGGCATATTTAAAGTAGAACTCCATCCAAAAGGGAATGTTCCTGCTTCCTCCCATCTCCACACCTGCCACATTTGGCTTGTAATTTTTTTGGGGGGGAAGTGGGTACCTAAATATTACCTAGGCGATCCGAGTGGATTTTCTCATGTAACAGGTCACAGACTGGGGGAGTATTCACAAAGCACAGAGCGATTTACTCATGCACAGTGGGCAGCCGGCGGTGAAGCCGCAAGCGGCACAGCCGGCTGCCCACAGCTATGATGCCAGTGGCGGAAACAGCTAGTAAAGAACTAGCCCAAGTGAGGGCGGCTCTGGATCCCTGGACCGGTGTGTATAATTGTACTAAAAGTCAACAGCTACAGGATTTGTAGCCGATCACCTTTATTTTATATATCCTTTCCAGAGTGAACAACCCCTTTAACAATTGCTTGCAACGTTTGAATGACACTGAACATTTCTGAAGTTCCGACTTTTCCATCAAGTGTGCGCCACTGGTAAATTTGAGAATAAAAGTCACTTTAGTTCTTGCAAACCAAATTCTCACTGTGTTCGGATTTAATCAAGTATGTAGGTAAGTATGTAGGTAAACCTTCAGGCAAATTAGACTTTTGAACAAGTTTTAGCAAGTCACCTGTAGTTTTGCAACAGCTGTGTTTGAAATCCTCATTTATCAATGTGTCAGAAATAAGACGTGTCTTGTGTTGACCCATAGCAATCAAGATTCAAACACGTCTTGGGAAATGACAGAAAACAAAAAGGCAATTTGAGGACGGCTTTTGTTTTAGGCCTGGTTCACGTCTATGCATTTTTTAGAGTCAAATATGTTTTTATCATTATAGATCATAATAAAAGAACAAAGCGGGAGATCCATATATCCATCTGAATAAATTGCATAGTACGGACATATATCAAAAAATATGTGTCAACATGAACATAGATAACGTACCAATAAAGGCAGGTAACTCAGGCAAAGGAAAACAGAAACATTTAGCTTAAAGGGGTTGTAAACCCTCCTGTTTTTTCACCTTAATGCATCCTATAGCAGTCACCGGCCCCCCAGACCCGTTTTTCTTACCTAAGCCCATGTCCCACGACGAGGACACACAGTCTCTCTGCCCGGGGTTCTCGGCTCTTGATTGGATGGGTTGATAGCAGCACAGCTATTGGCTCCCACTGCTGTCAATCAAATACAATGACGCTGGTGCCAGGGGGCGGGGCTGAGTCCTGCATTTATGGGCTATAGATGCCAAATGCTGGACACAGGAGCACGTTCACGAGGTAACCCCCCTGGGGGAGCGCTTCTACCAGGTAGTCTACCAGGGGTTATCTGATGCAGGGAGAAGCCGTGAGAGCCGCCGGGGAACCCCGGAAAACAGCGTTTGGGGGCCACTCTGTGCAAAACTAACTGCACAGTGGAGGTAAGTATTACATGTTTGTTATTTAAAAAAATGTAAAACCTTTAGTATTACACCCTAATCACTGGGTGGTGCAGATTCCCCCTACTTCCTGGGCTTCCCCCACATAGAGTATACTGTGTATGGAAAAAGGAACAATAGGGGTGCCCATACTGGGGTGTACAAAAGAAACTGCCATCGGCCAGGAGGAGTGTGTAAAGTAAGGTGACCAGATTTAAAAAATGAAATCCGGGGACATATATTTTTTTTTTACAAGTAGTGGCGGTAATCAGCGTCTCTTTGCCCGTCGCCGCCACCTGCCTCACAGCCTGTCAAGTCTTACTCTCTGGCCCCGGCTACTACTGGTTGGGGAGTGGAGGAAGATCACTCCGCCAGGGAAGGCAAGAAGGTAGACAGGCAGACAGTTGGCCGAGACTTGAGCCAAGGCAGAAGAACATGCGAGCGGAGCTGAATGGGCATGCACCCGAAACTAAAGAAATATTCCCTCCGCTCCGACCAGCACATGATCATCTGAAAGAGGCACAGATAATGGAAAAAAAATACACCCCCCTAAGCTAGTAGAAGGGGTAGAGCGGGGTGTGCAATTCAGAATTTTAAAGTCTTTGAAATTGCCCCAGCCCCTGTTCAAATCCAATCCAGGGACAAAACCAGGGACAGGCTTGGTCTGGGGACAGTGTCCTCATTCCAGGGACTGTCCCCAGAAACCGGGGATGTCTGGTCACCCTAGTGTAAAGGGAGGCAAAGATTCAGTAGACAGGATGAAGGACATCCCCCTTTTATACCACAAACACAAGGTAGCAATAGTCAGAAGGGAAGAGGAGAAAAGCCACTGTAGCTCCTGCCCATAACCCCAAAGAAGGGCTCGAAAGTTGGGTGTGGAGAGGTCCTGTTCAACCATAGTAGGCGCATTAGTAAAATAACGTGGGAATCAATCCAGGACCCTAGCCAACAGGGCCACCCTGTGGTAAATTTTTAGTGCGTTTTCGGCTTTGCAGAAACTCACTATCATGCCTCCCAACTTTTTGAGATGGGAATGAGGGACACCTGTCAGCAAAAGTATGCCACGCCCCCTTAAAGGAGGATTGTACAAAAAAAAAACAAGATTGGTTAAACCCACAACTGCTTTTTTTAATCACTACTATTTTCTTTTATATTGGCTTTTGGAATTCACAAATGCAGCAATTTAGAAATCTGATGAAGTGGTTTAGGGGCTGGAAAACACTTTTTGATAACTAAAAAGAGCATTTTATATACAACTATATAGATCAGACCAAAATGAAGGAGAAATGAGGAGAATGAGGGACAGAGGGACAATGCTCAAAATCAGGGACAGTCCCTCGAAATCAGGGACGGTTGGGAGCTATGCACTACAGTCCATTTAACAGGGTTTCCTATGGGTCGTGTTCACATCTGTGCATTTTATGGAAAGGGCCAGGCACTTTTTTCTGGTTTTTGGTTCCATAGACGTCAGTGGATCAAAAACGTGTATTGAAAAATGCAAAATGGACCTGGACTATGCAAACTGCAACCTGCATAGGTGTGAACCAGACCTTAGAAGATTAGATAAAGAATGACTGTGCATTAGCTTAATATCAAAGAAAAGCTTTGATGCCTGAAAATGTAGATCTCACCCCAGCAGATAGGCGGGCTCCAATAGGGCCCTGCAAAAACCAGATCAGCTGTTACCTCTCAGTAATCACACTGTGACAGGCTGCTATGGCTTACTGCAAACTCTTGAGTTTGCATTTAAAATAAGCCGTATAGACTCTGAACTTAATTGCTTTTGAAGTAGGAAATGACTAAATTATTCAGCCTGCAACACCGCATCTCTTCTCGGGGAAGACCAGTATTCCTTACTATCTCCCTCTGGTCAACTATGCTACTTGTGTGTGATGCTGAAGGCACAGCGGTGCATACAAATGTAGGATCCAGTGCAAAATGTGGAATGATGTGTATAGGCGTGTGCTGGTCCGCCACCTAGTGGAAATATCTGAAGAAGAAAAAAAAAAAAGAAATCTAAAATAAAATGCAGTCCCTCCAAGACTGAACACCACCATTCTTAGCTTTATGGCCGAAATTTCTAGTCTATTGTCTTGCAATAGGGATCCTGACATCACTCAGACAGCATGAATGTATTACCCAAGGCGAGTAAGCCCAAAACATTCTAATATATTCAGATCATCATAGGGGTATAGCTTCTACAGTGCCAATTATTATTCATACAACCACTGGAAACAGTTTTACACTGGACTAATTGATGGACTAATGATGAGATATATTCTTTGATTCAATTATTACACAGGCAGGCCTAATAAAAAGAAAAACGGTATACGCTTTATCTCAGAGGAGGTTGCTGTGAGCTGTGCTGTACTATGCAGACTGGAAGCTGCAATTAGGTCGGAGTATATGCAGAAAGGACTTTGCCTGCAAAATTACGGTAATTGTGTATGTGTAGAATACAAATTGATGGCATGGCTAAAAGGCCAATGCAACATGAATAATTATGGTAAAAGGTAATTAAAGTGGAATTAAGCCCCCCCCCCCAAAAAAAAAAAAAAAACGTTTATTGAAGGCTTTTTTTTTCCTTTATTTTCACCTCGTAATCTGGCCAGTAAGGCCACGTACACACGATCAGTCCATCCGATGAGAACGGTCCGACAATGTGCTGAACAAAATTAAGTTGAATGCTTCCAAGCATGCGTCGACTTGATTCTGAGCATGCATGCATACTAACAGTCGCTTTTGACCTATCGGTTAGGCGTCCATCGGTTCAATTCTAAAGCAAGCCCTCTTTTTTTTGACCGAAGGATAACAGACCGATGGGGCCCACACACGATCGGTTTGGACCAATGGAAACCAAACCTCAGTCCGTTTTCATCGGTTTGAACCGATCGTGTGTACACGGCCTAACACATTTTCTGTCTTCAGCCTGGGTTCACCCTTGTGTGATGACAGACATCGCATGTGATTCGCACCAGATTGCTGTGCAGATCACATGTGATGTCTGTGAGATGCAAATTCAGTTTGCATGGCTGAATGAGTATCGCATTCGGACCAAAAAAGCTGAAGAACTCCTTTTTTTTGGTCTGCACTGGAATCGGATTAGATGGGCATTCACACCCATGCGATCAGATTCCTGTACCATTTCACAGTTTCGCACTGCGATCCGAACTGCGGGTGTCATTAAACTCTGTATAATTTTTGTACAATTTTTCTATTAAATTTAGATTTTTATATATATATTTCTTGAACCCCTTTATTGCCTATAAAATCCTATTTTTTGGAGGTAATTTCTTCTTTTTTTTTTTACATAACTAACTAAAGCGGAACTCCAGCTAAAAGTTACAGAAACTTTTTTTGTTTGTTTTGAAATCAAGGTTTTAACCACTTCTTGCCCAGCCAATGAACATATTCAGCAGGTTCTCGCCAGTTCTGGGAGAATGTACCCGTTGTGCTCCAAGAAGTGGGGCATGCAGCATGATCTATGACTGCTGTGTCTTCTGGACACAGTGGATCACCAATCACAGTACCAGGCCGTTGAGAGGCCCTGGTACCATGTGGTCCCTGTGACCAATCGCAACAATCATAGTTTTTCGTTTATATAGAAAAAAATAAAAATCCAAGTGGTGATTAAATACCACCAAAAGAAAGATATATCGGTCTCCAAAAAATTATAAAAATTGACCTCAGTTACTGTCTGAGGTCTGCACTATGTGGGGGTTACTCTCTGAGGTCTGTACTATGTGGGGGGGGGGGTTACTGTCTGAGGTCTGCACTATGTGGGAGTTACTGTCTGAGGTCTGCACTATTGGGGGGGTTACTCTCTGAGGTTTGCACTATGTGGGGGGGGGGTTACTGTCTGAGGTCTGCACTATGTAGGGGGGTTACTGTCTGAGGTTTGCACTACTGGGGGGTACCGTCTGAGGTCTGTACTACTGGGGGGGTTACCGTCTGAGGTCTGCACTACTGTGGGGTGTCTGTACTGAGGGGGGACCATAGTGGGTGGGGTGACACCATTTTTATTATTTTTTTGCACCGAGTGACGCCACTGCAGTGGGGGGGGGGGGGGGAGAGAGATCACAGTACCAGGCCGTTGAGAGGCCCTGGTACCATGTGGTCCCTGTGACCAATCGCAACAATCATAGTTTTTCGTTTATATAGAAAAAAATAAAAATCCAAGTGGTGATTAAATACCACCAAAAGAAAGATATATCGGTCTCCAAAAAATTATAAAAATTTAATTTGAGTACATTGTTAGATCACCAAAGTAATTGTCATTCAAGTAATACAGTGCTGAAAACTAGAAAATGGCTTGAACAGAAAGAGGGTTTAACATTTCGGTCTTCAAGTGGTTAAAACTAGGGATGCAACGGATCGTCACCGATCCGTGATCCGAACGGGTCACCCCGTTCGGATCGGCACACCCCGCATTCCGCGGAGCGCTCAAGAGCCTCAGCCTAGGAAATCCCCGGCTTCGGCCTAGCTCCGGAGCGGCGGCCATCTTGGTACACCCGGCGGCGGTCCTCCTCTCTGTTCACACCCACAGAGGAGGAGGGGCCCGCGCTCGAGGGAAACACGCCGATGTCTGAGGTCTGCACTATGTGGGGGTTACTGTCTGAGGTCTGCACTATGTGGGGGTTACTGTCTGAGGTCTACACTATGTGGGAGTTACTGTCTGAGGTCTGCACTATGTGGGGGTTACTGTCTGAGGTCTGTACTATGTGGGGGGGGGGGGGTTACTGTCTGAGGTCTGCACTATGTGGGGGTTACACTCTGAGGTCTACACTATGTGGGAGTTACTGTCTGAGGTCTGCACTATGTGGGGGTTACTGTCTGAGGTCTGTACTATGTGGGGGGGGGGGTTACTGTCTGAGGTCTGCACTATGTGGGGGTTACACTCTGAGGTCTACACTATGTGAGAGTTACTGTCTGAGGTCTGCACTATGTGGGGGTTACTGTTTGAGGTCTGTACTATGTGGGGGGGGGGGGGTTACTGTCTGAGGTCTGCACTATGTGGGGGTTACACTCTGAGGTCTGCACTATGTGGGAGTTACTGTCTGAGGTCTGCACTATGTGGGGGTTACTGTCTGAGGTCTGCACTATGTGGGGGTTACTGTCTGAGGTCTGCACTATGTGGGGGTTACTGTCTGAGGTCTGCACTATGTGGGGGTTACTGTCTGAGGTCTGCACTATGTGGGAGTTACTGTCTGAGGTCTGCACTATGTGGGGGTTACTCTCTGAGGTCTGTACTATGTGGGGGGGGGGGGGTTACTGTTACACTCTGAGGTCTGCACTATGTGGGAGTTACTGTCTGAGGTCTGCACTATTGGGGGGGTTACTCTCTGAGGTTTGCACTATGTGGGGGGGGGGGGGGTTACTGTCTGAGGTCTGCACTATGTGGGGGGGTTACTGTCTGAGGTTTGCACTACTGGGGGGGTACCGTCTGAGGTCTGTACTACTGGGGGGGTTACCGTCTGAGGTCTGCACTACTGTGGGGTGTCTGTACTGAGGGGGGACCATAGTGGGTGGGGTGACACCATTTTTATTATTTTTTTGCACCGAGTGACGCCACTGCAGTGGGGGGGGGGGGAGAGAGATGTGGATATTACAGTGGGGGAAATTTTTTTTGTTTGCTGATCCGAAAAACGATCCGATCCGTGACTCCGGATCCGAGGAACGATCCGAACCGTGAGTTTTTTGATCCGTTGCACCCCTAGTTAAAACATTAACGGTATATAGCAAATCGTTTTGTTCTGTCGATAAATGCGCTGGTAAATGTTGGTAAATGTTGGTAAAATAAAATTATTATTTAGCATAGGCCACATCCAGGCAAAGAATACAAGGAAAGGTCGAATGGTTGCAGAGCTCTCTTTTGTTTAAATGACATCAAAGCACATAAACCTGCGTATTTAGTGACTGTGCAAAGATACATATAACCTTTCAAAAACAATTTTCTTTGGTGAGAAGTAAACACTGATTGCTTGCAGTGTGTGGTCTTCATCAGATGTCTGATCAGCTCCCACTGAGCTATACACATCCACTATCTTGTTGCAATTTAAGTAGCCCAGAGTCTTTCTATTCAGTTATACAGCAGTAAGCTATTTACTTTTAGGATCATCTACATTACTGTACAGACAAATAAATAAATTATTATAGACAAGGAAGGTCTAAATTAATTCTGGTCTTTTCATTAATTTTATTTTAAAGTAGAACTATAGGGAAAACATTATTTTTTTTTCATTTTTGCCATTTGTGTTCCATTGGGGAAATGCACCTTCACTTCCTGTCCCATAGCTAGGAAGTGAGGAGAAATCCTTGCAAGTTTACCACTTGCCGACCAGCTGGTGTCATTATACGGCGGCGGGTCAGCACGTTCCCGCAAATCGCCATAGGTGTACTTCGGCTCCTCTAAGGAGTCATAGCAGGCGAGCGCCCCGATGTACAGCAGGGGACCCAAAGCAGATGGCCGGCAGCCGCAAGGTCGCCCGGCCACCTGCGATTGTGGGAACGTGAGCCAGAACGGTAATCTGTCAATGTAGACAGACAAATCCCCGTCCTGACAGGGGAGTTAGAGAGAGATCTGCTGTTCCTAGTGATTAGGAACAGCGATCTTTCTCCTTCTCTAGTGAACCTTGCCACCATACAGTTCTAAACACTCCCTAGATAACACAATTAACCCCTTGATGGCCCCTATTGTTAACCCCTTCCCTGCCAGTGACATTTATACAGTAATCAGTGGCTATTTTTTACTCTGATCGCTGTATGTATGTCAGTAGTCCCAAAACAGTGTCAAAAGTGGCTGAGCTGTCTGCCGCAATGTCACAGTTCGGCTAAAAAACTCAGATCACCGCCATTACTAGTAAAAAAATATATAAATATATAGGAAAAAGACAACAGAAACTACCCAAATGACTCTGATCAAAATGTTACATACCCCAGTTCTTTAAACCGTGTATTGCCCCCTTTACCATCAATGACAGCTTGAAGTCTTTTGTGGTATTTGTGGATGAGACTCTTTGTCTTCTCAGATAGTAAAGCTGCCCATTCCTCTTCAGTTACTGTAAATTCTTGGGCTGTCTTGCATGAACTGCACATTTGAGATCTCCCAGAGTGGCTCAATGATATTGAGTTCAGGAGACTGAGATGGCCACTCCAGAACCTTCACTTTATTCTGCCGTAGCCAAAGACAGGTCGACTTGGCCTTGTCTTTTGGATCATTGTCATGTTGGATTGTCCAAGTACGTCCCATGTGCAGCTTCTTGGCTGATGAATGCAAAATTCAAACTCCACTGTCAACCCGTGTGCATGTAATCAGGCCAAAATCACCAGGGTATGAAAACCTTTAATCCGGGTAATTTTGGTAGTTTCTGTTATCATGATGATATAAAAAGTTGATTGATAATAAATGGCCTCAGCCAAACACTAACCATGGAGTAAAAGAAAAGTTTTTGTGTTATCATTCATATTCTCTGAAAAATGGCCAAGAAATCTAATTCTGCTAGGGTATGTAAACTTATGAGGACAACTGTATTTCTTAAATAAATAAAGCATGAGTTTCTGGAGTCTGTAAAGACTATGTTAAAGCCATCAGTTCTTTAATAACCAGCCCATAAACAACATAGAAAACAAGATCACGCTCCAATGATGGCACTTCTTTAAAAAACGTTATTGAGCCGTAAAAAGCACATGTAGATCCCTGCTTGAAAGACCAGCCCCTCTAACGTGTTTCACTCATCTGGGCTTGAACACACACTATATATTACTTCCTCATAAATATAACTGCATTAAGCACAGGCTAAGATCAAATACAGCTTAATATAGGGATGCAGCACCAATAGTCACAAAATCCTATAGAAAAACTCTGAAATATTTAATATGAATGACATGATAGATGGGCCAATATAATGATGAAGATATTAGATAAAGGTTACAGGGAATGGAATGGCTGGAAAAGCATGATTAGTTTATATAAATGCAATACCCACCAAGCATTTATACAAAATCCAAGGTGCTGTGTACATCTTAATTTCAGCCTGCACAAATTTTAAGTAGACAGTCTTCTTTATTGCCTCTTTTCAGAACCCACAATATTAAACATATTTTAAGCACTAGTCTAGTGCAACAAAAAATTAGAAGTGCAGTAAATCCTTTCGGAGTCAATATGGTTTTTCTTACGAATCTTCAGTAGAAGACTTTACTGTAAGCAAGTCCTCAGAAATTACAACTCCCTTTTTTAAGATCTTGTGATTTTAAATTTATGCACACTTTTTTTTTTTGGTTTTGCTGCTTTTGACATTTGTCCAATTCTTTGGATGATATCCTTGCAAAGCAGAAATGTTCAGGGCTTACACATATAACACATAGGTCAAATTTCGCACCAATAGTGGGCTGCAGCAACATCTGTTTTTAACAGACCGTTGAACTTGAGTAATGAGGTATGTTGGAATTTTTTTGAAAAAGGAACGATTTTCTAATCAATGATGGGAGAATCGTGTGAGAAGTGTAATCGAAAAAGAAATGAGCATGTGCAAGAAAAGAAAATTCCCAGAAAGAAAAGAAGATTCCCAGGCTAGCCACGAGCATTCTTTTCTGTAACAACATGGGGTGAAATTGAAAGCTTGGTTGCTCAAATTTCAAAAACAATGGTGGTACCATCGCATCACAAAACACACAAATTTTCGGATTTTCAAAAGAAAGTTCTTTCGAAATTCAACCATGTATGGCCAAGCCTAAGAATAGGTCATCGCATGTAAAATGCTGCAAAACCAAGAGTAGTGGAAGGTTACTTTGACTACGGATCATTGTTTTATATGAAGGAAAAGGCCACACATACTGTAATGTAGCACTGTGATTATTTATTTTTATTATGAGAGCCTACATAGATGTCCCTTTAAGAGTTTGTCTGAGACACGTCTACTTTATCTGTCTGTTTTGCAGGGAACAGTGCTGAATATTTGAATAAGATATGTCGTCTCTGTAGATTCTTTGCACTACACTGGGCAAAAATATGGCTGTGGAGAAACAGCGTTCTAAGGTTTACTAAAAGGACAGCGTTCTAAGGTTTACTAGAAGGACAGTGTTCTAAGGTTTACTAGAAGGACACCGTTCTAAGGTTTACTAGAAGGACACCGTTCTAAGGTTTACTAGAAGGACAGCGTTCTAAGGTTTACTAGAAGGACAGCGTTCTAAGGTTTACTAGAATGACAGCATTCTAAGGTTTACTAGAAGGACTGCGTTCTAAGGTTTACTAGAAGGACAGCGTTCTAAGGTTTACTAGAAGGACACCATTCTAAGGTTTACTAGAAGGACACCGTTCTAAGGTTTACTAGAAGGACACCGTTCTAAGGTTTACTAGAAGGACAGCGTTCTAAGGTTTTCTAGAAGGACAGCGTTCTAAGGTTTACTAGAATGACAGCATTCTAAGGTTTACTAGAATGACAGCATTCTAAGGTTTACTAGAATGACAGCATTCTAAGGTTTACTAGAAGGACAGCATTCTAAGGTTTACTAGAAGGACACCGTTCTAAGGTTTACTAGAAGGACAACGTTCTAAGGTTTACTAGAATGACAGCGTTCTAAGGTTTACTAGAAGGACAACGTTCTAAGGTTTACTAGAATGACAGCGTTCTAAGGTTTACTAGAAGGACAACGTTCTAAGGTTTACTAGAATGACAGCGTTCTAAAGTTTACTAGAAGGACAGCATTCTAAGGTTTACTAGAAGGACAGCATTCTAAGGTTTACTAGATGGACAGCGTTCTAAAGTTTACTAGAAGGACAATGTTCTAAGGTTTTTAGAAGGACAACGTTCTAAGGTTTACTAGAAGGACAGCGTTCTAAGGTTTACTAGAAGGACAACGTTCTAAGGTTTACTAGAATGACAGCGTTCTAAGGTTTACTAGAATGACAGCGTTCTAAGGTTTACTAGAAGGACAGCGTTCTAAGGTTTACTAGAAGGACAACGTTCTAAGGTTTACTAGAATGACAGCGTTCTAAGGTTTACTAGAAGGACAACGTTCTAAGGTTTACTAGAATGACAGCGTTCTAAGGTTTACTAGAAGGACAGCGTTCTAAGGTTTACTAGAATGACAGCGTTCTAAGGTTTACTAGAAGGACAACGTTCTAAGGTTTACTAGAAGGACAGCGTTCTAAGGTTTACTAGAAGGACAGCGTTCTAAGGTTTACTAGAATGACAGCATTGTAAGGTTTACTAGAAGGACCGCGTTCTAAGGTTTACTAGAAGGACAGCGTTCTAAGGTTTACTAGAAGGACACCATTCTAAGGTTTACTAGAAGGACACCGTTCTAAGGTTTACTAGAAGGACACCGTTCTAAGGTTTACTAGAAGGACAGCGTTCTAAGGTTTTCTAGAAGGACAGCGTTCTAAGGTTTACTAGAAGGACAGCATTCTAAGGTTTACTAGAATGACAGCATTCTAAGGTTTACTAGAATGACAGCATTCTAAGGTTTACTAGAAGGACAGCATTCTAAGGTTTACTAGAAGGACACCGTTCTAAGGTTTACTAGAAGGACAACGTTCTAAGGTTTACTAGAATGACAGCGTTCTAAGGTTTACTAGAAGGACAACGTTCTAAGGTTTACTAGAAGGACAACGTTCTAAGGTTTACTAGAATGACAGCGTTCTAAGGTTTACTAGAAGGACAACGTTCTAAGGTTTACTAGAATGACAGCGTTCTAAGGTTTACTAGAAGGACAGCATTCTAAGGTTTACTAGAAGGACAGCATTCTAAGGTTTACTAGATGGACAGCGTTCTAAAGTTTACTAGAAGGACAATGTTCTAAGGTTTTTAGAAGGACAACGTTCTAAGGTTTACTAGAAGGACAGCGTTCTAAGGTTTACTAGAAGGACAACGTTCTAAGGTTTACTAGAATGACAGCGTTCTAAGGTTTACTAGAATGACAGCGTTCTAAGGTTTACTAGAAGGACAACGTTCTAAGGTTTACTAGAATGACAGCGTTCTAAGGTTTACTAGAAGGACAACGTTCTAAGGTTTACTAGAATGACAGCGTTCTAAGGTTTACTAGAAGGACAGCGTTCTAAGGTTTACTAGAATGACAGCGTTCTAAGGTTTACTAGAAGGACAACGTTCTAAGGTTTACTAGAAGGACAGCATTCTAAGGTTTACTAGATGGACAGCGTTCTAAAGTTTACTAGAAGGACAATGTTCTAAGGTTTTTAGAAGGACAACGTTCTAAGGTTTACTAGAAGGACAGCGTTCTAAGGTTTACTAGGAGGACAACGTTCTAAGGTTTACTAGAAGGACAGCGTTCTAAGGTTTACTAGAAGGACAGCGTTCTAAGGTTTTTAGAAGGACAACGTTCTAAGGTTTACTAGAAGGACAACGTTCTAAGGTTTACTAGAAGGACAACGTTCTAAGGTTTACTAGAATGACAGCGTTCTAAGGTTTACTAGAAGGACAGCATTCTAAGGTTTACTAGAAGGACAGCATTCTAAGGTTTACTAGATGGACAGCATTCTAAAGTTTACTAGAAGGACAATGTTCTAAGGTTTTTAGAAGGACAACGTTCTAAGGTTTACTAGAAGGACAGCGTTCTAAGGTTTACTAGGAGGACAACGTTCTAAGGTTTACTAGAAGGACAGCGTTCTAAGGTTTACTAGAAGGACAATGTTCTAAGGTTTTTAGAAGGACAACGTTCTAAGGTTTACTAGAAGGACAACGTTCTAAGGTTTACTAGAAGGACAACGTTCTAAGGTTTGCTAGAAGGACAGCGTTCTAAGGTTTACTAGGAGGACAACGTTCTAAGGTTTACTAGGAGGACAACGTTCTAAGGTTTACTAGGAGGACAGCGTTCTAAGGTTTACTAGAAGGACAGCATTCTAAGGTTTACTAGAAGGACAGCGTTCTAAGGTTTGCTAGAAGGACAGCGTTCTAAGGTTTACTAGGAGGACAGCGTTCTAAGGTTTACTAGAAGGACAGCGTTCTAAGGTTTACTAGAAGGACAGCGTTCTAAGGTTTGCTAGAAGGACAGCGTTCTAAGGTTTACTAGGAGGACAGCGTTCTAAGGTTTACTAGATGGACAGCGTTCTAAAGTTTACTAGAAGGACAATGTTCTAAGGTTTTTAGAAGGACAATGTTCTAAGGTTTACTAGAAGGACAATGTTCTAAGGTTTTTAGAAGGACAATGTTCTAAGGTTTTTAGAAGGACAACGTTGTAATTTTTGTGAATGTTTACCAATTGTTTATTTGTGTACATGTTTCAATAAAGCGTATCTAAGGATTACTCCGCTGTGCGGTCCCAACTCTCTTCTTAAGGGAACGGACCCCCTTTTTTTGAGAATATCTTTCCTTACCCTTTGTCCATTTTAAAACCTTTTTTGGTCCCTATTGGTGAACTCCATCCTCACTCTGAATGAGTCGGAACTCCTACCATTGCTTGGCCTGGCCAGTTGACACTCTGTTTAAAAGGTCCAGGTCCATGTCCTTTCCCTTTTTGATATCAAGGTTTACTACACCCTATATGGAGTCAGTGGGGGACAGGACTCTGATAGCATTTAACACCCTAACACTGTTCAATGTTTCCAATTTGCAATGTATACGCATGTATGCAGGGTCCCAAATGCATTCCAAGTTTTAGAAGGAAAGGCTGAACTTGATTTGAGTAGTCTTGCAACTTTCCAGGGTCATTCACATGCTCATCCAGAGCTGGAAGGTAAATACTGACATTTTGATATATAAAAATTTAAAAAACACCCCACTGTGCCGCTTGCTTACCTCTGCATCCTTCAATATCTCTTTGTTACTACTGTGTACCCCCTCTCCACAACTGCACCTCTGGACCCCTTTACATTACACAGCACCCTGCATCACTGGACCCCTTTGCATTACGCAGCCCCTTGCACCTCTGGACCCCTTTACATCACACAGCCCCAACACCTCTGGACCCATTTACATTACACAGCAGCCTGCATCACTGGACCCCTTTTGCATTATACAGCCCCCACACCTCTGGACCCCTTTACATTACACAGCACCCTGCATCACTGGACCCCTTTACATTACACAGCCCCCTGCACCCCTGGACCCCTTCACATTACACAGCCCCCTGCACCTCAGTGGAAAACTTTTCTGGGTGTGCGGAATCAGATTAGTATTCCCAGTACATATGACCATACATGCACAGTTAATGCAGTCTATCTTATACAAAATACTGTATACATTGCAAAAAGAACACACTTTAACAAGGTACTAAAATGACACTGTGTGTGGGTAAGTTCTCGCCATATTGTGTAAGTATGCACTTCATAGCTACACATTGGGGTTGATTTACTAAAGGCAAATCCACTCTGCTCTACAAGTGCACTGAAAATGCACTGAATGTGTACTTGGAAGTACAGTCGCTGTAAATCTCACGGGAAGATCGAAAACCGGGGGATGCTCTGCATAAGCTCTGCATTTATCATCCAATCATGTACAAGCAAAAAAAAATGTTTTATGTTCCTTGCATGTCCCCCTCAGATTTACAGCGACTGCACCTCCAAGTGAACTTGCAGTGCAAAGTAAATTTGCCTTTAGTAAATAAACCCCATTATGTCTCATTTATCTCACATGGTGCTCTCCTCTTGCAGTGGCAGGTCCAGTCTCCAGCCGCATCAGATGTGATCTTCCCTTTTCCCGCAATTCCTACAAGGCTCTTTATTGGTCATTGGACAGCCACTAAAAATTTAACTCCTGAGAATGTGGAAAGAAGTTACACTGTCCACGGCAAGCCAAAAATGAGTCAGGATGTACACTGCATGGCATGTGCTATGCGCTGAACATTATCAGGGCCACTAATAGGGGGGACCACCAGTCGTCCTGTATGGGGCTTGGGCACACAGGGGGCCCAAACACCAGAGGGGCAATTACAGGATGCCCTGTGCGGCTCTCAACAGCAACTGAAAACCCTCCCACCGACTTTTAGCTGTTGGCTGTTTAGGACTGCTGGCTTCCTTGTCCTGTTAAAAAATAAAATAGTTAACCCTGTATTGTTTTAATCCCTTGTAAGAAAAAATAGAAAATTGTATAAAAATTATTTGTAAAAATTTTAAAATAAAATACTTTTTTTTTTTTTCAATTATAAAATGTTTTTGTTCAAAAATGTTGAAAACTATTTTAAAAAGGGCTATAGTTTAACATTTTGAACACAAATATTTTATAATTGTTTTAAAATAAATAACTTATTTTACAATTTTAACAAATCATATTTATACAATTTTCTATTTTTTTTTTTTTTTACAAGGGATTAAAACAATACAGGGTAATATATATATATATATATTTTTTTAACAAGACAAGGAATCCGGCAGTTGTGTCTGTGTCTCTCCCTGCAACAGCTTAAAGTCAGTGAAAGGTTTTCAGCTGAGACCCTTCCCTCTGGTGTTTGGGCCCCCCTGTGTGCCCGGACCCCCTACAGGAGGACTGGTGGAATGATTTTAGCATATTTATTGTGAAAAAAAAGTTTTTTCTGGTTTCTTTTTTTCTGGTTTCTTTTAGCAAATAATTACTATTCCTAGCATTTTTCAAAGGGTGGCTTCACATTGGGGATTTCCAGGGGCTTGAATCCTATATCTGACATCCCTGACCTACTCGGTGGTTGTACAGTGAATACACAATCTGTAAACTTTCAAATACAGACTAGGGAGGGTGAATCTGATTTGCAGCTCTGTTTGATATGCAAGACAGCTTTACACTCCATCATAGAGAGAACAACTGAGAGGCAAGACAAACTTCCCGACTCCTCGCCTGCATTATAAGAGATCATTATATGACACATTGTGGAACGCTCATATCCCTAGTAATACTGGAGATTTATTTTAAACTGAGTCTGTCCTTGGACTGACTGACTCTGAAATTGTTTAGAAATGCTTACAGCTTGTCATGAGGCCTTCTCCTGAGAAACATTTAAAAAAGGGAAGATATTTGGAAAAAAAAAAAAAAATTTTTTAATGTATTCTGCTTGGATAGGAACACAAACATATAGAGTGGCTTTATCACATTTGACTGCAAAAAAATAGAAAATATGCTTCAAATCTGCTGTTAGCAGCAAGGAATGGCTTAAAATTGGTAGTAAACCTTCACGGGGAACCTATAGGTAAGCCCTATAATAAGGCTTACCTATAGGTACTGTAAATATCTCCTAAACGTGCAAAGTTCAGAAGATTTTACTGTATTGTACACCGATGATGACATCAGTGCATGCGCTGTGAAGAAACGGCCCTTCGTGCCGTTTCATCCCCAGCTTGTGCCCTGATTGGCGGCTCCCGTGGTTCCGGCCTGTCACAGACTCAGAGTCCACGGCCACGGAAGGAACAGGGGTGAAGATGGATGTTGCCTCCAGTGGGGACAATGTGGGCTTAGTTTGCAGGCAAGTGTGTCACATAATTGGTTAGTATGCAATGACAAGGGCGGACTGACAACTCATGGGCCCCCCGGGCAATAGGAGATTATGGGGCTCCCGGACAATAGGAGATTATGGGGCTCCCAGGCAATAGATTATGGGGCTCCCGGGCAATAGGAGATTATGGGGCTCCCGGGCAATAGATTATGGGGCTCCCGGGCAATAGGAGATTATGGGGCTCCCAGGCAATAGATTATGGGGCTCCCGGGCAATAGATTATGGTGTTCCCGGGCAATAGGAGATTATGGCGCCCCTGGGCAATAGGGGGTAGTGCTACATTTATTTTCATGTTGGCAAACCAACATTACTACGATACGTACATCATTTACCTTTGGCTGACACTTTGGCCACTTACTCTCAAGGGTTAATTAAAGTTGAACGTAATTCTAGTGAAAAAGTAAGACATTACATTGACAAATTGAGTGCTAAAATAAATATACTGTATATAAATCAATGTATTTAGTTAACTCATGGCAGATAATAGTCTATGACCGGTCGCTCTGCATTACATTACAATGAATGGCAGTACAATGTACTCACAGCACTATAGGTGAAACACAGGACCTGATTTACGGCGGATATGTATTTCTGAAACTGCATCCTTGGTAAAGAATTGAGCCATTTTTGTGCAAACTTTACTTAGCAGAATTTTTCTTTGACGTGAGCTGCAGCAAAGTATGTATGGGTCAGTGTCGGTGATGTAGGGTACATTACCTAGCAAAGCCTATGACAGCATCAGTTATAAATTTGTCTCCGACTCAGCTAGAAAGCAATTTATGGGTTCTCCCATCTATTGCCTGAGGCTCTTAGGTGATACTAAAGAATGTGCTTATGTCTATCTTGGTGCAGCAATTTTGTTGTCCACAGAGGCCATCTTTAACCGCCAGAATTTTCACCTGGATATTTTATCCCTTCATCCCTGGGGACTGTTAATCTCAGCACTTTTCCTCTATGTCTTCCGACCGGCCTTACCCACCAGCACCGGCACCCCCCCTCCCCCATCCTTTCTATAGAGCGATGGTTCACCCACCCTTTCTATAGAGCGATGGTTCATGTACGTGTGATAGATTTCGCTAAATCTCGCCTGTGCACACATATACAGTTTATGTATGGTGTATATCAGTGGTGGAGATGTTCCAGACTCTGTCAGCCTATTGCTGGGCTCACATCCAAATCTCAAATACAAAAGGGCGATCTCTGCAATGTCTGCAGAGCTTTTACGCACCCAGAAAGATAGCTGATCATCCACATTACTGCTATAACCTGCAGCAGCCCTTAAAGTGTACAAGAAACCTACATTCACTGAAAGCAGCAGGTAAATTCTGTCTGTAAAGCCGTTTACACATGATCGGATATCTGATGAAATCTAATCCTACACACCATCAGTTAAAAATCCAATCGTGTCCAAACGCAGTGACGTAAAACACTAGGACTTGCTGAGAAAAATGAAGTTCAACGCTTCCGAGCATGCGTCAACTTGATTCTGAGCATGCATGGATTTTTGACCAGTGGATTTCCACACAGACGATCGTTTTTTTATCCATAGGAAAAATTTAAAACAGTTTCTATTTTTTTTCACCGATGGGAAAAAAAAAACGATGGGGCTGTCCAAAGAAAATGGTCCATCAGTCCATTTTCATCAGAGAAACCTATCGTGTGTACATGGTTTAAGACTAACCCTCAGGAAACCACTAGGACCCAACAACATCAAGGATGGCATTGCTTCTAAAACAAACATCCAGTACATTTATTTGCTAAAGAGTCATAGGTTGTTATATGTTTCAAGGCCAATGATGTATTGTAGCTGTGAGATTTAAAGGGGTTGTAAAGTGCATGGGAGT
Source organism: Rana kukunoris (assembly GCA_029574335.1). Lineage (NCBI taxonomy): Eukaryota > Metazoa > Chordata > Amphibia > Anura > Ranidae > Rana > Rana kukunoris. The sequence goes on along the minus strand of CM056060.1, from coordinate 22,734,387 downwards.
TTATTCCCACTTGAAGTACCATACCACCAAATCCAATGAGTAGCAAAGTGTTGGGTGTCCAAGACTGCCCCGTTCATTAAGGCATGGACTAGAAGTGAACTGGTCCTTTAATGGTATTTCCTTCCATGTCATTACAAGCACAGGCCTTTGGCTGCCAAACAAGCATCAATGAGTAGTGAAGTGGACCTCTTGGCAGTGGTATGGCACTTTAATTTCCATTTTCGTTGCATAAAAAAAAAATTGAACAAAAAAACAGACATTTTTAGTCTCTAATTCTGAAAATGATGCTTGAATGATGCTGAATTGTCATGGTGACCTTCTTGCTTTAAAACAGCGAGTCACTAACCTTAAAAAAAACTTAGATAAAAGACTCCTGACATAGCCAAGACGGTTTTGGCCTAGGTCAGTAATACAGAAAGTGGGCCATAATTGACAGCCAACGCATCTAGTATTTACAGAAATATGTCCATAAAGGCAACTCTCATAACATATTTACCTTAAAGTAGAACCATAGACAAAACTTTTTTTTTTTCATTTTGGATAGAATAAGATTTACATTTTGCCATCAGTGTCCCATTGGGGGAAGATTACCCCTCTATTACTGTTCTGGGGACAAGTTGTTTTTTCCCACTTTCAATGATAATGGTAAACTGGACAAATAGAGAGGATGACTATCCATAACAGGGGACAAAGATCACAATAAAAAGCAAATAGGTGTAATCCATTCCTACTAGAAAAAAGTTGTATCTATAATTATACTTAATAACATGATTTACACAGGTTCTAGGACTAATTACATTCACATAAAAAAATTGATGAGCTCTCAGGTAGCTTAATAAACATGGTGTATGTGTAACGTCACAAGGGGCGGGCTCTTTAGATGTAGTCTTCAGAGGGCCACGCCCCATGGCTATATACGATATGCCAGAGTGCAAGCGACAACAAAACAGAGGAAAACAGAAGCCACAGAAGAAGAGTGGCCTTTTTATCTTTTAGTGGGTAACCGGCGGCAAGGAAGAAGACAGCAGCGGGAGAAGACAGCAGCGGGAGAAGACAGCTTGTGGAGAAGACAGCTTGTGGAGAAGACAGCTTGTGGAGAAGACAATTTGTGGAGAAGACGGCACCGAGAGAAAACGGCACCGAGAGAAGACGGCACCGAGAGAAGACGGCACCGAGAGAAGACGGCACCGAGAGAAGACGGCACCGAGAGAAGACGACACCGAGAGAAGACGACAGAGAGAAGAAGGCTCAGGGAGAAGACGGCTCAGGGAGAAGACGGTTCCGACCCATTTTTTTTTAAATAACGGACTTGTCAAAAACTGGCTAGGGGCACTATGTACCCGATACAAATTAACAGAGGGAGGCCAGGATCTGGGGCCCCCTTGTTAAAGGGGGCTTCCAGATTCCAACAAGCCCCTGACAACCACTGGCCAGGGTTGCTGGGAAGAGGCCCTTGTCCTCATCAACATGGGGACAGAGCTCTACATCCCCAAAGCACCCAACCCCCCCATGTTGAGGGCATGTGGCCTGGTATAGATCAGAAGGGGGGCCTCGCTCCTTTCCTCAATTTCCTGACCTCCTGGGCTGCATGCTCAGATAAGGTTTTGGTATGTATTTTGAAGAGACCTCAGGCCATGTAAAAAGAAAATGGTGGGGGTGGTAAGGGGGGCCCCTCCGAATCCATACTAGAATCGAAGGGCCTGGTATGGACTTAGGGGGGGGGGGCCATGCCATTTTAACAATTTTATTTTGCCAAGATGTTTTCCCCTGGCGGATAATGCCTGTTCTGGACTGCGCAGGCGCAGTGCTCTAGCACTAAAAATTTCCGAACATGAAGAGCTGTGCATGAGCTGTAGACTGCACCTGCGCAATGAACAGGGCATTGTGGCAGTCATTGCCGCACGCTCCCAATGGTTGCTCCACTCTGCAAGGAGGCGGGTGTATTACACAAAATAATCGTAAGGGGTGGATGACTAGAACAAGGGGCGGATGTGTATTACTATTACATCGTGTAAGGGGCGGATGGCACAAACTCGCCCTTCATTTCATACACCCGCAGACAATATACCTTGACCTTGATGACAATATAATAGTAATACAGACATCATGCCTCCTTGCTGATGATATAATAATAATATACACACCTCTTGCAGAGTGGAGCGAGCATCGTGAGCATGCGACAGTGTGTGGCACAATATTGTGCTCATTCTGCATGCGCCGTGTACAGGTGATTCACAGCTGTGTTGAGCTTCGGGTATTTTCGAAGGTCCGAAGGTGCCTACGCAGGACAGAGCGGGCAAAATCCGCTGGGTGACAATTCTTGGCAGGACCCCACAATGTTTTTTTTTTTTAACAATCAGCTGTCAGTGGGGAACCCTGACAGCTGATGATTTTTTATCGGCTGTTAAGGACTTCCAAAAAAAATGCAAAACACATCATTTGCATTTTAGGTGAGATTCCATTGAAGTCTATTGCAGCGATACCCCCTCAAAAGCCGCTCGTTGATTTGGGATCGGCGTATTAAGTTACCCTTGTGTGTTGTGTAGGGGTGATTTCGGTGAGCAGAGCAATAAGAGAATGTACAAACCTGCCGCTGAAGTTTTCTGAATGCTTAATTTCCTGGTCCAACAAGACCAACATCAACATGAGGTAGAGAGAAAAGGTTGATGAAAGGAGAGAACGTTGCGGTATCAGGCTTGGATGAAAAGAAAGCAGTCCTGCCTTCTGCAATAGTACCGTTCGTCGCCACTCTAGCCAGAGTGGGTGAAGTGCCTCCGGACAGACTTCTGCCACAAGCCTGGCAGCCGGAATGTCACTTAGGATTGCTGGGAGGAACAAGTCTCTCTCACGGACTTGGCTCTAGTAGAATTTAGTGTTTCAAGATAAAGACCTCTGCCACAGGCCCAATGTTAGACTGTAGAGCGAATCCTCCCAGAAAGTTCTCTTTTAGATAGGGGTCACCAGCTGACAGTCTATGGTTATCTGTCAGTTCCTGGCAACCAGATCCCCAATGGTTCGTTCAAGCCCTTTTGGATCACCTGCCTCCGGGTTCTCCTCAAGATGATCCCCCACCGAACAGCACACAGCTTAGGATCTCTTCAATAGGAATAGGCCCCCAGCAAGTCGCTAGGGCCCCTTTCAGCATTAGCAGGGAACTCCGCCTAGCATGCGACCCCGACCTGGTAGGCCATGTGGCCGGAGTCCGTTGGGTGCGTACACCTGGAACCTGGAACCCGTGAAGAACCCCGAAAAAATGGTGTCTGCCACATGTATACCCCTCCCCAGCATGCTCCACGAGGGAAAACTCCAATTGGCTGCTGGGGAAAAGTGGCTCTGCCTGAATCCCTCTGGCGCCACCTGCCACCCAGAAATGGAACTACATCTCTGGAGTACAGAATGACCCACAGGATAATTCAGGACTGACAGCAGCCCAATTTAGCAAAATTATGAGTGAGAGCAACATAACTCTCCCACTAACTTTGACGTAGCGCCTTTTCTAAAAGAAAGGGGGCGCTACACTATTATATGCAAATCGCACTAAAAAAAACACATGGGTGTGAACCTAGGGTAAGTGCATTTTGGTTGCGATGCTTTGTAGCTGCATTGTACGTTTTAGACTGCATTTTATATGTAATGTGCCTTTTGCTGGAAAACAGCAAGCGGGACAACACACAACACCTGCTTACCCCTTTGAATGTTCAGATGGGCACACAGTCTAAGAACTGGCTACCCAAACTGCCAGTTTGTTGTCCAAAGAAAGGAAGACATGTTGGGTCTTTTTTTTTTTTTAGAAAGGTGGTCAGCTGTGATAAAGAGCTGGCATCAAAAGTTCTGGCAAAAAACAAAAGCCTTGATGTTAGAAACATGCTGCACAGTCTGTGCGCTGATCATGAACAGGCACAGAGTTAATAAATGTATTCATGTAACAGACGAAGCATAATTTGAGATCAGCCTTTTGCCCTCCCTGACATCTCCTATAAAAGATGGTCTTAATGGTACAAGCGCTCCCTGAACATCCCTCGCTCGTCACCTCTAATTCCATTTTAATTGCAAGCAAATAACAACTTGCTTGCTGGGCTCCCCTTGTAAATTACATTGGGGTAATTAAGTTATAATCAACATGTACTTTCCTAACGAGGCTCACGTGTAATCTTTTCTTAGAGACAGGCCGTGCTGACCTCCTCATCAGTTGTGCCATGTTCAGCTGTGCAAATGTCATACGCCGATATACAACAAAGGCTGATAAATCAGGCAAAGAACGCAAAAGTACAAAACATCCATTTGTTTGTATTCCGCTTTTTATTCTTTAGTTTTCTCATGCGTGTCTCTGAGAGTATGATCTTGCTGTTCACAGAGAGATAAAAATGTGTATGATTGATAGGTATCATTTTATTTTCAATTCTTTGCCAAAGAAAAAAACAGATATTGTGACGAGTCACCTTGGAAAACCGACACGCCCCCCCAGACTATGCTAATATTTCACATGGACAGATTTAAAGTGATCCTAAACTCTGATTTAAAAAAATAAATAAATGTAACCACTTACAGACCGGAAGATTTGCCACCTTAAAGACCGGGACATTTTTTGCGTTACAGCACTTTGTCGATTTAACTGACAATTGCGCAGTCGTGCGACGCTGTACCCAAACAAAATTGACATCCTTTTTTCCTACGAATAGAACTTTCTTTTGGTGGTATTTGATCACCTCTGCGGTTCTTATTTGTTGTGCTATAAACAAAAAAATAGTGACAATTTTGAAAATAAATATTTTTTACTTTTTGCTTTAATAAATATGCCCAACAAAATATATATATATATATAAAATAAAAATCTCTCTCAGTTTAGGCTGATATGTATTCTTCTACATATTTTTGGTAAAAAAAAAAGTAAAGTGACAATTTTGAAAAATATTTTTTACTTTTTGCTATAATAAATATTCCCCCAAAAAAATAAAAATGTCTTCATCAGTTTAGGCCCATATGTATTATTCTACATATTTTTGGTAAAAAATATAAAAATTGCAATAAGCTTGATTGGTTGGTTTGATTGGTTGATTAATTGATCGGTTTGCGCTTAAAGTTATACCGTCTAGAAAATAGGGGATAGATTTATAGATTTATGGCATTGTTATTATTTTACTAGTAATGGCAGCCTTCTGTGATTTTTAGCAGGACTGCAACATTGCGGCAGACAGATTGGCCACTTTTGTCACTTTTTTGGGGGACATTTACATTTATACAGCTATCAGTGCTATAAAAATGCACTGATTACTGTGTAAATGTCACTGGCAGGGAGGGGGTTAACACTAGGGGGCGAACAAGGGGTTCCCCTTTATAGTGCTGTCATACGTGTTGTACATCACCGCGCTTTTCTAGAACATTGTTTTTTCACAATCGTGTGTAGGCAAGGCAGGCTTAACAATAATCGGGTTGAAAAAAACGTTGTTTTTTCTAGACCATTGAAAATGGTCGTGTGTACACGGCATTAGGTTTGGTAGCAAAAATTCCTGCATTTGTTAGATCAATTCAGCCTATGGATATATTGCACAATAAATTCAATCTGGTTTTTAGCAAAGCAAGAGTCATTTATATGCACACATCACATTTATGTAAAAATAATACTCTTTTATAGAAATAGATACTAAAGAAGACAGATATGCAATGGTCGGTCATAAATAAAGAATAAAAAGGTTAGATAAGGATTGCACATGGACTGCTGTATTTAAAGTATGTGCATTTAAGGGGGAAATGTACAAATATGAATGTCAATGTGTTTCTGTGATATTTCCAATAAACAAAGCACAGACATTTTTAACAGGCTTTATTCAAGAAAATAATGGGCTTTATGCATAAAATGTATGTATGTTGCCCAAGTTAGCCAAACTTTTTCTGTGTAGGTTCAAGGGTGAAAAAGAAAATGTGGCTGCAATGAGCACCACAGACACAATAATAAAAGAATTAAAATCTTATTTATACCAGCACTTAAACCATGCTGTTCTAAGTAGACACCTGAGATTAGGTCACGCAATACAGTGCCGCTTTTTTTGGAACCACAATTTTTATAAATAAAAGCTTGAGCAAACTCTGTTTAAACATTTAGCCAAGAATGTAGCAATTCTTGGACCTATGGGTTATATTGCCACCTTCAGGAGGTTTGGACACCGGCAAACAATATAAACCCCGCCTCCAGTTGTGTGAGAAACCAGTATGCGTATAAGGCCAATAACACAGAGTGGCAAAACATTAATTTCTTTATTGACCATTAAGGGACAAATGAATGTAGTTAATCTTGGTCATATGACCCGTCCAGAGATCACCAGACATGAAAACATCTTACTAGAAGAATGTCCAAAAGGAATGAAATGCCTGAACAAGGCTAGATTAAAACAGGGTGAGGAAATTACAACTTCAACGAGAAAGCAAGGAACTAAATGAAGGTTGCCATTTAAAAGGAAGATGGACCTCAACAAAATGTAGAGGTCAAACAATCAAGCACCAAAGAAAAAAAAAAAGGTGAACGAAAACTTAGACCAACCGACTTAGTAATGGTGGTTGCCAAAAAAACTTTGAAATGAAAGAAAAAAGGAATAGTGGTAAGTTAAGATCCACACACTTACACACGTATATAAAAAGAAAGCAAAGTAAAGGCGAAATGATATTGTAATGCAATAGAGAAGCCATGTGGGGGACACAGCAAACATGTGGAAGAAGGTACTCTGGTCAGATGAGACCAAAATTGAACTTTTTGTCCTAAAATCAAAAAACGCTGCATGTGGTGGAAAATGAACGCTGCACATCACCCTGAACACATCATGCCTATTGTGAAACATGGTGGTGGCAGCATCATGTTGTGGGGATGCTTTTCTTCAGCAGGGACAGGGAAGCTGGTCAGAGTTGATGGGAAGATGGATGGAGCCAAATACAGGGCAATCTTAGAAGAAAACCTGTTAGAGTCTGCAAAAGACTCGAGACGGGGCGGAGGTTCACCTTCCAGCAGGACAACGGCCCTAAACATACAGCCAGAGCTACAATGGAATGGTTTAGATCAAAGCATATATTTTTTTTCTGAGCATATTCACACATTTTGATTTCATAGATCCCATCAGAGCCGATCCTAGGGTCACAGACGCCTGGGTGTAAGATGGGCGTGGTCATCTAATTAACTCTTCCCCTTTACAAATGTTTCTATGGCTACGACTCGAACACAGAGATGCTCCCCTAAGAAGTCTTCATTAGCGTCCCCCATCAGAGCCCCCCCACAGCAGGTGTCACCCATCAGAGCCCCCCCACAGCAGGTGTCCCCCATCAGAGCTGCCCCCACAGCAGGTGTCCCCATCAGAGCTGCCCCCACAGCAGGTGTCCCCATCAGAGCCCCCCACCCCAGCAGGTGTCCCCCATCAGAGCCCCCACCACAGCAGGTGTCCCCCATCAGAGTTGCCCCCACAGTAGGTGTTCCCATCAGAGCCCCCCACAGCAGGTGTCCCCATCAGAGCCCCCCACATCAGGTGTCCCCATAGACCAGTACTTGTCCAATAGATCCATATAGCTCGGGCGCACTGGGAGTAGAAGCACATTACAGGGGGCGGGGCATACGTGGCATCTTTGGTTACTTGGAGGGTGGCACTCAGAGAGCAGGAGTGCACAGGATGATTGGCAGCAGCTACAGCCAACCCAGAAGCCTCTCATCACACCACCTATGGGAAAAGAGCCAAAACACGCAGAGGGGGTGGGGCAAACAGGAGACTGCTCCATGCACACTGGACAGAATTAATTAGTGGAGCCTAGTACCCGAACGTGTTCCAGTTTTAGGCTCAGCTGCGATAGCCAGTCCGAATTCCGGGGACAGTGGAAGGTATGCGCCAGTAAATTGCCAGCGAAGAGAGCAAGCGGGATGGGGAACCGCAGCACCCGCTACATGCGCTCCGCCTCTGTACACAGACAAGGAGGAGGGAGGGGAGCACTTTGGAGCTTCTGCGCCCCCACCTCTGAAGCGACTGGGTGCGGAGCACCCCATGCACCCTGCCTAGGATCAGCCTTGGATCCCATAGACTTCAATCGGAATGCCTGTAAATATGTGATACATCCTAATTTGTATGCCTGAAGAAATCTCCGCCTGCAGAACGGTTCTTCTCTCTGTGCCTAGTCCAGAAAAAAACACTTCAAATTCACCAGGAATACAATCTGCTTAAAGGGGTTGTAAATGTACAATTTTTTCCCCCTAAATAGCTTCCTTTACCTTAGCGCAGTCCTCCTTCACTTACCTCATCCTTCCATTTTTCTTTTAAATGTCCTTATTTCTTCTGAGAAATCCTCACTTCCTGTTTTTCTGTCTGTAACTCCACACAGTAAGAGTCGGTTCACACTGGGTCAACACGACTTCCAGCACGACTTTGGGAGGCAACTTGGACACGACTTGAGTATGAATCATCAGGCAACTTACAAGGCAACCTACAAGGCAACTTCAAGTCGACTCCAGGACAGGAGGCTTTCCAGTGGCCAATCAAACAACAAGCAGCTCTGTGGAAGGGAGGGGGAGCGACCTCAGTAGTGTGCATTAAGACAGCTTCCATTCACTTCCATTCATTTTCTCAACCACACACGACTTGGGGCAACTTTAAGTCGTATCCCAGGTCGCCCCTGTGTGAACCGGCTCTAATGCAAGACTTTCACCCTGGTGTGGAGTGTCGTGCTGGCCCCCTCCCTTGGACTACAGGAGAGTCAGGACACCCACTAACACGCAGCTCATTTTTTTATCTGCAATGTAGAGAGCCTCCTGGAGTCCAAGGGAGGGGGCGAGCACGACACTCCACACCAGGGAGAAAGCCTCCTACTGTGTGGAGTTACAGACAGAAGAACAGGAAGTGAGGATTTCTCAGAAGAAATAAGGACATTTAAAAGCAAAATGGAAGCATGAGGTAAGTGAAGGAGGACTGCACTGAGGTAAATGCCTGAAATGCCAAACATAAAAATATATACTGTGCACAATTTCTTTTTTGTCGTTTATAAAAAATGTGGCATTTCTTTGATGGAAAGAACTACCAGAGTTTCACGTTGATGTGGCAATTGCATGTTGCATAGACAATAAAATAGTAGTAGTGCAATATATCGTTGTTTGTTGTATGGCATACTTCAACCAAATTAGCCACATCGATGACTCCAACCTCCTCCTGGTACTGAACATGAAATAATCCATTCGGCTTCTGTTATACCCTACTGAGCTTATATAAACAAGTATATTTTTCATCAAATTTTACAGTGGGGTATTGTACTTTCAATGCAGCTCATAAAACGTACCTTTCTAATTTTCTTCATACATCTAAAGATAACATTCTGTGCTCTGCAAGAGACCCAGTTTTTCTCATAACTGACTTCAAAGCTGATGAGACAGAATCTAACAAACGCATCTCATGCAAGGAATCCTACAGCTTGACAGCCGAGTAAATGAAAGAGAATCTTATTTCTTTTTAAAATCTATGGTAACCTTTTTAAATAGACATCCCTCAGTTATATCTTGTATAGCAGAAGTCATAGAAAAGCGTTCTGCACATAAGCCCAATAACAGAGAATCTGGGGTATCACATTAACATTAATTTTCCTGTAAATTCAAAAAAATAAACACAAAATCAGTCAGATACATCAATGTGTCCACAAAAAGATAATTGCCAAAGTGTAGGAACCACAAGTACTAGTATAATCCACTATTCCATTTCTGTGCAGCTGAGTCTATGGAGGCCAAGTGCATGCTACTTCCATCATCCTTCGGCAGTCCACTGCTATAACCGTATATCTATGATGACAATTACAGACCTCTCATCTTTTTAAGTGGGAGAACTTGCACAATTGGTGGCTGACTAAATACTTTGCCCCACTGTATGTGTATGTATATATATGTAGCGCCCCTATACTTCCAGTTAGGACGCTATTTAAATTCAGAGGGGGGATGAGAGAGTTACTTTGCTCTCATCCATTTTTCATTGTGTAAAATTGTTCGGGCTGGGCTTCCTGTTGTCCCATTCTGTTTACCAGGGATGCACTTCCATTCTTTGGTCGTCAGGTGGCGCCAGAGGGCCCAGGCAGGTACCGCCTTTCCCCAGCAGCCAATTAGAGAAAGTTCTCCCTTGCGGGGCATGCTGGGGGAGTGTATTTTTTTGGCGTCAAAGCCATTGTTTCCGGGTCTTCTACCCGCAACGGGTCGCAGGTGCGGCACCCACCTTTAGGGTGTGCGCACGTCACGGGCCCTGCTACTATGGCCCACCTGCCTGGGGCGCACGTGCTATGCGGAGTTCCAAACTCTGGGCCCTCATGGCTCAGGGCAACTAAAGTCGCAGAGGGGCCCCAGTGACTTACTGGGTCCCCACACAGAGAGAGAGATCCCAGACTGGAGATGCTGTTCAGTTGGGAGTCGGTCTGGGGTGAGCCCAGAGGCAGGTGATCCTACAAGACTCAAACAAGCCATCGGGGATCTGGGTGACCTTACACTGACAGCTTGTATGTTGCAAACTGTTAGTCGGTGGCCCCCAAATTATTGACTGAAAGGATCCGATCTACATCTCAAGCACTTGAGTATTAGGCCGGTGGCAGAGGCCTTCTACTAATTTAAATCTTAATAGAGCCAAATCCGTGGCAGAGACTTGTTCCTCCTCAGTGATTCAGAGTGACGCTCTGGCTGCCAGGCCTGTGAGAGGGACCTGTGCAGGGGCACTGCGTCAAAGTGAGACTAATCCTAAGAAGCAGGACTGCTTCTTTTCTTTTATCCATAGCCTGAATCTGCAAAGTTCTCTTTTCCACCAACTTATTCTGTCTACCTCAAGTTGCCTGTTGGTCGTGTTGGACCAGGAAATAAAAGCATTGAAAACGTCAATTGATTGCCTGGACATTCCATCACTGCTCTCAGCACTACCATCACCCCTAGACACCTCACAGGGTAACTTAAGTACGCCGATCCCACAACAAACCAGCGGCTTCTGTGGGGGTAAGCGCTACATATATAGTATACCTGAAGTTCAGCTTTAAAGGGGTTCTTGACTGCAATGTAAAGCGTATCTGAAAAATATCCCTCCTAATCTGTCGTTCATCAAGTTCTTTTTGCCAAAGGCATTCAGCCGATGCTGTACATATGCTTTGCCGAGTCCTACAAGGAGTGGACTATTGTCTCTATTACAAGCCAGATATCCCAGCACACAGGTGATTTGCTATGGCTTCAGAATCAGAACTACAAGAATGTTTTTCAACCTGGCACACAAACTGCCTGAAGCAAGTTTTCCTCTAAACATGGCATCATTATAATTGGAGGAACGGAAGCAGAATAAGAGCTAATATAAATTGATTTGATATTGAGGGGAATCATTCATTACACTTATGAATATTCATTGCACGGGTTAGCTTACAGTCCCTGGCCAGATGCTTCAAGGCTTCAAACCAATCAAGGACATATAGCGTTGAACTGTTTATTTTCATTTTGTGCTAACAAGTTTATTCTATCCCATAGTCTTCCTAACAGCTAATGAGAGTGTTAACCTAAATGTCACCTTTCAGGCTGTATTCTAAGGTTTTATCCATATGCGAGATCCTCAAATAGCTGCAGCACACAACTACAAAATAAGCTTATGTTGTCATCCTTCAAGTGTGCGTAAAGAAAGACATTCCCTTTCTAGAGATCTAATTACCACTTTCTTTACAAGACTACCAATAGGTCAATTTCCTTCCAAGTCAAGATGTTGGCAATGCAGAGATTATGATCATTCGTATTATGCAAAACACTGCTTGAAGTTTATATTTTAGTAATTTTACAAGTTTAGTGGGAGATGTAAGAGGTACTCTCTCTATTGTTGATTATTTGGACTATGTACTATACTATGGTCTAATATCTGAAATTGTAGGTGTACTACTTATACGATCCTTTGGATTTACTCAGTGATAAGAGACTTTTTATAATCTTTGCATGAACATATTTGCTACATGACTATTTATGAGGCTAGTTTCATCTCGTTATTTCCTAGAAGGAATATTCTTTGTTCCAGAAAAATCGTGATAAAACTCTATGATTTGCTGCTTCTTTACAACTTTTATCTCCGGACCTTCCACTAAATCCTAGTCAAACTTTTTGACCAGTGACTATTGACGGCTAGTTGGGTCTAAGCAGCCTCTACCCTATACTTATCTGGTCCCACTTCTTTCCACTGAAGCGCTGGACCTCAGCGGGCATTCATAAGATTGGAAATCTATTCCAAATCCTTCAGACAACTATCAGATACCTACTACTTACCTTACCGATATTTTATTTACCTACGAGTCCACCACATACTGTATACTCTTTACTGTCTTTGACCACTAATACAACAAGAAAAGTGCGCTCGTTCTACAACTCACCAGCAACTAAAACAAAAGGGATTTCTCATATCTATGATCTGCTATCCTGTTCGGACCCGAACACTAAACTCTTCCCGGTGACCTTCTGGAAGGCAACACTTCAAATGGACATGCCCCTTAACACTTGGTATCAAGCTCTATGAACTCTTTCTCTTTCTTCCAGGAAGGAATGTCCCACACTGGGAGACAGTAATGAAAATTACTAGTGGTACTACACACCAAGTAGATTGGCACAGATATTCCCATTCCACAAAATGTTGGAGGAACTGTAACACTGATGGCAACACATTCCATATATGGTGGAAATGCCCCCACATAGCCTCCTTTTGGACGAGTATCGCTAATCTACTACAGGAATTTACTGGTATATCATGCGTACTAAAGCCTCAGGTGGCTCTCTTTGGTCTAAGCCTATCCTCGTGGCCATCTAAATTTCATGCTATTGTTACACATATCCTGATTGCAGCCCGTTTAGCCGTAGCACGCTTTTGGAAAAATCCCATTCCCCTACCACTCTCTACTGTTATCTCATCTATTGATAACCACTGCCACAGGGAATTTCTCTCTGCCGAAACACATTTAACAATGAGCAAATTCACCACACTTTGGCTACCTGGGTTGTCCGACACAGAAGCATCTCACTCCCACTCTGACATCTGCTAAACAAAAAACACCAGATAACCACCACTCCTCATAAGTGACATTACTATACTGTAAGATGTATACTATTTCATGGAGGGGAGGACTTCCCTCCCCTCCTTTGTCATGATAAAAATCGTACAGGACTCGGCCCCGCACCCCGACGCCCGCGTCATGGAAGTTGATTGACATCAGTGCGAGCCAATGGCTGCACTGCTATCAATCTATTTAATGAAGAGCCAAGAAGACCGGGCAAAGAAATAGCGTGTTCGTGATGCGGGACTTTCCATTGCTCAGGTAAGAAAAACAGGGGGGGGGGGGCCAGGGCGGTAATCGCAATAGGTTTTTTCACCTTAATGCATAGGGTGCATTAAGGTGAAAAAACATGAACATTTACAACCCCTTTAAAGGACGTTGAGAGGCAGAAAAAATATGCCAGACAACACTAAAAGCAACATTTGTATTGCTCAGTTTGCGCGAGGCCTACTAGAGAGTCAAACAAAATGTTTTTTTTTCTTTGTCTGAATTTCTCACTTCCTGTTCCTCCTCAGTAAGCTGTTCTGGCTGACTAACCCCCAGCCAGAATGCCTCGGATGATGGGGGCAACCTTACCGAGGAGGAACAGGAAGTGAGAAATTCAGACAAAGAAAAAAAACATTAACCACTTGCCTACTGTGCACCTACACCCCCTTCCTGCCCAGACAAAATTTAAGCTTCCGGCACTGCGTCGCTTTAACTGACAATTGCGCGGTCGTGCGACGTGGCTCCCAAACAAAATTGGCGTCCTTTTTTTCCCACAAATAGAGATTTCTTTTGGTGGTATTTGATCACCTCTGCGGTTTTTATTTTTTGCGCTATAAACAAAAATAGAGCGTCAATTTTTAAAAAAATGCAATATTTTTTACTTTTTGCTATAATAAATAACCCAAAAAATATATATAAAAAAAATATTTTTTTCCTCAGTTTAGACCGATACGTATTCTTCTACATATTTTTGGTAAAAAAAAAATGCAATAAGCGTTTATCGATTGGTTTGCGCAAAATTTATAGTGTTTACAAAATAGGGGATAGTTTATGGCATTTTTTTTTTTTTACTATTAATGGCGGCGATCTGCGATTTTTTTTGGGACTGCGACGTTATGGCGGACATTTCGGACACTTTTCTGACATTTTTGGGACCATTTACATTTATACAGTGAACAATGCTATAAATATGCATTGATTACTGTATAAATGTGACTGGCAGTGAAGGGGTTAACCACTAGGGGGCGGGGAAGGGGTTAAATGTGTGTCCTATGAGTGTTCTAACTGTGGGGGGAGGGGGGGTGACTGGGGAGGTGACCGATTGTGTCCCTATGTACAAGGGACACAATCGATCTCTCTCCCTGACAGGACGTGGAGCTCTGTGTTTACATACAGAGCTCCACGTCCCCGCTCAGTTACTGAGCAATCGCGTGTGCCCAGCGGCGATCGTTGCCGCCGTGCACTCGCACGGGATCCCCGCAGAGCGGCGGGTGCGCGCCGACGGCGGCGGGTGCGCGCCCGCCTGCGGCTTTAAAGGGACATCACGTCATATGACGTGATGTCAGGATAATGGAGTCCTCCACCCGCCGTCATTTGACGGTAGGCAGAGGACAAGTGGTTAAGAAGGGAAATCGGAGGAAAAAGGTAAGTGAACCAACAATGCACTAGCTTAAAGGAACCTATTTAGAAATTAAAAAAAAAAAACTTTTACAACCCCTTTAAGTATTAAAGGTCATCTGTGCCAAGCTAACTGAGGCTGACCTTTCCCTCTGAAAATACCAGTTCTCTGGTTGTCAAGCTGATCCACATACATAAATACCTTCTTCTATCGTATAATGCCACACAGAATTCCTAAAGAACACACTTATTTCAAAAAGCTGTGATATTTATTTTTTTCTCAAAAAAGCTGGATGTATTAAAAGGTGGTTGTCCGAAATGAAAGAGTTTAGTTCAGGTCCTTCATGCTCTTCAGTTGCCATGCCAACACAGTCCCCATATTCTTAACGGTGCAGATGCCCCAAACACATCCACACCAAGATTGCCATAGCAACCTCAGTCACTCAAAGACCACAGATAATACAGGAAAGGTTCACAGTACATAATCCAACTCATCAAGGGTCACAAAAAACTCTGAGTGTCCACAAGGCTTTTATGGACACAGTTATGATTTTCATTTCTAATGTAGCTCCACTGCAATTAAAAGTTTTTTTTTTTTTTTTTTTTTTTTAAAGTGTATTTTGTGCGTGAACTCGAGAGAGAGGAGCCGGACTGCAGGAGTTGGGAGTAGGCAGACCCTCTCCCCGGAGGCAATCGCCATCCTTCTCCATGCCCCTGGTGGCAATGGTGGGTGTGAGGGGGGCCTCCCACTCACCCCGCCCTACCTGCTCCACTTGGGAGCCCGACTGGGGCCCAACGGGACCCCAATGGGGCAGAGGGACTCCCCCTATGAGGGAGTGAGGGGGTCTAGCCCACCCAGCCAGCCCCGTAGGTCCTTCGCCTCTCTTTATATTAGGAGACCTCATGGCCAAAGTGCGTGTGTGTTAAACCAATTTTGTGTGCGTGCAAGCGTGGTGGTTTTTAGGGGGGGGGGGGGGTGGGCGTACTAAGCACAGGCGTACCTTGCATAGCACACCCACCGGGAGCCGGGCTGAGACCATCAAACTCAATTCACATGTAGCCGAGACCGGGATCCGAACCCTTGGCCGCAGAGGTGAACGGCTTGCCAGCGCAGTGCCAATCACGTTGAGCCACCACAGCTCCCACTGCAATTAAAAGTTTTGATAAACATTGTCTAGAAACTTTCATTGTACACTCTGCTTCCATAAAATATTGAAATGGTATAAGAGTAAATGTCAAGTCGTATGTGCTTCTGAAAACTCAATGTAAAAAACAAACTCCATTAACACGTCAAATTAAATGGTGGATTGCTAATGTCATCCGGATACAAAATTTCATTTGTGCCTAAACCAGAAAGTCAGCTCAATGTACCATAAAATACACCTACACCCTAAATGGATGACATTTAGTTTGCTATAGCACCGTGTACCTGTTTTTGTTTTCCTTTCCGTTTTAACCTTTTTCCGTTTTGCATTTAAAAAGGTTGTAAACCCTCGTGTTTTTTCACCTTAGGGCATCCTATGCCTTAAGGTGAAAAAACACTTGGCAGTAATAAATTATCTTGGATAATGGTGAATGAGAGGTTGTCTGCTATTTTAGAGGACAAGGTTTCTGAGTTTCATAACGTTTGGGACCCTTGGATCGACTTTCTCATGACCACGTGAAGATCTAGATCGATATTCGAAGATTTGTCCTTTAAAATTGGAGTGCACCAATGAGAATGCACTGATGAGGCTGCACTGATGGCCACTGATAGGTGGCACTAATGGGCTTTGATAGACATCACTGATGAGGAGGCACTGATTGGCAGAACTAATGGGCACTGTTGGGACTGCACTGATAATCTGGACACTGATAATCAGAGCCCTGACTATTATTGCCCATGTCCCTTTAACACATGTTGGTTATGGGCTCTTTCAGCTGTCAGTTTGAGGAAAGAAAAACCAATAACCGGCTTGTGTTTACATCCGTGATCAGCTGTCATTGGACACAGCTGATCATGTGGTAAAGGGCTGCTGTGATTTGCCCTTTACCCCAATCTGTGATCATCAGAGCTTTCAGGGGGCGCACGAGCAGCACAATCAGGGGAGGAGGTCAATAGATGCCCTCCTGGCAATATAAGCCTGCGCTGTAGCCGTCATTCGGCTATAGTGCAGAAGGGAAGGGGTTTGTGTCCATATTTTATTTCAATTATTTCTAGTCCACCCCTAATAATCCGAAGGGTCATGAAGTTAGTAACCTTAATTTGTGAGGACCCATGCACATTTACATTTCATATGACCTGTGAGCAGGCACTGCTGTGTCACACATTTCCTAGAGCCTGCCTTCTAAACTACAGAAATGCTGGGAGGGGGAGTTTCAGGAGGCAGAGTCAGTACAGTACTGGGCCATGTAGTCCTTGGAAATTAACCACTTCAGCCCCGGAAGCATTTGCCCCTTTAATGACTAGGCCATTTTTTGCTAGAGACACTGCGTCACTTTAACAATTGTGCAGTCGTGCGACGCTGTACCCGAACAAAATTTATGTCCTTTTTCTACCCACATATAGAGCTTTCTTTTGGTGGTATTAGATCCCCTCTGCGTTTTTTATTTTTTGCGCTATAAACAAAAAATCACTGACAATATGTATTCTTCTACATATTTGTGTTAAAAAAAAAATGCAATGTTACATGTAATATCACCCTGTAATAGAGACGTAAAAGGCGTAAAACACAAAGGACACTGCTGTGCCTAGTGTTTTGTGTGCTAAACCCTTCCAGGGGGTCACACACACCCGCTGCCGGGCTAACCCCTCACAACATGGTGTGTACAGGGCTTTAGTGTGATGGTAAATCCTGAAGTGGGAACTGCTCCATCCGTGAACATCGGTGCTTTGCTTAGTGGTAATGGCCAGAGGCATTATTGAGGTAGAACACTGTATTGCAGGATATGATTGTGTCAAATGTTCCAGCCATCCAGAGTAAATATTTAGTGTAGACATCTCCTAGACCTGGAGTATCATGATGATGGTGCAGAAACAGAGCAGGACAAGAAGAACTTCAACCACAAAGACTAGCATATTTTTCGTTTTTTCTTATTTTCACACAGAGACAAGTACAGTAAAACCTTGTATTGCGGGTCTAATTTGTTCCAAAAACATGCTGGTAATCCAAAGCACTTGTATATCAAAGCGTTTTTTTTTTTTTTTTTACAGGGTATAAAACAGAAGAGAGACACCTCTAAGGCCTCGTACACACAATCAAATCTGTCTGCTGGAAACGGTCTGCTAGACCGTCCCAGCAGACAGATTCGATCGTGTGTATGGGCGAGCCGACGGATTTGGCCACCCGACAGATTTCAAAGCATGCTTTGAAATCTATCGGGTGGGAATCCATCCGCCCGACATGTCTGCTGGTTAGTACACTTACCAGCAGACATGTCGTCTCGCACCGGCGCCGAATGGATTCGGCGCATGCGCGGAAGTGTTTTACTTCCTGGTGCGGTGACGTGGCGGCGTCAACGTCACCGCCACGTCATCGACACGTCAGCGCGCCGTCTGCTGGCGGGGATTTTGGTTTGCTCGTGTGTACACGCGAGCAAACCAAAATCCTAACAAACAGATTTGTTCAAATCGGTCGGTCGTGTGTACGAGGCCATAGTGTAGCAATAAGTTGTACCTTCATTAAATGTAACCGTATTGCTACACTTAGAGGCGCCTCTCTCTCTTTTATACTCAGTTGTGACACTACTCTTATATCAAGACATCGCTTGTATATCAAGGCAAAATGTATTAAAACATTTTGCTTCTCTTGCAAAACGCTCTCAAACCAAGTTACTCTCAAACCAAGGTTTTACTGTATCCGTGACATTTTTACCAGCTAGGGCACATTTTCTCTTTAATATACAGTACAGTATATCTCTTGAAGTCTTTAACAGAAAGATCTTTTGCCATATTTCCAGGCTCTTTTCTTGCCTACAAATGCCTAAACCCCTTGAAAGTTCTTACGCCTCCTCTTCTACAAAATAAATAATAAAGGTCTGCAACGCGTATGCAGGATTTGAAACGAAAATAGCAGAATTCTTACCACTGCAGTCCCCGGGAGGCATTAGCAAGCAGTAGGTATTTTAACTTCAGCAGCACACTGTAGCTTGACATTCAGACACCGAGGGGGTTATTTACAAAAGGCAAATCCACTTTGTACTGAAAGTGCACTTCGAGGTGCAGTCGCTGTGAATTTGAGGGGTAGATCTGAAATGAGGGAAGCTCTGCTGATTTTATCATCCAATCATGTGCAAGTTAAAATGCTGTTTTTTCCCCTTGGATCTACAGCGACTGCACTTCTAAGTGCACTCTCAGTGCAATTTCCAATGCACTTTGCACTTGTAGTTTGCACTTATAGTGCAAAGTGGATTTGCCTTTCATTAATAACCCTCTTAGTGTAAGGCGGCGTACAGACGATCGGACATATCCGATGAAAACGGTCCGCGGACCATTTCCATCGGATATGTCCGATCGGGAGTTTGATCCGATGGCGTGTACACACCATCGGATCAAATTCCCCGCCGCCACGGCGCGGTGACGCGGCGGTGACGTTGACGCCGCCGCGTCACCACCACGTCACCGCACCAGGAAGTAAAACACTTCCGCGCATGCGCCGAATCCATTCGGCAGCGGCGCGGCGGCGGTGGGGGCCGACATGTCTGCTGGTAAGTGTACTAACCAGCAGACATGTCGGGCGGACAGATTCCACCGGATAGATTTCAAAGCTTGCTTTGAAATCTGTCGGGTGGAGAAATCTGTCCACTAGCCCATACACACGAGCGGAGATGTCTGCTGAAACGGTCCATCGGACCGTTTTCAGCGGACATATCCCCTCGTGTGTACGCCGCCTCATGGATCTGCAGTAATGTTTTCCTGTCAGCTTACCTCTCCATGTGTTCAGCTTGAGAGACCAGCCACCCTTCATCTGGTTGCATAAGTAATATCTCCCTTAAAGCATGGCTCCACCCCAGGCCCTATCAGGGAACTCTATATTACCTGTGCACTGCAAGCCAGCCCAGCTGATCAATATTGTGTGTTTGGCTTCCGTGTGCTCCTTGCTCTATGTTCTATGTCTGATTCTAGTTACTGATCTTAGCTTGTTCTTGACTGTCCTTGTCTGCTTTATATCCCGAACTTTGGCATGTTCCTTGACTAGCCTTACACATTTGTTGCCCTGACCTATCTCCTGACTATCCCTTGTTGTAGTCTTCTGCTTCCTATCTAACTTTCTGTACTCTACTGTGAGCGTGAGCTGGGAGGCCCTGGGGGCCGAGACCTGGAGCCAGACTGCAGCTAAATCCATCCCCACCATGAGGGGCTTCTGGTGAACACCTGCTGGCTTTTAGATTCTCCGCCCTGGGAAAGCTCATGCCCCAACTCCCAGTGTCAGGATCAGTGTCTAAGGGTGACCAGGCACGTAGGCTACACAAGGGAACGGAGACCAAACAAAGGATATATATATATTAAAGTGATATTTATTTATAGTGAAACACAGCAAACAACAAACACAGCACACAGTTACGTGAGCATAAACAAACCCCAAAAGACAAATAACAAAAGAACCTAACTACTAACTAAATACAAAAACGATCTAAAGGACAAGGGTACATGGAATGCACGGAAGTGGGATCTCAACAGGGTACAAGAATAAAAGAAAGGCAGAGGGAGGCAGGAACAAGGCAGAGAGGTACAAACTGGATCAGGCACAGGCAGCAAGGAAGGGACCAGAATCGTGGCGCGCTGGGGGAAGGGAGGAGAAGCCTTAAAGAGTTTTTTTTTAAAAATAACAAACATGTTATACTTACCACCACTGTGCAGTTCGTTTTGCACAGAGTGGCCCCGATCCACGTCTTCTGGGGTCCCTCGGCGGCTGTCTCTGGTCCTCCCCCCACAAGAATTCATCACATTCATGCGAGAGAGCTCACATGGTGATGAGTCCTTGCGGACACGCTCCCGTGATACAGGGAGCTGCCATAGCAGCTCCCTGTATCACTAGGCCCCATCCCTCGGTGCGCCACGTCACTGGATGTGATTGACAGAAGCACCAGCTAATGGCTGCGCTGATCTCAAACCAGCTGCTCTAGCCAATCAGCGGCCAGGCTGAGCGGCGAAGAGGATCTCGGGACCGAGCGCGGGACTTTCGAGAGGTCAGGTAAGTAAAATGTTCCTACATTGTCCATTTTTGGGGTGTGCAGCACTAACATCTCTCCTATATGTGTATTTCCCTTGCTCACAGGTAAGTAAAATGTGGGCTCGGGGGGCGGCATCATTGGATGTTTTTTCACCTTAATGCATAGATTGCATTAAGGTGAAAAAATGTTTTCCTTTACAAAACCTTTAAGTAGCCACCAGGCAGCAGAACACCAATTAGCCTGATTGCAATAGCCTGCTGGGTCCTGGGACACACCTGCTGGTGGACACTGGAACTGCACCAAACAGCCCAGAGCAGGATTTTCTCTCTTTTCTCTTTTTAGTAAAGGGCACAGAGGCCAGGGCCCCAGCTTTTTGTAAAGCCCCCCCGCTTCTCAATTGAACAATTTTGCGGCAACCCCCCCCCCGGTTCTCTGCTCCAGGGGGCCCATCTAACTGTGTAACCCAGTGTGATCCATGTTGGTGCTCCAGAATACCTGCTTGGCGTTCATATAGCTTTGTCCTGTGCTCCCTCCCTCTTGTACTATGTACATCATCAATGTCTCTATTAAAGGGTGATATTACATGTCACATACATGGCATGTTTTGTTTTGCAGTCTTGAAGCAATATTCTTTGAAGAATTCTATTCGTCTTTAAACAACTGCCCTGTGGCCCTGCAGATTGTCTAGGAGAGGTTTCCGGGGGCCTGATTAATGCTGATTGCTTTCAGCTAACATACAGCTCTGTAATGAAAGCCTTTGAAATCTCTCCTCCTGGAATCATCTTCAGGATCGTTTTCCTGCAATCACTCTTTCTTTGGCCCTCCCGGTACGGTTATACCTTGTCTGCCTACGCAGTGCTCCAAGCACCGGTCCCTGGGTGGCTCTGTAATCTGTTTCTCTGTTGCAAGATGGGGGGATTAACTCCTAGGCTGCAGAAGCCTCTGCAAGTAGGGTTAACACATGGAAAAATACTGCTGCCTCATTATGTTCTTATACCCCATTATGTTCGGCTCATGAATGCCTCATTGGGCCAGTATATCCTTCTCCGCAGCCCTGCTATGCCTGAAGACTTTTCAATGAACTCTTAATGCTTCTAAAAATGCTTGAACGCACAGTATTTGTCAAGCACATTTTCCTAAATTAAAATCTTATAGAAGATATGCAAAGCATTGGGCAATATCAGTTCTAGGTTTCAGAGTATGTTTTCCTGCTGTTGGGTGGGAATAATGCATTGAGGTCCGGTAAGGCTTCTGCGCAAACAAAACATCAAAGTGGATCAAAAAATTGCTAGAATTCTAGATTTCAACTTGCTCACTTCAATAAATGTATTCAGGTAGCAAGTACAAAGCTTGCTAGGGGTGCGCACACTTTTAGACACAGATACCTGTCCAGTGATGTACTGTGGAACCTTGGCTTACAAGTAACGCGGTTAATGAACGTTTTAAAGATGAGCAACTTTTAAAAAAAACCTGACCCGGTTTGCGAGTGTTGTCTCAAAACACGAGCAGAATTCAAGCTAATGGGGTGTGCAGTATCGCATTTGGCCAGAGGTGCGGGGGCGCTTGTGACACTCGGAACGGTTCGTGGCCGTTTCATAAATACTCGGAATCACTCGAAAATATGTGGAAACACTCTGTTCCTGAGCCTTTCCGGGGTTTCCGTGATCAGCCGAGCTGTCCCTGAGTATTTGAGGCTCTCTGGCGCCCCCCACCTCTGGCAATATGCAGTATAGTATGACATAGAAGTCAATGCAAAACAAATGATCTTTGCTTCCATTGACTTCTATGGGGAAACTCGCTTTGATATGCGAGTGCTTTGGATTACAAGAATTCTCCTGAAATGGATTATGCTCATAATCCAAGGTTCCACTGTAGTGACGAACATTGCAGCATTTACTGGCACTATTTACAGGCGCTGTACAAAACAAACAAGGCAAAAAACGCCAAAACAAAATCCTTGCCGTGTCCGATAACCGGCTTGTATTTACATCCATGATCAGCTGTCATTGGACAGCTGATCATGTGGTAAAGGGTCGCTGCGATTGGCCCTTTACCCTGATCTGTGATCAGCTGAGTCTACAGGGGGAGGGCAGGCAGTGCGATTACGGGAGGACATCAATTGACGCCCTCCTGACAATGTAAGCCCGCTCTGTAGTCGTCATTCGGTGGAAGAAATTCTGATTGTGTGTTATCAGCTTAAAGGGGGTTGTAAAGGTACAAAACATTTTTCCTAAATAGCTTGGGATTTCAGTGTGGCTGAGCCACTGTCTTGTCTGCAAGTTAGGATTTATATGTATTTTCTCAGTGTTTTTAAGACTTAAAAAGAAATGCATATAAATGATAACCATGCTGTTCCCTTCTACTGTTAGAAACAATGGCATATAATAAACACAGGAACCAATGTGCAAAAATTGGAATTATAACAGACAATCCAACACCTGCCTTCATATGAAAAATAAGCCCCAAGGTATTACAAACAACTGTCTCCATTAACAACTGTTACTTTCAGAAAAAAGAGCCAAAAGCAATCACATTTTTTTATTTTTTTAAGTAATGCTTGTTGTGCCCTCAACCATATTCTTCCATTCACCTTCCACAGAGCTTTTTTTCTCAGAAAATAGGTGCAGGAACTCAACCACGACCCCGTTCAGATTTCACAAACAGTAGAAGGGTTTAAAGGGTTTAAATACCAGAAGCACTAATAATGCAGGGGGGTTACACACAGAGTGAAGAGCTGGCACTTGTAAACACAGAAACCAGACTTCTGTGTTTACAAGTGATTGTGGTGAGCAGGCACCAAATGGTCTGAGCCAAAGGTGGTGGAACTGAGTTCCACCAAGTTCCCCCAGAAAAAAAGCCCTGACCTTCCATAGGCATGAACTCGGCTTTATGCTATTTTTGCCAACTTCAGTCTTATATATTGCATATCTACAAACCTTCTCAATGGCCAATTAAACAGTTATGCATTTGTACTGCACATAGGTGTGTACAGGGGGTGTACCTGGGCACAACCAAATCACTATGTGTGAGGCCGATTCCCCCTACTGCTGCTGGTTTCCCATCACTCCTCTCCCCTGGCTGCTGCAGGGGATGTTTCAGGATGGACAGTGGGGGAAGGGGTTAGTAAATATGTAATTTACAGGCCCCTTCCTTTTCTCGCTCACTGTGTTCATTTATAACTAAAGCATAGTTTAAGGGGTTGTAAACCGTCGTGTTTATTCAACTTATTGCATCCTATAAAAAACACCTTGCAGTGTCCAGCCCCCCAGACCCCCCATTTTACTTACCTGAGCCCAGAACTTCCATGGGCGCGATCCTGCGTTGTTCTTTCCGCAGGTTCTTGGCTCTTCATTGGATACATTGATAGCAACGCAGCCATTGGTTCCCACTGCTGTCAATCAAATCCAATGACGCGGGCACCGGGGGCGGGACCAAGTCATATACTTGGCGTCTATGGACGCCAAGTGTATAACACAGGAGCGCGTCCGCAAGGTAACCCCTCGGGGGAGAGCTTTCCACAGAGGGTTATCTATTGCGTGGAGGAGCCGCAAGAGCCACCGTGGGACCCCAGAACAGGAGGATCAGGGCCACTCTGTGCAAAACGAACTGCATAATGGAATTAAGGCTGCATTCACACTATAGCGCGGCGTATTGTACCGCGATTTGCCGCGACAAATTGCAGTACACCACCACAGTGCCACACCAATATGTTGATAAGTGATCCCTTCACCAAGATAAGAATGGCTGCTTACCAGAAGTAAGCTCAAGCAGAGCAGTTGGCTATAGCCCAGCCACGGCCTTTGTATCCGGAAGTCAGTGATTGGTATATGGTTCCTCAGAACTGACAGGAAGGGACACTGTAATGTTCATTCACCTTGATACACTTGGGCGTTTTCCAACATTCATCCACAGGGGGGGTTAAAACAGAAAGAGCTCCATAGCATAATTCCGTTTGAGAATTTTATTCAAAAAATATAAAATGTACTTGCCGGCCGGCAAGCGATAGGGATTCTCCCCCACGTGGTGACGTCACAGTGGTGACGTGGTGACGTGGGGGAGAATCCCTATCGCTTGCCGGCCGGCTCTTATATGCTCGTTTTTATGCTTTTTATTGTAAGTACATTTTATATTTTTTGAATAAAATTCTCAAACGGAATTATGCTATGGAGCTCTTTCTGTTTTAACCCCCCCTGTGGATGAATGTTGGAAAACGCCCAAGTGTATCAAGGTGAATGAACATTACAGTGTCCCTTCCTGTCAGTTCTGAGGAACCATATACCAATCACTGACTTCCGGATACAAAGGCCGTGGCTGGGCTATAGCCAACTGCTCTGCTTGAGCTTACTTCTGGTAAGCAGCCATTCTTATCTCGGTAAAGGGATCACTTATCAACATATTGGTGTGGCACTGTGGTGGTGTGTTGCTACGGATGTTTTTCCTCATTCAATACCAATGGCAGTATCTTTGAAATTCAGATTGGACTTATGCTGTGTTGAATCCTTATGAAAACTGTACACATGGTTTTTTGTTTGTCATTTACTAGTTTATTTGTGGTGCAGTTTTGCTTTTGTTTTTTGATTCTGTTTGTGTTATCCCACGACAACTGCAGCCTAATGTGTTTTCTTTATTGAATGATATATTTTCATTATTTTTATTTGATTTTTACTTATTACCAACTAGCGCAGTTTTTCTGTTTTATATTTAGACAAATTGCAGTGTTTTGTCCCGCGATTTGCCGCGACAAAACGCATAGTTTTTTAGCCTTGTTTTCGCTGGAGGGGTGATTTTAACATTGTATGCCGAACGGCGAATCCGCCTAAAAAAAGGGTCCGGGACTTGTTTTGAGCTTCAGGCATACGGTGTGGAGATGTGAACCATCTCCATAGCCGACAATGTTAAATCACCCCTCCAGCGTATTTCAGGCTGCAATAGCGTCGGGCGTAAAAACGCCTAGGTGTGAATGGAGCCTAAGTATGACATGTTTTTTGTTTATAAAAAAAACAGGAAGCTTTAGTATCACTTTAAAGCACAACCCCACTTTTGTTGAGAAAAAAACATTCCCCTCTGGGTGATCGATGTACAATGCAAGGATTATAATAACCTTTGTTGCAGATTATTATTTTATTTTTTTACTAATTTATATAGTTTTATATCATTTTTTTTGTATAGAGGGGGCCCGGGGCAGTTGTCCCTTTTGCCCCCTTATAAATCCAGCACTGGCAGTAACCAGGAAGGATGACATGAACCAATCATTTGGAATATAAACAGGAATAACGGAGAAATAGTGGGAGTGTTGCACACTTAGGAGACTTATAACGTAAGAGGTAGGAGTTTAATTTAGTCCTTGAAGAAAAAGTGAGACAAAAATCAGACACCGTCTGGATTACTGCAATTTTTATAAGTGAGATTGCCATTCATGATGACTAAAGTGGTACTGCCTCAGTAAATGGGAAAGCCACTAGTAAATATTAGAACAGTCCAATGATTATTGCATGGATTAATATTTCAGGCATGTACGGCAGACATAAATGTGAGAGATGAAAGCAGACAGATTCTCGTGAATTTTCAAGTTAGAGGTAAAGGATAAAACAGGATTAAATGTAAACTCTGGAGAACAGGTTTGCTGTAAAGGAGAATTTACTGCATTTGTAACTGCAATGCTGGCCATTCATGGGACAATTTCTAGAGTAGCTGAGAAGTTTTTCATTAGCCTTTGACTTAAAAAAATGAATTGTATGGAACTGAATAGTGCTCAGCTCTCCTGCCACCTATGGCTCCTATTGTTTCCTTCTTTACGACGATTGAATTGGGAAAGAAACTGGGAATGGAAAAGAAAAACGTATTATTTCGATTTGATACTGCGGTGATTCATTCACTCATTTGCCAACTCCAGTCCATAAAATAATGGAAACTGTTGGTAACAAAATGTTGCAGACCCGTGCTTTTTCATGTGAACATTTTTTCGATTACAAGGTAATGGAAATCTTTCAAAGCCACCATGAAATTCCACTTACAGAGACGGGATTGTCCACACAGGTGGTGATAAAAGCCAAAGCCATTCATTTCTCCAGGGTTACCGTGTCCCACAAGTGACCCAAATTGGGACAATGCTTTTTAGACAGAAGGAACTTATGGAAAGACTGAGAATATAGAGGTGAACATAATTACGTACTGCAGACAGGTCCTGTTGTCATAGGCGTGCGCACAGGGTGTGCCAGGTGTGCCCAGGCACACCCTAATCACCCTGTGCAGCACAGATTTTCCCTACTGCCCTAGCTCTGATCTTTTCCCCTGCAGAGCTGCCAGCTTCCCTCCTCTCCTATCAGCTGTTGCTGCTGGGATGTTTTAAGAGTGGGGAAGAGGCCAGTAAATATGTAATTTACCAGCCCATTCCCTTTATGAATGAACATCCTGAGTGATTGGTAGTGTGTGTTTGGGCTTTGGGGTGCACACCCTAATGTAATAGGCTGCACACACCTATGCCTGTTGTATTAGCAGCAGATATTCTCCTTTAGTTCTGACAAGTAAATATCTGCATACTTCAAAAAGAATCCATCAATTTTAAAGCGGAGTTCCACCCTGGAAAAAAATGTTATTCCAAAAATCTAAAATAAAAATAAATTAAATGGAAAAAAAAAAAATGTTACTTACCCTAAATAGCTGTTGCTATGCGGAAGTCCCAAATCTGCCCCTTATCTTCCGCGGTGTCTTCTTGTGAATGGGGCGCGCTGAATTCTGGGAACTGTGTGTATCTCGGAAAGCAGCCGGGACCAGGGGCGGACTGACAACTCATGGGGCCCCCGGGCAATAGAAGATTATGGGGCCCCCAGGCTTACAGATGGCCACCAAGCCAGGTGGCAGTACAGAGGTGGGGCAGCTAAAATCTCAGGATTTTCACATCAAAAGCATGTAGGTTTTGGACATATCAGGGACAGATGTAAAAAAAAAAACACAGATTTTTACATACTGTCCCTGGTTTTAATGAAGCCTGGCAACCCTGATTGGGCCCTCCCAGTGGCATGGGGCCCACGGGCAGTGCCCGAGTTCCTCAATGGTCAGTCCGCCCCTGGCCGGACCATTCACAAAGCGCTGCGCTGCTCGCACATGCGCAGTAGGAAACGGGCATTGAAGCCACACGGCTTCACTGTCTGTTTCCCTTACTGTGGATGGCGGCGCCTGGAGCTGCCAGGATCGAGAATCGGCATCGGGGCGGGCCATCAGCGCGGGCAAGTAGGACAGGTAAGTGCCCCTATTCAAAGTCAGCAGCTACACTGTTGGGCTCCATTCACATCTAGGCGTTTTTATGCCCGACGCCCAACGGCGCATACGCTGGAGGGGAAATTTAACATTCCCCTCTATGGAGATGGTTCACATCTCCACGCCGAATGCCGAAACGCCGAACGCCTGAAGCCCAAAACAAGTCCCGGACCCTTTTTTTTTAGGCGTCTTCGGCGTTCGGCATAGGAGATGATTGACCTCTCCAAAAAGGGGGGTTAAAAACGAGGCGTTTTGTCGCCGCAAATCGCGGTACAAAACGCCTCACATTTGTCGCCGCAATTCGCAGGTCAGGACGTGCGATTAGGTGTGAATGCAGCCTTAGTAGCTGCTGACTAAGGAAAAAAAAAAATTGCGGGTGTAATCCCGCTTTAAGGAAGAATCCTAATACAGAGACAATATTATTGGTGCTCACATCCTACTTTGTCTGAGCCTAGCCATGGTAACTGGAAGTTGTCATTTTTCTTAGACATCTGTGATTCCGTTTGTAACAAATGGATTTTCGTACACATTTTTTAGTATTTGTACATTGGGATCAATTCGAACATCCGAATATCTGAAAGTACTAAAATGCGAAAATTACAAATAAGCAAAATAACGAACAAGCGAAAATACAAACGTACGAATGGACAAACTTACTAAAATACAAAACACCGAAACAGCAAAAGAACGAAAATGACATCTATAACGAAAGATTTGCATTTTGTATTTTAAATCCTTTGTCTGTTCGTATTTTCGTATATTCGTATTTTCATTCTTTGTTTGCAAATTTGTGGACTTGTATCGTTCTTTCGAATGGGCAGTGTAGTTAGTGAGTGATTATCTTACTTAATATCTTAGCCAATCAGCTTATCTCTTTTGTGCCGAGTCACATTGGACAGTGTAAAGCCTCGTACACACGATCGGACTTCAAACAAACGTTTCCGTGGATTTTGGTCCGAAGGGAGCTGGTCAGACTTTTTAAACCGAAAAAGTTTGTCTGATGGAGCGTACACACGGTCAGATTTTTTGGAAAATGCTCATTTTGAAGTTTGTTGGCAAAAAGTCCGACCGTGTGTACGGGACTTAAGAGAAAGTCTATCTTAATATGGATTAGCCGTGTTTTGAAAATGAAACTAAAATACGAGATTGCGAATGACCGCGCCGCAATGTATTTACGAAAGTACAAAATTATGAATCCAATAAAAAAAATATTCTTATCCAACAAAATTACAAAATACAAACGGGTCCGAGAAGGAAAACTTGCGTCTTACAAAATACGAACGGATCCAAATTTACCTTTGCAGGGAAATAAAGAGGAAGTAAAACCCATCAGGGTTTACTTCTATTTTAAGATCAGTGCTGGGACAAGGTCACCCGGTGCTCAGGGTGGAGGTGGAGAACTGCGCCCCCCCGGTGTAAAGAAAGAGTCTGTGTCATTTCAAAATAGGAAAGTACTTAGAACAATACAAATATTAAGTTAGGTTTAATTTTATAATTTAATATTCAATAACCAACAGCATTTGTGTCAGTTTCTGCAACAATAATCCCCAGCAATGTCACTAGCTTATGTAATAACCCCCAGTGTTGATGAGATTATTTGCAATCCCCAGTATATAGTTACACACAGTTACATAGTAGATGAGGTTAAAAAAAGACACAACCTATGTGTGTGATTCTATGTCATTATTACATTGTATATCCCTGTATGTTGTGGTCATTCTGGTGCTTATCTACTAGTTTCTTGAAACCATCAATGCCCTCTGAGGAAACCACCGACGGTGGAAGGGGATTCCACATCCGTGCCACTCTTACAGTAAAGAACCCTTGACGTAGTTTAAGGTTAAACCTCTTTCCTTCTAATTTTAATGAGTGGCCACATGTCTTATTAAACTCCCTTCTGCAAAAACGTTTTATCCCTATTGTGGGGTCACCAGTACGGTATTTGTAAATTGAAATCATATCCCCTCTCAAGCGTCTCTTCTCCAGAGAGAATAAGTTCAGTGCCCATAACCTTTCCTCATAACCAAGATTCTCCAGTCCCTTATTAGTTTTCTTGCCCTTTTCTGGACTCCCTCCAGTTCCAGTACATCCTTCCTGAGGACTGGTGCCCAGAACTGGACAGCATACTCCAGGTGCGGCCGAACCAGTCTTGTAGAGCGGAAGAATTATCATTTTTATCTCATTTAAATCCCCTTTTTAATGCATTCCAATATTCTGTTTAGTTTATTAGCAGCAGCTTGGCAGCCTCACCATTGCCCATGAAATGAATGAATGTTTGCTTGCTTCCATTCATTCAGGAGTCGGGACACAGACACTATGTGCAAACTCTTTGATGCTGAGACTTAGTTGCTTGCTGCAGAGAGAAGAGAGTAGGCACACCAGTGGCTGGACGCCCTAGACAGCAGTGCGTCCTAGGCGGCTGCCTAGTTTGCCTAGTGGTAGCACCGGCCCTGGTTTCTACACACACACTGACTGCTCTCTTGAAAAAAACTGCCTCTACTACTTGGGCTGTTGCTGCAATCTAAAGAAAGTAAACTTTATGACCCCATGAGCTGCCCCAGAATACAATCAAGAGAGAGAAACCTCTTGGTAAGTGCATGTAAAAGGGACATTCAGAGGCCATATCTTGGGCATGTGGAGGACACCAATGAATTTGGGCTTAGCTACACTGTAAGGCACTAAATTGGCATTATAATAAAGGTTGTATACATTCTGGTAAGCTTGTGTTTCAATAAAGACATGATTGTATGAAACTGAACAGTCCAGAGCAATGTCGCCTGTGGTTTCAAAAAGAAAATGAATGAATGAAAAAAAAAAAAAAAACAATGAATAGTTTAAAAACATGAGCCAAATGGCCGCTTACTTTACCAACTTCAGCCCGAACCATTTCCCTGGTCAAAGACCAGGCCGATTTTTTGCGATTCGGCACCGTGCCGATTTAACTGACAATTGCGCGGTGGTGCGACGTGGCTCCCAAACAAAATTGGCGTCCTTTTTTTGCCACAAATAGAGCTTTCTTTTGGTGTATTTGATCACCTCTGTGGTTTTAATTTTTTGCTCTATAAAGAAAAATAGAGCGAAAATTTTGAAAAAAAAAAAAATATGTTTTACTTTTTGCTATAATAAATATCCCCCAAAAAAATATATATAAAAAAACATTTTTTTCCCTCAGTTTAGGCCGATACGTATTCTTCTACATATTTTTGGTAAAAAAAAAAAATGCAATAAGCGTTTAGTGATTGGTTTGCGCAAAAGTTATAGAGTCTACAAAATAGGGGGTAGTTTTATGGCATTTTTATTAATATTTTTTTTTACTATTAATGGCGGCGATCAGCGATTCATCATTATACAGACGGCGTGTCACCAGATCGGTCTTTTGGTATCTATGAGCAGAATAAGAAACATAATATGAGAAGCACATATTCATCATACATGATCAGATTATACGTTTTATATTTATATCATCACAAAAACAGATGCAAAGCAATGCATATTTACAAAATATAACAATAAAGGAAGAAAAAAAAAAAGGGGGGGGGGGGGTTCAAGTTCATTTTGAAGTTCTGGAACAAAAGTAGCAGAGGTGTAGCTAGGTAAGAATGGCTTAAAATGAAAAGCTTGGTTGAGAGCTGGGGGTGAGGTGGGGTTCAGGATTGAGATCCATCTCAGGTCACGCTGGAATAGAAACTTATCAAAGTCCCCTCCTGGGGTGCAACCGGCCCAACACAAGCACCTCAATCTTTGGACAAGAACCACCATGGGTTTGCAAGACATGTCTGCAGCGAAAGGCGCGATACTCTGCAGCGAAAGGCACGATGCTCTGCAGCACTGGGAGAAAGGTGCAATGTTCTGCAGGGAAAGGCATGATGCTCTGCAGCAAAAGGCGCAATGCTCTGCAGCCCTGGGAGAAAGGAGCAATGTTCTGCAGGGAAAGGTGCGATGCTCTGCAGCGAAAGGCGCAATGCTCTGCAGCCCTGGGAGAAAGGTGCAATGTTCTGCAGGGAAAAGTGTAATGCTCTGCAGCAGATGGTGCAATGCTCTGCAGCCCTGGAAGAAAGGCGTGATGCTCTGCAGCTAAGGTACGATGCTCTGCAGCGAAAGGCGCGATGCTCTGCAGCCCTGGGAGAAAGGTGTGATGCTCTACAGGTAAGATACGATGCTCTGC
This sequence comes from Rana kukunoris, assembly GCA_029574335.1. Classification (NCBI taxonomy): domain Eukaryota; kingdom Metazoa; phylum Chordata; class Amphibia; order Anura; family Ranidae; genus Rana; species Rana kukunoris. The sequence continues at coordinate 22,702,163 of CM056060.1, read as the reverse complement.
AGTGAAAGGCGCGATGCTCTGCAGCCCTGGGTGAAAGGATTTATGTTCTGCAGGGAAAAGCGCAAAGCTCTGCAGTGAAAGGTGTGATGCTCTGCAGCGAAAGGCGCAATGCTCTGCAACCCTGGGAGAAAGGTGCGATGTTCTGCAGGGAAAGGAGCGATGCTCTGCAGAGAAAGGTGTGATGCTCTGCAGGCAAGGTACGATGTTCTGCTGCGAAAGGTGTGATGCTCTGCAGCCCTGGGTGAAAGGAGCAATGTTCTGTAGGAAAAGGCATGATGCTCTGCAGCCCTTGGGTGAAAGGAACGATGTTCTACAGGGAAAAGCGCAATGCTCTGCAGAGCAAGGTGTGATGCTCTGCAGGTAAGGTATGATGCTCTGCCGCGAATGGCGCGATGCTCTTCAGCCCTGGGTGAAAGGAGCGATGTTCTGCAGGGAAAGGTCGTGATGCTCTGCAGTGAAAGGTGCGATGCTCTGCAGCCCTGGGTGAAAGGAGCGATGTTCTGCAGGGAAAGGCGTGATGCTCTGCAGCGAAAGGCGCGATGCTCTGCAGCCCTGGATGAAAGGAGCGATGTTCTGCAGGGAAAGGCGTGATGCTCTGCAGCGAAAGGCGCGATGCTCTGCAGCCCTGGGTGAAAGGTGCGATGTTCTGCAGGGAAAAGCATGATTCTCTGCAGTGAAAGGTGCGATGCTCTGCAGCCCTGGGAGAAATTGCACTATAAAAACTGCCCATCCTATTGCCCCTCATAGTCCTCTATTATAAATGATTAGTAATGGTGGTCTCTGTCCCCTCCCCCGGGCTCTGTATGTAATCAGAGATAAGATTCTCCAGCCCCTCCCCCAGACGCCCATCACTGTGTAAAAGAAGCTCTGGTAACCATGGCAACAGGATTCCAGAGAATTCCAGAGAATTCCAGAAATGTCAGTTGGCTCCTGGGAAAGTCCCTAACTGTTGGACGTCACATGTTTTTGAAGCTAGTCACATGTTCAGCCATGTGACTTCAGATGTTTTAAAAAAAAATAACGGTCACAGTGTCACTGTGACATCAGAGCTCGGTGACTATAAATAGCTGAGGGCCAGGGGTGCTCAGTGTGTGAAGCTCATTCAAGCTGTGAGAGTTGTAGAGGAAGCATCGCTTTTTTCTGCTCCTTGTTTTGCTTGTTTTTCTTGTGTTTCTCATATTTTCCAACAATGGGAAACTGCTTTACATTTCGCCGGCGCATCAGTAATGATGATGATGACTTTTACCAGCAGTCATCTCCTGCCTGTCCCGCCTTGGCTAAGGCTGGGACCAGTAACATCAGAGCCTCCAATCTGAAGGAGGTTTCCTCAGGGTATTCAAGCCCTGTCTATCCAGCTGAGACTGGATCCAATGACACCAACCTCAGCATCAGTGTCATTTCAGGGTCTGGTAGCCCTTCCTGTGTCACCTCGGCTGAGGTGACAGCAGCCACCAATTCCATCGCTGGAGATGAGGACCACTACCAGTCATCTCCCAACCCCTCAGGGTGTCACAGCCCTGCCTGTCCCACCTTGGCTAAGGCTGGGACCAACAGCACCTCCAGCATCACGGAGGTTTCTTCAGGGTATTCAAGCCCTGTCTATCCAGCTGAGACTGGAACCAATGACACCAACCTCAGCATTGGTGTCATTTCAGGGTCTGGTAGCCCTTCCGGTGTCACCTCGGCTGAGGTGACAGCAGCCACCAATTCTATCGCTGGAGATGAGGACCACTACCAGTCATCTCCCATCCCCTCAGGGTGTCACAGCCCTGCCTGTCCCGCCTTGGCTAAGGCTGGGACCAACAGCACCTCCAGCATCACGGAGGTCCATTCACAACCTGCAGCACATTGCAGCCCTGCATGTCCACATGAAGATGGAACACCCAACACCAACCTGGGCACAGAGTGTGTCCTTTCAGGACCTTGCAGTCCTTACCATCCTGCCTCGTCTGAGACTGGAACCCCTGACACTGCCCTAAGCATGGCGAGTGTCTTTTCAGGATCTTCAGGATGTCTCGCCTCAGAGACTGAAACCAACGGATACGACTCCGCTGCACCAAGCGAGGACATGAAAATAACGCTGTCAAGCTTCATATTGCACTATGAGCTCGGAGAAGGAAGCTTTGGAAAGGTAAGTACTCCCCGTAACTCCAATAACTAGCTCCACCCACAAAACACCCTTTCATTACCGAGGACCCCACTAATTGTTCTCTTCTCTCTCATTCAGGTTGTTCTGGCGACTCACCGAAAGAGCCAGCAGAAAGTGGCCATCAAGTCCGTGATTAAGTCTAGAAATACCTACTGCCTGGACATAGAACGCTACGTCATGGAGAAGTCAAAAGGGGGCCCCTATCTAATGCAGCTCTATGCCGCCTTCCAGACCCCCCTCACCGCCTGCTTTGTGATGGAATACGTCAGCGGAGGGAGTTTAAGTGACTACATCTGGAAATATGCGCCAGTCGGCACCGACGCCATCAAGTACGTTTCATTACCAAGTGAATTTCATTTCTTTTAAATGTAATTTTGTGTCAATCTAACTTTCTTTTCTCTTTTACAGACTCGTTGTGGCAGAAATATCGTGTGGACTGGAGTTCCTTCACTATAAAGGCATCCTCCATAGGTAAGTCATTGTATTCTATTGTATTGTAGACCAATGTGTGCGGGGGAGGGGAGATTGAGGAGAGGCACATATATACATGGGCACCTAATGTCTTCCCACTTTACCAACCAACTGATAGAAGAAGCCAATGGGAAACGTCTGTCACTAGCAGCACCTAGAATTGGAATATCAGTTGGCGGGAAAGTGATCCTCAGAATGTGTTTTAGAAATGTTTCTAATGACGTCTTTCTCTTTGCAGGGATCTGAAGCCTGATAATATCCTGATGGATGAAGAAAAACATATCCGCATTGCCGATTATGGACTGGCAGTAGGCGGTCTATGGGACGATGAAAGGACCACCGGTATGGCTGGAACCAGAGGATTCATGGCTCCGGAGGTTTGTACATTTCTCCATACTAATCATTTATCTATTATACTATTATTATTTATCCCACCAATGTACTTATTCATGTCTTTTCTTTGGATTGGCAGGTTGTCAACAATGACTTTTACCAGTTTGAACCCGACTGGTTTTCACTGGGAGTCATTACCTACATCTTGGCCACAAAGCATATGCCATTTGGGAGCACGACCTCTGATGAATACCGGAGAGAGGTGAACTACAGCTATCCCGATTACCCCCCGGACATGGACCCGGACCTGGAGGACTTCATAAAAGCAGTAAGTAGGAGAAGAACTTTTTTAGCTCTAAATAGTAACAGGAAAGACGTCTGGGCATACTACTAATACTACCGCTGCTGCTCTCGGGGTAGAATGGAGGTTTGGACAAGTCTGAACCTTTACCGCGGGGGAAAGAAGCCAAACTACCCAAATCAAGGCAATGAGCAGTTACACAACCATAGTAACACTTTATCATGGGACTGAGGGGGCAGAAGATGCCACATGGGGTAAATCACTGATCTGCACATTTCATAATTCTATCAAAGCAGAACTCAAACAACTCATGTATGTTTGCATCCAGCACCTGTACTGGTCTATATGTGAGTCTTCACACGCTAAGATCTCTATTGGGTTGGGGTCCGCCCAGGAGGAGCCGCACAGCAGTCACAGATCTTTCCTAATCTATACAGAGCCAAGTGATGTAACTTTTATTACTCATGTATACAAGTACTAATAGATATCTCTTCATTCTTTTATAGCTGCTCTGCAAATATCCAGAGGAGAGACTGGGGATCAGTGAAGACATCCGATCCCACATCTTCATGGAATTGATCGACTGGGAAGAAGTAGAGGAAGGGAATACAGCGCCCCCTTTCCGAGTGGGCATGGTAAGTACCCGATTCCTAATGGGACGATATTACTATATATCGGACAGATTGGCGCAATGCCGGTCATTATTAAACAATAAGTCCTGAGATCTATAAACATTGAATATGACGCATTGTGTTTTCTTTTTACAGCCCAGGGACCTGGATATAGACGAGCAACTTTCTCCATCGGCTATAATGCCATATACATCAAAGAAGCCAGGAGAGGAGATATACCTACCCAAGTTCACATACATCAGCAGTATGTGGGCACACATGTGAATCTGCATTAGATGACGACATCGTCCTGCGAAGATTCAGAAGAAACTACTCTACTCATTTTAGACTATTTGTTAACATCACAGAATTGTTACCTCTATTGTTTACACCACAGATGGCCGATCCAGGGAGTAATCCGATCGCCTTCGGGGGTCAGGAAGGAATTTTCCTGTTGGAGCAAATTATACCATGCTTCATACGGGTTTTTTGCCTTCCTCTGGATCTACAGACAAGTTCCATACTGTACAATCAGCTGTACTTACCTCCCAGGGGGATGAACTGTTAGTGCCCATGAAGCCTGTGTGGTGGGGGGGGATTTGTAATCCTCGCTCTTCTGAAGAGTGAGGATTTCAAAGCCACTACACAGGCCATGTGCCCACTGACAGCTCACCCCAGATGGGTGTTATGGAATTCACCTGTAATACAAGCCATCAATTCCTATACATAGAGAAGAAACCACCAAGAACTGGTGTCCTGCACCTACAGCGGCTCCTTGTTGGTAGAAACCATCAAGCTTTGTGTCCTGTGTCACCCACCAAGAATGTCTTCCCTGTAGGTGCAGCATTTTTATACTGGAACTGCTAAGTTATGCTTTAAATGTATGTAATTTAAATGTATGTAAATAAAATGTGAATAAAAAAAAAAAAAATACTGGCCAGAGAGGGATTACTTTGACGCAGTTGGCCGGCTTAAACATGTATTGCGATATATGTGAACCAAACATCCCTCATTTTATACAGTTTGTTTGATATGGAAAGAGTGATCTTTATTTCTATTGGCCACATTGTTTACTAGGAGCAATAATGGCCTTTTATTCCGATTTAATGTGCTCTCAGTAAAGATATATCCTTTAGTACAGATTCAAACAATTGAAAATAAATAAGAGGGACGCCTCAAAGAGTTCGAGAAGAAAAATGAGGTGTGTGATATGTGCTGCCAAAAGGGCATGGGGGGGCATGGGGGGTACATTACTGGTGTCGGTGAGAATAAAATAAATCCCATCATTGGTGGCGGGGGGATAAAGTACACTCCATCATAGGTGTCGGGGGGATAAAGTACACTCCATCATAGGTGTCGGGGGGATAAAGTACACTCCATCATAGGTGTCGGGGGGGATAAAGTACACTCCATCAAGGGGGGATAAAGTACACTCCATCATTGGTGTCAGGGGGGATAAAGTACACTCCATCATAGGTGTCGGGGGGGATAAAGTACACTCCATCATAGGTGTCGGGGGGGATAAAGTACACTCCATCATAGGTGTCGGGGGGGGATAAAGTACACTCCATCATTGGTGTCAGGGGGGATAAAGTACACTCCATCATTGGTGTCAGGGGGGATAAAGTACACTCCATCATTGGTGTCGGGGGGGATAAAGTACACTCCATCATTGGTGTCGGGGGGATAAAGTACACTCCATCATTGGTGTCGGGGGGGATAAAGTACACTCCATCATAGGTGTCGGGGGGGGGGGGATAATGTACACTCCATCATTGGTGTCGGGCGGGATAAAGTACACTCCATCATAGGGGGGATAAAGTACACGCCATCATTGGTGTCGGGGGGATAAAGTACACGCCATCATTGGTGTCGGGGGGATAAAGTACACTCCATCATTGGTGTCGGGGGGGATAAAGTACACTCCATCAGGATAAAGTCATGGTGTCGGGGGGATAAAGTACACTCCATCATAGGTGTCGGGGGGGGGGGATAATGTACACTCCATCATTGGTGTCGGGCGGGATAAAGTACACTCCATCATAGGTGTCGGGGGGGATAAAGTACACGCCATCCAGTCATCATTGGTGTCGGGGGGGATAAAGTACACTCCATCATTGGTGTCGGGGGGGATAAAGTACACTCCATCATTGGTGTCGGGGGGGATAAAGTACACTCCATCATGTCGGGGGGATAAAGTACACTCCATCATTGGTGGGGGGATAAAGTACACTCCATCATGTGGATAAAGTACACTCCATCATTGGTGTCGGGGGGATAAAGTAACTCCATCATTGGTGTCACACTCCATCATGTGGTACACTCCATCATTGTCGGGGGGGATAAAGTACACTCCATCATTGGTGTCAGTGGGATTAGTTCCATTGTTGTGTCACTGAGAATAAAACAAGTCCCATCATTGGAGAGAGCAGAGGGGAGGGGAGTGATAAACCAGGGGTAGGCAACCTGAGTCCCTCCAGCTGTTGCAGGACTACAAGTCCCATCACGCCTCTGGTAGTAATTGTAACTGCCAGCCTTGCAATGCCTCATGGGAAATGTAGATCCACAACTGCTGGAGGGACCCAGGTTGCCTACCCCTGTGATAAACAGGGGGTGGAGAGAATGGAACAGAGGGGGGAGGGGAGAGGAGGCACCCAGAAGAAGACAAACGATGACTTGGGTAGGAATGGAAGGATGAGCGCACACATAACCTCTAATGCCATGACTTCTGGGGTGGGGACCGCTCATCCAACTGGTCAAAGACAAAATCCCTGTGCGCTAGACATAAACACTTACCTTTGCTGGTGTCAGGCTCTCCTCCTCCTACATGATATGGAGAAGTGGCAGACAACTGGGTCCCCTGGCTTTTCTCCTAGGCTAGCTTTGTATCCATGGTGACAGTTCAGGAAGAGAAAGGAGGCGTTTCCAGGGCAACTCACAGCATGTTATCGTCTGAGGAAGGAGGAGGGCAGCTCCAGTAGCCCCGCCTCTGTTGAACACAGGTAGAGCCTTCACTGCACTGGGAATGTTCTGGTGTTTGGATACCCAGACAGATGCCCAATGGATGGGGGGGGGGGGGGTGATAAAGAAATGTTGAAGATGGTATAGCGCCCCCCATCCTGGTGCCTCCACTGAATGGAACATCGCTGCCCCCGTAGCCGTACCTCTATATAGACCTGCAGCTGGAGGAATAGTCTGCAGGAGGCTGAGCATTGCACCCGCCATCCACTGATCCTGATTGGAATGCTTTGAAGGCTCAAATGCAAAAATAAATAAATGCACATTTTTTCATCTGTGTGGGTGTGTTCAATGTTTTTTTTCCAAAACTAGAATTAAGATAAACTGTACATGTACGTAGACTAATAAAGTTATGAAGGAATACAGAGATATAGTATAATCAGAGTATACATAGATTCTAATAGAAAGTGACCCTGTCACCACTACAATGACACAGCTGATACAATGTATTGTAGGTAATCATAACATTCATTGTGTCCTCATGATCTTCCCCATACACATCTACTACCGCCATTTCTACACATTCTGTCACCTCCATATTCAGTAATAAGAGAGGGAAATATGGAGGCTGCCATTGCTGGGATCTCTTCTGGAAATACTAGTATCCTGGCTGTCATGGTGACCCAAAGCTTACAGGACTTTCTGAGTCACTGACCCGGAACAAGTGTGACTATTAGGAGATCTGATTTTTTTCTTTGACTTCACTAGCTACATGCTTGTTCCAGGTCTGTGACTGAGAAAGCACTGAAGCCAGAGACAGCCAGGCACCTGGCATTTTCAGGAGTAAGGGGGGTTAGCAATAGCAGTCCTGTGTTTGTCAGAACACGCCTCCTTTAACCACTTCTCGACCACCGCACACCTATTTACATCAACAGAATGGCACGGGCAGGCAGATTGGCGTACAGGTACGTTCATTTAAATCTGATGCCCAGTTGGCGCGCGTGTCCTCACGTGCCTGGTCCCAGGAACTCGATGTTCCCGGAAGTCTCCCGATTGCAGTCGGCAAGAGCAGAGCAGGGGAATGCTTTTGTAAACAAGGCATTCCCCAATTCTGCCTAGTGACACTGTCACTGATGACCGTTCCCCGTGATCGGGAACGGTCATCAGTGACGTGTCACATGTAGCCACGCCCCCTAACAGTATGAATCACTTCCTAGGGAACACTTAACCCCTGCAGTGCCACCTATTGGTTAACCCTTTCACAGCTGGTGTAATTTTTACAGTAATCAGTGCATTTTTATAGCACTGGTCGCTGTAAAAATGACAGTGGTCCCAAAATCATGTCAAAAGTGTTCACCATAATGTCGCAGTCACGATAAAAATCGCTGATCGCTGCCATAACTAGTAAAAAAAAAATATAATAAAAATGCCATAAAACAGTGCCCTATTTTGTAGAAGCTATAAATATGCACAAACCATATGCGCAAACCAATCAATGAACACTTATTGTGATTTTTTTTTTTTTACCAAAAATATGTAGAAGAATACGCACTGGCCTAAACTGAGGAATATATATATATATATATATATATATATATATATATATATATATATATATATATTTGGGGGATATTGATTATAGCAAAAAGTAAAAAATATTGCTTTTTTTCTTCAAAATTGTCGCTCTAATTTTGTTTATAGCGCAAAAAATAAAAACCGCAGAGGTGATCAAATACCACCAAAAGAAAGCTCTATTTGTGGGGAAAAAAGGACCACAATTTTGTTTCAGAGCCACGTTGCACGACCACGCAATTGTCAGTTAAAGCGACGCAGTGCCGAATCGCGAAAAGTGGCCCGGTCCTTTGGCAGCCAAATGGCACTGGGCTGAAGTGGTTAAAGGAATGCTGGGGAAGGCAGGAAGGGGTTAATAAGCCCTCTAGACCTAAGTGAGCAATTAAATGTTACATATCCAAAAAAAATAGGCCAAAATGTATTCTGCTACGTGTCCTTGGTGAAAAAGAAAATTCCAGTGGAGCCGAGACACGCAAGAACGGGTGAGGAAAAACAAAACTCCGAGCTGAACAGCAACACAGCAGGAAATGTTGTCAGGGGGCAGTGCAGACTGAGGGACCTGGGGTCCATCAGAGGAAATAGTAGCAAGAGCACCCCTTCAGGTGTTGTGTTATTGCAAGATGTTCTCACTCTTGGAGTATCCAAGCTATCCAGGGGTTGACGCACCCCATCAAGATTCACCTTTAAACAGTGGCGGCTGATTTTATTTTTGGGGGGGGGGCTTAAACAAACTGAAAAAAAAAAAACATCAATTGCAGCCACTGTGCCCATTAAATGCAGCTTATGTGCCCATCAATTGCCGTCACTGTGCCATCAAACGCAGCCACTATGCCCATCAAACGCAGCCACTGTGCCCATCAAACTCAGCCACTGTGCCCATCAAACTCAGCCACTGTGCCCAAACTCAGCCACTGTGCCCATCAAATGCAGCCACTGTGCCCATCAAATGCAGCCACTGTGCCCATCAAACGCAGCCACTGTGCCCATCAAACGCAGCCACTGTGCCCATCAAACGCAGCCACTGTGTCATCAATTGCTGCCACTGTACCCATAAATTGCTGTCACTGTGCCATCAAACGCAGCTACTGTACTCATCAATCGCTAACACTGTGCCCATCAATTGTTGCCAGTGTGCTCATCAATTGCCACTACTGTGCCCATCCATTTCTGCCAGTGTGCCCATCAATTGCCGCTATTGTACTCGTCATCTGCTTCCAGTGTGCCTATCAACTGCCGCTACTGTGCCCATCAATGGCTGCCAGTGTGCCCATCAATTGCAGCTACTGTGCCCACCAATTGCTGCCAGTGTGCCCATCATTTTTTGCTACTATGCCCATCAAATGCTGCCAGTGTGCATCCCCGGAGCTTACCCGTCTCGGTTTCTCAATGTCTTCTCCCATCCTCTGCTATGATTGGACGCCTGATAGGCGTGGTCCAATCACAGCGCCTGTCGTTTCAGCCAATCAGGTGACAGGTAACAGACCCAAGCACCTGATTGGCGGTTCAGTGTTAGGAAAGTGAATGAATCGCTTTCCTAACACAACGCTTAGTAAACAGCGAACACACAGCATGGCGCCTGCTGTTCACCTTTTTGGTCGCATATTAGAGCCTACGGCTCTAATCAGGTGCTTTCAAAAAATACCCCGCCGCTGTAATTCAGGCGCCCGGCACCCAAAAAGGGACCAGGCACATGAATAGGGGGTGGCAGCAGCGACCATAGATAGAAACAAAAACAGAGGATTAAGCGCACTCCAAAAGTCAAGGCTATACACAGATATAATTCTAAGGCAGATTATTCAATGTTGAGAGAATGGTAAATATAGATACAGTATATTAGAGTCTATATAAAAAAAGTCTATAGGCAAAATAGCCAGAGAACCCACTAACACTTGATGGCAGCCAGCTAACAGATGAAGCAATCTGTAAACGACAAGAAAAACACAAAAGCGGCGCCTTCTAAGCGTAGCAGTAGTAACATTTATTTGGTGTGTCTAACAATATAAAAAACCTACTCACAAAGCAGGTGAAGAGTCAGGCATCCGCGGGTTGTAAACGTCCATCACGCTGGGTATCAGGTTGCTGGTCACTGCTGACGGCAAGGACGATGTGAAACAAGGTCCCCCGGAACCAAAAGACAGAGAACCCGGTGTAGCAGCGCGAGTGACCTCACTTCCTGTGCGCGGGCGGATGCACGCGTTCGGGACATTCGTGTCCCTTCCCCAGGCAGTGGAGTGCCATAGATAGATTGTACTGTCTCCCTTCATTTTGTTAGTCACTGCATAGAGCAGGGATCCTCAAACTACGGCCCTCCAGCTGTTGCAGAACTACACTTCCCATGAGGCATTGTAAAACTCTGAAATTCACAGACATAACTAGGCATGATGGGAATTGTAGTTCCTGAACACCTGGAGGGCCATAGTTTGAGGACCCCTGGCATAGACTGATGGTGCAATATAAATGCTGTATAATAATAATACTTTCAGTGTTCAGTAGGCAAACAGTATTTAGTGCTATTCTGTATAGATTGCGTTAAATATTTTTGCCACCCAAATGCATTATTTTAAATTGTTCTACATTATGAGTGGTTAACCACTTGAGCTCTGAAAGATTTTACTCCCTTCATGGCCAGTCCATTTTTTGTGATATAGAAATTCTCTACTTTAACTGGTAATTGTGCAGTCATGCAACACTGTACCTAAAATACATCTATATTTTTTTTTCACACAAATATAGCTTTCTTTTAGGGGTATTTGCACACCACTAGGTTTATGTTTTTATTTTTTTATTTTATGAATGAAAAAAGACTGAACGTTTTGAAGAAAAAAATATTTTACACTCGCTATAAAACATCTAATTAAAAAAATGTCTTCATATATTTAGGTAAAAGTGAATTCTGCTACATGTGTTTGTTAAATAAAAAATCCTAATAAAGTATATTAATTGGTTTGTGCGAAAGCTATAGCGCCTACAAACATTGATATATATACACTGGAATTTTTTTTATACTAGTATTGGTGGTTTGCGATCAGCGACTTATAATGGGACTGTGACCCTGACCTTTGGCCTGTCCCTTGGTTACCCTCGTCTGCCTTTTGCCCCGACCTCGGCTCACCCATCACTATCCCTTGTGTCCTCTGTGGTTGCTTCCCCCCTCTCCCTACGGAGCGTGACCTGGGGGACCCCAGGGGCCGTGACCTGGGTTCAGTTGCAGCGAAGGCCATCCTGCTGGACCTTATGCCTCGTTTCCACTGAGCGGATCGGTTCGGTATGGTTCGTTACGGTACGCTATTTTGGGTGTTTCCATTATGAAAGCGTGCCATAAAAGCGAAATGTACCGGACCATTCTGGGTCCTGCTTCAGATGTGGGGCCATAGAAAATGGAACGGTTCGGTTAGGGCGGACCTACAAATACATCTCACTGATTGGTGGACGTGCTAGGCTTTTTTTCTAAACCTTGTATGGCCCCGGATGGTTCGATTTGCAGAGGAAATGCTCAGCAGAATAGACCGGACCATTCTAACCCATTCCATTCTAAGCGACCCGAACCAATCCGCTCAGTGGAAACGAGGCATTAGACTACGCGCCCTGGGGTATCTTGGGCTCACGTTTCCTGTCCATCTGCAGCAGTCGGCGATTAGGTTCACTAAATTGCGGTGCACCCTGGTCTCCAACGGTCATCTGTCACCTGGCCACAGATGACCTGACAAATTTATTATTATTGCCGTAAATTTATAGAAATGGTTTTCAAGATTTTGGTATTCTCCAAAAAATTTGACAATAAATGTTACAGTTTCTTATATATACATCTCAGGTGTCATCATTTGTAATGACAAACCTCATCTAAAGTCCCATTTTTCCTTCCTTTTCTATCTCATATAACAGGGATAGAGGTTTGCCATTACTGGTTGTGTCAGGTCACATTCTCTTTTTAATAGTATTTTTAGAAAGTGCTCCACAATCTTCACAAACTGATCAAAGTGTCAGAAAAGCATTAAAAAATAAAATAACGGTGTCGGATTTTAGTGCAAGATTCTGAGGCCCCGTACACACGGCCGAGGTTCTCGCTGAAAATCAGCGAGAACCTCGCTGGAATGCACATTCCAGCGAGGACCTCGGCCGTGTGTACGGTCTCAGCGAGCTTCCCGTCGGGAAGCCCGTCGAGCCGAAATAGAGAGCACGCTCTCTATTTCCTCGACGGCCCGCCTGGAAGAATGGCTGGTTGCCATTCCCGACGGGCGGGTCGCCGAATCCGACGGCCGGGAGAGAACCTCGACGGGCGGAACGATGTGTTCTGCCCGTCGAGGTTCTGGGTCGTGTGTACGCCGCCTCAGAGACGCACCACACCAATGTCTTTTTGTTCAATTTTGGAGCTTCTGTACTTACAAATGAGGTCAGAAAGCAATCGGCAAGGATTTGGTCTTATAATGCTCAGGGAAAAAGATTATGGAATAAAACAGCATCAGAAATGAAAGCATTACCTGCCACTTCACTTTGGAGATGGCAACAGGAAAGCACCATTAATATGGACAGCATCCCGTGCCCTAACCCACATAAATTATTTTATATAGCTGGTATGAGAAAGCTTGTGCTAATTGATCTATTCCCTGCTTCCAAAAGTTAAATGTTTAATATGAATGTCATTCCCCTTAAATTTTATCGTATCTTCTGAATATTTTCAAGTCATACTTAAAAAAAAAAAAAAATACATGTCATACTTACCTCCTCTGTGCAGTTGGTTTTGAACAGAGTGGCCCCGATCCTCGCCTTCTGGGGTCCCCCAGTGGTGCTGTTGGCTCCTCCTCTTCTCGAATGCCCCGTCAGAGAAGCGTTCTCCCTCAGGGCATTCTGCTGTGTCTATTGACACAGACAGCAGGACTCGCCCCCCCCGGCTCCCACCTCATTGGATTTGATTGATAGCAGTGGGAGCCCTATAGAGTTCACTTTTTAGAGGGCAATATGATGACCCTCTATCTTACTTAACTTTTGTTTCACATTTTGACCTTTTTTTCCCCCCTTTCTTTTTTTTTTGTCAAAACCCCCAAAAATCTGTCCAATCAGGACTTAAGACACAGGCTGGAGCTGGTGTGCTCATCACCTGGGGCAGGAACCATTGGGCTCAGGAAAGTAAATGGGGGGCTCGGAGGGGGGGGGGGTTGGTGCACATAGAGGGTTTACAAACCCTTTAAGGCATGAAGAAAAAATAAGTCCTTGTTTATTTAGATACCCTCAAAATAATAAGTAACAACAAAAGATTAAAAGATTTTCTGCATGGCCTTTGTTAAAGTTAGGTTGAATTTAACCACTTCAGGTCAGCGTAATTGTCGAAAGACGTCAACAGCGCGGACCTGAGGCGCTGGGGTCACGTCTTTGGACGTCAATGTTTTTGTAATTCCCCGCGCGCGCCACTGGGTGGCGCACAGCGGGGAAAAACGGTGCCGTCGCATCGCCGAGGATTCGATGCGTGTACCCGGCGGCCGCGGTGTCCATCAGGTACACGCGATCGGCGGTGACAGAGTAGGGACGTGGAGCTCTGAGTGTAAACACAGAGCTCCATGTCCTGTCAGGGAGAGAGGAGACCGATCTGTGTCTCTTGTGCATAGGGATACAGCATAGGTCACCTCCCCCAGTCACCCCCCTCCCCCCACACAGTAAGAACACACCCAGGATATACATTTAACCCCTTCCTCACCCCCTAGTGTTAACCCCTTCAATGCCAGTCACATTTATACAGTCATTAGTGCATATTTATAGCACTGGTCGCTGTATAAATGTGAATGGCGCCAAAAATGTGTCAAAATGTGTCCGCCGTAATGTCGCAGTCCCAATAAAAATCGCAGATCGCCGCCATTACTAGTAAAAAAAATATATAAAAAAAAAAATCATAATTCTGTCCCCTATTTTGTAGGCGCTATAACTTTTGCGCAAAGCAGTCGCTTATTGCGATTTTTTTACAAAAATACATAGAAGAATACGTATCGGCCTTAACTGAGAAAAAAATAGTTTTTTTTTTTTAAATAGTTTTTTTTTATTATTGGGATATTTATTATAGCAACAAGTAAAAAATATATATATATTTTTAAATTGTCGCTCTTTTTTTGTTTATAACGCAAAAAATAAAAACCGCACGGGCGATCAAATACCACCAAAAGAAAGCTCTATTTGTGGGGAAAAAAGGACGCCAATTTTGTTTGGGAGCCACGTCGCACGACCGCGCAAATGTCAGTTAAAGTGACGCAGTGCCGGAAGCTGGAATTTCGCCTGGGCACGAAGGGGGTTTATGTGCCCAGTAAGCAAGTGGTTAAAGGACTTCATATTACAAAATTACTTTCTCAAGAGTGCAATCATTGCTGCTACAAATAAAGTTGCATTAGCGGAAATGTCCTTTATGTCCAGTAAAATAATTTTCCCATTTCCTCATATTGATCTACGACGTTCCTAAAAATATTGATATATCTTGGCTTTAGAGTCTGGGTAGGATGGTGGTATTTTGGTTATGTGGTCTGAAAGCTCCATTTGTGAGAAATGGTGCTCAAAATCAAGGAACGCATCGGCCTCCATTTGTGTACCAAGGAGTGCTTTGTACAAAAGTTCATCTCGCTTGAAGGTCTTTTTGAATTTTTTTTATGGTTAAGCCCATCAAATACAACCAAAGCATTTGGTGGGAAAAAGCCAACTCCTTCAAGGCGAATGTAGCAAAAAAAACCTGTAAAAATTAAAACATACTGTAATTCAACAATTCAATAATTGTTTATAATATAGTACATAATAAATAAAGTACAACTATTGCCAAAACGCCTATTCCCATTTCAAATAAAATTGTTTCAATAGATTTGAAAGATGGGTGGACAGGAACCGACCACGAGCAGTCAACAAGATTGTGATTATCCTTTAACATCACCTGCTCAAAGTTTTTTCTGCCCCGCCTTCTTTTTACTGTTTTTTGTACATTAGCCCTGAAGAAGGGGCAGGCTTTTTCCCCCTAAAACAGGTTGGATGTGTTTGATGCTCAACCAGTAATGCCCTGTACACACGGTTGGGATTCCTGACGGGTCAAGGTCTATCGGAAATCCCGATGGGAAAATCGAGAACCTGCTCTCCCGTATACACGAGCGGGTTTTCTGAAGGGAAAAATCCGATGAGAGCATTTGGCCGGGAATCCCGGCTGTGTGTATGCTCTATCGGGAGTTTTTTTCGCCGGGGGAAACAAGCTGCCGCTTACCAGAAGAAAAGATCCCAAAAGGGATCAATGTTCACGGATGGCCTATACCCCAGCCCGGGTCTCTGTGTTATTCTCTCCGCTCTTTCAGTGGGTCTATCCTCAATCGCTCTCAGCGTGTCATGCCCGGGTATCTATACCCGGAAGTGAAAGCAAAATACCTGTACTACACAGGTGTCTGCTCCCCCCTCCCCCGGAAAGGGGGGGAGTTCCGAAGAGTGGAAGTTCCATTTTTGGGTGGAACTCCACTTTTATTGCATAGCCAGCAGGGAAAGGAAAGAAGCCATTCACAATATTTCAGAAAACCTTTCTGATGAAAGTTCTGGAAGTATAGGGGATCCCCCGCTATTTACACATCTCCAGTATTCATCGGTTTTTGTTTTCATTTTCATATATGGTCATCGATGATGAGAATCCCCTGCCATGCTCCACTGTGCCACAGCCACACAGTGTGGTATTGATTGCCTTTGTAGCGGGTCCTCCAATGTACACATCCAGGAATCTATCATCTGACAAGTACTCCCTTTGTCGCCACCAGAGAGGTAGCAGCCAAGGACAGGGTCCCAGATTTCTGTTACAATATTTTTATAAAATGATGTTTTTATAGAACATAACAGGCGAAATGCCCACACAGGTGTAAGACAGAGAAAGCAGTAAACACAGACAATAGACCATAGCAAATAAACCAAATTACACAGGCCCTGGAGCATAGCAAAGTACCACCATTTCATATCACTGCACTCTATTTCAATCACAGATCTGCTTCTTTGAAGGAAAAATCGCTTTACGTTCTAGCCATCTGAGCTGATTTTTCACGTCTATGGATCCAGCGCTATCACACACAATCAGGCATTGTCAAATTCTAGAGAACCACAAAGTGGGTCACCCAGAGATGCACAAAATATAATCTGAATGAATCAGAACATGCTCATGCTTAACAGTAACATAACTTTAACCACTTCAGCTCTGGAAGAATTTACCCCTTCCTGACCAGAGCACTTTTTGCGATTCGGCACTGCGTCGCTTTAATTTTTTTCTCCCACAAATAAGAGCTTTCTTTTGGCGGTATTTGATCACTTCTGCAATTCATATTTTTTGCGCTATAAACAAAAGTAGTGCGACAATTTAAAAAAAAAGCTATATTTTTTACTTTTTGCTATAATAAATATCCACAAAAAATATAAAAAAATAAATAAAAATGTCCTCAGTTTGGGCTGACATATTTTTTGCTAAAAAAACAAACAAACAAACAATATCGCATTAAGCGTATATTGATTGGTTTGCACAAAATTTGTAGCGTCTACAAAATAGGGGATAGTTTTATTATTATTACTATCATTTATTTTACAAGTAATGGCGGCGATCTGCGATTTTTATCGTGAATGCGACATTATGGCAGACACATCAGACCAGACACTTTTGGTGCCATTGTCATTTATACAGGGATCAGTGCTTTAAAAACGCAATGATTACTGTGTAAATGTCACTGGCAGGGAAGGGGATAATCACTAGGAGGTGATAAAGGGGTTAAGTGTGACCTAGGGAGTGATTCTAACTGTGGGGGGGGGGCTGGGCTACAAGTGTCACAACAGTGATCACTGCTCCCGATGACAGGGAGCAGTAGATCACTGACCTGTCACAAGGCAGAACAGGGAAATGACTTGTTTACATAGGCATCTCCCAGTTCTGCCTCTCCGTGACACGATCGCAGGACACCGGTCGAACATCGAGTTCACGGGAGCTTCTTAAAGGGGACTTACAAGTACGCCCATTTGCCCACCGCTGCCATTCTGCCGACGTATATCGCCACGCAAGTGGTTAAAAGAAGTGTGGAGGTCTTATATACTGCACCAACAGAAGATGTTTTTCCCAACATACACCATATTTTATTTTCAGGCAGAACGGCATACAAATCAGACTCTTGCCTGCCATACAGCAGGGAGCTGTTACATCCAGCAAGTGGATAATCTCTGGGAAAAAAATAGGAAGCACTCTTCTAATATATGCAACTCTCTCTATAAATAAGGCTGTTCCTATTCTGGAGACAGATGAGCAATTACACTTAATAAAAGCAGTTCTGTTTAATTTGAATAATTCTAGTCTGATCACAGTCCTTTAAGTCTTTGTGCTTAAACAGTTTACAATATTCACAAGGAGCGACAAAACTCTGCTGGGGATGATGTTTTTCCACTCCATGGCTGCCTGCACCAGCTCCGCACTTTAATTTATCCTTGAGGCAAATGCTTACATCAATTTGTACTTAGATTCTTAATTCTTTAAAGCTGAACTCTAAGTGGATGAATAGCAACATCATTTTAATCCATGTACATTATAATTATCATCATGTTATAAGTATTTTCAAATACTGCTATTGTTATTATCTAAGATACACTTTATTACCAAAAGTATTGGGACACCTGCCTTTACACACACATGAACTTTGATGGCACCCCAGTCTTAGTCCATAGGGTTCAATATTGAGTTGGCCCGCTCTTTGCAGCTATAACAGCTTCAACTCTTCTGGGAAGGCCGTCCATAAGGTTTAGGAGTGTGTCTTTGGGAATGTTTGATTATTCACATTTGTGAGACCAAACATTGATGTTGGACGAGAAGACCTGGCTCACAGTCTCTGCTCTAATTCATCCCAACGTTGTTGTATTGGGTTGAGGTCAAAACTCAAGTTCTTCCACCCCAAACTCGCTCATCCATGTCTTTATGGACTTTGCTTTGTGCACTGGTGCGCAGTCGTGTTGGTACAGGAAGGGGCCGTCCCCAAAATCTTACCATAAAGTTGATAGCATGACATGGTCCAAAATGTCTTGGTATGCCGACGCTTTACGAGTTCTTCACTGGAACTAAGGGGCCAAGCCCAACCACTAAAAAACAACCCCAGACCATAATCCCCCCTCCACCAAATGATTTGGACCAGTGCACAGGGCAAGGTCCATAAAGGCAAGGCATGGATGAGCGAGTTTGGGGTGGAGGAACTTGACCTGTTTTACACCTGATAAAACACCTTTGGGATCAATTAGAGTGGAAAATGCGAGCCAGGCCTTCTCATGCAACATCAGTGATTGACCTCATAAATGGGCTTCTGGAAGAATAGTCAAACATCCCCATAGACACAATCCTTAACCCTGTGAACAGCCTTCCCAGAAGAGTTGAAGCTGTTATAGCTGCATAGGGTGGGCCAACTCAATATTGAACCCTACGGACCAAGACCGGGATGCCATTAAATACAGATATGTGTTTATATTGGTATACAAATATCTCATGTACTTTGCACAATGAGGGAGTGCCAGCACTGCAAACCAAGCTCTAGCCAGGCCTTATTGCATTGCACACTATTAGTTTAATGTGTATGCACAGCAATCATGTCCATATCTTAATAGGGAGATTATCCCTCATGCTTTCTGTCCCAGAGACACAGCAGGAAATGAGAGGAAATATCTACAAAGTGAGGAGAATTTGTATTCAGTTAAAAATAAACACATGTACACAAAATATTAAAAAAAAAAAGTAAAATAGTGAGCTAGGTGCAGAATTTTTGCACCTTAGAGGTTAAAATATGTTTCGCCTCTAGTCTGTCTATTAGTTTAAACGTCACAACACAGATGACCTCCACCTCTTTTTCGTCTGTGCCCACCAAAGTGTCTCAATAAGCACAATCAATCCGATTTCAACTTTCAGTTGGTGAATGGCATCTGAGTATTGAAACAAGTTTTACTTAGGCCCCTTTTCATCTGTCTGAATAACAGGTCAGTGTACGCTCCGTGTATGCAGAAGGAACACAGCCCACTATGTTCTATAGGCAGCTGGATGTAAATGGACCGGCTGTCTGTTTACCTCTGACTGCCCTCTGATTGTATCCGGCCAGCCAGAGGGGAATGGATCCCCTTCCATTTTTTTGACCGGTTCGGAAACGGAGGTAGTCAGGTGTAAACGGACAAGTATGTCTACATCCGGCGCTCCATAGAGTAGAATGGAGAGTGCAAGACTTGATCTGACCTTTGCCAGAGTGGCCTTAGTACAGGGGCGGACTGACAACTCATGGGGCCCCCGGGCAATAGAAGATTATGGGGCCCCCGGGCTTACAGATGGCCACCAAGCCAGGTGGCAGTACAGAGGCAGGGCAGCTAAAATCTCGAGATTTTCACATCAAAAGCATGTAGGTTTTGGACATATCAGGGACAGACGTAAAAAAAACACAGATTTTTACATACTGTCCCTGGTTTTAATGAGCCTGGCAACCCTGAGTGCCCGAGTTCCTCAATGGTCAGTCCGCCCCTGCCTTAGTACCATTGGTGAAAAGAAATTTATGTAAAAGGTATTGCTTCAGGTCATGAATTTAGGAGGTCGTTATCCAATAAATGAAAACTATTAATAAATCAATTACAAAAATAAATTATAACATCCTATTTATACAAAAAGACCACTTGTCACTCAGACTTGTAGGTCCCAAATATATAAACCAAATATCCCCTGAGGGATATTTGACAATGTCCTTAATGTGCAACCAAACCCACATGTAACATAAAGTGTGTAGTACTGTAAATAGTCCAACAATGTGATCATATGAAGTGACAATAAAAATGGTAAGTGCTCCTCCTCTGCTCCTGAAGATGTCAAAAGTAAATCAAGAAATACGTGGGGGCGGGGCTTCCGGTAAACGTCACTCCACCTGCTTGGTGGAACGCATTACAGCGTTCCTAGTTATTATTACTCGCGTTTTAACTTCTGTGTATATGGAAGTATATTTTTACCTTCCTTGCCACTTGAATAAACAATACTGCACTATGAGGGGCTTCCCTATCTTTTTATGTATATACTATTGGAGTGCCATTGAGGTTCTTAAAGGAACACAGCTCAGTTATGTATTAAATATTTATTTTATTTATTTTCAGGCACAAAAGATTTTGGGTGCACTTTAAAGGCATAGAGGTAATACCCATACAAAGGACCCAGGTTACAACTTGGAAAGGGCCTGATGACCATAGACCATTCAAAGAGGAGAGGCTACTTATTGTTTAAGTGCTTTTTGACTTCTAATAAAGAGGTCAATACGTTCTGGTGAGTGCAGAGTGTACACTGTGTGTGCGGAGGAGAGTACTTACAGTTTTATTGCCACGTTACATGATCACATGGTTAGACTTAAAACTACAAGGAAAAATGGGGGGAAGGGAAGGCAAGTTTTCACTAATGCATAGGTAATCAATATAGATACCTATAATTGATCATGTACTGTACCCTGTTGGGTTTTGTTGCTGTAACCAATACCGTAAGGTATTACACGCGTTATATTACACGTCCATTTGGTTGCACATTAAAACGGAGTTCCACCCAAAAGTGGAAGCTTCGCTTATCTGCCTCCCCCCTCCGGTGCCACATTTGGCACCTTTCAGGGGGTAGGGAAGCAGGTACCTGTTTTTGATAGGTACCTGTCCCCACTGGTGAAATCAATCAAAAGTTCGGCCCGCTCCTCCTCCTTCCCCCGCCGCTAAGCCATTCAGAAAGTGCAGCGGCTTCGGCTATGTGCAGTAGGGAACCTCTTCACTTCCAGTTTCTCTTTACCGCGAATAATGGTGGCAGCACCTGAGAGGCAATGGAATCATCGGCTGGGGTATTAAGTGTGCTGGATTCCAGGGCAGGTATGTGTCCGAATATTAAAAGTCAGCAGCTATAGTATAGTATAGCTATAGTATGTGTAGCTGCTGACTTATTTTTTTGCTGGAGAGGGGGGCAGAACTTCGCTTTAAGGACTTTTCTGAAAGGTTAAAGGAACACGGTCATACATACCCTAGAGGATATTTCATTTATATATTTTTTCACAAGACATTTGCCCAGAATTATTACACATTTATTTTCTACTTACATACAACTTGTTCAAAGGGATGCTAATTTATCATTACTGAAGCACAGAAAGGTGGGTGTACTGCCTACAGCAACCAAATGTTATTTTCATTTTCCCATGACAAGTTACAGAATGAAATCTAAAAACACAACTAGATGACACTCCTATGGTCTCAATCTCACAGAGATTTCTACAGTCTGAAACAATGACGGCCATTTATGGAAGTGATTGGTCTTGTGACCCAGATTTTCACAACCCACAATACCTGCTGACAGACACAAATAAAGTGTAACAAGACATTTAATTCATGCTGTGATGATAGCAGCCTTGTTTCTACTGTCTCTTGGGGTAGATTGCCTCAAATTCAGTTTATTTATTTTTTGTACAAGCAGTTAAGAGTCCACACAACAGTTTCAAACTGTCTGCAAACAACTTTTTCTTTTCTAAAATCTATTGAATATGAGTATTTCCACCAATGACTTAAAAAATATCTACAAAAGGACAAAAAAAGCATTACAAATGGTTTACTTCCAAGGCTGTCACCACACAATATCGGTCACTCTCCAGACCAATCCAAGGATATGAGAGAGCCTGTGGTGACAGTTGCTTCCTCTGTAAAGGTTGACCAAAGCAGTGGCATAATGCGGTATAATTTGACCAATTTCCCAGTAGGAAATGGAACCTGTTTATAGCTGAACTTTCTTTGCCAGTGCTTCTTTCAAAATGTCAACTTCTGCCCATCTTCTCCACAGCAACCAATGGTTGCCATAGTGAAGCTCAACTCCTCAGTGCATCTAAAAATGTCAGGCTACTTTCTATATGCTTCTGCTTTGCCAACCCTGTTTTTTTCAAAGGCGCAAACAGATTTGTGTTGCAAATAGGACTTGACCTGTATTTTTTCCCACAATGTGAGGTCCATACACTCTTTCTCTCTAAGGAACTGCTCAGTTCAGTTGCCTGTATAACCCTCTAAGGCCGCGTACACACGATCCAACTTATCCGATGAAAACGGTCCGACGGACCATTTTCATCGGATATGTCTGCTGTTTTGGTCTGATGGTTGTACACACCATCAAACCATTAATCCCCGCAGACAGACAGCGCGGTGACATGGCGGTGACGTTGACGCCGCCACGTCACCAATCCAGGAAGTAAAATACTTCCACGCATGCGTCGAATCCATTCGGCGCATGCGGGGGATTTCTGTCCGCTTGTTAGGCGTACTAACCAGTGGACATGTCCGACGGACAGGTTTGCAGCGGACAAATTTCAAAGCATGCTTTGAAATTTGTCCGCTGGACAAACCTGTCCGCTAGGTCGTACACACGATCTGAGATGTCCGCTAAAACCAGTTTCAGCAGATAAATTCGATCGTGTGTACGCGGCCTAACCATCCCAGATCTTGCGAGATTGTACCGGGATTTAAAAATAATCCCAGGGTCCCATGGATCCCCGTCCCGTAGTTGAGCGCTTGAATGCACATTACAAAACGTGGCTCTGGATCACAATAGCACTGTTGACCAGAGTGGTCCATACCTCCAATCATCCCAAGACAGAAGCTACCTATGTAGCCAGCAATGATGTCACTATACCATAGAACAAAGATCCAGGCTCCAATATGTAATCCCCATTCAGTTTACAACTAATCATGCTTGGAGGGGGGACAGGTCACTAGCACTAATGTTATAGAGGGTTGACAAGGTAATAGATCCTAGTGTTTGGAGGAAGGCATTTACACGATTGTCTGTTTTATCGGGGGCAATACATCGATACTAATATTTTTGAAGGGGTACAAAACAGTTAACACATCTGGACATGTTTACTGCATTATGTCTAGTCAGCTGATCACTATGCTGAATCTTGATTGGCTATTTGTATAAAATAGGACACCAGACAATTCAAACTCTGCCTGTGAAAAGAGCTACCATTCTTTGCCTTAGGCTTTTGTACAACGATTTAGTAGTCTCTTGGACTTTTTACCTTTGGTCGGTACCCTGGGTTACTAAAAACTATGCTGTGTGTATCTTGATTGGTTCCTCTCAAGCTAAAAAGCTCAAACTCTTTTTTAAAATCCCTTACCCCTTCTCCAGATAGTTCAAAGTTGGCGCAAGATGTGCCCCACTGCATTATAAGTTAAGGGGAAGAGACTGAAGTATTTAGGCAAAGGCATCTCAGTTTTTTTTAGCAATGTACAGTATCCATTCAATCTTTAAAGTGTTACCATTGCAATTAGTTTTAGAGTTCCCATACTGTACCTACTTGCATTTTTGCTAAGGACATGACTCCTATGAAGGGTTAATACTATTGTCACAATTTCTACTACTATCCAATGTGTTGAAACTACTATCAAGTGTGTTGGAACCAATGTCAGAATTCATATTCATTTAGGAGATAAGAAGAGGGAGAAAGGTCAACATTTCTAGAACACCAGAGATGTTGGCAATGTTGCCAGAACTCCCATGACTTCCATATGTATGGTCACCCATGGCACAATCCTTTTATCCCGAATGGTGTTTAGCATGACCAATACCAACATGAAGGCTGGGTTCACACTAATGCAAATTGCATGTGGGTTTCCCTGCATCCAATACAAATGGCAGGAGACTGACCGGCTTTCAATGAAGCCAGTTCACACAGCTCCAGCGCATTCGTGGAGCGCACTGGGAAAAGATCATGTGCGTCTTTAGCTCTATTCCAGGTCCAAATTCAGGCAAAAACTTGGATCGGATTCACACCTGAAACCAGGGATGGACTGGCCATTGGAACTACAGGGAGTCTCCCAGGGGGCCGATGGCTCAGTGGGCCGGCTTCAGTGACAGCGGACCACCGCCGCCCCCCTCCGCTCCTCTGTTTCTCCCTCCCCGCAGAGCTCACCTCCTCTCCCTCCCCGCAGCGCTCACCTGGGGGAAAGCGAGAATCAGGGGGAGGACCAGAGGAGCAGGGGGGACAACAGAGGAGCATGGGGGAGGGGACAGACTGCTAACTCAACAGCTATGGCCTAGGAGTTTCTCACTTCTGCCTAAACTTGTCCCATAAGGGGAAGCACCGAACTGATTCTTTCCCCACTGGTACTGCCTATAAGAGTACCAGTATCAACCTTTCTACTCTAATAAAGTAGAATGGCTAGTGCTAGTGAAGGGGGAGAGGGGCCTTGGGTAGCCGGGGGGGGGGGGGGGGGTGTGCGTGAGTTTTCCGGCCTCCATAGGAGATACATGTCAAAGTGGGCCAGTCTGGATGAAGCCAAATTTTTGTCCCAGTCCAGCCCTGCCTGAAACTACAGTAAGAACAGGGACACACCAGACCCCCCCCCGCTGTGTCCCACGGCCACAGCTAGTGTGAACCCAGCCTCATATCATAATATCAATAATACAGAATCAACTCCTCCCGGAGCTGCGGGCACTGATGTACATTTTTGCACTACTTCCCCAAAGGTCAGTGTAAACGCATTTAACAAGACATTTTTTATTATGCTGCAGAAAACCTAAAGCAGAACACCATGCTGGACTCGCAAAGCATAAAGCATGGAGAACATCTGTAGATACCAAAGGAATCACAGCAGTTCCCATTTATACTATACTATTCTTCATTAACCTGCGCAGTGGAATGCTTCCTAATGAGCTGTCCTGCAGGAATCCATGGCCGTCTGTCTGCTTTATTTTTAGCCTTGGACCCCGTCTTTTGTTGAATTGGAACTCCAGAGAGCGTGGTCCTGAGCATCTGCTTCTTCTCCCCACCCGTGGAACAGTCGATGGCCTCTGACTGCTTTTTCAATTGCTTGCACAATAACCAACAAAGAGTTTTCAAGGGCTTCTATGAGGAAGGTCACATCAAGGTGTATGTCATTATGTACTTAGAAGAATTATAATCAACAACCAGTTAGATTTCAGTTTACTGTGGACACATCAACTAAGATAGAATTTGTGATTGTTTGCCAAGAATGAACTACAGTTTGTACATTAACCACTTGCCGACCGTTGCACGAATATTTACGTCGGCAGAATGGCACGGACAAATGGGCGTTCAGGGATGTCCCTTTAAATTTGTGGTATGTAGGTGCGCACGCGTCCCTGCTGCGAGCTCCGTGATCGTGCCGGCGGGACCCGCGGACTCAATGTCCGCCATGTCCCGGGATCGTGTGTCTCAGAGCTGCAGAACAGGGGATGCCTGTGTATACAAGCATCTTCCCATACTGCCTAAATGACAGGACACTGATCATCTTCTCCCTCTCATTGGGAACCTAGGACACACTTAACTCCTTCCCCACCCCCTACTGGTTAACCCCTTCACTGCCCGTAACATTTACACAGTAATCAGTGCATTTTTATAGCACCGATCACTGTATAAATGTGAATGGTCCCAAAACACTGCCAAAAGTGTCTGATGTGTCCGCCATAATGTCGCAGTCATGATAAAAAAACGAGTAAAAATAAATATATATTAATAAAAATGCCAAACAACTATCCCATATTTTGTAGACGCTATAACTTTGCACAAACCAATCAATAAACGCTTATTGTTTTTTTTTTTTAAATATGTAGAAGAATACATATCGGCCTAAACTGAGGAAAAAATATATTTTAATATATATTTTTGGGGATACTTATAGCAAAAAGTAAAATATATTGCATTTCTTTCAAAATTGTGGCTCTATTTTTGTTTAGACCACAGTCTAACACTGAAGCGTTTTTACAGCGTTTTAGCGTTAAAAATAGCGCTCATAAAACGCTCTCCATGCATCTCAATAGACCCTTTCACACAAAGCAGCATCTTTGGAGCAGCTTTTGAGTGCTGAAAAAAAACACTCCAAAAATGCCCCTCTCCATTGAAATGAATTGAAATCGCTGTAAAAACGCCTTACCCTTTCACACCGAGGCTGTAATAACACTCGAATAACGCTCGAATAACGCTCGAATAAAGCTCGAATAATGCTTGAATTACGCTCGAATAACGCTCGAATAACGCTCGAAATAACGCTCCAATAACGCTCGAATTACGCTCGAATAAGGCTTGAATAACGCTCGAATAACGCTTGAATAACGCTTGAATTACGCTCGAATAACGCTTAATAACGCTTGAATTACGCTCGAATAACGCTCGAATTACGCTCGAATTACGCTCGAATTACGATCGAATAACCCTCAAATAAGGCTTGACTAACGCTCGAATTACGCTCGAATTACGCTCGAATAATGCTCGAATTACGCTCGAATAACGCTCGAATTACGCTCGAATTACGCTCGAATAACGCTTGAATAATGCTCGAATAACACTCGAATTACGCTCGAATTACGCTCGAAAAACGCGCGAATAACGCTCGAATAACGCTCGAATAACGCTCGAATAATGCTCGAATTACGCTCGAATAACGCTCGAATTACGCTCGAATAACGCTCGAATAACGCTCGAATAACGCTTGAATAATGCTCGAATAACACTCGAATTATGCTCGAATTACGCTCGAAAAACGCGCGAATAACGCTCGAATAACGCTCGAATTACGCTCGCAAAACGCGCGAATAACGCTCGAATAACGCTCGAATAACGCTCGAATAACGCTCGAATAACGCTCGAATAACGCTCGAATTACGCTCGAATAACGCTCGAATAACGCTCGAATAACGCTCGAATAACGCTTTAATAACACTCGAATAACGCCCCAACGTGAAAGGGTCCCAATAGTGTAAAAAACGCAGAGGTGATCAAAATACGTATCGGCCTAAACTGAGGAAAAAAAAAAATTTTTTTTTTATATATTTTTGGGGGATATTTATTATAGCAAAAAGTAAAAAATATTGCATTTTTCCCAAAATTGTCGCTCTATTTTTGTTTATAGCGCAAAAAATAAAAACCGCAGAGGTGATCAAATACCACCAAAAGAAAGCGCTATTTGTGGGGGGGAAAAGGACATCAATTTTGTTTGGGAGCCACGTCACACGACCGCACAATTGTCTGTTAAAGCGACGCAGTGCCGTATCACAAAAAAGTGCTCTGGTTATTGGGTAGCCAAATTGTCCGGGGTTGAAATGGTTAACACTACACTTTGTATTGTCTTGCTGAATAAATCCATGAGAATTCTACAAGTTTTTTAGTTTACAGCTAACCCCCCCCCCCCCCCAAAAAAAAAGTGATGGGTCACTGCACTTCTTTTCAATATGTACAGAACAATAACTCCTTCCACCACTACACTGTTCTGTTTTGACAATACTTCGTACATAACTGGGGAAGTGTGATCTGGAAATGGCATAGTGGATGTCTCCCTATGTGGTACTGGCTTGCTCTGCATGTGTGTATTTAATACATAGTCTTGCCCCTTAGGACACACGCATATAATTATTGTGTTGAAATGTCACAGTGGAAGCAGAGAGAGGAGGAGGTAGTGGGCAGTGCTGTCAGCCGGCATCGAGCCAGAAACAGACTGGAGGCTCCTGTCACATTGTCTGAAGTAAAAGTCTCGCACGCACAGGGGATCGCTTCCACATCACTCACATCCTCAGAGTCAGATATGGAAATGCAGTCGCAGATCACAGAGGAGTCCAAATAAATACAGTGTATAATATAATCTGAGTTTACAAGAAAGGAAATACTTGCATCAAGTTAATGAAGGCGGCAGTGTCCCCAACCATTATATGTTTAACCGAAAGATTTTACCCCCTTTCTGACAAGAGCACATTTTACAATTTGGCACTGCGTCGCTTTAACCAACAACTGCACAGTCGTTCGACGCTGTACCCAAATTAAATATGCGTTTTTTTTGCGCTATAAAACAAAAAAAAGCATAAATTTTACTTTTTGCGATGATAAATATCCCCAAAAGTTTAAAAAAATAAATGTCGTTAACAACTTTCATCTGCCAAACCCCCCCGCTTAACATCTCCGATCCCGCGGAAGGAACACCCCCCCGCTCAACAGCGTAGATCTGCGAAACCCCCCCCCCCCCGCGCGCTTAACAACTCTGATCCGCGGAACCCCCCCGCTCTCAACAACTCTGATCCACGGGACCCCCCGCGCTCAACAACTCTGATTCGCGGGACCCCCCCAGCTCAACAAGGTGTCCCTCATTCCTATCTCAAAAAGTTGGGAGGTATGTCACAGTACTTAAAGCGGAAGTTCCACTTTTGAGTGGAACTCCGTTTTAAGTCGGGTACACGGTTATTTATTTTGTTAAATCCAACACGAAAAATAACTGACAGCTCCGGGTTGGAGCCACTGTACTGACCACGCAAGGGGTTAGTTCAGTGATCTCCCCTGCTGAGCTATTGTGTTCTGACAGGGGACGGCCCCCCACCAGAATACTCCGAACAGGAGTCGTTAGCTGCTGGTTTTCCAGCATGCACAGGTGGCTTCTGTCGGACAAACGGTCATACACACCGGTCGTTGTCTCCCGGCATTCGGCTTTAGAGAATAGATACAGTAGCTAGTAAAAAAGAAATCCTATTTATCTGGTTCACTCTACTTTAAGCCCTAATAACATCTGTCATTGTCTAGATAGGGACTCTGCAAAGCTCAATAATATTAAAGCAAACATCCAGACATGTTTGTTTATGTAACCGACCAAGACCGATGGGTGGATGATCCCTTCTAGGAAAACTCAATGTTGAGTTCATCATCCCAAAAACATTAGTCCCTTGCTCTACCATCCTGGCAGTGCAATTTGTATCAGGAATCTTTCGAATAAATCGTTTCTTGAAGTATTGATACTCTTAAAATACTTTGGCAGCTGTGGCACTGTGGACTGGTAACTTGCTTTTACGAACCAGGTCACTTGTGATTTTTCCCGTTCAATCACAAAGGGGTGCCTCCTATTTAGCAAACATTTTAGTGAGGTGTTCTGTTCTATTATTTGTACATTTTAGAGATTGCCAACTATAAACCATTTCAAATCTCCTTCTGAAAACGAAATTACCCAAAACTCCATCTCAAACCTCGGCAAAATTGCACTCACCTATGCCCATATTTGTATGAGTTTTTAAACTGGATCTGTCATACATACTTATATATCTTTGCTTTCAGCACTCAGGTTTATATAGGTAGAACATGATCAAACTTGCTCTTTCAACACTGACATCATTTTGGTTCATAAATCGAGATTTGGACCTTGTTCATTTATGCAGCTGCTTTCCCTGAAAGTAAAATCTAGGAGTTAGCTGGTGTACCACCAGGGAGCCCCTTAGGAAATTGAGCTTAGCTACAGGCTACCCCCAGGTCCCTCAACAGATATCCAGACACAAGGGACGGTAGCTTCCAGGTAACAAGGAACTAGAACATGAGAAAGGATGCAGCAGAAACCAGGCTCTATGTTCGGTAGTGACTGGGCTGCGAGTGCAGCGGGGACTAGACTAAGTGCAATGCAAGCGCTAAGGCAGTTTACAGGCTGCAGTAATAGATGAGCATAAAGACTCCTTGCCTGAATAAGAACTATGGGGGAATTGTCAAAGAGTGGTCTTCTAAGCTGAGGAAAAAGAACAAATCCTTTTCCTAATGTAGCACTACCCCGCAAGAGCTGCTTAGTATTTTTGGGTGGCACGTTACCTCTATGTTCTCACTGTCCAGGGTGAAAGTAGAGTCCAAAGAATTTCAATGTCCACAATGCACTTCTTTTTTTGGTATTTATTTGCAGAACTTTGGTAAAAAAAAGAAGCAAAGAGATGGAAGGGTAGGTAGGTTCCGGTGTACAGTCACAAATAGGAAACATTCCTGCTTCCAGCAAACAGTTCTTCGTCGCCACTCTAGCCAGAGTGGGTATTGCTCACCCAGATAGGCCCCTCTCACTGGCCTAGCAGCCGGAATGGCGCACAAAATAATGTGTGGTCTCTGCCACAGACCTTCCTTTGTGAGGAGACACTTTTGGTCCAGAATCCTCTGCCACAGGATTCAGCACCCAGATCTCTCCAGCTTAACTGATAGAACTTTGGGCCCGGCAGTCGACACCGTCAAGCCTCTCAGTGTATGGTGCGTCCTTCGATGAAGTTTCCAGGCCTTCTCTCTAGGTCCTCCCCTGGCTTCCTTCATCAAGCGACCTCCTTTTGCAGGATGGACGGTACAGGATCACCCTGAAAAAGCAGGCCCAGTCTGACCTACCAGGGCCTACCAGGCGAAGCCGACACCCCGGACCAAGGTGGTCCCGGAGTCAGGATTCAGGACACACCCCTCAGGCCAGGCGGGCCATGAGGTGCATACAACGGAACCCTCGGCAATGGCATCTGTCCCATAAGTACCCCTCCCCAGCATGCACAGCTGGCAACCACTACCACTGATTCGCTGCTGAGGGGAACACCCAATGCACCCTGACCTT
Source organism: Rana kukunoris (assembly GCA_029574335.1). Lineage (NCBI taxonomy): Eukaryota > Metazoa > Chordata > Amphibia > Anura > Ranidae > Rana > Rana kukunoris. Next base: position 22,671,409 of record CM056060.1, on the reverse strand, counting down.
GCTGCTGCCACCCTTGGCCTGGGGTGGTAAAGACACCCCCAGGCGAACAATGCGGGAACTCTTAGCACAGCCATGGCTGGAACAGAGGCTAAATTTGCCATTGTCTGAACCAGATAGCAGCTCAGACCCCACTAAATTTAAAGCAGCGCCTGTTCAACAGGAGCAGGCCGCTACACTAACAAAAGGTGTGCATGCCCCTTTATTAATTAGAACAGGTCTGCTTCCTGTTCTATGCTGTGTCTGTAATGTAATAGGTGTCTCTCTTCTCTGCTAATGTAGCGTGTGCTACTTGCAATAGTTTCCTCACCATTAAATAGCACAGGAAGCTAAATTGATTCTTCGATGTGTCCCACTCAAGTATAGATGAGGGATCCAGCACGTCACTGCATTACGTGGCACTTCTTGGGATGTGGTCATGACAATCTGAGCAAAGCCTGGAAGTTCTTTGCGGCTGCACGAGAGTAAGGAGCCATCAGTGCTGGATCACAGTAGGCAAGTAACATTTTCAGTGCATTATGCCACACAGAATAGAGTTGCGTTTGCATGGCTCCATTTATAAAGGTCTGTATTTGAAACATTTCTGCCTCATGGACTTGATATCTATCGACTAGACAACTGACAGCTGCTGCTCAGCATGTCAGGGAGGTGGCTGTTATTTAAGAGCTGTTTTTTTCTGTGACTGTCTGTGATTTTGCATAATCAGAACATTTTTATATATGGGACAATCTGCTGGTCTTTTAGATTTTGATTACTGTTAAACAAACTGGTCTACTGCTTGAATCAGTCAAATCCCAATTCGTATGCATCAGTTAAATTAAATAGGACTCCTATGATTTGCATCATATGTCTAGATTTGCAAATCAATTTGTTCAGCTCTAGATAAATCCTTTTTAATTACTGCTGTAACATTTAGAATTTTTAAAGCAGACACTATGAAATATCATTGTCCGTGTGCATGGATGTGCCAGATCCGCTGCCTGGAATATTAAATCAGAGGGCAATTTATGCTGCAATGCATGAATGAACGGTTGCCCAGCATGCTATTCAGGTCGGAGCTGAAGAAAACACAATCAAACATGTCCGCTGAAACTGGTCCGCAGGTTCCTTTTGCCAGCACGTCTGTGTGTTCTACGTCACCGCGTTCTGGCCGGTGTGGGATTTTGGTCCGATGGTGTGTACACACATCAGACCAAAAGATCCCTTCAGACATGTCTGATGAAAACGGTCCGTCGGACCTGTTTCATCGGACATGTCTGATTGTGTGTACATGGCCTAAAGGTGAAGTTACACTTTAAAGAAAAGCTTTTTATAGTGAATAGACTATCCTTTACATTGGTGTCCAGTACAGAAGGTTAGTATATGCATCATTGTACCATAATCTCAACACATGCAAAAAAAAAGAGAATTGTATTACATAGAGCCAAGAAGCTGAACTCCATGAGCCCAACAAATAAAAGGATTGATAGAAGATATTCAGTTTTACATAAAATGTAACTATGGTGATAACATTTGGTTGCTTGCGCTGGTACTCCGGGGGGGTCCCAAAGGACACTGTGACCAGTTACTGTGGATAGATAACCAACAGCCAAGACGAGACAGAAACTGTACACTGTTATGAGTAGGTATAACAGGGGGAAACAAATAGTCGTGGATGGGTATAAAAAGGGAAAAGGAAAGGGAAGGCCCCCAGGACACTTTCAAAAGATAAATATGCACTCGAACACTTGCTTAGGGTAACAGACGCAGTGCAGGTAAAGTCTCCTAACTGTATTATTTAAATGTAGCAGAGAAACGTTGGGGCACCTGTTTTGTTTTGCTGGCTGATACATTTTGGAATTATTTGGACAGATATCCCAAAACTTTGGTGGATAAAACAAATCTAATTTATTCTATGTGTGTATTTAGCTGTGTTTTTTTTTCTTTTATTTGTTATTTAGCATTTAAGGAAACATTGGGCAGCGAACAAAACGTTACAAACAACAAGCATTACCTAGAATTACAATAACACATCACATCTAAGCTAGTAACACAGGCGGCTGCTAGGTCAGCTATCAAATGAACCATCTGCAACCGTTCACATTACACATTGTAAGATGGTACTTAGTATTGCCCTGTACATTTCCCAAACAATTTTATATTTTCTAACAGAAAAGGTAGAAAAAAATTGCATTAGTGGTTGAAAGGACCTAACTCGAGTATACAATGTACAGAAGAGAGATAAAAGAACAGCATAAAAAAAAAATTAAGAAAGAAAGAGAAGAGAAAAAAAGGGGGGGGACCACCCCACAGAACCTAAACCTCTCCTGATGTTCCATTAGGCTGAGAGGCTTTGCGCTTCAATCCGACTGGCTTACGTGTTCGTACGCCTTCGGATCTACGCTGCAATAAAATTGCGGCCGCTTTGTGGACTTCCCGTCGTTTTCCACGTCGGGGTATGCAAATGAGCTTTTGCCGTCAATCCTCGAAATGATGATCTTCAATCGCAATCTCTTACGGCATCTTTAGTCATCTTTTCGCTGCGTAATGTTATACCAACTTTTAGCTGGTCTAATATTAGACAGCCCATGTTAAGTATGGCCGTCATTCCCGCGTCGAATTTCAAAGTTTTCCGATGTCTTTTATTATTTTTACGTAAGTCGTCTGGGAATCGGGATTGCCCGTAAACGACGCTTTAAAAAAAAATGACGTAACGACGTTATTTCGCGCAATGCACGGCGGGAAATTTCTGAACGGAGCATGAGCAGTTCGATCGCTGCGGGGACGCGCCTAATTTAAATGCTTTACGCCCCCTAATCGCGTATTTCGATTACGCGGCGAGAAATAGACTACGCCGCCGTATCGTACAGGCAAAAATCTACCAGAATTCGTTGTAGAGCCTGGTAAAATACGTCTGCGTAGCGTATCTCGGATACGCTGCGCAAATGTACGTGTACCTGAATCTGGCCCCGGGTGTCTAGATCTTCCAGTACTTGTCTTCCTGTTCTTTCAAAGCCATGGTAACATTTTCCATAATCTGAATATCTGTAATTCTAGTATGCCAATGGGCAACAGTAGGGGGGCAGGTACTCTTCCATAGAGCTAGGATACAAGTAAATGTTTATTAGACAAAGGGGTGTCATTCAATATAAAGGCCGCTGGACTTTTATTAAACGAGACCCCTGTCACCGTCTTATGTTTCAATGTTTTTATTAGAAAAGTTATAGTTATGTAAACAGACAAGAAATATAACTAGTCATTGTACAGTCACAACAGCATTTGGGATTTCCCTGTCACCATCTTAATGGTGGACTCTACCTTAGTGCAAAAGTTGATTCATTTTGGGCATTCGCAAAAGATATGCAAAAGTTTTCCCACAGATTCTTCACAGTGCCAACATGTATCTGAAACCCGAGTTCTGTACCACCAGGTGAGAAGTTTATAACCTCCCTTCTGTTATCTACCCGCCAGGGAAGCTTTATGTGCAAAAAGTTACATTTTGTCTTTCTGAGGTTGAGAGAAGGTAATTCGAAGGTCATCTTCCCACTGTTGTAAAAAGGTCAAGTCGGCCATGTCCCGCTGGTTTGTCAGCAAAGAGTGAGTTGATAAAGGCTTTGATGGTCTAAGGGTAATGAGAGAAAGCAAGTACTCAGTTGAGCCCTACGGAAAAAAGCTAGGTCTCGGCTGGACATGAGTTTTGTTAGCTACTGAAAAATGTCTGTCAACGCAATGCCGCAAATTTTGCGTCTGTCAGGCCTGGCAAGTATGTGTAGGACCCCAACATTGGTCCAAGAGGACTTGGAGCAAGAGATAAAGTAGGTATGGTCTTAAACAGGTGTTAAATTACTCGTAGAGTCTGTCCTTTTGTAGGGTGTAGTGTAATAGTCGCAGGATTGCATTATTGATCAGGGTATACCCGCTAACACAAATACCACAGTCGCTTGTTCAAGGTCCACTCACAATTTAGGTTCTACTGTTACACACCACTCCATTATCCTGGTTAGATGAGAAGCCTCATAGTATCTTACCAGATCAGAAAATCCTATACCCCCCCCCCCCCCTTCCCAAACTTTTGGAAGTGACAGTATTGCTCTATGAAGTCTCTGGGGTTTGCCAGCCCATACGAATCGGGTAAACCTAGTCCGTAACCTGTCAAAAAAATTCTACAGGAGCCCAATTGGCATAGTCGGAAAGAGATATATTAGTCTTGGCATTACATTCATTTTTAGAATCTTCACGCAACCAAATCATGTAAAAGTTTCCATATCCCAACATTGGAGGTCAACTTAATAACCTGGTTATGCTGTTTAACAGGCTAAACTGTCTAAAATTGGCAGAGTAAAATTTATTTTTATTTTTTGTGCAACAGTTCATTGAATTTTCAACAGTGAATTTAGCTGGCTGCCTACGCTTAAGTTTTTAGTGTTTAAAGCACTTTTTTTTGCTGTTTGGGGAGGGGAAGGGATGAGTGTTGGCAAATGCTTTAGTGTAGGGGATACATTTGATTTTATTGTTATGGAAGCTCTACATTTCACAATTGTTTTCTGCACAGAAACTGTCATAAGGGACCAGTACTGGTCTGCAGGCACTGAGAATGGAGGGTGTTACCTGCCTATGAGGGGTTCACTTGTTTACAGTAATAGTTTCAGTTTTATAATATGATGCTATTCTTATTGCGTCTCTGATGCTTTAATGTGTCTGTGCCAGGTTAGCCAATTTAAAGAACAGAAGGGGGTTATACTACTAGCAGAATAAGCCACATTCTAATTAGTACCCTCTAATTAGTAGAACTAATGGGGCTTTAGAATAATTTTACTGTGGTGCCCCGTCACATACATTTGGGACGTAGTGCCTTTAGTTCTTTCTTAAATACATTTATCTTATGAGGACAAAACGTCTTTTATTCAAAGTCATAATATTCAATACAATCTGCATTTTTATAGCTTACTTATCTCTGCGGTTAACAGAAGCGCTTTCCAATATTTACGACTATTTCTAAAACTTAGGCTTTTGCTTTCACCATTCTAACGACAAGCCATCTGTTACACAGGTCACCTCCTGTTTAAATATCCAATTTGGTGAAAGCCAAAACACACTGAAATAATTTTAAAAACAATTAAGCATTAAAATATTGCCAACTTAACTAAACAGCTTCAGCATAGATTGCAAGTCCCCATAAATTATGAATTAAAACACAAAGCAAAGCTTTCAGAAAGAGATTACCAATGATTTTACAGTCGGCATTATAAAATATATTACCCAACACTTATATTTACCTGGCTGTGGTATAAATATTAAAGAACAATTAATACAACACAAAAGATGGCAAGGAGCTCACAGCTGGAAGTTAATTCAGAGGAAATGAAAACCCAGAATTTGTAGTTTTACATTTTAGGCACCTGCAGTCACAAATACTTTGTTATAGCCTCTGCAGGCCTGTTCTTGCAGGTTTTGTATATTTCAAGGACAACTACACTTTTTCTATGACACCCTCCTCCCAAATGCCTAGCCCCTGAGGCCCCTTTCACACGTGCAGACTGTATGTCCGCTTTTTCATCCATTCATTTGCAGATGAAAAAGGGACATACATTGGTCCCTATGAGATTGCGGGTGTCAGCAGATGAACATCCGCTGACACCCGATCTCGTCCGCCTCCGCAAAGATCTTATTTTGCAGACGGAAGAAAAACCCTATTTTTCCTTCAGTCTGCGGATCGGATGAACACGGACACACGGTCCGCGTTTGTCCATTCCCCCCAAAGGTGGAGAGCGGAGAAAAGACAGGGCGGTCCCTGCACAGTGTGGGGGGACCACCATGTCATCCACCGGCTCAGCGGGGATCCATGGAGCATACGGAGGCGGATCCACCCCGTGTGAAAGGGGCCTAAGCTAATTTAACCTAGATCAGCATAGCTGTGCATACTTAGTTGCTTATGATGGTGGCTGCCTTATGTGGGGATTTACACCGATGTGGAATACATCACGCCTACACAGTTACTCCACAATAAAATGAATAGGGCCACACTCCTACAGTATTGACACTTGGAATACAGCTCCATTCTATGTGGAGTTACACTGCAGGCATGGCAAACACCGAAGAAGATCTTCACACCAAAGATGCAAGTACACAAAGTACCACTGCCACCAGAAGTAAGAAAGCACCGGGTTGTGTGTGTGCATGTTGTGTGTGGCTTGTTTGTAACTAGTATTTACAGAAAAAAAATGTCTAAATAGTCAGACTGGCCAAAGTCCATGTTAAGCAACTTAAAGAAATATCAGATTTTTTTACTCAAATATTTTAAAATTATACCAATCAACTAATCATTGTTGTGACAAACAGACACATTTCTCACCGCTCCAGGTGAGCCCCGTGTGCAATCAAGGGTTGTTGAACCACCAAGGTGCTGGCAATGCTAATGATAGCAAATTGAAGGACGAAAACTGGACAGCCGCACTCCGAAATCACTTAAAATAAGTTGTCTTTTATTTTTCAACTGTACACACAGTCACTGCAACCAACAAAATACAGTATGGCCGACACGTTTCGCACTTACAATCAGTGCTTAGCCATGACTAAGCTCTGATTGTAAGTGCGAAACACGTCGGTTGGTTGCAGTGACTGTGTGTACAGTTGAAAAATAAAAGACAACTTATTTTAAGTGATTTCGGAGTGCGGCTGTCCAGTTTTCGTCCTTCAATTTGTAATCATTGTTGTGAATGACATATATAAATATATCGATATAGCATGTGTTTTTACCTAGATAAAAAAAGTACTCTAGTGTCTACAAGAGTAATACATGTATCCATATTCAATAATTGTATGTGATATTGATGAGTAAAATCGTACCCTCACATTGCATTAGTTACCAGAATTCCTAAATAATATATATGTACCAGCCACACTATACAAGCAGATACACATTATTAAGATTGAACATATTACTTAGAAGATATTTCAGAACAAGTATTTCTGCTCTTGGACATGCCTGGTGATTGAAAGGGATATTACCAAAATCAGGGGGAGTCGACCTCTGCAATCTGTGGTGAAACTACAAATCCCATCATGCCTCTAAGGCCCCGTACACACGAGCAAATAGATCTGTTCAAATCGGTCGGACAGGCGTAAAGTTTCGATGTTCCGTCGAATATTCTTTGACCATTCGACAGAAACCAAGTATAATATCTGGATTTTCGGACGAAAGCTATTCCCCAACAAAAACAAAATAAATCAAAACGATTTTCGGGAGTAACTAAATTAATTTATTTTCCGGAAGAAAACGAAAATACGAAACTAAATATTTCAGTCTGCACATGTCTAAAAAGTACTACCATTAGTGCGAGTTTAAATGAATCTTCTTTATTTTATGTAACACAATTATTATTCCTAATTTTATGTAACATTTGTTTCGGTCAAACCAATAGAAATAACAATTTTGTATGAATAAATCGACTGTTTTTAATCTGTGTCCATATTGATTGATCCTGTATCTTAAAAATGTTATAGTTTAAAAATTACTCATTCATAAATAAAATGCAGGAAAATCATCTTCAGACGCACAAAAAAAAAAAATACACGGAAGTGGGTATGATTAGCTGCAATATGCAGCAGCCTCCCATTGCTTTTAATGGGGCCGTCTACTCGCAACTAATCACAGGAGCCCCCCTCGCTGGGGTTCTTTCAGCTGATCACAGACAGGGTGCATTCACAAGTGTGAATGCCCCCTTATGATAAACACAGCTTCCCAGCTCCTTATAACAAAGAGAACTAAGTAGAATTTTTCCTGACAGGAAGTTCCAAAAAAGAGCATTTAAAAAGGTATGCTGTGATTTTTAAATATTTGTTTTAATATTTTGCTATGTGAATGGGGAAGTAAAAATGAATAGGCATTATCCCAATTCTGCTGCAAAAGTGGAACTACCCCTTAAAGTTGTAAAACAAAACAAAAAGAGCCAACGAGGCCATCCTTGCTTTTGTCATCCTGATGTGCAATGACTGGTGGAAGGGAAGCCAGCACATCTCTGTAGTTTTATGTTTTACATGCTGTTTGTCTGAAATTTAAAATGTAAGTTACTATTGTCCTTAATAAAATTATGGGCCAGATTCACAGAGCCCTTACTCCGGTCTATCTCCTTATAGACCGGAGTACTTTCAAATTACGCGCGTCGTATCATTAGTTTGAATCCTCAAATCATGATTCGACGGCTTCGGGCTTCAATCCGACAGGCTTACGTCTTCGTACGCCTTCGGATCTACGCTGCAATCTTTTTGCGGCCGCTGGGTGGAGTTTGGGTCGTTTTCCGCGTCGGGGTATGCAAATGAGCTTTTTCCGGCGATCCACAAAGTTACGATCGTCCTTCGCAATCTCTTACGGCATCTGTAGTCATCTTTTTGCTGCGTAAAGTTATACCAGCTATTAGCTGGTCTATAGTTAGACGGCCCAAGTTAAGTATGGCCGTCGTTCCCGCGTCGAATTTCAATTATTTTTTTTTTTTTGCGCAAGTCATCCGGGAATAGGAATGTACGTAAACGACGCTACTCAAAAAAAAATGACTTAACGACGTTAATTCGCGCAATTTCGATCGCCGCAGGGACGCGCCTAATTTAAATGCTTCACGCCCCCTAATCGCGTATTTTGATTCCTCCGCGAGAAATACACTACGCCGCCGTACCTTACGGGCCGAAATCTTCCTGGATTCGACTTGGAGCCAGGTAAAATACGGTGGCGTAGTGTATCTCTGATACTCTGCGCCAGGGCAATTGTACCTGAATCTGGCCCTATGTTTGCAAATTACTAGACTATGGAGCCCTCCCTCCACTTTTTGCTTGATGAACTTGGATCTTTCATTCCATTTTTAATTATATATATTCATTTATTATTTAGACAATTTATTGCACTTTTTATGGGACTGTTTTATCTTCATTACTATGAATTTTTGCACAAGTTTTAAACTCTGCTTTATTGACCACCAACCCCTGCACCAAACTCATCCTCATCATCTGTCCAATACACAGTGACCTCCCAGGGTATTGTCACGATTACCCCTTTGTTGCCAATATATTTTAACAATTAATATTACTAACAACCAGTGGGTACAAAGGGAGGGAAGAAGAAATGTGTGCTGGAGGTGTTTTTATGTTTTTCACGGAGGCTGCTTTGGATGGAGAGGGGAATGTGTGCTTGGGAGGCACACTGTGGGTTACCTTTGACTCCTATACTCTGTAGATTACTTGCTACTAATCCCCTGCACTTTGCATGTTACCCACTTCTGACCCTTCACACTGTGCATTACACACTGCTGACACCTGCACCTTGTGCATTGCACATTCTTGACCCAGAACAGGGTAGACTCCAATTTTTTTTTTTTAACCATACCACTTTAAGCCCCTCCTCCGTTAGCACAATTTAGCTGCACCCACGATTTGGCACCCGAGTCTATGCCACCCTCATTAAAAGTGGGCATAGTAGGGTATCCCAGGATTTCACTTTAACTTCTTCCCGCCTAGCGTACGCACATATGCGACCTCAGCTTTAAAGAGATATACCTAATTGATGCTTGCAGCTGAAGGCATCATCCTGGTACCGTTTTTTAGAGCGGGCGTTTGGCTCTTCAGTGATAACAACCGATTTTATAAGAACTTGTTCTTTGTTAATTTAGGGTGGAGAAACAGGATTACGTTAATGTTTGCCCCACTAGTTGCACATAAATGCCTTCCCCAGCCCCCCATTCCATTAAGCCAACAGAAGCTTACAAATGGCTGAGGACCCCTTTGCACACCCAATGTTGCATTGTTGCCTCTGGGGGGCAAATACCAAACACCAGTGTTGTCACATGGGAGAAGAGTAAGTCAAATACTTTCTCATCCCTCATCCCTTTCTTTGCTCATAGCAACTGAACTGAAGGGCAAGGATGCAAAAGTAAGAATAGTACAGTGCCCCCTATGGCTCTTTACCTATTTTGTTACATTACAGCCTTTAGTTCAATGTATTTTTAATCTGAATTTTATGTGATGGATCAGAACACTATAGTCTAACTTGGTGAAGTAAAATTAGAAAAATATATACATAAAACTATTTTTCAGAACTAAAAATCTGATAATTGGCATGTGCGTATGTATTCACCCCCTTTGTTATGAAGTCCATATAATGCTCTGGTGCAACCAATTACCTTCAGAAGTCACATAATTAGTGAAATGTCCACCTGTGTGCAATCCAAGTGTTGCATGATCTGTCATTACATATACACACCTTTTTGAAAGGCTCCAGAGGCTGCAAAGCAAGAGTTACCACTAACCAAACACTACCCTGAAGACCGAGGAACTCTCCAAACAAGTAAGGGACCATGTTGTTGAGAAGTACAAGTCAGGGTTAGGTTATAAAATGGAAAGAACATGGCCGCACACCAAAACTCAGGGACCGGGCAAAGAGGGCATTGATCAGAGAGGCAGCACAGAGATCTAAGTTAACCCTGGAGGAGCTGCAGAGTTCCACAGCAGAGACTGGAGTATCTGTACATAGGACGACAATAAGCCGACATCTAATGATGTTGGGTTGAGGTTCATATACAATAAATGCACGGCACCAGTAGATGTGAAGGGCACGCTTCCGGGGATAAAAATAACCCTATGCATACATTCCATCAAGATGCTTATTAACATCTCGTTAGCAACATGACAGTGTTTCGCTGAAAATTGGGGACAACCTCAGCAACGATGACAAGTCATAATAATGAGGAGAATTTGCCGTTCCATCCAGAAAACGTATGGCATATTATAAAAGGCTAGGCAGGAAAAATACAACAACATATGTTCATTGTGGCTGTGCACTCCATATGGACAACAATTCAAGCAAATACACTGACCTAGATGAGCAGAAGCACCTGACTACACGGGATGCCGGAAAAAAAAAGAGTCTATGTTTGTAGTATGTGATTATTTTACATTCATTTTACTTCATTTAAATACACAAATGTGCAATGCTGTATCTTTCGCTTGATAATACAACATGGCTGTGAAAAACACACATCGGGAGATGAAAAGTATGGAAAAGAAATGCAATAGAAAAACACATTTCTATGTAAAGGCGGTTCATAAAAGAAACATTATGATAATTTATTTAAAATATTTACAATTCAAATATGAAACGCCAACAGCCTAGTCACCGGCTTGTACCAATGAAAACAGCCTACCGGTGAAGGCGCCTTTTAAAGGGGACAGTGGAGGTAATGCTGCAACCCTTTCAAGGTACACCGGGGAAAATTATTATTTGATCACCTGCTGATTTTGTAAGTTTCCCCGCTTATAAACAAATAAAGTGTCTATATTTTTTTATCATAGGTGTATTGTAAATGAGAGAGACAGAATATCAACCAAAAATCCAGAAAACACACGATACAAATGTTATAAATTGAGTTCAGTGAGTAAAATAAGTATTTGATCCCCAAGCAAGACATGACTGTAACGGAATGACCCGCGACGTCCAGAGACTTTTGAGGGATGGGGGGTACTCCTGTGCCAGCGTCACTGATGACTCTTGGGTCCAAGGTCACCCTGCGCACCTTTTGGGCATAGGGGGGCTGATAAATGATAATTCATGTTTTGCAGGAGATCTGGACATATTACAAGCTGTAAAGGTCAATGTTTCATTCAATGTGGGGACACATGCTTTTGAGGTGTTCATTTTGTCAGCTCTTAAGACCTTTCATTGTCCGTTGAGTGATGCTGTTGAGATGCTAACTAAGACTACTACTGTGGATTGAAACAGAGTCAGCCTGGCTCCTAGACTTTTAATTATGTATGCTAATACTGTTTTATGTGTGGAATGTGTCTTGTCAGCTGTAGTAATTAACTCCTGTAATTCAGGGCCCGAACGTCTGACATAGGAATGTGTATTCTGCAGGTGAATAGCTGTTGTCAGAGACGGGACGTCAGGGGGATAATTAACTCACCTGAATGTAATTATCTTAAAGAATGTGATTGAAGCCCCACCGTGTGATGAGTTTCTTTGTTCCTTTGATTACTTGAGACGTGTTTGTAACTGTATAAGAACCAGCTGAGTTGACCATTAAAACGTTCATTCATTTGAAACCAGAGAGAATGGAGCTTGTCTCGTCTTAATTCTGGGGAATGGATCGTGTCTACATGGGTTGTCGGACTGTCTCCTAAGCTGTCGTGGTTGGGGCGATGGAATGGATATCGTAAACGGTGGTGACCGTAACAATAAATTAGTACTTGGTGGAGAAACCCTTGTTGGCAAATACAGAGATAAGACGTTCCTTGTAGTTGGTTACCAGGTTTTGCACACATCTCAGGAGGGATTTTGGTCCACCCTTCTTTACAGATCTTCTCGAAATCCTACAGGGCTGATCTGTGTCATACCATTACTTCTGTAGGTCGGCTGGCACCTGTTCCACAAGCTTGTGTTCAGTAGTGATGAGCGGAATACGCCATATTCGATTTTGCGATATTTCGCGAATATTTTGAAGAATATTCGCAAATATTTTGAAGAATATTCGCAAATATTTTGAAGAATATTTGCGAATATTTTGAAGAATATTCGCGAATATTTTGAAGAATATTCGCGAATATTTTGAAGAATATTCGCGAATATTTTGAAGAATATTCGCGAATATTTTGAAGAATATTCGCGAATATTCGTTAATATTGAATATTCGTGATATTTTATAAAAAAAAAAAAAATGCGAATTTTCGCCAATGCGAATTTTCGCGATTTTTTTTTTTTTTTTTTTTTTATAAAATATCACGAATATTCGATATTTACGAATATTCGGTGTATTTTATTAAAAAAAAGCGAAATTTCACATATGCGGTCGCGAATATTCGTTAATATCGAATATTCGTGATATTTTATAAAAAAAAATGCGAATTTTCGCTATTGCGAAATTCCACTATTGCGAAATTCGCGAATGCGAAATTTATTGCGAAATTTGAAAAATACGAATATTCGAAATAGCGAATATTCGCCGCGATATTCGAGATATTCGCGAATACTCGAATATGCAATATTCGTAGCGAATATTCGCAATGCGAATATTCGTGAGCAACACAGGTGTTCAGCTCTTGCTGCACTCAGCAGCTATGGGTGTCGCCAGCTTCACCTGTTGCTTAATATATCCTTCCTTCCTGCTACTTCCTGTCCAGCCCCCCCATGTGCCTCGCTATTTAAATTCCACTCAGACCAGTTTCTGGTTGCTTGAGAAACACTTGTTTCTGAGCACCCTTCCTGTAACCTGCTTAACCTGACATGTCGTGAACTGATCTCTTGTGTACCGACTCGGCTAGTTCTCCTGACTAACTTGTTTGCTGCCCACCCCGACCTTGGCTCGCTATACGGCTCTCCTTTTGCTTCATCCATTCGTGTCTGACTGTTTCTGGCACTCTCCTCGCGAGCAGGGTGAACCTGGGGGTCATGACCTGGGGTCAGCACGCAGCTAAGCCCAAACGCTTGTGAGGGGGTCCCTGGCAGAATACCCTCTGGCCCTTAGATTCCACGCCCTGGGGGATTCCGTGTCACCTGCTCGCCTCTGGGCTCACATCAGTACCATTGTGACACCTTAAAGATTTAGTTCTTGTACTTTCCTGCATCTTAAAAAGCATGTGGCCTAGGATGTCACAGTATGGGGTTAGGGGTAGGGTGGGGAGAGCATGTGTACTGCACTTATTTTTACTGTAGATGATGCAGCAGTGGAAAATTGGCAAAAAACAGGACATTTTTAAAGCACAATTGTAGAGTAGACCAAATGTTACTAGAGACAAACAGAAAGGGGCTCTAAAGTGGTAGTAACCTGCATCTTTAAGCATATAAGAATCAAAGAAGCTAGATATGGGTTCACTGACATTAAGTCTCGTCTACTGCAGGGAAAGAACATTTTATACACAGCAATCAGTAGCAGATCACGATTTAGAGGTTTCCAAGCACTGATTATTCTGTCTGAAGTTATTCCACAGTCACTTAAATCTGACTTTGATTCTTTCATACAATTTTTGAAAGGAACAAAAACATTTTCCATTTTCTTAATGTTTAAATTGTATGTGAAGTCCAAAATTTTGTTTTTGTAGTTTTGACCAGAATAGGGAATGGTTAAGACCCATGTCGGGTTTTAGTTATTAATTTTTTGATTTTCCTATTGTGTGTATGCTCCAGAGCAAATGTTGTGAGCTGGCATCGCAAGACCCACTTTCTGATTGGCCAGGAGGAGGATCAGTGTGGCGATAATGAATATTAATTTGCTATTGTCACGCAACTGGGGGAGGGGGGGGGGTCTGGGTGCAGTGCTCTGCGCCCACCTTTTTTTTTAAAGTTTATTAGAGCCTCTGGCTCTAATCACATGCTTAAAAAAAAAAGAAAAACACCCCCACAATTAGAATCCATGCATGTGGCGCCCTGTATGTATGCCTCTGCCTCTAATCATGTGCTTCTAAAAAAATAAAAGTAAAAAAACTCCCATTGCAATTGATTAGGGGGGCGTCCTCTATGGACGGGCCGCTGCTGGTCTAAGAGCAGTTGATTGATGAGTTTGTGAGTAATGCCAGATTGTCATGTTGTTGTCAAGGTCATGTTGGCTGCTAGTGCACATTTTTCTGAATGTGAGATGTGGCACAGAACACAGACACAATGGGTAACTACACCTGTGGGCACAGGACACTATAGCTGCAGTGTGTGTCATCAATGGGAACAGACTGGCAAGGTACTATTATAACGGGAAGGGATTGGAAGGGAATAGAAAATGGGTCCTCTGTAGTCTGTGCATTAGGATATTTAGGCATTAGATACAGACCCAGGGGCGGACTGACAACTCATGGGGCCCCTGGGTAATACTAGATTATGGGGCCCCCGGGCAATAGGAGATTATAGGGCCACACAGTATGCACACACACAGTATGCATACACAGTATACATACATACAGAATAGGTACTGGAGAGGTGGGGCAGCTATAATCTTGGGTTTTTTAGACCAATGAGAGACATTTCAGGGACAGATGTAAAAAAAAAAAAAAAAAAAAGAAGATTTTTACATACTATCCCTGGTTTTACTGAGGCTGGCAACCCTGATGGGGCCCCCTAGTGGCACTGGCATGGGGCCCTCGGGCAGTGCCCGAGTTTCTAAATGGTCAGTCCGCCCCTGTACAGACCTAAAGACCAGCAAATCAGAAAGGTTTGACACCTGTACAATGTGCAAGTAATACATTATTAGCATTCAATAATGATTACTGATACACATTTGCACAACTGTGTGACCATGCACAATCACAATTTACAAATACAAGCTATTGGTGTAGATTGCACCTTAGACATCGTAGTGTATCAGGTATGGGTGTTTAGTGATTGGATCTTGTAAAATGTATGTGTGTGATTTAGTGAATACAAACGACCACTTAGCTTAGCCTATGTTCACATGTAAGTACTCTCTGCATACCGTTGGCTACTTATTTTTTTTCTTGCAAAATGTCCACCAAACACAAATAAATAGTCATATCCAATGCTGGGTGAGGACACTGCAACCCTTGCAGCTTACACTTTCCCCATTGAGTGTCAGACACCCAGTCCTGGCATTGTCTGCAGCTGACTATATTGGTTTTTGCTCACCCTCATCCCCTGCTGCCCTTTTCCATCAGCCCATGAAAAGAAATCATAGAGCAGTTAGAAGGCAGGTCATTTCCACAACATTAGCTCAAATCTCTTGTTTTGCCACAGAAAATGTGATTTTTTTTTTTGGCAGCATAGTAAATAGCATAGATTTACAAAGAATCAGGAGTGTTTCTTGTCCAACATCTACACCTAGTGGTAATCTGTCAGATTACACGTTCCCTAATTGTCATTTATGACAAGACAGGTTCGGTTTATCTCAGTCAGAAAGTCATTTTCATTTTAGATGGAGGGCGGTGACGGTCCGTAAGCGTATATGCAACGTGAACAGCATCCCACAGGCGAGCATTAATCATCGATGAGGTTCTTTCTCCCTCCGATTAGATTGCAGCAGGCTGTCACAGTTATGCAACTGACTTCAGGTGATCACCAGCAAGTCAGACTTCTCATGTGTCCCCTAAAGTCATAAAATCAGGCACATGGAGTATATGCAAATGATAGTTCAGGCAAACATACAGCAATAACTGCTAAAATAAAGGTAAATACAGTCTCTAATGCGGGGCATAAGTTGCAAAGCACTGTGGGGTCGCTATCCAGTTGAGCCAGCTCTGTGAGCGAGACAAAAAAAGGAAGGAAGGGGGAGGCGCCATCTAAGTGCAGTATCACAAGGGGGTTTAATAGAACAGCGGTTAAAAACACTTCAAGTGCAAAACAAAACAAGCTTATCATGTGATGGTTCGTCCGCCAAAATTCCCCAATCCTGCATGGTCTGCCAGTTTCAGGCACCCTGAAAAGCGATGGAAGAGGAATGGAAGTTCCTTGCGATGCCAATGGCGGCTGATGTGTTTTTTTTTTTGAGGGGGGCAAACAGCCCCTGCCACTGGGACGTCGGTGGAGCCGCACTATCCACCCACTCCCCCCGCAGCACTAATACACTCCCCCACCACCACCCACTGTCCTTACCTTGGATGTGGGCGGTGAGACACAGGTGGGCTCGGGAAAAGCTGCTACTGGGTCCTCTCCTGGAGCAGCTTTCATGGTGTCTCCTCTCTCCTCCTCCCGGCGCTAGGCATCCAACAGGATCGCCAGACATTTTGGCCAATTGGGAAACAGGTTTCATACCTGCTTCCCGATTGGCCGGGAGGAGGATCAGTTGCAACACACCTGGATGGGCTCCAAACGCAATTCTCCCAAGTTTCGAGTCCATCCTATATTGAAGCCTATTTGAGCCTATGGCTCTAATCAGTGCTTAAAAAAAAACCTGGCTGTTTTTTTTTTATATCCCCAGTGACCTGAAAGGGGCCGGACACATGCATAGGTGGCAGTGGATAGATTGATGCTATTCAGTTTTGTTGTGCAATAGTCATCCCACCACAGGGGGTCACTGTGGCTACATTTTCACGCTTTAGACTTGCAGAGCTCTTAGGGCTCTTTCACACGAAGCGTCCGTTCAGATCCAGCTGCCAGTTTTTTTTGCGGACCTGAACGGACGCTCCGTGCTCCTCTATGGAGCCGCGGACGTCAGCGGAGACATGTCCGCTGACATCCGACCCGCTCCGATCCGCCAAAGTATGCCGGAGGAAAAACCTACTTTTTCTTCCATCTGGCGGATTGGATCAGATGAACACGGACAGACGGTCTGTGTTCATCCGATCCCCCCATAGGGGAGAGCGGAGAAAAGACAGGGCGGTCCCTGCACAGTGTCATGCGGCAGCTCATCGGAGATCAACGGAGCGATCCCCACTGAGCAAACGGAGGTGCACGGGGCGGATCATTACTGATCTGCCCCGTGTGAAAGAGCCCTTATTGTAGACTCACCACTGCAATTTTTCTCTTGCTAGAGACCTGTCAACTAGATCTTGTGCTTCAAGTGCTTTCCAAGTGTACAACTTGTATTCATAATTAGTATTCACTTTTCAGAAATCAGACGTGTGCAAAATGAATTATGATCTGCCTGTGCCGAAACGGTGCTTATGGCAACAAAAGTTATTTAGAAGTTGCAGAATGCCACCGTGAAAACAATCCTTTTTGCTTCATACATACAGTTATGAGAATTTGACTGTTATTGGGAGCACTAATGATTGCAAATGTTTATTGCTGCATGTACATCCCTTATAGAGGATAGAGGAGTACACCCCATCCCCCAGAAATGCAGAGTCACGCACTCAAGAGTCCCTCAACGCTAAAAACCAGAGAAAACAAAAAGGGGGGGAACAAAAAGAGCAAAGAAGGTATCAAAAGAGAGAAGAGGAGGGTATAGGTGAAAGGGCTTCGTGCTCTGGTCCAAGTCAAGCGGGAGAGAAGCTAGTCAGCAATAGTCTGAGGATCATTGGTCAAATATCGGATCCATGGACCCCATACCTTTAAAAACACCTTTAATTTATCCTGTAAGATTGCTGTCATTTAACATAAGCCAGGAAAGTTTATGTCTGAGTTGGTCAAATGGTATGGCGGCCGACTGCGTAATTTTAGCAGATAAAAATTATAAACGTGAGGAGTCCCAATGTGCATTTTCTGGAGACGTAAAGAAATGAGAGTTCAGACTTGCTGATCTTCTCCTTTGGCAGCACTAAGACAACCAAGTGACAAGGCCTTCGTACGTTGGAGGGTGCCTACTGGAAAGGTAAGCTTTTCAGCCTTTCTATATTACTTTATCTAAACAAATTAGAAAGTCAGTGAATGTGAATGTGAATGTGTCAAAAGAATTCCCTGTAAAGAAGTGACTGGTCACCTCCCATTGGCACACTCTGCTGAATGCTGCTGTGATGGAGAAATCTGACTGCGCTTTCTTAAGAAAGCAACACATTGAGGTATGTCAATCCCCCAGTCCCCTGCTGAACTCCGTGGTTCCCCCGTCTCTCCTCCACATCATTACAGGACATAGTAAGGAATTAGAGATCACCGGGAGGAACCACTGTGTACAGCAGGAGACCCAGAGATTGACATTTCCAGAAGAGAAGGTTTCTAAAGAGACTTCGGTCACCTTCATCACAATGACATTTGGGGGAGACCGTATTTCCCGGGAATACCCATTTACACAAAGTCACTGTAAAGCCTCATACACATGATCGGACTTCAAACAAACTTTTCTGTGGATTTTTATTCACAGAGCGTTGGCCATGAACTTCGTATGCATACACACGGCAGGACTTTTTCAGCCAACAAACATGAACGTACAGTAGTGACGTAATGGACATACTACATGGTTTTTCTGCTCTTTATTGCCACCCATTGGGTAACTTCTGCTATTGCTGGTTGAGCTTTTGCATTGCTTCTGAGCATGCGTGTTTGCACTTGGTACTTAAGTCCGATGGATTTCTGTACACACAATAGGACTTTGCACCATTGGACTTTTGTTGCCAAAAAGTTTGTCTGTTTGCAGAACGAACAAATGTTTAGATGAAAAACAAAAAAGTTTGTCCGATGGAGCGTACACATGGTTGGACTTTCTGAAAAACCTGGTAATTTTGAAGTTTGTTCTCAAAAAGTCTGATCGTGTGTATGGTGTAATATTAAAGTGGATGTAAACCTGAACTTATTTATTTATATTTTTGACAATGTACAGTATAAAATGTTTCTATAGTGGGAGCTGTGGTGGCTCAACGTGATTGGCACTACGCTGACAAGCCGTTCACCTCTGCAGCCAAGGGTTTGGATCCCGGGCTCGGCTACATGTGAATTGAGTTTGGTGGTCTCAGCCCGGCTCCCGGTGGGTGTGCTATGCAAGGTACGCCTGTGCTTAGTATGCCCACCCCCCCCCCCCCCAAAAAAAACACCACACTTACACGCACACAAAATTGGTTTAACACACACGCACTTTGGCCATGAGGTCTCCTAAAATAAAGAGAGGCGAAGGACCTACGGGGCTGGCTGGGTGGGCTAGACCCCCTCACTCCCTCTTAGGGGGAGTCCCTCTGCCCCATTGGGGTCCTGTTGGGCCCCAGTCGGGCTCCCAAGTGGAGCAGGTAGGGCGGGGTGAGTGGGAGGCCCCCCTCACACCCGCCATTGCCACCGGGGGCATGGAGAAGGATGGCGATTGCCTCCAGGGGGAGGGTCTGCCTACTCCCAACTCCTGCAGTCTGGCTCCTCTCTTTCGAGTTCACGCACAAAATACACTTTAAAAAAAATAAAAAAAATAAAAATTAAAATGTTTCTATAATCTGTGCCCAGTCTTCCCACACAGAGTTAATCCAGCTCCGAGCAATCCTTTTTTTATTGTTCGGTGTAATAAAACGGACTTACAGAGAAAAACCTCAGTCCGTTCCGCCCCCTTTCTGTGAGTGACAGGTTATTTACCTATCTCATGCACTAGGCAGGAGACGGCATTATTTTTTAATTCCCACCCCCACTCCTTTTCTGAAATCATGTGGTTACTTTTCTGGATTTTGACTGGATGTTAATGATCATAGCAGAATTTAGCATAAGGGGAGTGTAGAGGTGGGTGGGGAGTCTACTGACACCACGACTCCACCCACCGAGCTCCAGACAACAGATCCACCCACATAATCTCCAGTTTTTCAGTTCTTATAACAGACAGAGGGGAGACATTTGACAGGTAAGGATACATGCAGGAGACATCTATATCCTTATAGATCAGCACTACGGCAGTAGTTTAGAAAGGGTGAGAGTGGGATTACATCCACTTTAATATTTGGATTGAGGTTCATTTTAAGCCAGAAAAACAACTGAATTGTTTAAACTTATTTTTCCTACCTGCTTTGGTGAAAATGAGATCCTCCTGCCAAAACATATAAAATAAAAGAAACA
Source organism: Rana kukunoris (assembly GCA_029574335.1). Taxonomy (NCBI): domain Eukaryota; kingdom Metazoa; phylum Chordata; class Amphibia; order Anura; family Ranidae; genus Rana; species Rana kukunoris. The sequence goes on along the minus strand of CM056060.1, from coordinate 22,651,062 downwards.
ATTAACTTTGGCGCTAAACAATTTCTACAACAAAACGTTGACTCAATTTACAAATCATTATGCGCATCCCGCCAGTACTTGATTTACTTTGTGCTGCATTTTCCCCCAGAAAATGTCTTTTTCCCAGTTTGCAGTTAACCATTATAACCATGAGGTCTTTTAGTACTCGGTGTGAATGATAATGAATTCACATACACAAGTAATCAATGCCAAAGCGTTAAGACCTGTAAAATTATCTAAGCATATTTTCCCTCATTTAAATCTGTGACAGTTTGGCAGCAATTAATTATTGGTCACTAGGAAAAGATGAAGCAGAAAAATGAATTTGCGGCTGACTATATACAGGAAATGTGTAAAGTATGTTCCAGGAACGTTGATAAATCCACATCTCCCGAGAAGATAAAAGCATTAATATTCTGGGATGCAGCAGATGCCAAGCCCATTGACATTTGCAACATTTCTTTAGATAAGGAGAATGATTACAAAACCTTATTTTTTTTATTTGTTATAGCATAGCATTATGTTGTGTTTATGTATAATAATAATTACACAGTAAAAACCTTGGTTTGAGAGTAACTTGGTTTGAGAGCGTTTTGCAAGACAAGCAAAATGTTTTAATACATTTTGCCTTGATATACAAGCGATGTCTTGATATACAAGTAGCGTCATGTCACAACTGAGTATAAAAGAGAAGAGAGGAGCCTCTAAGTGTAGCAATATGGTTACATTTAATGAAGGTACAACATTTAGCAACTTATTGCTACACTTAGAGGTGCCTCTCTTCTCTTTTATACCCTGTGTAACGGAACCCCAAATGGGACAGGGGTTAAAGCCTTTTAGGATATTCCATTCCCGAATCCCGAACCCAAGGCAGCCATCGACACGCCACAATCTGGCGAACACGATCCATATGAATTCCCCCATTAACGAGACACACACAGCACTCTATGAAGTTCAAGCAGGTCTGACAATCTTTATTGAGAAAGCAGGCTCTTATTTACACAAAAAGAATACTGCAGTAACTAAATGAACAATGACCCAACTCCACCCACAACACCAGACAATGCTTACCTAATGAGCCCCAATACACATCTTTTAGTCTGACCCAATTTACATGAGCTAATTAACTACAGCTGATGACTCATCCTGACCTTTAGGCTGTCTGTTAACACACAATACACATTTATCACAGGACTCCTTCACACAATACAGGGTCAATTAGCACAAGCCACAATGAAAGATCCTTAGAAGCCATCTTAGATTCATTTACATCACAACAGACAGACAGGTGGGCTGCAGTCCAAGACATATCCTGCATGTCCATTATTTTCTGGCTCAATCTGTGCCCTAAAGTGACTCCCGTTACACCCTGTAAAAAAAATGCTTTGATACATACAAGTGCTTTGGATTACAAGCATATTTCTGGAACGAATAATGCCCGCAAACCAAGGTTTTACTGTACAATGGTTAGTCGGATTCCTACCTTCATATCATGTTATTTTATAGCTTACATTGAACATTTATCTTCAAATACATTTTTATTTACTATGTAATAAACACAAAAGGCAAAAACTTCATTTTTGATAATGACAAATTTAAAGAAGATTTCCACCCAAAAGTGGAACTTCCGCTTATCAGTCTCCTCCTCCCCTCCGATGCCACTTACTTTCCCCACTCTGGAGATGGAGCCACAGAGCCCTCCCTCGGAAGTTTGGCCCCTTCCTCTGCCACAGGCCTATTAGAAAGCGCAGCGCACTTCGCGTATGAGCAGTAGGGAACCGACTGTGAAGCTGAAAGGCTTCACTGCTGGTTTCCCTAGCAGCTGATGCAAAACTCGACAAAGTCTATGCCACAGACTTAATGAGTGTCTTCAGGCCGTCCCACGATCTTCTGCCACAAGATCATGCAATTGACTGCACACCCGATATAGTTCCAACAAAAGTTACACGACTCACGGTGCCAAGAATCTTTCAGCCGGACCGGCAGCACAGCGAGGTAAATTTGCCAGGGTACGTCCATCAATTTAATTCCACTGGTTCAGCTTCCTTCCACAGACAAGGTAGCGAATGACCATCCCTGGATTAGTAGGCCCCAGAAACTCCCGGGCCTACTCTTAGTTACTAGGCCTTGGGCCAGCCAGCCCCAAAGGCTACAAAACTGCTCAACATCCCTGAGGCCAGGAGGGCCCTCAGGTCGGGATCGGAAGACGAACCCCGCCAAACCGTGTCTGTCACTTAAGTACCCCTTCCCCAGAATGCAGAGCGGGTTGACCACACCCCATGAGCCTCTTCTAAAGAGAGAGATACCCAATACATGCAGCCTGTTGCCTTTCCAACCGTGACCTCCGGTGACAGCGACCCCAACCGTCAGGGGAAAACCTGTGCAACCCAGCCGAACTGAACAGAACCAACAATTTAGAGTAATCATCCTGAGCCAAATCATAATGCTAGAAAGGTGTCGCAAACGCTTTATTGAATCTCCCCCTGAGAAGTTTTCATTTTGTGGTAATATAGCACTCTTAACCCTGGCAAACAGAAAACCTGGAAAGAGTTAAATGCATTGGATGCAGTGGGCAGCTGTCACACTTATGCTCCAATTTTTGTAAATCACCACCCCCCCCCCATGTTACAGCCATGAACAGCTACTTATCATTTCCTGTGTGGGTCAGCAGTTTTATGCAGAGTTCCCTAGAGGAACAAATTACATTACTGCTTCTGCATGCCAATATGATTTATCACGTCCACACTGGAATTGTATTATTCTGGTGGTTGCCAGAAGTGCTGGTATGTATGACAGTTTGAACTTTTCTGGGCTGTTCATCTTTTTGTACAGGATTTTGATTTGACCTTGGATATGGAAATGGTAAATAGGCAAACACTATGAGAAGAAAAAAAACATTTCAAGAAAAAAGCAGCAGGTATGCATTATATGTAATGGCTGCTTACCAGACCCCACCAAACGCTTGGACATAATGTAGGAGAGACCAAAAGATCGTAGAGCACAACTGTCAGGACACTCTCTACTTTGCAGATAGAGAAAGGAGCTGTGTGTTAGTGGGCGTCCTGACACTCCTGCTCGCCCCCTCCCCCCTCAAGAGGCTTTCTCCACACCAGGGAGAAAGCCTTGCATTACTGTGTTTAGGAAATTTTATTTTTACCTTTACAACCCTTTAATTATCCAGTCGTCCCAGGCAGAGAACTCCCAAGTGTACCTGGACTTTAATAGCAAGTTTAAGAACTGGGGGAACCCCAAGCCAATCTTCTGGAGGTCAAGTGGTTAATGAATATATATATATATATATATATATATATATATATATATATATATATATTCTTTTGGGAGGGGTGGATAGATAGATAGATAGATAGATAGATAGATAGATAGATAGATAGATAGATAGATAGATAGATAGATAGATAGGCCGCGCAACTTCTAACCTACGCCAGCGTATCTGTTTTCTGTATTCAGAAAACAAGATACGCCGGGATTGAGTTATGATACGAGCAGCGTAATTGTATTACGCCGTTGTATCTTAACTGCAATTTTAAAATGGCTGCTGGGAGTGTTCTCGCTGATTTACGCAGAGAATATGTAAATCAGCGAGATAAGCCAATTCACAAACGTACGCCCGCCCGACGCAGTGACTTTACGCCGTTCTTTACAGGTGTAAAGATAAAGCACCAAAAAGCAGGCGCATCCTATGTTAAGTATGTACGTCGTTACCGCGTCGAATTTGAAAATGTTTACGTCGTTTGCGTAACGTGAATGGGGATTTACGTCAATTACGTTCACGTCTAAAACACCATCATAATTTGGAACATGCGCACTGGGATACCTCAACGAACGACGCATGCGCAGTACGTTCGGCATGGGATCACGCTTAATTTAAATAGCAGACGCCCAATTTGAATTACGCTGGCCCATTTATATTACGCCGACGCAACTTACGGAGCAAGTGCTTTGTGAATACAGCACTTGCGCGTAAAGTTGCGGCGGCGTAACGTAAATGAGAAACGTTACGCCGGCCAAAAGAACCGCTCGCCATCCTGAATCTGGCCCATAGATTCTATAGATACATCTATAGATTTATAGATGGATAGATTTATTTTTTTACATTTTTATGCAGCGCTGTTTTTAGAGTGTATTTTTGGGGGGTTATATATACATATACACACACACACACACATTATAATATATATATATATATTTATACACTGTATTGGCGTAGAACGCTCACTTTTTTACCCTGAAAATAGAGGGTAAGCTGTGCCTGCGTGTTATACACAGGGGGCTGTGCAAAGTTTTTTCCTCAAACTTCACTCTTAAAGTTAGGGTGCGTGTTATACGCTGATAAATACGGTATATATATATATATATATATATATATACACATATATATATATACACACACACACACACACGTGTGTGTGTATGTGCGTATATATATATATATATATATATATATATATATATATATATATATATATACACACATATATAGTATTTATAGATATACATCTATAGATTTATAGATAGATTTATTTAATTTTTTTACATTTATATGCAGCGATGTTTTTAGAGTGTATGTTTTCGTTCTGTCAAAATAGGTGCAAGCACAAGCTCCAAATAAGTAAGACATATTGACATTGCAGTACTGATTTTTTAGCAGCAGGTGGCGCAGTACCACATAGAAGCAGGTTAAATTATTCCAGTCACATCAAAGGACAGTTGAATCATTTAAAAATCCTCTGGTTTTAGACCAGAAAAAAAAAAAAAGCTAATTACCATGAAGTAATAATGTGTGCGGCTTGAATCATTTAGACCATATTAAAAATCGATCTTAAAACATTTTACGAGCAATATGACCAAAACAATAGATTATTTATACCGCAAAGTTCAAACTTTAAATTATTAATTATTCAAAGTTTAATTAACACGGGAAATAAACAATTATATTAAAATTAACTCATTACCAAAAAATATTAAGTAAAAACAAATGTGTTTTTACTTCTGTTGTCTTACAAGACGACTTGATGCAATATGCCGGGCCAATTAGTATATTAAAGGAGGATCTACCTGCCTTGGAACTGCTGTTATATAAAGTTTCTCTCATTATGGGACTGCAATTAATTGGTATTTCACTCTCTGCTGTCTCAGGACGTATTCTTTTGGTTTAATTAGACTTCAATAATGTACAATATAATTTATTTAAACAACATATAATACTGATTGTAGCAAACACACTGTATAACTTCCCTACACAACTTTGTCATAAATGTTTGAGTGTATCTAAACTCCATAGATGTGATGGCTGTATTTGTTGATTTCATGCGGTTTCCTCTTTATTTTCTCCTAATGATCGTGCTACAAGCAAACTTCATGCCCTGATCTGACAACACTCCCTTACTGTACTGAACTGTATCTATGGCAGGGGCAGTCTGACAACTCATAGGGCCCCTGGGCAATAGGAGATTATGGGGCCACACAGTATACACACACACACAGTATACATATACACACACAGTATACATATACACACACAGTATACATATACACACACACAGTATACATATACACACACACACACACACACACACACACACAGTATACATAAACACACAGAGAAGGTACTGGAGAGGCGGGGCAGCTATAATCTTGTAATTTTTAGACCAAAAGGATGTCGGTAAAGGACATTTTGGGGACAGGTGTAAAAAACACAGATTTTTACATACTGTCCCTGGTTTTAATGAGGCTGGCAACACTAATAGGGCCCCATGCCATCTTTTTGGGTAGACCCCTGTCTACTCAAAAAGAGCTGCCAGTACTTTTCAGTGTGGTAGGCCCACTGATATCCTCAGAAAAGTGAATTCAAACTTTGCTACACTATTTCCTTTCTCTAGGCACAGTTTAGCCAGTGGCGGCTGTTGGGGTCTTTTTGAGGGGTGGCAAATGGTGCGAGACTTGTTCTACTTGTTGTATACAGTGCATCCGAAAAGTATTTTTCCACATTTTATTATGTTATAGCCTTATTCCAAAATGGATTAAACTCATTATTTTCCTCATAATTCTACAAAAAAATAATAATATTTGTTTCCATTTTTTATTTTTAATAAATTTGCAAAGATTTCAAAACAAACTTCTTTCACAATGTCATTATGGGGCATAGTTTGTTGAATTTTGAAGAAAACAATGTAAAGTATATACTTGAGAATAAGCTGACCCGAATATAAGCAGAGGCACCTAATTTTACCACAAAAAACTTGACTCATGTATAAGCCTAGGGTGTCCATCTGCATGTCTCACTTTGCCTCACCGTGTCCATGTGCATGCCTCACTGTGCCCATGCCTCACTGTGCCCATGACTAAACTGATGTTTAACATTGTAGTCTATGGAAGGGGTGTCCGGCTTTGAAAAATCGGTGCTCCCAGCCGTAGGTCCCCAAGACAACAAACTTTGCACACGTGTAGAGGAGAAATGGGGCTACATGTGTGCCAAGTTCTGGGTCCAGGGGACTTACGACCGGCCGGTACTGGGTCCTCAAAATCATAGGAGAAATGACCATTTAACATTCGAGTCTATGGAAGGGGTGCCCGACTTTGAAAAATCGGTGCTCCCTGGCCGTAGGTTCCCCAGACAAAAAACTTTGCACACTTGTAGAGGAAGAGTGGGGCTACATGTGTGCCAAGTTTGGGGTCCAGGAGTTTAAGGTCCCGAAAATCTGGGAGATCAGGCAAAAAAAGGCGACTCAAGTATAAGCCGAAGGGGGCATTCTCAGCACACAAAAAATGTGCTGAAAAACTTGGCTTATACTCGAGTATATACGGTATTTAATCCATTTTAGAATAAGGCTGTAACAGAAAATGTGTAAAAAGTGAAGCGCTGTAAATACTTACGGGCTGCACTGTATAATCTTGTTTGGAGAATATGTCAAGGTTCGAGGTGTAAAGTTGCTTTATTGGGAAAATATGTCAATGCTAGCAAACACTTTAAGTCTCGTATAGATATGTTTTAGAATATCATCAGGAAAGGAGTAAACAAGAAAAGAACAAAAGGAAATGGTACCGTTTCAATTGTCAATAATCAAACGGAGAGACACTGACAGAAGCCAGAATATTCCATACACAAACTATCACAAATAAAGGCTCTGCAAATGCTACCTTCATATGAAAGCTATTTCATGTCCTCCTGTCTAAGAACCCTTCGGGTGTCTGAAACTGAAGCCGAATTTCTTCCAGTCACAATGGAACATTCAGCGAGCCCTGATGTCTCTATTAATAAGCATCTTGTTAAAAGCTTTTCCAGAGAAAGGTCACGGAATTAAAGGGCAGGCTGATAGATTATGCAAGACTTCTACCTATTGTTCAAAATTGTGACAGCATAACACAAACTAAGCTTGGTTAATAATGATTGAATAATAAAATAGCCTAGCCAGAAAAACATCCTCATTGTAAAATACAATTAATGCAATAACATTATTGTCAGGAATTTTACATAAAAGAAGACCCTGGGACTCTACAATAGAACACCATCTTCTATGTCTTTAAAGGCTTAACAGAACAGGCAACTGGCTAACAAATTTGACCGGGAGCAACTTGTAGCTTACTAAACAGGTGCAAAGTAAGAAGCAATAATTAAAAAAACTGATTCAGGATGGCAAAAAAACATGCATATACTGCAGAATAATGAAAGATGTACAAACATGGCTTCTTTCAAAGCAATGTCTCTGACTCAGTCAGGGTAACATGTGGTTGTATAGCATAGTCTCTATAAAGACGAGTACACAAGATCTGATTGCTGGCAGGGGATTGTCTGTTGACAGACTGTTGTCCTCAAATCTTACTGTTAGTATGCTCCTTTTGACAATTGTTGTCCAATTTTCCGCCAACAAATGTTGGATGACAGGCTAGTAAATTTTTGGCGGACAACCGTTCCACCATTTTCATATGGTCAGTACACAAATCTGTTACACAAAAGTCGAAAGTACAATCACAGATGCACGGAAATCGGAATCAATGCTCACCAAAACACAAAATTATTAGAAGGGGCCCAAAGTGTGGCAACTCAAGAGCTGAAATTCCACATACGTGTTTGTGGCACGACAATTTGTGCAATGTTGGTATGCAAGACAAGATCCTGGCACGCGCCTATTTGACCAAAAAATGTTGCTCGGTTGTCCAATCGTACCACGTGTACCAGCTTTTGACTCTAACAACAGGGAGTCAAGCTGATAACACTTTAGTAAAACAGTTCAAAACCGTTACATGTGACAATTCAAAGTCAATGCCTCTCTCAGTGAAGTAGCTCTGGTAACATAGGTGAACAGCTGGAAGGATCCAAGGTTAAAGAACCACCTTACTAGCATTGATGTACTCTGGTAGCATTATGGTTAGTAAATGGGCACTCCCTAACACAGCTAAAAAATAAAAAATATTAGTAGGGCCTCTTATAGTGTCCACCGATGGAAATACTTTCCAATCCTGATGGATACAAAAGACCTTATTTAAACTTTTAGGTTTGGGGACAAAAGCATGTGGTTGAGCTGCATGTTTGCCACCCATTGACTGCCCTCCCATAAGCTACAAAAGTATGAATGATTGACAAGACTACATCTGTCTTTCAGCAAAAAAGAATTCCAAGTTTTCTAGACTCCGCTGCAAATAATATGTAAATACCCAGTTTACAGAAAGCAAAGCTGTACATAATCCTCTACAGAATTTTTTTTTTATATATAAAATGTAAATTCAGCAGATACTGCCATGTTCAGGTTTAGATTTTATATTTGGACTTCCTTACAAAAAGCATAACAAACTGATACGGTATAGGGAAATTGGCATATAAAGACAGCAGTTAACACTGGCTGACAAAGTCCCATTTATAATGTAATTTTTTTTAAATATATACAGACAATCAGAACAAGGTCAGCATATAAAAAGGGCAGATCACTCTTGTCTAAATTTGAATGTTACCTACAGACAGAACAGTGCATGCAAAATCCTCCTTTGTTCTGGTTTATGAGATGGCTCGAACAAACTACCTTTTTAAATAATATCCAAACATCAAAACTTGTACTTTGCTAGAATATAAACATATACAGTATAATATAATGTAGAACAAAACAGGTTTAATAAATGCAAAAACTTAAAATACAGAGCTTAGAGACACGCATTTAGGCAGGTGCAACCTGACCTCAATCCAGTAGGTGACGCTGTGCCACTGTACAGATAAAGCAGAGTGTTTCAGGAAAACTGTTCTTTTGCAGATTCCGTAGTGGTCACAGTGGTTGTACAGTAGCTGCATTGGATGCTGCAACATCTGGAGGCTCCTGGCAGCCATTTTGCTGTTGGACGCCTTGAACAAGTGGATAGGTGAACGACAGGGACCCGATTTTTCAGGTGGAGTTATCAGAGCAGGGAGAGATTCCCGATCAAGTAAGGTCAGTGCAGGGGCACAGCTTGTTTTCCACAGACATACCAGTAAAGCAAGGTTCATGAAGACGAACAAGCGAGTTTGGGGTAGAGAAACTTGACTGGCCTGTACAGAGGCCTGACCTCAACCTGATAGAACACCTTTGGGATGAATTAAAGTGGAGACTGCAAGCCAGGCCTTGGCGTCCACATCGGTGTCTGACCTCACAAATGCACTTCTGGAAGAATGGTCAAACATTCCCATAGACACTCCTAAACCTTGTGGACGGCCTTTCCAGGAGAGATGAAGCTGTTATAGCTGCAAAGGGTGGGCTAACTGAATATTGAACCCTACGGACTAAGACTGGGATGTCAAAGTTCATGTGCGTGTAAAGGCAGGTGTCCCAATACTTTTAGTAATCTACACCGCTCAGGAAACCAGAGTAAAAAGCCCTGGGTTAGGAAGTGGGGCATGGAGACCTCCGAGACAACCGACATGAGAAGTGGGTGCCCCCACTGTCTTCCAGTGAGGGGGGTAACTAAAAGTCAGATAAATGAACTTGTAGATCTTATAAGATCATCCCATGGGCGTCGAAAACTGTCCCATAATTGAGAAAACAGCAACAGGCTATTGAGAAAAAGCCAGAGAGTCTGGAAAATTAGAGCCAACAAGTGTCAGGACCGCCCTCAAGTAGGGTATCTGGAAGAAGGACCCCTCTGGGGTGTAGAGATGTTTCTGCTGCTTCTGTCAGACCAAGGTCCAGATCCAGCTTGGAGCAAATGGTGGTTTAGGCATAGATGGAAGGGGAAAGGTGTCTTCTTCCAGAAGAGGTGGGAGATCCAGGTGTGGCGAACAACGTTTTCCAAACAGGCGGCGGGAGTCCCGCAAGATCAGCAGGGACCGGAGCTGACAGATCACACATCTGCTATCATCCGAAGCCGCACCTGTGTCGGTGGTCCTGTTCTATTGCTTCTAAAGCCACAATCAACATCAAAAGAACCCTAAACGGTTTTGTGAAAATGGGTCAAACGGCTCTATTTTCAGGCTATTTAGTATCTGTGATATAGTTTAGTCCTTCTGGTTGCACAGCTGACCACTGTGGTACGAATGATTGACAAGACTACATCTGTCTTTCAGCAAAAAAGAATTCCAAGTTTTCTAGACTTCGCTGCAAATAATATGTAAATACCCAGTTTACAGAAAACAAAGCTGTACATAATCCTCTACAGAAAAACATTTTTTTTATAAAATGTAAATCCAGCAGATACTGCCATGTTCAGGTTTAGATTTTATATTTGGACTTCCTTACAAAAAGCATAACAAATTGTGATACGGTATAGGGAAATTTCAGTCCAAAAAAGTGATCAATTGGAGTGGTCAAGCAGACTCTTGCGCCTCACTGAGGTGTTAAGATGTAACAACTACAGCAAACTGGTGTCCTCAAATGGTAGTACATGCCGCTCACCTGAATAGATGGACCTGTATGTGAATAGCAGGTCAAAAGCGCTATCCATCACAAAAGGAGGATTTGGAGTTCAGCGATGTCTCCTTGGAAGCTCTTAGTGGTAGATGGTCAGCCGGAATATACTCTCACGTGAAAGGTGTCATGAAAAGGTAAAAAGATGACACATAGTGCTTTCCATATAATCACAATGGCATAGAAAATTTATTAAAAAAGAAAAGCACTCACAAATAAAGCACTATGTCCTAGTGCATGGATACAAGTGTACAGCAAATAAAAGAACCAGGTAGGTGGCTGTCCTGACATCAAATGAAAAGCACCTACCTGGTTCTTTTATTTGCTGTACACTCGTATCCATGCACTAGGACATAGTGCTTTATTTGTGAGTGCTTTTCTTTTTTAATACATTTTCTATGCCATTGTGATTATACAGAAAGCACTATGTGTCATCGTTTTACCTTTTAATGACACCTTTTACGTGAGAGTATATTCCGGCTGACCATCTACCACTAAGAGCTTCCAAGGAGACATCGCTGAACTCCAAATCCTCCTTTTGTGATGGATAGCGCTTTTGACCTGCTATTCACATACAGGTCCATCTGTTCAGGTGAGCGGCATGTACTACCATTTGAGGACACCAGTTTGCTGTAGTTGTTACATCTGAACACCTCAGTGAGGCGCAAGAGTCTGCTTGACCACTCCAATTGATCACTTTTTTGGACTGATATTTTATATTTTTATATTTTATGTTTTTGGTTTTGTTTTGTAGCGCTGCACTGCTTTTTTCTATGTACTCTATCAAGGATTTCTATTGACCCTTCAGTGTTCAGCTGCTTTGTTAATTATTTGTACCTTTGCGCAGTCTGCTACCTCTCCGGTATAGGGAAATTGGCATACAAAGACAGCAGTTAACACTGGCTGACAAAGTCCCATTTATAATGTAAAAAAAATTAAATATATACAGACAATCAGAACAAGGTCAGCATATAAAAAGGGCAGATCACTCTGGGTTGTCTAAATTTGAATATTACCTACAGACAGAACAGTGCATGCAAAATCTAGGTCAGTTAGGACAGTGAAGAGATAGATCTACTAGATAAAAGAGAAACTGAACAAAAGAGAAGCAAAACCACCAGTTAAATATCTAAGGTTACGCCCACACCTCATTATGTTCAAATTCAGACAATAAAATAACTTCCTGCAGCTGTGCAGAATTTGGTAGCATGCAGTATTGCTGAATTAAACTAGATTTGGTTAAATTACATTTTCTAATTTGCCTAGATGTTCTCACAACTAACTACAGGTTAAGTCAGAATCTCATAAATACCGTGTATACTCGAGTATAAGCCAAGTTTTTCAGGCTTTTTTTAGGGTTGAAAATAGCCCCTCGGCTTATACTCGAGTCAGTGTACCTGAAGGACTGCGGGCGTCCATTTTTCAAAAGTTACTGCTTCCTCCTGGTCCCGTTCCCCCGATAGGCGTTTGACAATGTGTTCCCGCTACCGCCTATAATGGAGATCCTCTCATCCTCGGACATTCCCAGCAGACACTGTGCTCAGTGTTCAGCCTATCACGGACGTCCTCTTGTCCGAGGATGAAAGAAGTGAAAACACTGAACTTCTGGGAAACAGAGTCCGAGGGTGAGAGGACCTCCATGATAGGCGGCAGTGGAAGACATGGTCAAACTCCTATCACGGACCAGGAGGAAGCCGCAACTTTTGAAAAATGGATGCCTGCAGCCTGTCAAGAATACAGGTTCACTGAGGCTGCAATGGGCACAGTGAGAATGGGCACAGTAAGAATACAATGGGCACAGTAAGGTTGCAAATTGGCACAGTGAGATGTGCAAATGGGCATTGTTGACCCTCTTTTCTGCTTACAGTAGCTGCTGCTTTCTCACCCTAGTCTTATACTCAAGTCAATAAGTTTTCCCATTTTTTTGTGGTAAAATTTGGCTTCGTCTTATACTCGGGTCGGCTTATACTCAAGTATATACGGTAACTTTTAAATAATAAGCATCCTAGATTTCATTAAAGTGGAGTTCCGCTCCCCCCCTACAAATACTGCAGCTGCTGACTTTTACTATTAGGGCACATACCTGTCCAGGCATCCAGTGGTGTCCTCTAGACATGTGCACTGCCGAAAAATGTGTTTGTTTTAATTTCATTCAATTTTTTTTTCAGGTCATACGTTAATTCGTAAATCCAAATCCAAAATCCAAATAAGGAAGAAAATCCCAAAATTCGAAAGAATAACTAATTATTAGTCTCTGTGCACACTAAAGCTCATAAACTGCCGTTTTTGGGAGTGTAGGCATTTTTTTTTTTTAACAGCCCATAAACTCCCCTCTATGTTATGGCCCCTCTATGTGTGTTCATGCACACGTGTACGTTTTTGGAAGCTTATCAGCTGTTTTCTGAACGTCCTAAAATTGCGTTCAACAGTTTTTCTGACCACAAAAAAACGACAAACGCTCATAAACATTGATAAACGGTCGAAAACATCCGCTAACGTCCGCAAAGATCCGAGTCCGCAAAGATCCGTTTTTTCGGACGGAAGAAAACCCTATTTTTCTTCCGTCTGGCGGATCGGTTTGGATGAATACGGACAGACGGTCCATATTCATCCGATTCCCCATAGGGGAGAGCGGAAGAAAAGAGCTGTCCCTGCACAGTGTGCCGGGACCACCCTGTCCGCCGACAGCTAAGCCGGGATTTACGAATGATCCCTGCTGAGCCGACAGACACACACGGGGCGGATCAAAAATGGTCCGCTCCGTGTGAAAGAGCCCTAAGTGTAAAAGGTGACCAAGTCAGATTTCAGGTATCCCCTGCAACAAAAATTTGAGATATTTTTAATAGGAACACATGTAAAAGATTCAGGCCCAGCAGATTTCCTCATTAGTGCTCTGCAGCTGACACACCCAACAGTTAATTATGAAACCACTCCAATTAGACCCACTAACCCCAGAGGCACAGAAACACACATAGATTTCTTCAGAACAACAAAAGGTAGGAATCTGAAACAAAGTTTGTTATAATCCTTGCAATGTATATAGATCTCCCAGGGGGGAATGCTTTTTTCTTAACAAAAGTGGAGTTACGCTTTAAGTAGCTAATCCAAAAAGCAGTAGGTAGGTCTAAGTGTGATCAGGTGCTGATTTACAAGACAGGTAAGTGACTCTGCAGCAGGGGCGGACTGACCATTGGGGCACTGCCCGAGGACCCCATGCCACTAGGGGGCCCCATAAGGGTTGCCATGCTCAGTAAAACCAGGGACAGTATGTAAAAATCTGTGTATTTTTTTCCCATCTGTCCCTGTTTTGTCCGAAACTGACATGCTTTTGATGTGAAAATCCTGAGATTTTAGCTGCCCCACCTCTGCACTGCCTCCTGGCTTGGTGGCCATCTATAAGCCCGGGGGCCCCATAATCTTCTATTGCCCGAGGTCCCCATGAGTTGTCAGTCTGCCCCTGCTCTGCAGTGACAAGGCTGATACACACATCCACTGCAATATTTTTTTTCCTCCCACTGTATTGCACACAGGCACAGCCTACATGAGGAGTGGCAGCTCTGCATTGCATTGAGTAGCAGTGCCGCAGCTTGCCACGCCAGCACAGGAAGCTGCATTGGGTGGAGTTTACTAGACAGCTCAACATATATTTATACCATTTTGCAGGGTAATAAGAAAACCAAGTGCAGATGCACTCTTTTTTTTGTGTGTGTGTGTGTAATAGAAGGCCATAGTTCCAGTTTAAATAGGAAAGGAAAGCTTTGATGATATGCGATTAGTAGAAACCAAAGCCAAAGGTTTTAATTTCATAGCCATATCTTTATACCAGTAAAAAAATGATAAAGTTACAAAAATAATAATAAAATGCAATATTCCCATTAATGCTGAACATCCGCCCAAATGTCTTTTAGAAGATCGCTGCAGACAAAATGCACTGCTGTGAATGGAAGCAGAAATAATGAAGTAAATAGCACTGTATGCACGAGGTATAAATCTGTTTTTAAATTAAAATGAGTAATTATTTTAGTAAACATCATATTTAATCTCTCTCGTCGCCATCCATGCATGCATGCTGTTGAAATCCTCTGGTGTTGATGAGGAAATTGCCAAAATAAGACCAGGGTAAGTGAACAATTTATCATTATTGATTTTTAAAGTTAATTAAGCTTAACGTATTTATAGAGTACAATTTCCTTTCAAAAAGTATTTCAGAAGCTAAGTTAGAAGTAGCTTCATCTCCTGCTGCCACTTGGCAATGCCTGCTTCGGAAATTCCAATTAAATAATGTATATTTTAAGACCTCGAAAAGCCCAGCAAAATGGTCATGCTTTTCTCATGCAGCATTAATCAAAATTTGAATATTACCAAAAGTTTCATGAGACTAGGGTGTGTTTTCTTTATCTGAACACTGAGAGCCAGATTCAGAGAAGGGGGCGTATTTTTCTGCGGGCGTAGCGTATGCTCTTTACGCTACACCTCCGCAACTGTTATTGGCAAGTGCCTTATTCAGAAAGCACTTGCTCCATTAGTTGCGGCGGCGTAGCGTAAAGTGGCCGTCGTAAGGGCGCCTAATTCAAATTATTGATGTGGGGGCGTGATTCACGCAAACAACGTAAACTACGACGCCCGGCCGCAAGTACGTTCGTGAATCGGCGTATCTAGCTCATTTGCATATTTTACGCGTAAAACTACGGAAGCGCCACCTAACGGCCAGCGTAAATATGCAACTAAGATACGACGGTGTAAGTGACTTACGCCGCTCGTATCTTAGCAGAAATCCGGCGTATCTTGTTTTCTGAATACAGAAAAAAGATACGCCGGCTCAGAATGGACTTTACGCCGACGTGAAGGCTATCTGAATCTGGCCCTATGCACGGTCTACACTAAGGAAGGATTAGGCCTCGTACACACGATCGGATTCTCCGAAGGAATTTTTGTGATGACATGCTGTCCATGTGTATGCTCCATCGTACAATTGTTGTTGGATTTTCTGCCAACAAATGTGGGATAGCATGCTTTAAAATTTTCCAACAACAAATGTGTGTTGTCGGATTATCCGATCGTGTGTATACAAGTCCTTCGGACTAAAATCCAAAGTACAAACACACGTGCTCAGAATCAATGCTCACCATAACATAACATTAGCAGAAGTTGCCCAAAGGGTGGCGCTAAAGAGCTTTTGTTGGCCGACAATTCTTTGCCGTTTGTATGCCAGACAAGTTCCTGGCCAACGCCCTTCGGACAAAAGTCCTGCACTTTGTCCGTGGAAAATCCGATCGTGTGCGCCAGGCTTTGTGCAATCAGGGGCAAGTTTAGTAAAAGTTGGCCAAACTCAGTACATTGACATCATCCATGCCTGCATTGTTTGGCTGTCCGATGGCATCTAGCCTGCAATTTCATGTTAGATGGGAAATACCACCAACCAATCTGTTGAAGGTGCCCATGAATATGGCTTATTACCCCTGATGAAAGTATTTAAGATAATAGCTACCGTAATGTAAAGTTTTTTATTATATATATATATATATATATATATATATATATATATATATACACACATACATCTATCTTTATTAAAAAAATATATATATTTACAAATTATAAAAAGAAAAACAAGAAAACAAAATACCATATAAGCTGTATAAGCCGATTTTTTCAGCACATTTTTTCTGCTGAAAATGCCCCCTCGGCTTATACTGGAGTCACCTTTTAGCGCCTGATCTCCTGGAATTCGGGGACCCAGTATGGCCAGTCCTAGGTCCCCTGGACCCCAAGCTTGACACACATGCAGCATTTCTCTTCCTCTACAAGTGTGCAAAGTTTGTTGCTTGGGAGACCTGCGGCCGGGGAGCACCGATTTTTCAAAGCCGGGCACCCCTTCCATAGACTCTCATGTTAAACGGTTATTGCTCCGGTGACTTTGTTCAAAATCAGGGACAGTTGGGAGCAATGTATACCTGATCCAGTTTACCTCCGTACAGATTTTGTTTACTGAGCCTGTTCTTCCCGTATGCCATGTATCACACTTATGGATTGCTGGATGTTTTGCTGTTGTACGCAATAAAACTTTAAATAATAAAAAAAAATGGTGTTGCAATATACTAGGATCCCAATTGCTACCTGCAATGGCCTCTCGGGTACATTAGAATTCCTTGTTATAATTTGTGCTTTAGCTGTCTATTTGATTATGTAGATTTGCAAGGATTTACCTACTTCCAGATCAGGATCAGCTACTAGGTTTTTCATTTTTTTTTTTTAAAGCATGGTTGGTAATGCTGTATACAGTTTTATTGCCAAGCATGGGATTTTAGTTTCTATAAATTCACGATCTTAAGCTTTCAGCTGCAGCTCAGTGAGATATTACTTTGTTATATTCCCCGGTGTTTGACAGTAGGGAATCCAGCAACAGATTTAATACGCACAAAACGGGGTTCTAAATTAGAACAGAATGCAGCACCACAATGTGATCTAATGCTGCCTAATATCTAAAGTGGCAGCACAATATCATACAGAAGACATGAAAATCACTCATATCTATTTTTGTTACCAAAAAAAGGAAAAAAGGCAAGATGGAAAAAGCGGATACTAGGTTCACACCCTATGCATGTGGCATCGCAGAGATTCCCGCACCCGCAACCACTGCAACTCTAAGTCCCCTTTCACACTTATACCACTTGTCCCACGATTTTGTACTGCAAAATCGTATGACAAGTCATTCTCCATGATTTTCAATGAACACCATTCATACTGGCATGTGCCTACTTCAAAGTAGTCCTTGCACTACTTCGGTCCGATTTGATGTCACTTGCACAGGCATTCATTGAAATCGCAGCCGCGAATCGCGGCAAAATCGCGGTAAAATCGTGCGACTTTGAAGTCCTACAAGTGTGAAAGGTGTCTTGGGAGTTTTGTGGGCTGCCATTCATTCTGAAAGGGCACCTGATTGCACCTCAGCCTGGTGTGCTGGTGTGAGAGCCATGAGAATTCCTCACAGCCATGTTTTTGAAAAGGTACATGCATCTTTATTTTGCGGAAAGGCAGGCATGGCAGCCCATTTATTTGAATGGGATGTCATGCCCACACAATTACCGACGCAAATATGCCAAGTAGAGCTGCGCGATTCTGGCTAAAATGAGAATCGCAATATTTTGGCTTCGATTAAAGATCACGCTTCACCAGCGTTTCTTGTGGAATAACTTTATCTTTCACATTCTACCAAAAAATTGGGCTAATTTTACTAATTTTACTAATTTTTGTATTTTTTTAGTTCATTAAAGTGTATTTTTTTAAAAAAAAAAGAAAGACCGCTGCGCAAATACAGCGTGACATAAATTATTGCAATGACCACCATTTTATTCTCTAGGGTCTCTACAAAAAAAAAATGTATATCTCTCTCTCTCTCTCTCTCTCTCTATATATACACATACACACAGTATATATATATATATATATATAGATCGAGATTATATATATCTATATATATATCTATATATATATCTATATATAGATATATCTGTATATAGATATATCTATAGATCTATAGATCTATTGATCGATAGATCTATTGATCGATAGATCGATAGATCGATAGATCGATAGATATCTGTTTGGGGGTTTCAAGTAATTTTCTGGCAAAAATTACAGATTCTAACTTGTAGGCAACAAATGTCAGAAAAAGGTTTAGTCTTAACCATTTCAGCCTCGGAAAGGATTTACCCCCTTCCTAACAGAGCACCTTTTGCGATTCAGCACTGAGTCGCTTTAACTGACAATTGCGCGGTCGTGTAATGTTGTAGTCAAACAAAATTTACGTCCTTTTTTTCTCACAAATAGAGCTTTCTTTTGGTGGTATTTGATCACCTCTGCGGTTTTTATTTATTGTACTATAAACAAAAAAAGAGTGTCAATTTTTTAAAAAAAGAGAAAAAATTCACAAAAAATATTTTTTTCTCAGTTTAGGGCGATACGTATTCTTCTACATATTTTTGGTAAAAAAAAAAATACAATAAGCGTATATTGATTGGTTTGTGCAAAAGTTATAGCGTCTACAAAATTGGGGATAGATTTATAGCATTTTTTTTTCTTTTACTAGTAATGGGGGTGATCAGCGATTTTTTTTTTTTAGGGACTGCGACATTATGTCGGACACATTGGACACTTTTGACACAT
Source organism: Rana kukunoris (assembly GCA_029574335.1). Classification (NCBI taxonomy): domain Eukaryota; kingdom Metazoa; phylum Chordata; class Amphibia; order Anura; family Ranidae; genus Rana; species Rana kukunoris. The sequence goes on along the minus strand of CM056060.1, from coordinate 22,632,013 downwards.
TTTTGGGACCATTGTCATCTATAAAAATGCACTGATTACTGTAAAATGTTCACTGGCTGGAAAGGACTTAACACTAAGGGGTGATCAAGGGGTTAACTGTGTTCCCTCGCTGTGTTCTAACTAAAGGGAGGATGGGACGTACCAAGGGAAATGACAAATCGCTGGTTCATACTTTGTATGAACACACAATCAGTAATTTGTCCCCTGAAAGAACCGGGATCACGGGTGCCTGGTAATCATCGTGCCTGCCGAGCACTCGCATCGGCTCCGGGGGCGAGCCACGGGCATGTGCACCCCTAGTGTTAGAAGTTAAGTGGTTAAACTGACCTCATTTACAGACTGAAGTTTCTCCCTTTGATCTAAAAGAACTAAATGTTACAATGATTCTCCGCTTAAGTGATGTTGTGATAAACTTGGCTGTCTGCCTGTTTTAATGTCCAAAATTTTACAATTCAGGAAAAAAATGGAGCATCATCAACAAGATGATCTTTCACCATCGATCTGCCCATCTACAGCCGTGATTGATGGCGGCATGGCCTATGTGTGAAAGTATGACAGTGCAGAGAAAATGCTGACCATGAAATGAGTGTAGAGGTGTACAACAAACACAACGGAACAAGTGCAATACTAATACAGGAGAGCGGATTACATAAAAGGAGGGGGACTGGCTGGGTGACAAAGGATTACCGGAGAAGAGAGCTGGTGAGATGCTTTGTGTTGGCAGGAGATCAGAAAAGAAGCATTTAAGAGGATTAATTTGAATTGATCTGAAAGGGCCCATTGCCTAATTGTCTCCTAATTATCGTGTTATTTCAGAAAGCTCCCTGCTGCTTTCTAGAAAAGGTGTCGGTTATATTTCTTCTTTTTACTTGGCAAATTCTTTTATTTCTGGAGAAACAGAGACGTGCTGTTTGAAGCTTTTCTAGATCATACAGGTTTACATAACAAGAGATGGGGAAAGCAATTTTATATATAACGATGTATATATAATTATAAAGAGAACTGTCACATGGTACTACTGTTCTGGGGCCCTTTGTGGATACACAAGAGTGCTCTGGGGTCATAAAAGCCTGTTTTCCTATAAAATGTATTGGTGATAGCCTGTGGCTATAAATCAGACCTGCCTTCTAAAGAATTATGGTTGATGATATGTAACCAAAGCTTGGCAGCTGTAAAGTTTAAGTATGGTCATTCCTGCTGGCATTGAGTTTGCTTCAGTGGTCACTTTTCCACACCCCTAAGAGGTCAGGGATATATTATATATATATTCAGCCCTCAAAATTTCAACTCGCCTGCTCGCATTTGGCGAGTGAAATTATGAGTAGTGCGAGTATGGTCAAGGCTGTGCTTTCCCAGAAATGTAAAGCCAGTGTCTCCCCCCCCCCCCCCCGTCGCGCACAGGCTCGCAGCGAAGTCCATTTCAGGAGGAGCATTCAGCCGTCCTGGACCGGCCCCATCCTCCTCCCCCTGCCGCTCGTCCCCGCCCCTCGCACAGGCTTGCAGATGGGAGCAGTCGGCCGCCCCGGATCGCCCCTCTCCACCTCCTTCCTGCCGCTCGTCCCCGCCCCTCGCACAGGCTTGCAGATGGGAGCAGTCAGCCACCCTGGACAACCTTGCTGGGCACCGACAGGGCTGCATGGATGAGCACTGATAGGGCTGCATGGATGAGCACCGATCGGGTTGCATTGATGGGCACTGATAGGCTGTATTGATGGCCACTGGTGAGGCTGCATTAATGGTCAATGGTGAGGCTGCATTAATTCTGCATAAATCATTTAATAGTGTAATTTCATGAGATAATTTATGAGGGAGTGTTTAGGGGCGGAATTTGGGGCAGGGTAGGGGTTGGGTGGGGCAACTGGTGGCGAGTAAATCTTAAGGCCTGGCTAGTAGCTCTGGACTTTAAACTTTTAGCCCTGTTTATATATATACACAGCAAAACTTGAAATTGGCAAAAAAACACAGCAAAGCGAGGTATCACCGCTAAAGAGTAAGACCATTGAGAAAATTAGGAAGTCACAGTAGATATTTTGCAACACTGCTCGAAGCCTTCCTTAATCTAATATTTATCAACTGACATTACTGACATATGTATGAATGGATTGGGTCTTTATAGATTTATCGCGTCTAGATTTGGAAAAGTAACAAATAAGATTTTACCGTCTGTGTTAAAAGATATATAAAGATTTCATTAGTCTGTGCATCTCTTTGGAGAGCTTACATATGTTACTAATTAGGCTTGAGCTACTTCTCTTTCCTTCCCCGTCACAAATGGGATAAGGTATTACGTTTCTTAACCACTTCAGCCCCAAAAGAATTTACCCCCTTCCTGACCAGAGCACATTTTGCGATTCGGCACTGCGACGATTTAATTGACAATTGCGCGGTCGTGCGATTGTGCACCTAAACAAAATTTAAGTCCTTTTTTCCCCATAAATAGAGCTTTCTTTTGGTGGTATTTGATCACCTCTGTGGTTTTTATTTTTTGCGCTATAAACCAAAAAAGAGCGAAATTTTGAAAAAAAAGCAATATTTCTTACTTTTTGCTATAATAAATATCCCTAAAATAATATATAAAAAACATGTTTTTCCTCTGTTTAGGCCGATACGTATTCTTATACATATTTTTTATAGAAAAAATAATTAGTAAAAGGTGGCGATTTGTGATTTTTATAGTGACTGCGACATTATGGCGGACACATCGGACACTTTTGACACTATTTTGGGACCGTTATCATTTATACAACAAAGAGAGCTATAAAAATGCACTGATTACTGTGTAAATGATACTGGCACTAACCAGTAGGGGGCAAGGAAGGGCTTAAGTGTGTCCTAGGGATGTGTTCTAACTGTGGGGAGGATGGGCTATGTGTGACATGACAGTGATCACTGCTCCCAGTAAATCAGTGTTCTGAACAGAGAAATGCCTTGTTTACATGGGCATCCCCCCATTCTGCCTCTCCATGACACGATCGCGGGATACCGGCGGACAAAGTGTCCGCAGCTCCCAGGCAAACCTGGACAAATGTACGCCCATTTGCCCAGCCAAGCCATTGTGCCAATGTATATTGTTGTGCACTGGTTGGCATGTTGTTAAAGATACATAGAGACTTGCGTATGTTTGATTTAAGAATATAAAATTGTTATACTGTAATATTTCTTGATTAGGATTTTAATAGAAACTAGGGCTTTTCAATGAATATATATATATATATATTGATTTATGTAACATTATTTGATTTAGAGGATAAAGTTATATAGGTTCTTATGGAAAGTCAATACAGTGGAAACTAGGATTACGAGTAACGCGGTTAACGAGCATTTCGCAATACGAAATCCTGACTTGGTTTGCGAGTGGTGTCTTGCAAAATGAAAAGGAATCAAGCCTCTGCGGTGTGCAGTACCACATTTGGCCAGAGGTGCGGGGGCGTTCGGAGCCATTCGTAAATACTCAGACACACTCGTAAATACTCCTTTCCAAGGTTTTCAAGGGCAGCCAAACGATCTCTGAGTATTTCCGAGTCTCTCCGGCGCCCCCCCCCCCCCCCACCTAAATCCACATGCGATATTGCATGCCATAGAAGTAAATGTGGAACAAATTATTTTCGTTTCAATTGACTTCTATGGGGAAAATCGCTTTGATATGCAAATGCTTTGGATTACGAGCATTCCCCTGGAACGGATTATGCTCATAATCCAAGGTTCCACTGTATAGCTGTGAATAGAGATGGTGTTATATTGCAATAGCTTCTCAGTAAAGGAAGGTGGGACTTAGGCTGAAATACATTTGTCACTAGACTTTGTGGAACTATAAAACAAAACCAGCCCTTTTTAGGAGAAGTTGGGGCTTTGAATTGTAGAGTAAAAGCAATGAACAAAAGAACATTTGAGTCAGACTGCTAGACATGAGGGAAGCTGCTTTTAGCTTCTGACGCACACCAAGACACACATCTGATTCTATACATCATTTTCATCACAAGAATATAACATTAAATATATACACATTATTAATATTTTTACATTAATATCGTTCTTGTAATATTTTTGCTATTTTATTATTAAATCCATTTTTGAGTTTTTACATAAGAACTGAAAGGGACTTTCTTGCGATTCTTCTCATCAATATAAGTTACATAATACTGATAGAATATTCATATATTCTACAAACATTACAAACGTAAACGTGTGCTTTACTGGGAAACCTATATAAGGAAGAGAGGGAGAGAGGGCAATATGTGACAAAGATCTGAAGCGCCAAACTGTATGTTGTCTACCAGGTGCTCAGGTTCGGCATGCATCTGGTGGACAGATTACTGGGAGGAGCTGGGGAAGACCCGGCTGTCATGGTGCACGTTGGCACCAATGACAAAGTCTGAGGCCCGTACACACGACCAAATAAATCTGTTCAAATCGGTCTGACAGACCGATTTGATCAGATTTGTCTGCTGGGCTGTTTTGGTTTGATTGCTGTACACACGATCAAACCAAAATCCCCGCCGGCAGACAGCGCGGTGACGTGGCGATGACGTTGACGCCGCCACGTCACCGCACCAGGAAGTAAAACACTTCCGTCCATTTGACGCATGTGCGGACAGATATGTCCGCTGGTTAGTGTACTAACCAGCAGACATGTCGGACGGACGGATTCCCAGCAGACAGATTTTAAAGCATGCTTTAAAATCTGTCGGCTGGCAAAATCTGTCTGTCCGCCCGTACACACGATCGAATCTGTCTGCTGAAACGGTCTGTCAGACCGTTTCCAGCAGATAGATTCGATCATGTGTACGCGGCCTGAGGCAGATAGAGTGTCCTAAAGAATGATTTTAGGGACTTGGGAGCTAAATTGAGGAAAAGGACCTCCAAGGTAGTATTCTCAGGAATACTACTGGTACATTGAGCCACACCAGAAATGCACATGTAGATTAGGGTAGTAAACAAGTGGCTGAGGAACTGGTGTAGTAAGGAGGGGTTTCTGGAGGACTGGGCAGACTTCTCAGTCGATCACCAGTACTATAGGGATGGGATGGACTGCACCTAAATGAGGAGGGTGCTGATCAGCTGGAAGTAAAGATGGCCAAAAAGTTTTTTTTTAAACTAGGCGATGGGGGAAGGGCCCAGAGGTAGAGATAGTCAGCAGATAGTAACAAGTCCTAGTTGCAATCTCGGAACACCCAATAAGAGGTATGTGACTGCTCTAAACTACGTTGCATGTTCACCAATGCCAGGAGCCTGGCGGAAACGATGGGTGAACTAGAGATACTGTTGTATGAGGAGGATTGGATTTTGTGGGAATTTCAGAGACCTGGTTCAACAGCTCTCATGATTGGCTGGCAACCATTCAAGGGTATACCCTTTATCGCAGAGATAGAGAGGGTAAAAAAAGGGGGAGGGGTATGCCTACATATCAAGAATAATGTACAAGTGAATGTGAGAGATGACATCACTTATGGGTAGAGCTCCAAAGGGATGACGCTAAGGGGAAAATAATAATGGGAGTTTGCTATAGGCCCCCCAACCTTAGGGAGGAGGGGGAGACGGATCTCCTTTCACAACTTGGATTAGCAGTAAGAATGGGAAGTGTTATCATAATGGGGGATTTTAATTATCCAGACATAGACTGGGCGGAGGGAACCACGCATTTGCCTAAGGCTCGCCAGTTCCTTAGGCTCCATTCACACCTGAGCGTTTTGTCGCCTGAAGCGCGACGCTATAATACGCTAGAGGGGAAAAATACATTATTCTCTATGGAGATGGTTCACATCTCCACGACAAAACGCGTGACGCCGAACACCTGAAGCTCAAACAAGTTCCAGACCCTTTTTTGTCGCGCGAATCGGGCGGTTTGGGCGTGCTTGAGCATTTGTATTTCCCATAGAAAGTAATGGAAACGCTTGATTCAAGCGTCTAGCACGACAACGAGCGTTTCTATGAGCGTTTTGTCGCTTTAGTCAATAGAACATTTCACCCAGGCAGAAGATTAAAAAACCTACAAACATAGCAACAAGTGATGAAAGAGATGATCATTTTTCCTATTGGCCAAAATAAAAAACGTTGAAGTTCAAAAACGTCCGACGACGCTGCATGCAAGCGCTCGAATACACGTGAATACGCGTGACAAAACGCCGGAAAAAACAACAAAAACCGCTACGCTCAGGTGTGAATGCAGCCTAAGTGTCTTGCGGTACAAATTCATGGTTCAGATGGTATATAGATTCTAGGGGGTTTATCTAATAAAGGCAAATAGGCTTAGTGAACGTGTTGAAGTTTCACTTTGCAAAGGTTTTCCAATCACATGTAAGGAAAATTTAAAATGCATTTTTGCTTGCACATGATTGGATAATGGAAGTCATCAGAGCTTTACATCATTCATTAGGCTTGGGGGCAAATCCCAATGCAAAGTGAACAGCTGATTTGCAATTTGTAAATGAACCCCTAGTACACCAAGAGGGTCAATAAAATGCAGGACCTGACAGCATAATGGCTGCACAATACAATACAATGCCATATGACCTACAGTATATATTTTTCTCTAAGCTACTAAGGAAAACAGCTTGCTTTACATAGTGAAGATGCACTATACAATCTGGTGCAGAGATGGAACCAAGCTGCACCCTGGGAGGCTAGCTCAGCTCTAAACAGCTCCCTACTGAAAGTTGCTGTAATTATCTGTGCACACAAGCTGCTCCATGCTGTTACCTGACCAGATTGTACTTCTGCTACTTCATTACAACTGGGAATAAGAGGAAAAGTGCAGTACAGAAGCCAACCGCGCTGAAAAAATGCAGAGAAAAAAACAATAATATTACCGCAGCTTTCTTGTTTAATGTACTATATACATTGGACAAGAACATTTAAATTAAATAATAGATCTCACCATTCACCTAATCTAAACTTTCTCCAATATTCTCACTATACAAGTAGGTGTTTTCTTTCCTATGAACACCACTGAACCTACTTACAGTCCTCGGAGCTGTTGGTTGGTTTGGCATTGGGCTGAAAAAACGCCCTGCCCACTCATGCCATTGACTATTATAGGTTTCTTACGTATATGAAAAGCTACGCAAGGTTTCTGCTTATTGAGTAGGGTTCATTAATATGGCAATTCTGTGTTAGAAAACAAATTGTGTAAAAAAAGTTTACATTAAGAGCCGGATCACACAGGGGCGACTCGTCAGGTGACTCAGCCGTCTGACAAGTTTCGCTCCGCTCTATTCAATGGAACCGTTCTAATAGGAGTGACTCAAGTCCCTCCGACTTAGAAAAAGGTTCTTGTGGGGACTGCTCGGGGCGACTTGCATTGACTTCAATACAGAAGGCATTTTGCAAGTTTGCCTCTAAAGTTGGCGTGAGATCGCCTTGCCGAGTTGCTCCAAACGTCGTGCCGCCCCTGTGTGAACCGGCTCATAATGCAAAAAATAAAACCTATACGGATACGGATACAAGGAGTTAATTCCTTTCAGAGCTTTGATACGTAAACATGAATTATTTGAGCAGATTTATATAGAATTGGATTTCGGAAAACCAATATAATGTCCTCCTGGATGTCTGAGAATTCTTTGGGAAATCTATGCTCCATATTAGGAGATATACAAGCAAAAGGTAGCTTTTTCTGCAATATAAATATATCATTTAGGTAGGTATATCCAGGATTGAATTTCAGAATCAATGCTTTGGATATCTGAGCATTCTTTGGGAAATCTATTCTCCCCATTAGGAAATATGCGGAGAAAGATGTAGCCGTTTTTCTGCAATATATATATTTATACATGAATATTTCAGGCAGTCAATAAACACTTATAAGAAAACATGTCACTCAACAGTGTAATTTCAAGATGTAATCCACTAGCATACGTCATCTAAACCACTAGGTCCTGTTGGCATTGTATTAAATGGAATTAAAAAGAGGATTATGGACCAAGCTGCGAATAGAAGAAAACCTACTGTAACCTATTCTTTCCCTCAAGTTATATTTTCTTCTTGAGATGTTCTCCACGCAGATCTGAAATCACATAATTGTCGGGTAAAAAAACTTCTTGTTCAATATTTTTATTTCTAGGTAGATAGATAACAAGAAACATTGCATGTAAAACAATGACCTTGTAGAACAATGATCCGGTGTCTTCGCACGCGTTAATCAGATGTTGAAATTTCAACATAAGTAGAGAAGGTGTAGGAGAGAATAAACTCATCTGGTGCATGAGGCACAGGCAGTTATAATTCAATTATTGACAAAGAAGAGTAATGATTGTGAAAAGGGTCTCGGAGGAGTACCTCGGGTGGCCCGGACCACATCGTCAGGTAACATCTGAGGGGGAGGTGAAAGACATCCAGGAGAAAAAGATGAGAAAGAGAAAGAGAGAGAGAGGGAAGAGTAAGAGAAAGAGGAAAGAGAGAGGGGGAGGGGCCATACAGTATGTTCCATAGCAGGGCAAGGGAATAACTATAGTAGGAGATTAGTCTCCCAACCTTAACGTTACATGAGCATGGGCCTTGAATCGTGGGGGGAGGAAGTGATCCACCTATGGTTGCCATATTTTCAGGTTTTGTGGGATCTTATAGATTGGGTGATCCTTTTTTTAGTCTCTATCAAGCAGAGAGATGAGGATTTCCAGTTCCTCGCTATTGTCTGTTTAGAAGCTGTGATGATGTATATTGCTAGTTTCGATTGGGCTTTTAAGGTCAGGTAGGCAGTGGTTTAGCAAGGCAAAAGCTGGATCGGGGTTAGCCGGCCTCCTTAGTAGAGTGGACAATATTCGAAAGATTTTGTCCAAAATTTGCTGCACAATCGGACACGTCCACCATCTATGTACATATGTATCCTGTTCTCCGCAACCTTGAAAACACGTGGGAGGGTAGGTTGGGAGGTATTTAGCAATTCTTTCTGGGATCAGCAGCAGTCGTGGGAACAATAATCAACTCCAGGCTCAACTATGCAAACGCCCTTTACCTTGATCCTCCAAAATACCAGGTTGCTCGTCTACAAGTCGCCCAGAATATGGCGGCACGACCAGGGGCAGACTGACCATTGAGTCACTCGGGCACTAGGAGGCCCGAGGGCCCCATGCCACTAGGAGGCCCTATCAGGGTTGCCAGGCTCAGTAAAACCAGGGACAGTATGTAAAAATCTATGTTTTTTTTACATCTGTCCCTGATATGTCCGAAACCGACATGCTTTTGATGTGAAAATCCCGAGATTTTAGCTGCCCGCCTCTGCACTGCTTCCTGGCATGGTGGCCATCTGTAAGCCCAGGGGCCCCATAATCTTCTATTGCCCGGGGGCCCCATGAGTTGTCAGTCCACCCCTGGGCACGACTTATAACAGGAAAAAACCCTGGGAATCAATCACTCCCTCCCTCAGGTCCCTTCACTGGTAGCCCGTGAAGGACTGGATCACATTCAAGGCCCTCTGCCTGACGCACAAATGTGTTCAAGGAATCGCTCCCCAATATTTGTGTGAGGAAAAAAAAAAACACCACAACTCCAATCGCGTTCTCAGGTCAACTATCCAAAATCTACTTCAAATCCCCAAGGCCCGTTACAAGACATAAGGATAACGAAGATTTGTAGTCCAAGGACCCCGACTGTGGAACGCATTACCAACCAATATCCGAACGGAAATGGATCACCAGGCCTTCAGGAAAAAACTCAAAACCCACCTATTCTGAAGGCCAAATTAGAAGGAAATGAATATCAAGCTCCTTGAGGCGATTCAGTTCGCATGTGTAGCGCTATATACGTTTTTCGTTCATTCATTCATTCATCAGATACCAGCGTAAGAGCACTTTGTAATTGGTCTCGGGTACAAAAATGTAATACACTATTTCACCAACTCTTTGGCTATCGCTTCACTTTAGAAAGACATGGAAACACACTATGGTGGACTCAGATGAGCAGATGTCACCTTGAGAATTGTGGACATGGCAATATCTGTACATAAAAAGGTCAGTCTGAGATTATTCAAAGTTCTTTTGGAGATTTGTATGTCTTGTATGCTGCATAAAGCTGCTTATCAATTTTCATCGACATGTATAGGCAAAAAATAAGTTCTAAAATAAACAAACGTCAGCGTACACAAGCCTTTTGTTTGCCATTGGTACACAATATACCTCATTTCCTTCCACTGTCCTATTTTAAACATGAATTATTGGTCTGACTGTATCCCCTCTAGTTCAAATCCTGGGTGATGTATTATTTTTTTCTGTCAGGATGTATATCACTGCACAGCACAAGTTCCTTATATGTCTTCATCTACCCAGCAGCTCCAGACAGTGTATTATTTTCCATGAAATTTAAGCAGCAAACTACAAGCCTGGAAGGATCATTACATTTGAAACAGAAATTGATCTTGATTTTGAAGTGAAATTACTCAATCTGACGGGAAAGGGTATGATGTAAAGTTCACAGGTGTAAGTCAAAGCTCTAATAATGACAGCTACTCTCCTTTAATCCTCCTTAAGCAGCTCCAAACTATTTTCTGCATTTTCATTTTTATTCCAGATTTGTAAAATATCAATCAACAAACATTTTAAACAAGCTTTAATTAATCAGACCAGATTCTTAGATCTCTCACAGACTCCCATGGTAGTATATCCACACAGAAATCTCACAACACACAGCTTTGAATTCTAGTAGGGAAATCCCACTATTGAAGTCAGTAAAACCTATAATTAGCCAATGACCACTGTAGAGAGGTGAGCCTGTGCCTCTGTTTATATTGAGTTGAGTGGCATCTTGATATAGCGCAGTCATTTACCCCATAGGATCCCGGCACGCTTGGCAGAGTCCCTGGAAAAAAAAAAACCCAGGGACTAGGAGGAGACAGAAGCAGGTGGAAGCAACATGAGAGATGGAACAGGAGAGGCTACGCAGGAAAGGCTTGAGTGAAGAGCCAAGTCTTTAGTTTCCTGCGAAAGACCAAGATGTTAGGGGCCTCCTGAAGCTCAGCAGGGAGGCTATTCCACTCTCTCTATTCCTAAAAACATTCCCTCCCCTCTTCTCCTACCTATCTACACCCTGTATTAGAAAGATATGTGAACTTATTTTATTAATCCAGTCCGGTAATGTGATTCAGCAGCTCTGGCTCCCCTGTGTAAAGGAGCACTAGACAATTGATGCGAATCACCCAAAAGGATCCCATGGCCCATTAATTGGGTGCCGGAGCAGTGGGATCACGTGACCAGACCAGACTAAAATGAGGTAAGTACACAGTATACAGGGTATGTAGTATAGGTACGAGGTGGAGGAAGGGGCCATTTTTGTAAGAATAGGTACAGTTGGCCTTATCTTCCACTTTAAGCCTGTTGTCAGAATGCCTCAATATTTTACTGTAAAGAGAACATGTCAGCCTTTTTCAAAATCTTTGGCTTTCAGATGTCCCTAGCCAAAAGCTCACTGTGCACAAATTTGACTTGTTTTTACTTTGTTACTATGGGGATCAAATTCTTTGCTAAGCCTTGACCACTAACTCACTGTACATCAATAGAATTCTTGTAGCACATTAAGATGCTTTCAATGGACTGGGAGTAGTTAGGGGACCTAACCATAAGGGGTAAGGCTTTACTTTACGTCAATAGAATTAAGACAATAATAACAGAAGCTAAACCAAGATAGGTGTGACGCACAGAATAATAAAAATGATTGTAAAAACTTTGTGACACTGGCTCGAAGCAGGACTTAAAGTGGCTAACAGGTTCAATTGAATATGATCGAAAAAGACGGGCGAGACATTATTTTTTTTTTAATTCAAAACATACCAGTTTCCATGGTACAAAACTAAAAATTAGAAAGTCTCCAGCATGAGGGCACAATTTAATAACGAGAATATGACATAAAGGATTACATTTTCTTTTTGGATATTAGATTTGTTTTTTTATACCTATATTATTGTAAGTGCAGCATGTTTAATATTATCTGGTGCTTAAAGCAGAAATGAAAAAAACTAATGTGAAATGGCACGCAAGTCCCAACTCAACAGAGGAATATTTCTTCCTTACCGACTGACAGAGAAAACAAGCAATGTGATTAGTTACTGCATGTGGGGCACCTGCATGACTAACCAAGTCTTTCTACAATCAACAGCCAATCACACTTCCAGCAGCTCATTTCTACAGGTACAAATGGAACCTACATTCTATAAAAAAAAAAGTACAGGAAACATCACCCTTCCACCCCTCAGACAAAAAATATACATAGAAAGACATTCGAGGGGGTAATCAATCCAGCAAGTATGATATACAGTAACTGCTCTCACATCAACAAATCTTCCTAGCACTCTATAAAGACGCAAAGATCCTTCCATTAACCTATTAAGATTATTGCAATGCAGAGAGTACAGGAGAGAAGTAAAGCTTGGTTGTTAAATGGTGTAGGCACTGCAAATCTGAATAGAAAAATCATATATCAATGTCTCCCCCTACGCTGTATCTTGGCCTAGGCCGACAAGGCCCAACCTTGGGTGGCACTTTGCAGGGAGGCGGCACAAAAATGGTCCCTGTCGGCTTGTGCTACACTTTCAGTGTAGTGAAGCACCAGTCTTATGGGGCGGACTGGGTCAGAAGGCCAATCAGTCTGGGGCCCCCCCATAAAGCGGCTGCACTGCTGCCAGTATGCAGGCGGCTGGCATTCCACAACTGTAGGGGGGACTGCTGCTTCTAGTTTTGACTGTCCTATCATCAAAGCAGACATCTTACCTGAGTTTTCAGCTACAAAAAGACAGATGCCATATCAGGAGGCTAAAACTGTCTGAAGGGGAAAGTCAGCTAATGGGCGCAGGCCAATGGAGTGAAGGGAGAGGAGCCCCCATGTCGGGAGAGGTGCAGCGGAGACACGTGAAGGATGCCAGGCAGGCTGTAAGTAGCCAGGCTGAAAGGATAACTACACCAGTTGAGTAGAAATTGCAAGACAACTACCTAGCTGCCACGGGGCTTCTAATCTGGGTAGTAAAGATGGTACAGATGCAAGGGTGAGTGAGATGGTCAGCTACACTAGGTAGTAAGACTTTCCAGCAAACCTTTTGGTGATCATCATCCAATATATATACTGTATATTAACTGCCATATGATGCATATGGCAGTTTATTACTTGGAAATCTGATTTATTTGCCTTTGGCAGAGGAGTTGCTATATATTATATTATACCATGGAAGGGGTTAAAGTTCCCGGGTTTTACTAGACATGCCCACCCGTATCTATTTCCTCTTCCTGTCAACATCACTCCTCCCCCTATTTTTAGACTATTTAATCCCTTGAATAAGCCACACATACTTGACTCTGAAAAAGCGCTAGGAAGCGCGAAACGCGTCGTCAAGGCTCTTAAAATCACACTATTCCCTTCATCCTGGTCCTCTGATTCATGAGGATTCCTAAACTTCCATTTTTGCAGCTACAGAGCTTTTATATTTCCCGCTGACATTTGTCACTGTATTGCATTGGGAGCTTGCAGTTTGCGGATCTTCCAGTAGAGGGCGTCGAGTACATCCCTGCTCCTCGGTTCTGAACGTCGAGCGGCGTCTCAGACGTGTGACGTCAACGCGATCGAACGGAACGAGCACACGCCTCTCCAGACCTCATTGCGCTGTGTCCCCGGCTGCAGGATTTGTCGGATGGTTCCGTCTTCTCTGCCCTGCAGTGACACGCCGGTAATGTGGATTGTCTGAGGCCAGGCACCTACCATAGATTGGATGACCATTTTTCACAACACCACAAGCTTGCCACCTGTCCCAAAGGTACTGTTGACATTTTCCTCTATACGATGGCATGTGTACTGAACCCAGGATGTTTAAACCCATGAATTAAGAAGTGACTGTCGGTGAAACTTACCACATTTGCACACTGTGTGTATGGCAATCTAAGCCCTACAGTCTTGCAGTTAACTGCACACCGAACTATCTGGAAAGTATTTCCTTATAACTGTAGAATTTTTATTAAATGGATTTTTTACAAATCCTTTCCTTTTTGATATATTTATTATTGGACTTTTAGATATCCATGAGCGCTGATTTGTTTTGAAGTTTTTTCTATATATTATAGTGCCTTACCATATATATCAGCTACTGGTAATCTATATAGGAGGTAGGTGTTAATGTTTATATAGTAGCTGACTAGATTATAGCATGGGGTACCCAGGGTAGAAGGAAAGCTACTGTATTTAGGTTAAATTTGCAGACACAAGGAACACTGACATGGTCACCCATACCTGGCAGATAGGTAGTAGTACTCTCCTACAATACTTTATTTTATTTTTTGCCATCCCTGTCCCATTGCGGAGATTTCCCTTCATTTCCTGCCACATATCCAAACAGGAAGTGAGAGAAAATCTCTGCAACCCTCCCCCCCCCCCAAGGCCCATAAAACTAATTTTCCCACTGGAAAATGTAAGGTCCGGTCTTAAACAGGAAGGGGCGTGGTCTTGACAGGAAGGTGTGTGGCCTTGACAGGAAAGGGTGGGTCACATTTAAATTAGGGGGTGCACAAGTTTAGTCAGGCCTAGGGCAGCACAAAACCTAAATACACCACTAGTCTACCACCCCCAAAACAAATCTGTTGGCTGGTGGGCAGCTTTTTGCCAGCATAGACATAAGATTGTAAATTGACCTGGCCAAACAGTTTGACTGTCTTCTGATGCCTGTGTGCTAAATAACATTTGTCTGCATGAATGACTTGCACAATGTGTTTGTCTACATGAATAAATTCTACAATATACCACAATGCAATTAATATTGCACAAAGCACCTAAAACAGGTCATGTCCCTAATGTAATGCTAAGCACCGGAAAAAGAAAGATGGATTCCATCAACACACCACTGATAATGTACTTTAACATAGATATGGGGGGCCATCATTGAAGTTTATCATGTATCTACACTCTCCATACCCCTTGCTAATCTGGCTAATATTTTAAGTAAATCACAGGCACGACTTCTGCAGTGGCAGCACTCTTGTAAATATTACTCCAAGAAAGCAGACCAATCAGAAGCCAGAACTGTAACCAGTGGAGGCTGTCGCTCCATTTCTTTTAGAAGCATGCATTTCAATAGGGTTTTTTTTTTTTTTAAGGTGGGGGGGCTGGAGGTTTGTTTGCGGTCACTCCCCCCCCCCAAAAAAAAAACTATTGAAATGCATGCGTCTGGCGTTCCTGCATGAAAATCAGGGTCTGGGAGCATGTAGATTATTAAAAATTGAGCCAGAGACACTGTGTCTTAAGTCTTGTCAGCTGTATTCTTAAAAAAAAAAAAAAAAACAGAGGTGTAAAGACAGAAGGTACAGAGGCAGAGGAATATTTTTTTCTTTTTTGAGAGCGTACGGAGGGCAGCCCGACAAACCCCATAAAATCATCAGGAATGGCCACAAATTAGTCTTGTGCTGCAAGGATAGGGGAGGTGTAACGTTCTGCGTACAATATCTATTGTAATATGAGAATTTCCAGAGTTTAGAGCACATTAGTCGTGTATTTAGGTTATGCTGCCAAGTGAATCTTTCTCTGTTGGTAAACAGCTATAGATTTGATTTATGAGCATTTTAATGTCAAGTTGGAAGATATACAGTGGAACCTCGGATTACGAGCATAGTCCGTTCCAGGAGTATGCTCGTAATCAGGGCCGCCATCAGGGGGGTACAGGCAGTACACCTGTAAGGGGCCCGGGGGTCCCCAGGGGCCCGGAGGCCAGCAGTGCCCCAGATGGCAACCCCCTCTTTTTTGAGTAATTTTTTGTTTTTTTTTATTAAAGGGCCCAGAGGTCCCCATGGCCCTGAAAGGCAAACCCTTGTTTTTTTTTTTTATAAAATGTTTATTTCTTTTTTATATATATATATATTATTTCTTTTTTATTAAAGAGCCCAGCAATTGGGATCCACACTGCGGCCGTACAAAATCGTACGGCCGGCAGCAAGTGGTTAAAATGGATTGGCATTTAAACCAATATGTAACCACGAACAAAGTTATTTATGTATCCACAAAAAACTTTCAAGAAGTTTCTAAATCACCACCTCTGTCTGAAATATTCATACCTTCTATTCCATAAAAAATTTAAGAAGACATGTTGCCCACATGTACAGTATTTCACAAAAGTGAGTACAGCTCTCACATTTTTGTAAATATTGTATTATATCTTTTCATGTGACAACACTTTAGAAATTATACAAGCTGTATACTTGCTAAAAGTGTAACAGTGTAACTCAAAATAACTCAACACATATTCATTAATATCTAAACCTTTGGCAACAAAGGTGAGTATACTCCTAAGTGAAAATGTCCAAATTAGGAACAATTAGCCATTTTCCCTCCCCAGTGTCATGTGACTCATTAGTGCTACAAGGTCTCAGGTGGGAATGGGGAGCAGGTGTGTTAAATTTGGCATTCTCTCTCACAGGGTGCTCAGCGTCATAGCCAGAGGTTGACTTTGGGAAATAGGTGTTTGAGTGCTGCCAGCATTGTTGCAGAGGTAAAAGGGGTGGAGAGGTCGGTCTGTCAGTTCTCAGACCATACGCTGTACACTGCATCAAATTGGTCTGCATGGCTGTCTTCCCGACAGGAAGCCTCTTCTAGAGATGATGCACAAGAAAGCCTGCAAACAGTTTCCTGAAGACAAGCAGACAAAGGACATGGATTGATGGAACCATGTCCTGTGGTCTGATGAGACCAAGATAAACTTATTTGGTTCAGATGATGACAAGCGTGTGTGGCGGCAACCAGGTGAGGAGTACAAAGACAAGTGTGTCTTGCCTACAGTCAAGCATGGTGGTGGGAGTGTCATGGTCTAGGGCTGCATGAGTGCTGCCATCACTGGGGAGATACAGATCATTTAGAGAACCATGAATGCCAACGTGTACTGTGACATACTGAAGCAGAGCATGATCCCCCACCTTTGGAAACTGGGCCACAGGGCAGAATTCCAACATGACACCTCCAAGATGATCACTTCTTTGCTACAGAAGCCAAGGGTAAAGTATGGCTTCAGAACTAAATCCTATTGAGCATCTGTGGGGCATCCTCAAAACGGAAGATGGAGGAGCGCAAGGCCTCTAATATCCACCAGCATCATGGAGGAGGGGAAGAGACTCCTATGGCAACCTGTGAAGCTCTGGTGAACTCCAAGCCAAAGAGGGTTAGGGCAGTGCTGGAAAATAATGGTGGCCACACAAAATATTGATGCTTTGGGCCGAATTTGGACATTTTCACTTAGCGGTGTACTCACTTTTGTTGCCAGCGATTTAGACAATAATTGTTGAGTGTTGAGTTTATTAGAGGGGACAGCAGATTTACACTGTTATACAAGCTGTACATTGTAGCAAAGTGTAATTTCTTCAGCGTTGTCACATAAAAAGTTAATAACAATATTTACAAAAATGTTAGAGGTTTACTCACCTTGTGGAGGCTTCCATTTGTGGATGAACATTTTATGGAATGCAAGGGGAGAGATCAAACCAGTATCTGTGCCCTAAATTACCTTGATGTCCAATAAAAATGTTTTTAAAGGATCTCTTTTTGATGTAAACAAATTATTATTAAAATTACTCCACTGTTTTGTCCACTTCACTTGAGTAACCTCTGCACATGATTGATCATCAATGTATCTTCCTTACCATACTAATGTTTTTCTGCATGGTTTCCCAACTTTATAGATGCAGAGGTCCTTCCACCAACCCACATAAAGGTTATAGAGGGGGAAAAAGGCCCAATAGAAGCTCAAACTTTCTGGAAATGGTAAACAATTATGAAAAATAAGTAATTACATGTCAGCAAAAATTCAACAGCTAAAATAAGAAATTCCTGAAACTCCCAACAGTATGTACAATATCTGAGCAAATAAATTGTTGACGCTTCAATAGCCAAGTGATGAGCAATAGAGAAATACAAGGCTCTAACATCCAGAGTGATCCACAAATAGTTTATTTTCAAATTAAATGTGTCAAATTAGTAATGTTTAGAAGTCGTTTAAGAAGAGGCTGAATGGTGCATGTCAACCTACTCATCAAATGTAAAGGAACCAATGACTATCACTATGGGGTGTCCCTCCAAAAGTACTATCCACTTTGTGGGACTTCACACAGATGATGAAAAATTGAAGTGATGAGTGACTGCAATTGAAAAAAAAACTTCTGCCACCTTGTTAGTCATCACACCCATATTTTCTCCTATCAAAATGAGGCTATAATTATACGTTGTATATCATGTTCAAATGCGGCCTATTCCCAGACTGTAACGTTTTTGGTATGCATAACAATGACTGATTCACCCATTGTCATGCCTTTGGCCTACAAGGAAATACAGCACAATCTTCTGGACTTGTAATTCATATTCACTTCCTATCACAACTCTTAAGCCCCGTACACACGACCGAGCTTCTCGGCAGAATCCAGCGAGAAGCTCGCTGGGAGACATATTCTGCCGAGGTTCTCGATCGTGTGTACACTTCCGACGAGCGTCCCGTCGGGAAGCTCGTCGAGCCAAAAAAGAGAGCACTCTCTCTTTTTCCTCGTTGTTCAATGAGAACTTTGGCTCGACGAGCTATTTCGACCGCTCATCGGGAATCTCGTCGGGCGTAACGATGAGTTTAGCCCGACGAGGTTCTTGGATGTGTGTACGCGGCCTTATCTTTTCCACTGGACAGTCCACATGGAGTCAGCTAAGCCTGCACCACATGTTTCCTAAGTCCTGATCCTCCTAAGGCAGCATCGCTGGTATGATAAAGACTGTTTACTTATATGCCTAGTAGACATGTGTTTGTGTTCATATAATTCTTATATGTTCATTTAATTGTTTATCTCTAGTTTCACCATTATTCATACGCATCTTATATGGCCACTATCTGTTCATCGTAATAAAGATCCAAAGTTACAGACAGTCTGGTTATTTAGGATGCAAGGTTTAAGCTGTATGTTGAGCTACATAGGCGCCAGGGGCAAACGTGTAGCGAGAACAGAACACCCATGCAATTCCAAAGGCTCACAGAAAATGGCATTCAAATGTAGGCATGGTTGTTACTTGTCAGTCCTGACAATGGTTCTCCACTCTTGACTAATCTTGGCTCTGAAAAGGTTTAATTATTTGCGATAATTAGGTAGCTGTTGACAAAGATAACTTCCATCTGCTAGTACTTGTTTCAGACACACACCCTCACTACTCAGATGATCACTGCCTATATTGACAATATATGAGTGTACAGCAACCACCCCCAGTGTGCTTTATTTGCCGGAACACAATTATTGATGAACTTATCACTGTGAAAACCCCTGCAGTATACAAAAAGATTAAAAGCACAAGGACTACCACAATAGGAAATAAAGAATTACTATGTGCTGTCAAAACACTTAACAGTTTCCAACAGTGTGAATGGTATATTTATGAAAAGACCAAGTAGGTAGGTCTTGCGTCAACTTGACAACTGCAAGTTTCCTAACACTTTATTTGGTCGCATATGAGCATGTTTCACTAAATATAATGGGAAGTGAGACATCTGCCTGTCCTCAAATGACTTGTTTGCTGCTGGGAAGCAAAGCCTTTTCTCCCCAGATTCAACCAGTGGATGGGTTAATGCACATTGCAGTACACGTTCCGTTTTCCCACAGCAAAATCGAACTTTCAACAATCAGTGATAAAGAATAGTGTTGCTCACGAATATTCGATATTGCGAATATTCGTATTTTTTCAAATTTATTTTTAAAACAGATCACATCCTAGTGATCTCCATCGACGTCTAAAATAATTGCTGGTATGATTAGGGACACTGGGCCGAGTAGCTGAGGCGATCCTTTTATGTTGCCGAATATTCGCAATGCGAATATTCGTATTACAAATATTCGCGAATACTTTCTCTGCCCTTCTGTGTTTTGTGTATAAAAAAAAAAAAAAATTAGCTTTAGTTTAGTCATATAAGTTTGTGTAAGTAGAGTTAGTGTTTAGTGCATATTAGTTTAGTAATCCAGGAAATGATCTCCGTTTTCGCGTGTTGACGAGAATTTCGCAATCAATTTCGCATTCGCATTAGCGAAATTTCGCAATTTTTTTTTTTTTTTGATAAAATATCACGAATATTCGATATTAACGAATATTTCACGAATATTCTTCTATATATTCGTGAAATATCGCGAAATTGAATATGGCGTATTCCGCTCAGCACTAATAAAGAAGACAAGCCATAAGCCCATACACCTAAACTGAAATAAAGAGAAGTAATATTACCCCTTAACATGTGATAATCAATGATGGAGCAATTCATATAACAAGAACAATGCTAGACAGCAATATATTATTATTACAACATATTATTTTGTCTCCAACATAAGTTTTTTTTTGTTAAAGCAGAGTTCCACCCAAAAGTGAAACTTGCACTTTAAGTGCTCCTCGCCCCCTTACATACCACATTTGGCATGTCATTTTTTTGGGAAGAGGAAGGAGTGGGTTCTTTGTTTTGAAGGGGACTGTTACGGTCACCACCGTTTACGACCTTCCATCAACCCAAGACAGCTTATCCAACACACAGACAAACCAGCAGACATGATCCATATCAATTCCCCAGAAAATGAGACTCACAGCTCTATCCTCTGGTTTCAAAATTAATGAACAAATTCTTTAATGGTTAGCTCTCTTATATACAGTACAAGGCATGTTTCAGTAATCACAGGAACAATCAAACTCTCCACCCCCAACTTCACACCATGGGGGGCTTCAATCACATTATTTTAGATAATGACATCCAGTTGAGCTAATCATTAGTCACCCCCCAGACCTCCCGTCTCCGCAATTAGAGGAGGTAATTACTACAGCTTGACAAGTCACATTCCTTTACTAAACATAATTGACATGCTATATCCCTACCCCTGAAAGGAGACATCTGACCTTTAGACTGCTAGCTCACAACACATATCTATCATTAATAGCATCTTCACACAATGAAAGTTCTTAGGAGCAGACGTGCTTAGTTAGCATCTCAACAGCCAAGGTTAAGCATTAAAGGAGACACTCTTATTGACCGGTTGGGGGTCAGAATGAAATCACCTGTAATATCTCAAGACATCTTGCAATATGAACTATCAGTAATGTCCCATCTCATGTAATTTATAATTAATATTTCTCAGTCACCCTATGCCCAAAAGGGGCACAGGGTGACCCAAGAGTTATTAGTGAAGCTGGCACAGGAGTACCCCTCATCCTTCCAAAGTCTCTGGTTGTCACGGGTCATTCCATTACAGGGACTTCCTGTCCCACTTCCTCCCTCCAACTAGAGGGCCACCTAGGCGATTCCTCCTCTACCCCTAGGTGGCCCCTCCCTCTAGGCTATCTTCTGGGACATGCGACAGGTCCCAGAAGATCGCCTATCCACCCCGAGAGCGTAGCGCGTCTCGCGCATCTGCAGTGCGTGCCTGGCCGTGAAGCCACAAGCTGTCACGGGCAGGTACCAACAGTTCCAATGGAGGTGCAGAGGAGAGGAGGGGGAGAGGAGCGGGCCTCCGTGCGGCTGCATCGCTGGACCGTGGGACAGGTGAGTGGCTGTTTATTAAAAGTCAGCAGCTATACTTTTTTTTAGCTCCTGACTTTAAATAATAGCCTAGAACTCAGCTTTAAGTCAGCAAACAGCAGTGAGTAAAATTCAGCTTTGGTGCCTTATCAAGAATCTCTTCAATTAAAATTTGTAAAATTTTAGGGAAAAAAGTTGTGTTTTTATAGAAATTGAATTAGCTGGATAGACTTGGAGGTTTATGTGCCAAAAAGGCTTGGACTGTCAGTCAAGCAGCTGTAGTATTTTCTGGGTGGGATGGTCAGTCTACATGGATTTCAGGTAGTTATGAAGAGGGCTGAAGAGACCCATGTAGAGGTCAAGATAGAGCATGGCCCTTGTATCGCTCTTAATATGAACACTTAACATATTACAGTGATTGTAAGGCTTCGTATTTTTTTTTAAATAACAAACATGTCATACTTCCCTCCTTTGTGCAGTTCGTTTTTGCACAGAGTGGTCCCAAACCTTGACTCCCAGGGTCCCCCGGCAGTGCTGGTAGCTCCTCGTATAACCCCTAGGAGAAGCACTTTCCCGGGGGTTACTTTGCGGGCATGCTTTTAAGTCCAGCATTTGCATCCGTAGATGCAGATTGCCGGACTCAGCCCTGATCCCCCGATACCTGCTTTATTGATTTTCATTGACATCAGCGGGAGCCAATGGCTGCACTGCCATCTATCTATCCAATCAAGAGCTGGGACAACGGGCAGAGGGAAAGAGGGAATACAGGACTCAGGTGAGTAAAACAGAGGGGGGCGGTCATTGACAGACGTTTTTTCATCTTAATGCATAGGATGCATTAAGGTGAAAAACCATGAGGGTTTACAACCCCTTTAAAGCCCGGCTCCACATCACTGTCACCCCTTGCCCAGCCGCTCTGTCTGATTGCTGGAGATAAAAAAAAAATCCCATTTTTTACTTACCTTTACCCTTGGTCAATAAGCTATAACTACAGTGATCATCATATATAACTCATGTACATACACTTTAATATTACTAGCATAGCATGCTTCCATTAAGCATCCTTTATCATGCCACAAAGAGTGTATATATTATTAACCACTTGCTTACTGGGCACATAAACCCCCTTCGTGCCCAGCCGAAATTTCAGCTTGCGGGACTGCGTCGCTTTAACTGACAATTGCGCTGTCGTGCGACGTGGCACCCAAACAAAATTGGCGTCCTTTGTTCCCCACAAATAGAGCTTTCTTTTGGTGGTATTTGATCGCCCGTGCGGTTTTTATTTTTTGCGTTATAAACAAAAAAAGAGCGACAATTTAAAAATATATATATATTTTTTACTTGTTGCTATAATAAATATCCCAATTTTTTATTTTTTTTAAATATTTTTTTTTCTCAGTTAAGGCCGATACCTGTTCTACGTATTTTTGTAAAAAAAAAAAAAATCACAATAAGTGACTGCTTTGCGCAAAAGTTATATCACCTACAAAATAGGGGACAGAATTATGATTTTTTTTACTAGTAATGGCGGAGATCTGTGATTTTTTATTTTGACTGCGATATTGCGGCGGACACATTGGACACTTTTGACACATTTTTGGCGCCATTCACATTTATACAGCGACCAGTGCTATAAATATGCACTAATTACTGTATAAATGTGACTGGCATTGAAGGGGTTAACACTAGGGGGTGAGGAAGGGGTTAAATGTATTGCCTGGGTGTGTTCTGTGTGGGGGGGAGGGGGGTGACTGGGGGAGGTGACAGATGCTGTCTCCCTATGTACAAGAGAAACAGAATCTGTCACCTCACCCTGACAGGACGTGGAGCTCTGTGTTTACACACAGAGCTCCACGTCCCTGCTCTGTCACCGACGATCGCGTGTACCTGACGGACATCGCGGCCGCCGGGTACACGCATCGAATCCTCGGTGATGCGTCGGGACTGTTTTTCCCCGCCGCGCGCCACAGGGGGAATTACAAGTAAATGACGTCCAAAGACGTGACCCCGGCGCCTCAGGTCCGCGCTGTTGACGTGTTCTGTCAATAGCGCGGACCCGAAGTGGTTAAACAATTGTGTGCAAAATTATAAAACAAAATTGTGCCATGTGAAAATTACAGTCCTCTGTATTCCAGGGAAATCCAAATAATAAATAATCAAAAGAGTTATTACATTTGTGATATTTCTTCATGCAATACCCTTATGTTTGTCCACTTGTGATGCCAATATCCCAACTCATGCTCCCCCACCATCAGATGTGCCCTTACCTGATAGCGTGGGACCTTACAAGGAATCCCCTTGAGGAAGCCACATGACTTTGTGGCGTAACACGTAGGGGATGGGCAAACTGACATCATGGAGCTCGTAGTCCGGAGGAGAGGAAGTACTTACAGATCAATGAGCTGTCAATGAGAGTAGTTTTCTATTCGTGTTTATAAAGATTTTTATACTTAACTGATATAAGGATTATTAGGAAATTGATGCGGGAGCAACAAGGAGGGCTTGAGTGTTCCAACTATTGTCCTGGGCAGGACAAAGCATTTTTATTTTTACCTCATTTAGTGGCAAGGTCACACACTATCAGGTGAGGGCACATCTGATTAGCGAGGGAGCTTGAATGATATGGGATCGGCATCACAAGTGGACAAAAAAAAGTTGCAGAGAACAGGGGCAATATAAACGGCTAAGTTCTCAGGTGTGGGTGTCTGCTGTGGCTCACATCAGGGTTGTGTTGCCCAGGTGACACCACAGCTAAAGCAGCAGGCATATATGTCGGAATCACTAAAGAAAAAAAAAAACTGTTCTTTTTTCTCTGGATCGCTCTGCAATCTACACTGCAGTAGTTTCGCAACCTCTGTAATAAACAGAAACCTAACATATAATGTTTTCATTAAAAAAAATGTAAATCTTATAAGTGGTTTCAGTGATGAAGAACATTTTCCATGCTAATAGAATTTTCACAGGCAGGCAATACTTTATTAACATCAATAAGACTTCCACAGATCATCACATTGCTAATGCAAGCAAAAGATAACACTTTTTACACATTGCTAAAATATCTCACTTTATTATTCAGGAAGTGCCAAAGCTTTGTGTTATCAGACCAGCCCAGTAGTTGGGCAAAGCAAAGGATACTAAAAGCTGCGGTAGGAATGGGAAGGTACCTCTAAAGTATTCCTAAAGTGATAAAAGACAAAATCGCTTTAACCACTTCCCTACCCGCCTATTGTCTTATGATGTTGGCAGATGGGATCTCCCATCCTGGGCAGGCATCATAGGACATCCTCTTTTTCCCAGCGGTATAGGGGGCGCACACCACTTTATCACCAAGAACCCGATGCGCGTTCGCTCGTTACAGAGAAAGACCATGGATCTGTGTGTGTAAACAAATTCCCTGCAATAATTTAATGGCTGGTGATGAGGCTGCACATTTTGTTTTTATGCCATTAAAGCAGGCAGTATTTCCTACTTGCCAGGGAGTTTCAGTGAGTGCAGGCAAGGCATAGACCAATAGCTACAATCTGCAAAACAGAGGAAGGTAAGGGTGTGCACTAGGTTTTACAAAAAAAAAAAAAACTTTGTAATTTACATGTACTATTAAAACACCAGATTGTTTTTTTTTTTTTTTTTCTGTTTTCTACTTGTCATGTTTTAATGAACTCAAATATATCATATACTCTTCTAAGCTTGTGCAAGTAGTTGTGAACAGTGATTTTTGCCCTTAGGATTACATTAGCATGCCCGACACAAAACAAGTGCCCTAAGCTTATATAAACATATAAGATACAGTATCAGGAAGGACACGTTAGAGAGCTACACATGCATGTCGAGCCTCTAATGTGTAAGTCGCTTATTGCTTGGTGTAAGCATAGCTCATTTATCTCTCAGTGGAGTGTTTCCATGGTAACGGGTTGGATTCTTGACATTTTGAGAGTTTCTGCCTGACTCGGCTAATCCAAAAGGGACATTTGCTATATTCCCTCTTATAAATGCTTGGCGATTGTGCCCAATACATACACAAATATGAAAAAAAAAACATACTGTATATTCCCTAGGCACAGGGGTAATGTGTGACAATAGAAAGACAATTCATCCCTACTTATTAAAAAAAAAAAGGGACTTGTACTATATACACCTTTGTGAGCAAAATAGCTGCATACTGTACATACTGTAAATAAAATCTGAATATTGCAAAACCAGAAATTTGCCAAACACACGCATCTACTACATAATGTAGAGGCCTATGTAAAGAAAACATTACGTTTATATCCAATAGGGCTAACAACTACAAATACTTTTTACCAACTACAGACGGTCCCCTAGTTACAAACATCCGACTTACAAACCGCAGGAAGTGAGAGGAAATCTACCCCTAGGAAGGGAAATTCACTCCTGTAAGAGTTATTATGGGGAAAAGGTACCTCCACTGTTGCGTTATCACCAAAGCTCGTTTCCACAACAACCCAACATTTTCAAAATCCAATTGTCATTGGGACAGAAAGTGAGGTGAAATCTTCTGGTGGTGTGGAAATTTTTTGAATTTGTATTTAATATGTTTTGTCATAGTGTCTCCCAGTGTTAGTACTCCCACAGCCCACTCTAAACAGCTGACTGGGGGAAAATTAACGCTGGTTGAGTCCCGTCTGGTAGTGGAAAACTTTGAGACGTGTTTGCAGAGTGTGGATATGTCTGCCAGTAAAAGAGCCCCTGTGCAATGCACAGAACGATCGTCTGGGGGGGGGGGGGTGTGTTCACTCTGCAAAGACATTATCTGTTATGAGCAGATGTACGCTCGTGTCACCCCAGTCTGCCTGATCAACACATTTGGGGGGACCGTGGCGTGCCCTTGCAGATAATCTCCCATCCACAGGAACGGTAGTATAATCCTGGTATGTGTTGTTCTCTGAACAACACAGAATAAGGATTCATGCCAACGGTAAAAATGGGAGCCTTTGAATTGTTATTGTCGGGGACAGAGTTCATGATTCCAAGCCATGCGGCTTCCTTTGTCTAGTTGAAGATGAAGCCTTACAGGTACAGGGGGAGGAAAATCATATACACTGTCCCTGCCCAGACACGCCCATAAGACTCCTCTAGTCATTGTTCATCGGTTGTTGGAAAAACTCCTCCTGTTGGAAGGATTGCCTGTGCTTGATTGGCCTATTGTTAGATAAAGAAAGAGTACTCCGAGGTTCAGCCAGTTGGTTGACCCAAGGATGTAAGCACGTAAGCTGTGGTCATGTCTGTTAACTTGGGGATATGCAGGAAACGGAGTGATACTAAGATCCTTTTTTTTATACAAATCTTTTATTCAAAAGACGGAATCCATAAAGCCAACAAGGTGTAGGTCACATGAAAGACTTATGAACACACAGGCATACAATACAGCATCGTCCAACAAACTGTAATGCAACCGGGGTAAACCGGATTATGATAGAAAACAACCCTGAATTATAAGCGCTTATAGCACATCAGAAACATAGCGAAACATGCGTTGCCAGAGTGTGGCGGTGGGCCATAGATTCCGTCCCTTACATTTTCCTTTTTCTATAAAATAATAGAATCCTGAGGAGATAACAGTATTAGATGAAGAGAGAAGTATAATGCTTTGTACACACCATCGTTTTTCCTGTCGTTGAAAAACCCGTTGTTTTTCACGACGCGATTCCTCTCCAGTCTGGCTTGCATACACACGTTCACGTTTTCTCAACTAATATAAAAAAAGGCAGTTTTCTCGTCATGAAAAACGAGACATAAGTGAGGAGAGATAGAGAAATCAGAAAGTAGTAGGGAGAGAAAAGTAGGGAGGGGGGAGAGGAATCATGGGGAGGGAGCGAGGAAGGGGAGTGGGACTATGCACATGGGTTCGTAGAATAAGTAGGGGGTACAGTTTCCAGTAAAATTGTCGTGCGGGTAGAGAGTCAAGAGGTAGCGTCACTAGTCAGCAGTATCATTATCCAGGAGCGCCTGTCCCTCGTCAGAGTATTAAAACATGTTCCATATGGTCAAAGTCTAATGCCGCGTACACACGATCATTTTTTGTGATGAAAAAAAACAAAGTTTTCTGTGAAGTAAAAAACAAAGTTTTTGAAACGTCACTTTTCAAAGACGATGTTGCATACACACCATCGTTTTTTTCACAAAAAGCGAGGTTACGTTTACCACTCTTTTCCATTGAAGCTCACTTCATAACTAGCTTCTGGGCATGCGCGGGTTGAAAAACGTCGTTTTAAACAACGTTTTTGCTACACACGGTGACTTTTTGTGAAACAAAAAACGACGTTTTGAAAAACGACACAAAAAATTCAAGCACGTTGGAATTTTTTTTTGGTCGTTTTTTTGAAGACATAAAACGACGTTTTGCCCACACACGATCAATTTAAATGACGTTTTTTAAAACGTCGTTTTATTTCATCACAAAAAACGACCGTGTGTACGCGGCATTAGAGTATTGATCCTGCTGGTGAGTGGTCGTGAGGAAGAGATCTTCCATCTTGTTTATGTCCTCAACCTTTCGCAGACAGAGGCCTATGGTCGGTGCCCGTGGGGATTTCCACAGAAGGGGGATGCATGCTTTTGCGGCATTAAGGAGGTAGAGGCATGGAGGAGAAAAGAGGCCGGGTCATCCGGGATATGACGTTCTGAGAACTTCTGTATAATTTGACTAATCGTTTTTCAAAAATGTGTGAGTTTGGGACAAGACCAAAAAATGTGTAGGCGTGTTCCTCGCTCCTCATGGCATCGTCAGCATAGGTCTGATGTTGAGGGGGAGAATTTGTGTAGTCGTGTGTGGGGGTGAGATATGACTGTGTCAGTAGCTTATAATTAGTTTCCTGTATTCTCGCAACTAAGATGCATTTTACTATTAGATTAAAAGGGCGCTTATTAGCGCAGGAGATATGGATTACGTGTAGCGTGTAGTCAAATTTCCATGACACTGAACAGGGGCACAGACAGCAAAACAAATGTTACAGGAATTTTAACCCTTCTCTATGCGATCAAAAAAGCTTAAAAATAGTTTTTTTGGCTGGAGCTACGTTTAAAATGTTTTACCTGTTCCACCTTACAAACAGATTCAACTTAAAGGGGTTGTAAAGTTTTTTTTTTTTTCTAAATAGGTTCCTTTAAGCTAGTGCATTGTTGGTTCACTTACCTTTTCCTTCCGTTTCCCTTCTAAATGTTTTATTTTTCTTTGTTTTCTTCGTCTGAATTTCACACTTCCTGTTCCTCCTCAGTAAGGTGTTAAGTAAGCTGTTCTGGCTGACTAACCACCGCTCGGATGATAGGGGCAAGTTTACTAAGGAGAAACATTTAGAAGGGAAATGGAATGAAAAAGTAAGTGAACCAACAATGCACTAGCTAGTAAATTGACGGCCGGGAAGTGGTTGTGTAATGCTTACTGGGTGTCTACTGACGTCCTACAGGATAACATGCCGGCGCGCGCGCCGGTGGGGGCGCGCAGCGTGGCGATCGATGATGCAGGGTTCCAGCCTGACACCCTGCATCTCTGATCTCGGTAAAGAGCCTCCGGCGGAGGTTCTTTACCATGTGATCGGCCGTGTCCAATCACGGCTGATCACGATGTAAATAGGAAGAGCCGTTGATCTGATAGATGCTCGCGGCTCTCCTGACAGGGGGGGTTCACGTTGATTGTTCATCAGCGCAGCCCCCCCTCAGATGCCCATACTGGACCACCAGGGAAGCCGCCAGGACCACCAGGTAAGGGGGGTAAATAAAAAAACAATTAAAAAAATGAGAATAGATGCCAATCAGTGCCCACAAATGGGCACTGACTGGCACAATATGGGATCAACAAGTGATGCCCAGCAATGCCATCAGTGCCACCCCTCAGTGTCCATCAGTGCCACCTCTCAGTGCCCACCTATCAGTGTCCATCTGTGCCACCCATAAGTACCCATCAGTGTCACCCATAAGTGCCGCCTATGAGTGCACATCAGTGCTGCCTATGAGTGCCCAGTGCCGCCTATGAGTACCCATCAGTGCCGCCTATCAGTGCCACCTAATCGGTGCCCATCGGTGCACGTAATTGAAGAAGAAAACGTACTTATTTACAAAAAAAATTAACAGAAAAAAATAAAAACGTTACTTTTTTCAAAATGTTCAGTCTTTTTTTAGTTGTTGCGCAAAAATATAAAAATGGCAGAGGTGATTAAATACCACCCAAAAAAAAGCTCTATTTGTGGGAACAAAATTATAAAAAAATAGTTTGGGTACAGTTTAGCATGACCACCCAAATGTCATTCAAAGTGCGACAGCGCTGAAAGCTGAAAATTGGCCTGGGAAGGAAGGTGCGTAAGTGCCCGGTATTGAAGTGGTTAAAAGAAACCTATTTAGAAAATAAAAAACAAACCTTTACTATCACTTTAAGAACAAGCCTACAGACCCTATCTAGTATGTAACCTGGGAACCATCTGTACGGTATAATACATAAACAAGATGTTCATTTTATAACAAACAGGGCCAATAAGAATTGTAATAAATATTCTTTGGTTGTTGACCTACTGTAGATTTTGAAACGATAGCAGAGAAGCTAAAAAGCACGGCGAGCAAAAGTGTGCAAAGCCATTATAAGAGGGGACTAGAAGAAGAAGCAATTTAAAATAATACACAGGGCTCACTACACCTTTGTTGGTGACATGGCTTCATGTTAAACTAAGTGCCTCAAATGTTCTTCACCTCATGCTGACTTACATTTATTGTGGACATGCTTTGCTATCCAGAAATCATGATCTGAAGCTTCTTTCATGAATAAAATGACAACTGTATAGAATGATAAACCAACTTTTTATTACAACTTTGATGAAACATAGGCATCTAAATCAACAAGATGAATGAGGACTGAATATTCATTTTAAATGTGTGGGCAGCCAGTGATATGGAATCTTATAGCTACTCTAAATAAAGTCAAATTCCTGAACTAACTAGACGTGGCAATAAATAGGAAAGAAAAACAGTCTTTACAAAATTGTTCCTCTTATTTTAAACCAGGTCATGTCCACAATTCTAAGACATTCTGGAAGCCTAAAGCCTCATACACAGATTGGACTTCCATCGGAACAAATCCGTGGTATTTTGTCCGAAGGGCGTTGGCCGTGAAATTGTTCTGCAGACAGTCGGCAGAACATTTTCAGCCAACATTCACGAAACAACGTGGTTTTTCAGCTCTTTACCGCCACCCTTTGGGCAACTTCTGCTAATGTTGTCCGATGGTTAGCATTGGTTCTAAACATGCGTGTTTGTACTTTGGATTTTAATCCGACGGATTTGTGTACACATGATCGGATAATCCGACGGAACACATTTGTTGTCGAACAATTTGAGAGTATGACCAACAAACATTTGTTGTCGGATATTCTGACAACAATTGTCCGATGGAGCATACAGACGGTCAGATTATCCAACAGAACACGTCCATCGGCAATTGTTGTCGGAATATCCAGTCTTGTGTATGGGCCTTAACAGACAACACGGTTCTGTTTTGAAGATACTCAGAGCAAATTACTGGAAATCTGTAATTTCAACACTCAGAATTGCAAGGATATAATTTTCACTCTGAATCAGCCAAGTCCAGTCTCACCAATATCTAAAAAAAGGGGGTGTTAGGTAGTGCTGAAAATCCACACAACTTGGTTTGGTGTGGAAAGAAGTATAAATTAAACACAACAAATTAGTATAAATAAATAAATAAGATCAATATCCTTCTAAGTGGATAATGACTAATGCCACACAACGTAATATTAAATAGGTTAAATTAGTGTCCCAAACGTGATCATGTTGAATTGTCTATTTCACATAGTGATAACAGGAAACCGTAAACAAGTGAAGAAAGAAATCCACCACCGATTATATTGCGAGTTGAAATAGACGCAACGGTTCCGCACGATCACACCAAATGGTAAGCGAGTACCTATACCAGAAGAGTTGGACTCACTGTTAGATGAGGTCAAACAGGCATCAATATCCACAGTCTGAGATCCCGGCAGTGGTGCGTTGCCTCTTTCCCAGCAGACAATCACTTGGCTCCAGGCTGTAAGTATCCTATCCGGATAGAAACCCTCATGCAAACAATCTGCTCCTAGGCTCAGCGTCACGAAGGACCGCCGAAAAAATGGGAGGCTCACCATAGTGAAGTACCATACTGGTAGGTTTATTGTATAACAACACAATACATATAAAACACGCTTTTAAAATTGCCGGCAGAAAAACATTAAAAACAAACGTGCACCCGTGCTTCCGGGGGCAATTTAACGCGGTGAAGTTAGTGGGTGGCTCCGCCTTAACGTCACTGCGTCAATGTGCAAATTATACTCATTTGCACTTATTCACATTGGGCCAGATTCAGGTAGATGAGAGCATCTTTGCTCCAGAGTAACGCTTCTCATTTACGTTACTCTGACGACCCTTTCAGCGCAAGTACTGTTATTCACATAGCAGTTGCGCGTAAACTTGCGCCAGAGTAACGATAATGCGCTGGCGTAACCCGACGCAAGGGGAAGTGGGTGTGATCATATGTAAATGATGGGCGGAGCCCAGCGCAGAGGCTTACGTTCAGCGCATCAACCACGGAGCATGCGCAGTGAGTGAGGCTCCACTCGCCCCCTTTGTGCGCATGCTCACAACTTCTGTCGGCACCACTTCACGGGAAACGTCAGCGCAATGCCTTCCGTTGGGCGTTTAAATGCGCCCGTAGAAGCGCCATTCCAGCACTAAAGTATATCCTGCTCCCCCTCCCCGCAGTGATGTTACTTTTGTTCTGAGATGGCTGCTCCCGTTCCCCGCAAACACACAGGAGAAAGCTGAACTCTAAAGGCCAGGAGCTGTCAGCCGTCATCTCGGCTATGGAGACCTATGATGTCTTCCTCCATGGCTGTAAAATTTGACAGACAAGCATGGACAGAGGTGTTGTCCTGCAAGTGGGGGTGCTCAGCTAGCTCTTATCGTCGGTAACGCTGCTGTAGCTGCTCTCCTGCTGACCTGTGGCCGTCTGGAGTAAAGATAAAGCAGCCTTTTGTAGAAATAACTTTGCGCCGGACGGACGAGATACGCGCGGCGCATGTAGCCAGCGTATGGTGCTAATCCGTTCGTGAATTGGGAAAAATCCCTCATTTGCATATTTGCAGGGGAAATCAATAGGCGCGACTGATGCGCCAAGCGAAATTAAGCGCTGACGATACTCTGGCGTCGGAACGTTCCGCCGGTCGCAAATGGCCCGTTATTGGGCGCATCTAGTTTGGTGGGTACGGGCACATAGAAACGACGGCGCATCTTCACAGTTACGCGGTGCATATCGAAATACTGCAGCGCAAGTCTTGCTGAATCTGGCCCATTGTGTTTAATTTATACTTATTTCCACACCAAACCAAGTTGTGTGGATTTTTAGCGCTACCTAACCCCCCCCCCCTTTTTTTAGATTTTGTTTACATAAATATTACATGTTTTTTAGGTGTGCAGCTTTTGGTTTAAAATTCAATCTTTTATTTATCAAGTTTTTTCTTAGCGCAGTATACTTTCTTTCGTTATTCAGTCTCATCAATAACATACCCCTACCCAACATTGGGGTTTATTTACTAAAGGCAAATCCACTTTGCACCACAAGTGCACTTGAAAGTGCAGTTGCTGTAGATCTGAGGGAGACCTGCAAGGAAAATAAAAAGCAGTATTTTAGCTTGATTGGATGGTACAATCAGCAGAGCTTCCCCTCATTTCAGATCTACCCCTCAGATCTACAGAAACTACACCTCCAAGTGCACTTGTAGTGCAAAGTGGATTTGTCTTTAGTATATGACCCCCATAGTCATGTTGTTTGCATACAACCAGAGCTTTTTTTCTCAGAAAATAGGTACAGGAACTCAACCACGACCCGCTCAGATTTCACAAACAGTAGAAGGGTCTTAAAGGGACATTATATACCAGAATTGCATTACATACAGAGTGCAGAGTTCAGGGGGTTACAAAGCTGTCACTTGTAAACACAGAAACCAGACTTCTGTGTTTACAAGTGATTGTGGTGAGCAGGCAACAAAGGGTCTGAGCCAGAGGTGGTGGAACTGAGTTCCCCCAAGTTCCCGCTGAAAAAAAGCCCTGCATACAACCAAGCAGACAAGTGATAAACCAAGAAAACTTTATCAGGCAGTTGTCCATGTCAAAGGCTATTTAACAAGATCAGAGCAGAAAAGCCTTAGTGCCGGTTCACACTACCGCGACATGAGAAATTACATGAAAGTGAATGAGAGCCATCTTAATGCACACTACTGAAGACGCTCTGACTTCAGAAAAGGTTCCTGTACTACTTCTAGGCAACTTGTACCCATTAATTTCAATAGAAGTTGCCTCCAAAGTCAGATCAGTGTCTTAACTGAAGCAACTTTATCTACGTGACAAATTAAAAGGTCACAACCCCAATCGCGTCCTTCGTTCTACCAACCAAAATCTACTCCTGATACCCAAGGCCAGGTACAAGTCCAAAGGAGAACGAAGATTTGCAGTCCAAGGACCTAGACTGTGGAACGCTTTACCAACCAGCATCCGAATGGAAGTAAATCATGAGGCCTTCAGAGAAAAACTCAAAACCCATCTATTTGGAAGGCAACGTGTAGGAGTAAATGGATACCAAGCG
This sequence comes from Rana kukunoris, assembly GCA_029574335.1. Taxonomy (NCBI): domain Eukaryota; kingdom Metazoa; phylum Chordata; class Amphibia; order Anura; family Ranidae; genus Rana; species Rana kukunoris. Next base: position 22,597,922 of record CM056060.1, on the reverse strand, counting down.
CCCCGAGGCGATTCAGTTCGCATGTGTTGCGCTATATACAGTATTTATTGGCATATACCGCGCACTTTTTTCCTCTTAAAATAAGGGGAACATCGTGGGTGCGTGATATACGCCGATACCTGCTTACTGCGCTTAGTTTGAATGCCTCCGCCGACATATACCGAGCGCAGTACACTCGGGTACATTCGGCCAGGCTCGGCTTCACTCGCGGTCACGCTCCTAGCCTTTATGCGTGAGTGGCCAAGCGTGCCCGAGTGTACTGCGGGCATTCGACTCGGAGACAGCGCGGGAGAAGCAAGGAGGACACCACCAGGGCCGCAGACGGACGCTGGACCAGACAAGGTCACCGATGGACGCCGGGGCGAGACACAGACGAGGGGCATCTAAACTAAGTATATTCTTTTTTTTTTTAGGATTGCGCTTAATACCCCGATAAATACGGTAAGTTATTTACTCACTCAACGAAAGCGAAAGAAAAATAAACTCCCAAATTTTGCACTGACATCAGAACACGAATAGAGGAGAAATCTTCCAATTAGTTCTGATGACCCTGGTGACACTCCACTGGGATTCTCTCACTTTGGAGGGATTGCCACTTACTTCCTTTTGTAGGCAAGGGACTAAATATGAAGGAAAATGTCCCCAATGGGACATAGATGGCATAAAGAAAGAAAAAACTAACAGGGGTTATAACCCTCCCTCCCCATCTAAAATTGAAAAAATTGTGCCTGCAGTTGAACTTTAAATATGCTATACCTACAGTTTATTAAAGCAAAGCTTGGAAGAACTCCAAGCTGGAGAACTGGATAAATTGTTTATTTAAAATCTGCTAAAGTAGTATTTAAACGCTCAGCATTTTTTAGCCTAATACATTTGAGCAAAATAAAATGAACATTCCACTGTAAACTATTTGTTAAAATGTGTCCCCAGCACTCGCAGTTTACAACTTTTAATGCTGCTGGATCCAGCTTTTTAATTTCTTGATTCATTTTCTTATTTTTTTTTACTTATTTTTCTTTATTTATTCTTACTTAGTAGTTCTGCAAATTGTATACTTACTGTCCCTGGGTGGCTATATCACTCCTTCATTGTATCTATGGAGGGAGCCATAGTGGCCATCCTTGACTGCTCCACTGATATGGACTACAAACATGTCTGTAGCTCTTTATATCATTGTATGTGGGGGGAAGAGGCGGCAAGATCGCTAGAATGGAAGATAAAACATTTCCCTTTGGGATCGAAGTAAAAATGCATTTTCATTTTCTTTCCACATTTTCCAAAAACTTGTGGAAAAAATGACATGTTCAAAAGACTCATTATGCCCCATAGAATATACATTGGGGTGTTTGCTTTCCAAAATGGTATCATTTTGTGGGCATTGCTATTGTCCTAGTGCTCTAAGGCCTCGTACACACGAGGCAATCTATTTGTTCAAATCGGTCGGACCGACCGATTTGAACAAATCTGTCCGATAGGATTTTGGTTTGCTCGCGTGTACACACGAGCAAACCAAAATCCCCTCCAGCAGACGGCGCGCTGACGTGTCGGTGACGTGGCGGTGACGTTGACGCCGCCACGTCACCGCACCAGGAAGTAAAACACTTCCGCGCATGCGCCGAATCCATTCGGCGGCGGTGCGGGACGACATGTCTGCTGGTAAGTGTACTAACCAGCAGACATGTCGGGCGGACGGATTCCCACCCGATAGATTTCAAAGCATGCTTTGAAATCTGTCGGGTGGCCAAATCCGTCGGCTCGCCTGTACACACGATCGAATCTGTCTGCTGCCGTTTCCAGCAGACAGATTTGATCGTGTGTACGAGGCCTGAGGCCTTCAAAAGGAAATTAGAAATTAGATGTGTAATTTATGTCCCTAAAACACCTGATGGTGCTCCTTGCATGTTGGGCCTCTGTATGTGGCCAGTCTGTGTAAAAGTCTCACACATGTGGTATCGCCATACTCAGGAGGAGTAGCAGAATGTGTTTTGGGTTTAGCAACTATTCATTTGCCATGTGAGGGAAATAACCTGTTAATATGACACTTTTGTGGGGAAAAAAATATATCTTAATTTTGCAAAGAATTGTAGTAAAAAATGTCAACTTGAAAAAAAACTCACCATGCCTCTTACTAAATACCTTGCAATGTCTGCTTTCCAGAAGGGGGTAATTTGGGGGGTATTTGTACATTCCAGGCTTGCTAGTGTCTCAAGAAATGAAATAAGCCATCAGTACATCAGGTGTGATTCATTTTCAGTGATTGGCACCATAGCTTGTAGACTCAAAGAATATACACTGATTTGGGTTATTTTTACCAATGATATGTAGCAGTGAAAATTTTGGTCAAAGTTCATGTAGAAAAAGTAACTAACTTGCAAACTTTTGTAATGGAAACAAAGAAACATTTTTATTTTATTTTTTACAAAATGTTCTGTCTTTTTTATTTATAGTGGGGGGAAAAAAAACAGCGGTGATTAAATACTACCAAAAAAAGCTCTATTTGTGTGAAAAAAAGGCTACAGTGTTGTATGACTGAATAATTGTCATTCAAAGTGTGAGCACTGAAAGCTGAAAATTGGACTGGTTAGGAAGGGGGTATAAGTGCCCAGCGGGCAAGTAGTTAATGAAATAAAACCTGCGTTACATCAGAGGGGGGCGGGGTCACCCGCACGTCACTAGGAAAGCCTGGGTTTTCCCTTGCGTCAGAAATTACATTTTGTGCAGGGACAGTTCCAAGCACGGGAAACAAGCGCTACTTCACAGGCATACTATCCCCCCCCCCCCCCGGTATGAAATTTTAAGGAAAAATTCACTTTTATTGTTCCACTTTAAGCATTATTAAAATCACTGCTCCCGAAAAAAATTCAGTTTTACATTTTTTTTTGCTTTTTGCATTGATACATGTCCCCTGGGGCAGGACCCAGTTCCCCAAACACTTTTTAGGACAATAACTTGCATACTAGCCTTTAAAAATATCACTTTGGATTTCAAACGTTCGAGTCCTGTAGACTTTAACGGGGTTCTAAAGTTCACACAAACTTTTGGTCTGTTCGCAGGTTCTGGTGCGAACCAAACAGGGGGTGTTCGGCTCATCCCTACTCAACACCATATAATTTTGGGAGATGGTCTCACCTCCCCACAGCACACAGAATGTAATTGACAGCTTCAGCCTTGCATGCTTCCCTATGAGACTGTGTAGAGGGAGGGTGTCCTTTTTCTCCATTCAGGTCTCAGATTACACTTAACTACCTACTCTATGATGTGCAGTGTGTGTTGTCAGATCACTGCCACCTGCCTTTCATCTGTGTGTTTTAAAGGCTGAAGATAAACAGGTACACCTTATTTAGGAAGCTTTGTTTAAATCCTGTGTATAACCTGTGGCTCATATGGGTTTACAACCACTTTAATGAGACATCAAAATGTTTATTAGACACCTGAAGGTTTCCCCTGCAGTCTACTGAAGACGATAGGGCTTGGATCCATATAGCTTCTGGGTTCTTACTAGCTAGGAGAGATCAGCAAAAAAAAGTGTTTGCTGGTCACCCTCTCCTCTATCCAGGGGGCTGCGAGTAAGGGAGCAAACTTACTGGGGGTCCACCTCAGAGCCAACATTAGGCTTGTCAGATTTACTTTGCGCCCACTGCCGCTGATGTATTCATATGTCTGTGGCAGTGAAAGTTAAGCCACGTCCAATATTCAAAGTAATACAAACCACAACCACCGTGCACTGCACGTGTCACATTTTCTTTTCCCAAGTAATGGGGCTCAATTTATGATCTTGTACACAACCCACTTGTAAATACAGGTAGGACTTCACAGGCTTCTTGTATTTAGACAATAATTGCTATTATCCAAGAATTAAGCATTAAACTCTACAGGGCCATGAGTAGGTCACTTAAAAAAATATAAACCAATAAAAATATTAATGCTAAGGATATGTGAGCGAATTAACAAGATAATTGCGGTGCAATAGTTCATAACCAAAATGCCCCCTCCTATGTGCTTGGAATATCAATGTTTATGTAAGAGAAGTAGCTGAGGATGAAGCATGGGTTGTCGATTGCTCAGCGAGAGAATGACACTGCAGGCTTAGAATAGGAAGAGAACATTGGTATGCCCCGGAGACACTAGGATGCTGCCGTGTTATATCACTGAGCACAATTTAAATGTAAAATGCAGAAAGCATGTATACTCTTAAAGGGTTCTATTTCGGGAAGTGAGTGGGTGTCATTACAAAGTGTGCACTGTCTGATTATTTATATATTGCACAGTGAACATCACTCCTTCAGCTCTGTAGTTGTACGGAAGTGAAGATATTCATAGTTCCAACAGCTGATAGAAAAATTGCTTCAACTGTGTAAGAGATCGGTAAGTTATCTTTCCCATTAGCCTGACCCATGCGCATGCACGCTGGCGTGAGCGTTTGCCACCAGGTGGCACCAAATGGGCTATATAAACCCTTCAGCTGCACTAGAACTTTGCCTTATGGTCTACAGCAGGGGTTTCAAACTGGTGGCCCTCCAGCTGTTGCGAAACTACAAGTCCCATCATGCCTCTGCATGTGGAAGTCATGCTTGTAACTGTTAGCCCTGCAATGCCTCATGGGACTTTGAAACAGCTGGAGGGCCACCAGTTTGAGACCCCTGGTCTACATAATTCTGCTACCTGTTTCCTGTGTTTGATCCTGTTGCTGTTCTGATCCATCTGACCACACTTGTACTCTACCTGTACCGACCCCTGGCTTGCTCTTCGACCACGTCTCTGCTTGATCCATCTGTTTTCTGTTGCCAACTCCGGCCTGGACCCGACTACTCTGCTGCCTACTGTTCTGTTCCTGAAGTGCCTGCTAGTGACCAACCTGGCATGTCTGACTCTGCTCTGTACCCAGCCTGCCAAGTACCTGCCGTCTGCTACCTGCCAAGTACCTGCTGTCTGCGACCTGCCAGCCTGCCAAGTACCTGTTGTCTGTGACCTGCCAGCCTGCGACCTGCCAAGTACCTGCTGTCCCTTCGTCACAATCCAGCCCTTACCCACATACGCACAGACCCCTCATCTGCAGCCTTCACCATTCAAACTACTAGGCACTCGTGCCAAACTACTAGGCACTCGTGCTAAACTACTAGGCACTCATGCTAAACTACTAGGCACTCATGCTAAACTACTAGGCACTCGTGCCACTCTATGCTTTCGTGCTTCCTGTTTACTCCATCAGGAGCACCAGGCCGGAGGAGTAAGAGATCGCCCTACTCTCCACGTCAGGCTCCATTTCCAGGTACAGGACAATAGGTCATCAAAAAGTGGTATTTGATCCCCTGGTTCCATATGACATTTCTTAACCTGCTGTCAAGAAGTGCCTTGGAGATGATCCAAGTCTTTAGAAGCAGACTTGCAAACCATCAAGATTAATGGCATTGAAAATAATATACCTCAATTTGTAAAGTCAATGAGAAAAGTAATGTTGGGACATTAGCAGCTGAAATGTTCCGTTTGAACTGTGCACACCCCTTAGTACTAAGCAACTTAAGGTTGTGGAAAATGAAGCAAAAATGTAAAAAAGGCACTGAACACTAAGAAAACCTTTAGATAGGCAATGGGCAAGAGAACAATGATCAACAAACCTGAACTTCTTACATTTTCTGTGATCTTAAAGTCTAGAGGTTAGGTTGCCTCTCCAGTCAAATGAATCTTAGGCTGACCTCTGTGAACAATGAAGTCATTCCTTAAAGTGGAGTTACACTCATTTTATAATACGTTTCATTGTAATGTCCACCCATAGTGCTGTAATGTTTGGATAGTTAAATCTTGAAATTTCTAAAGCAAGTACTTTTTTTTTTTATATTCTTCCGCTTGACTTCTGGTCGTGGCCACCTAGGTGACTACATCACAATCCTGGCCCATTGACTCCTGGGGCATCTCATCGCTGCAAGATGTCCCGGGCATCTAATGCGGGTATTATCACGAGATTTCTTGATCAGAACTGACGCAATTGTATTATATAAGAATATTCTTTTGATATTATGTCACTTACGTTGATGAGAAGAGTCCCAAGAAAGTCTTTTTCCGTTCTTATGTAAAAACTCAAAAATGTATTTAATAATAAAATAGCAAAAATATTACAAGAGCAATATTAAAATACAGAATGTAAAAATAATATCAATAATGTTGTTATATCCTTGAAATGAAGATTGTGTATAATCAGATGTGTGTTCTTTTGGTCATTGCTTTTACTCCACAATTCAACCCCCACCTTCTCCTAAAAAGGGCTGGTTTTGTTTTATAGTCCCACTAACTCTAGTGACAAATAACTTTCAATAAACGCGGACTGCAATTCGACCACCTCCCCCTTTCACGTAATAGCGGGTGTTGACTAGAAAGCTAAACACACAGTCTCTATGCATTGGCATTTCGTAAGAACCACGGGCAAGAGTCATGTAGGCAACCTTATACAATATAACTTTATTATCTAAATCAAATAATGTTACATAAATCAATATGTATATATTATATTCAATGAAAGGCCCTTTTCTTTGTAAAATCAAGAAATATTACAGTATAAAGAGCTAATATTCTTAACGCAAACCTCTGCATCTTAAGAAATGTAAAACCTTATCATATTTTGTAATGAGGGAAGGAAAGAGAAGTAGCTCAAGCCTAATTAGTAACTTGCAGTATGTAAGCTCTCCAAAGAGATGCACAGACTAATGAAATCTTTATATATCTTAACACAGACTGTAAAATCTTATTTGTTACTTTTCCAATTCTCGAAGAGATAAATCTGTACAACTCAATCATACTATAAAGACCCAATGCATTCATACTAGGGCTGTGGAAATTAACTATTAATTCATTGATTAAGCTTTGTTTTTGTTTTTTTGATCGATCAAAATTCTTTTGATTGGTACTCACCTCTGCCGGCTTTCGGACCTTCAGGGAGTTCCGTCGGAGATCCAGTGACGTCACAGACACCGGCAGGGCTTGCCGTGTCCATCTGAAGGGCTCCTTTGCTGTGCCTTCATATCTGCATGCCGGCGGGACCTTACTATCTGCCACACGCAAGGGCTGTTACACTTCCCTCTATCACTTCCCTCTATTAATCTGGGATTCTACAACCATGCATTGGGAGTTGTGATGGTTCCCTTCACGGGATATCTACATGCCGACAGACTGATGTTAACCTCTCCTCATCTGGATTCAGCAGTGGTATCGTTGTACACATTTTTATACCAGTAACATACTTAGCTACATGTTTTAATGACTGCTTTTGCTACCGCTTGGTATTACTCGCACCATTGTTACAGTTTATGTGGCTACATCGATTTTATGTCCAGTGCAATATTTATTTTGTTACCTACTTGAAGACTATAAAAGCTTTAATGTTATTCCCATTGAGTGTTGCCTTTGTGTGTTTTTTGTATCCTGCTATCCATTTTTCCAGTGGTTGATAGCTGCACTGGGAATCAGCCTGCAAGGAGATCAGCTAAATGTAGTTGGATCTGTATGTGCGGTATTATTAATCGAAATTAGTCGATGAATTAGAGCAGAGACTGCAAGCCAGGCCTTCTGATCCAATATCAGTGCCTGACCTCACAAATGCCCTTCGGGAAGAATGGTCAAACATTCCCATAGACACTCCTAAACCTTGTGGACGGCCTTCCCAGAAGAGTTGAAGCTGTTATAGCTGTAAAGGGTGGGCCAACTCAATATAGAACCCTACGGAGTAAGACTGAGATGCCAATAAGCAGTGACTAGGAAAGCAGAGGACACAATCCCTCTATGCCCTCATCACACTGTGGCTTTTCTCTCTTCTCTCCCTGCCATTACCACCTCTGATGTGGAGAAGCAGGGAAGGAGATAATTTACACAAACAACCAGTGAGGTTCTTTTAGCACACCTTATTAAATTGCCCATTCGCAATGCATCCACTTGCAGTTTCTCTGTTGTGACGAGGAGCCGAGAACAGCTCCCCATGCCTTGTTGCAGCTTATTAAACTGCCGCGCAGTGGAGATAATCTCAGTTTAATAACCGTAAACTTCAGTGTGAAGTAGTAATCTTGAACAACAACATTTTCCAGCTGAAAACATACAGATTTCAAGGTAAATTAGTATCGCTTTCTGTGATTTTACCTGCAAATATTTTATTGCCGACAGGGACACTAATGAGTGTGCCCGCTCTTATGAGGCGAAGGGGGTAAATCCGAGGCTTAAGCAGGCATTGTGCACTAGACTTAAGCTGCCCATATAGTAGATTTTTGATCGAACATTTGTTATGAACACTTCGACTAGATTAATTTTCAAAAGTACTTAAAAAAAAAAGTTTGCTTTTAACATAGTTTTGGAGTTAAAAGATTTTTCTGAAAGAAGAGCGCATTCACCGAACGAGATTCAACAGTGTGTGGCCAATTTAAAGCTAAGTTCCAATCTCCTAGCCAACATTATACTAACAAAATCATGAAGATCACTAGAATTCACAATGGAAAGTGATGCCCATGTGCACATTCTAATTGCTTACAATCCCATTAGTTATCTTTTCTCTGCCTTGATTCGGCTGTGGCCACGGAGGATGTGGGCAGCTAAAGCCGGACTGGCTTCATTTTACGGGTTTTCATGCAGCTGCCTTTTCCCATTCTTACGCAGTAGCAAGGAAAATGTCCGCACGGTAGTCCAGTAGATACACCCACAACACTCTTCTTTAACCACTTCAATACTGGCCACTTTCACCCCCTTCCTTCCCAAGCCAATTTCAGCTTTCAGGGCTCTTGCACTTTTAATAACAATTGCGCGGTCATGCTACGCTGTATCCCCATAGCAAGCGGCTTGCTATTGGTGGCACTGGTCAAGGGGGAAAGAGCCAGGAGCGCCGGTGGGGGACCCAAGAAAAAGAGGATCGCTGCTGCTGTGTGCAAAACCACTGCACAAAACAGGCAAGTATAACATGTTTGTTATTTTATTTTTACAAGGTGAACCTTTAATAACACTTTAAATAGTTAACAACCACAATAAAGTTTAGATTTGTCCCAAGAAAAAATAAAATAAAAATAGGAGGATTATGTGGAGATCGGCTTTATGTACATTGTTTTCAGTGGGTGGGAAGACTCAGATTTACAGTGTTAGAAGACGCACTATATTCTTCTACATAGCAAAAAGCTGGGGCTGGTTACATAATAAGCAGACACAACATCCAACAAGTCCATATACAAGTTCAAACTAGTCACAACATTTTTTTTAAATAAAAAGGCAACATTTTCAAAGTATATTACCTGAGGAAATTTGTTCCTTTATCTAAATCAAGATGCAGACAATCTACTGTACCAAAAGATAGTCTTATGGGCCGTCATCGGAGAAATTGGATGTTGTAGGAAAACAGCCCCAGGACCTCACTAATCCGGGCAGGCTGAAGGTTTTATATACAGGCTCAGTGACATTCCCATGCTGACAGAGCTGGCTTTGGATTTGGTCGGAAATGCAGCCTTATCTCTCATTATCTTGACTCCTCATTGTTGTGTACCTGATTCTAGCATGAGTCAATAATACCGTTATTTAAAGAAAATATCTACAGCAAGGAATATGAAGGATAGAACTGCTGATCTGCTTCTGAAAATACGTTTAAGAATTTCAATTATGGCTATTGTACATAGTTACATTCTCTCTCCAGTGTGAAAACCCCTGAGGGCTTTCACACTGGAGCAGTGCGCTAGCAGGACAGAAGTTCCTAGCAGCATCTTTGGAGCGGTGAAGGAGCGGTGTGTATCCACCTCTCCTGCCCATTGAAATCAATGGGACACCGTGGCTATACTGCTGGCAAAGCGCCTCTGCAGAGGTGCTTTGTGGTGGTGTAACGGGATTACCCGTGATGCCCAGAGACTTTTGAGGGATGGGGGATACTCCTGTGCCAGCGTCCCTTAGGACTCTTGGGTCTAGGGTCACCCTGTGCACCTTTTGGGTATAGGGTGGCTGATAAATCATAATTCATGTATTGCAGAAGATGAGATATTACAGGTGATTTCATTCTGATCCCCAACCGGTCAATAAGAGTGTCTCCTTCAATGCTTAAAGGATCACTAAAGAGAAAAGTTTTTTGAGCTAGAATGCACTGCTGTATGGTACAAACTAATAGTATACTGATTTCTTTTAAAATATAGTGACAGTGGATTAATGGCTTCATCTCTGTTACCTTCGGCTGCCTGCTTTCATTTCTGGTTTTCACTTCCTCAATCGCAGCGCTCGTCCATGAGAGCGACGTCGCCGTCATGCTGGGAACTACATTTCTCAGAATTCTTTGCGCATCGCGCAGTAAAGAAAAGCGGGACGAGCGCGCTCGTTTAAAATTTGCATAACCCGCCCACTATACCGCCCAACGATGAATAATAAAGCGATTCAACCCACCCACACAGCCAGCCAGAGACAACAATATACAGCACATGAGAAAGAGAGGAGGTGCTGGAGTGTTAGACACACCCACTATGTCACAGCTCCTTCCAGTCTGCAAGACGTAGAGAACGTCCTGACGCAGATCTGTAGTCACCAGTACACGTTTGTCACCCCCGCATGAATCCTCGCTCTGCCAGCTTTTTTTCACAGAGACAACCCGGAAGTGGGGAGAAAGGACAAGCCATAAATCAACTGCAGAGCAAAAACAAACAAGCAGGAAATGAAAACAGCACTGCACTAAGGTAAGGGAAGGTATCTATCTAATAAAAAATTCCTTTAGTGACCCTTTAACCTTGGCTGTTGAGATTCTAACTAAGCACGTCTGCCCCTAAGAACTTTCATTGTGTGAAGATGCTATTGATGATAGATATGTGTTGTGAGTTAGCAGTCTAAAGGTCAGATGTCTCCTTTCAGGGTTAGGGAATTAGCATGTCAATTATGTTTAGTAAAGGAATGTGACTTGTCAAGCTGTAGTAATTACCTCCTCTAATTGCGGAGACGGGACGTCTGGGGGATGACTAATAATTAGCTCAACTGGAATGTTTAACTAAAAGAATGTGATTGAAGCCCCCCCCCATGGTGTGAAGTTGGGGGTGGAGAGTTTGATTGTTCCTGTGATTACTGAAACATGCCTTGTACTGTATATAAAAAAGCTAACCATTAAATAGTGTGTGCATTCATTTAAAACCAGTAACCAGAGCTGTGTGTGTCTCGGTAATTCTGGGGGAATGAATCGGGTCCTGTCGGCTGGTTTGTCGGGGTGTCGGATAAGCTGTCTTGTCTTGGGTTGATGGAAGATCGTAAACGGTGGTGACCGTTACAGGTGGGTTTAACCCTTTCTTGCCCGCTAGCGGGGGTAAAAGCGCCCTGCTAGCGGAGCCAAATAGTGGCGCTTTACCACCGACGCCACCCCCGCCCGCGCCCCAGTGTGAAAGGGGCCTTTGTGAATGAGGTGAAACTCTGTGGACTTCTAGTAATCAATCATTTTCAAGCAAAATGTGTTTTTTTTGCATGCGAAAATGTGTATTTTGTGATGAGTAAAGCTTCTCCACATTTAAAAAACTCTTGCAAAGTGTTTACAATGGCACCTGAAAGTGGGTGGAATATATTAGGCAGCATGTTGTCCCTGAAGTTGATATGTTCAAAGCAAAAAATAAATAAATGGGCAAGCGCAAGGATTTGAGCCACTTTGACAAGGGCCAAATTGTAATGGCTGCATAAGAGCATCTCCAAAACTGCAGTTCTTGTGGGATGTTCCCTGTCTGCAGAATATACCAAAAGTGGTCCAAGCAAGGAAAAATTGTTAATCAGTGGCAGGATCATAGGCAGCCAAGGCTCACTGATGCATGTGTGGATCTATGTAATCTGACCCAACAGAAGAGCTACTGTAACTCAGATAGCTGAAACAGTTAATGTTAGTTCTGATAGAAGGGCGTCAGAACACACATATGGATCTGCGTAGCAACCCCCAGGGTGCCCATGTTGACCCGTATACAAAGCCGCAAACCACCTACAATGGACAGCTGAGCATCAGAACCGGACCATGGAGCAACAGAAGAAGGTGGCCTGGTCTAATGAATTTAAAAAAATGGTTTGAGGACCTTGCAACTTACAGGACTTAAAAGGATCTGCTACCGACGGCTTGGTTCCAAATATCACAGCATACCTTCAGAAGTCTAGAGGAGCCTGTGCATTGATGGCAGGGGGTCATCATGTTGTGATTGATCAGTGTATGTGTCCTGCTTTTCTAATTCTGTTTAATATTGTGATCCACACACCTCTACCAAATATCAGGGTCTCCAATGAATAGTGTAGCCCTCTTTTTTTTAGTGAGTGGGGGGAGGGGGGGGTTATGAGAAATGTCCCTCTCCAACCAGGATATTTTGCTAAACTTGTAGGTAAATAAGAGAATCAGAACCTTTTACTAGAAGGAAGAGTGGGCAGTGCCTCCACCCATGACAGGACCTCTGAACAAAGGGGATTGATTAGATTACTGGACAATTAACCAGTAATCTAATCAAAGTAAGTGGAAGCTAAATAACTGCTGTCATCTCATCAGCATAAAACATTAACCATACGCATATAGATGCACACAAGTATGGAAATAATACAAGCGTTATATGAAAAAAGATTATTAACAGAACATACAGGTACATTCAATGTACAAACAGATATTATCAACAAAGGGCCCAATAGGAGTCCTGTGGAATTGTGCACATATACTCAAGTATACAGTATATAGTTACTTTTAGAGATACCTCAAGATAAATGTTGCAGCCAATTCCTGTTGCAAGGACCCCTAAGGATGATGCAGCATCTGTCTTTGTGTAAGAGACCTGAAGACAAGACATGCAGTGATGAGGAGACATTATTCAACCAGCCTGGAACGCAGTTCTAGTTATCTGGCACAGTGCATGTGAGATAGTAATTGGACAGAGAGACTCTGTTTGTCACAAGGATTTAACAGTACACTCAAGAAGCTATGGACACAGCTGCAGTTACACTAATAGAACGCAGAAATACTTGCATGATCGTCTTTTCTGATCTGGTATTAGTAGAATGGACAACACATGTGTCCGAGACCTTCTCTCTCTCTCTACTTCCTCCTTCCACAATCTTTCTCCAACAGCCCCAAAGTCAGGAAGGCACATACATAATTATGCATTACAGGGTGATACTAGCAGATGACACCAGATCCTACAACAGCTTTGTCCACAACACACCCCAAGGTTGTGACTGCATAGTGAATGATAAACAGCACACTCATTAGGGCCTTCCTATGGTATTCCCCTCCTATATGCAAAATCACACTGATTGGCTAAGGGGCTGATCCTCTTAAACGGTTGATTTTATCACGCCAGATTCAGGTACTTACGTCGCCATACGTAAAATGCATCTCATGGTTAAAGGTGATCTAATGACACAGCATTGTAAAAGCAATACAACCAATAGTTATTTTTGATAATCCAATGTAAGCTTAATTGAAAAACCTTGTGAGTGCTGCTTATCTGCTCCTCATCTCTTTCAACAACTTCCTGGATTCCCTGCAGGCTTTGCAGCTTCCTATTTCTTTGGCAGGCTCTGTGAAATGTGTGACACAAGCAGTGCATATTCACAGGGCATAGTGAATACTTATCACATGCATTGTGCTTGTTGCGACTGTTGTAATAGGTTGGTTATTAGGCTTTCCATAAGAACAGTGTTAGTGCAAAATATGCATACAAGCATTCAGCTAACGTGTTTTTTTTTTTCTCTAGGGCAATTTGGTCCAGTGTATTTTATTAGACATGTGCGGTTTGTTTTAATCTAAATTAATATTCAAAGAAATTTTTCATTATTTGGAGATTCAGATTTGTCTGAATACCCAAATTACAATATAAACAAATTTTACCAAATGCTCAAAATAAATTTAGGAAATTTAGACTAAAATTTGAATCTAATTTTACATTGAACACCAGTTGAATTCTCACTACACATAATGCTGAAATCAAAGATTGTGTGTGTTATTACGGTGCTTTTCTGGAAACAAAATCTACCCAGAAAATAAGACCTAGTGTTATTTTTCAGGACGGCTGCAATATAAGCCCTACCCCAAAAATAAGCCCTAGTTGTAAAATCCTATAGTCCACTCTATTACAGTAGTATATAATGTACAATGTGGGTGTTACTGTAATATAACTGTGGAGAAGAGAGCTCCGGCGGGTCACAAAAACGCAGAGCGGTGCTATAATGAAGATATTTGCCAAATTATATTACAGAAACTCACACATTTTTCATTATATAATATTGTAAAAGAGTGGATTATAGAATTTTACAAGCATTTTGACTCAGTTCACACTGGGGATTCCTGACAGGCAGGGAGGGAGAGAGAGGAGGAGAAAGACCGCACATTACATGGTAAGACCTACCCTGAAAATAAGCCCTACTGTGTCTTTTGTTGCCAAAATTAGTAAAAGACCTGGGCTTCTTTTCGGGGAAACATGGTAGTATACCATTTCAAAATAATGCTGTTTTTGTTAAGCCAAAAGGTGATTTAAAAAGTAATTGCAATTATTTGAAGATTTTTCTTTTGTTTGTTCACTTTGCTGCATTCAAATCGAAAACAACATAACAATTTTGTTTTGACCGATTCGAAAATCTATTGATTTGAGCATTTTGAATAAAAAAAAACCCCAGTAAATTCAAAGAAAATTCTAAAATTCTGAATAAGAATTTTGAATACGATTTACAAATACGAATTGAATGAATCAACCAAATTAACTAAACAAAATAACTAGCTTAACGTATTGAAAACAATTTTTTTCGTCATGCACAGGTCTATATTTCATACACTGATATAACAAATATTATTGTACTCTAATATTACGGTCTCCTGTGTGGTACACGTAAATTCCGTCCATCAAGTTTTCCCAGTGGAAAAGCCCCCAAGAGCTGTGTACAGGCTTTCCTTTAAAATGAACAGAGCAGCCCATTCTTGTAGCGGGGACAAGGGACAGGAGAGAAATGACTTTGAAGAATATCTGTGTAACACTGGGCACGCTGCACATTGAAGATGAGGAGCCGAGGAGCTGCATTTAAACTACATATTATGGCACCACTGGCAATGCATTAAAGGTGCACTTATCTTTTAAACTGGGCTGAATTTAATGGAGAATACTGAACATGATCTGCAAACTTTTCTAGGGTCAATTTCGTCATTGGTTCTATTTATGGCAGAAAATGTCATTAAACACCTCACCACTATACAAGTACGCCATGTAAATAAAAGTCTTAACGATCAAGGATAATATTGCACCTTTATTGGAAAAAAAATGTAAACACCAAGGGCTCAATTACACCACTGTGCTGAACATACAATGGTGGCGTGTTGCTATGCCATTTAACCACTTCAGCTCTGGAAAATTTGGCTGCTTAAGGACCAGGCCATTTTTTGCGTTACGGCACTGCACTGCTTTACCTGACAATTGCGTGGTCGTGCAACGTTGCGCACAAACAAAATAGAGCTTTATTTTGGTGGTATTTGATCACCTCTGCGTTTTTTTTTCCTCTATAAACAAAAAAAGAGCAACAATTTTGAAGAAAAAGCAATATTTTTTACGTTTTGCTATAATAAATATATATATATATAAAAGCAAATTTCAATTACAGTTTAGACTAATATGTATTCTTCTACATATTTTTGGTAAAAAAAAAAAAAAAGCAATAAGTGTACAGTAAAACCTTGGTTTGAGAGCGTTTTACAAGACAAGCAAAATGTAATTAATTTTGACTTGATATACAAGCGATGTCTTGATATACAAGTAGCGTCATGTCACAACTGAGTATAAAAGAGAAGAGAGGCGCCTCTAAGTGTAGCAATATGGTGGCATTTAATGAAGGTACAACATTTAGCAACATATTGCTACACTTAGAGGCGCCTCTCTTCTCTTTTATACTCTGTATCTCCTGCTGGATTTTGCTTCTAATCCCCTTGTGGAGGCTTCCATTTGTGGATGGACATTTTATGGTTACACAACCAATCACATTGCTATAATCTTTTTACATGGACTATACACTGAAAAATGTATGAATAAATGGTTGTGGAATGAATCATTTGAGTTTACATTATTTCTTATGGGGAAATTTGCTTTGATATACAAGTGCTTTGGATTACAAGCATGTTTCTGGAACAAATTATGCTTGCAATCCAAGGTTTTACTGTATATTGATTGATTTGCGCAAACGTTATATAGTGTCTACAAAATAAAGGGTAGATTTATGTAATTTTTATTATGAATTGGTAACGGCGGCGATCTGCGATATTTATAAGGACTGCGACCCTATGGAGGAAACTTTTGACACTATTTTGGGACCATTGTCATTTATACAGCGATCGGAGCTGCAAATGGCCAATGATTACTGTATAATTGGGGCTATCAAGGGGTTAAATGTGTCCTAGGGAGTGATTCTAACTGTAGGGGGATAGGCTCACTACAACATGACAGAGATCACTAACGTGATCGTAAAGTCTATATTTTTTTTCAATAATTATAACAAAAAGTAAAGTCTATTTTTTTTTCAATAATTATAACAAACATGTTATACTTGCCTGCTCTGTGCAGCCAGTGGAGACAATGGCCCTGCCGGCTGCAGACCTCTAGCGGCGGCAGCAGCGAAAAAATACAGATTTCCCGGGAAACCGGGAAAAAGGTCTAAATCCCGGGAATGTCCCAGCAAATTCGGGACAGTTGGCACATATGATTACTAGAATAACAAATGCAGTACATATATATACATATATTCCCCAAAATAATTTGTAATTTGACAAGATGACGCTCATCTCTCAATACGATATTACATGCAATATTTTATTGTTTGATAGTGTGACAATTTTGTGTGCATTAGTACAGGAATCGGTGCTTCTTATGCCAAGAGGGTACTCTCTTAAAGGGGTTGTAAAGGTACAATTTTTTTCCCTAAATCGCTTTCTTTACCTTAGTGCAGTCCTTCTTCACTTACCTCATCCTTCCATTTTGCTTTTAAATGTCCTTATTTCTTCTGAGAAATCCTCACTTCCTGTTCTTCTGTCTTGTAACTACACACAGTAATGCAAGGCTTTCTCCCTGGTGGAGTGTCGTGCTCGCCCCCTCCCTTGGACTATGGGAGAGTCAGGACGCCCACTAACACACAGCTCCTTTTTTTATCTGCAAAGTAGAGACTCTTCTGTAGTCCAAGGGAGGGGGGCGAGCGCGACAGTCCACACCAGGGAGAAAGCCCATACAAAAAAATTGTATCTTTACAACCCCTTTAACCTCTTGCCGACCGCCCACCATAGTTTTACGGCGGCAGGTTGGCTCGGCTGTGCAAATCACGTAATATAACGTGATTTTGCATTGCAGCCACTAGAGGCAGCAATGCACAGCTCCTTGTCCTTTCAGGGGGAGAAATTACTGATCGCCTGTTCATACAATGTATGAATAGCGATCTGTCATTTCCCCTAGTGAGTCCCACCCCCTCTTCAGTTAGAACACAATGAGGGAACATAATTAACCCCTTCCTCACCCCCTAAGTGTTAACCCCTTCCCTGCCAGTGACATTTTTACAGCTATCAATGCATTTTTAGAGCACTGATCGCTATAAAAATGCCAATGGTCCCAAAAATGTGTCAAAAGGTTGCAGTACCGATGAAAATCGCAGATCGCCGTCATTACTAGTAAAAAAACAATATTAATAAAAATGCCATAAAACGATCCCCTATTTTGTAGTTGCTAAAACTTTTGCGCAAACCAATCAATAAACGCTTATTGCGTTGTTTTTTTACGGAAAATATGTAGAAGAATACGTATCGGCCTAAACTGAGGAAAAAAAATGTTTTTATATATTTTTGGGGGATATTTATTACAGCAAAGTGTAAAAAATATATATATTTTTTTTAAACTGTCGCTCTATTTTTGTTTATAGCGCAAAAAATAAAAACCGCAGAGTTGATCAAATACCACCAAAAGAAAGCTCTATTTGTGGGGAAAAAAGGACGTCAATTTTGTTTGGGAGCCACGTCGCGTGACCGCACAATTGTCAGTTAAAGGGATGCAGTGCTAAATCGCAAAAAATGGCCCGGTCATTGACCAGCAAAATGGTCCGGGGCTGAAGTGGTTAAGCAATGAAACAGGCAGGGCATTTCTGATCAAGCATTCGGTATTTTAGATATATTTTTTTCTTTAGAACCTGCAGGTGTCACTGTTGCCTCTGCTCTCTTTAAAGTATTTATTTTATGACTAAAGAAAAAAACAAAAACTATTTGCAGATATTGTTATGATGGAAAAAGGAACATAAGTATAATAATGGATATTTCTATATAGTACTTTATTTGAGAAGGAAACTAAAGTGTACATCTAGTCCAATAATTCAGCACTCTGTTACACTCATGCTAAATTTTAGCTTATGAAATCCCCTCAAATAACACAACAGTTTCCTCCTCCATGTATTATGCTTTCAGCATACCGAGAAGCATTTTCCGAGTCCATAGAACCGATACATCAGTTCCAGCCTTTAAGACCCTACAAATGCTGACCACCGTCATACAGACACACACCAAGGCAAATCTGTACAAAAGCCAACCGATATTGATCATTCGATTTTTAGGTTGTCAAATTACAAATTATTTTGGGGAATAAAAACAATGTACTGCATTTGTTATTCTAGTTGTAAGGCCAGAGTTCCCCCATAATATCAATGCATTGTAAGGCTTGCCAGAGTTCCCCCATAATATCAATGCATTGTAAGGCTTGCTAGAGTTCCCCCATAATATCAATGCATTGTAAGGCTTGCTAGAGTTCCCCCATAATATCAATGCATTGTAAGGGGAGGCTTGCTAGAGTTCCCCCATAATATCAATGCATTGTAAGGCTTGCTAGAGTTCCCCCATAATATCCATGCTTGTAGGGATGTATCCTTTAACCCAGAGCCGTTAGGATTAATTACACAGAAGCTAGAAACAACCTTGCAAAATGTTATTGTGTACGAGCAGAGAACAATAACATAGATAAGGCATGCGGTAGAAACAAGGTTTAGTTGGTCACACAGAAAATCGATTGCCATGTTTTACACACGTTGTATAATTGTGACGTACTGTATTGCTTGTATAACCCAATTACTTAAATACGATTGGCTGAGCTAAGGGCGTCCCTTTTCTTGTATGTTTTGATTAGGTGCAGTGCGCACGAAAAATAAAGCCTAGTCTTTGATTCACCATATTGCTGTGTGTGTCTTGACTTGCCGAGGAATCAGAGAGCCTCCAGACATCCAGAAGTCCTAAACCCCCGGGTCCAGTTGAATCACCAATCTTACACTAGTTATCATACTTGCCAACTGTCCCAAATTCATTGGGACATTCTCTGGATTTAGACCTTTTTTCTGGTTTCCCGGGAAATGACCTGGGAAATCCGTATTTTTCCACTTTTTCGCTGCCGCCGCCCCCTCTAGAGGTCCGCGGCCGGCAGAGCCATGGTCTCCGCCAGCTGCACAGACCAGGTAAGAATAACATGTTTGTTATAGTTATTTAAATTGTTTTTTACTTTACAATCACTTTAACATCAACACAAAATGTGCATTGTAGTGCGCTGTGCTATTTGCCGACCACCGCACACACACATACATCGGCAGAATGGCTCATACAGGCACATGGGCATACCTGTACGTCCCTTTGAATTTGCCGCCTATCATGCTGCGGGAGCAGGCCCGTCGGAACAAGACAGGCAAAGCAAGCAACTGTTTGGGGCCCCCGAGTTGGCCTGGGGCCCCATCTACCGCCGTCGCAGCTTCCAAAAAAATGTTGCAGCCTGTAGCGTGGCCTTACTCCTCTTGCTTCCTCTTCCAGTCCGGCTGGGAACCATAACCGCGCGGTACAGGAGATTTAGTTTCCTGTTTCCGGCCAGACTGACATGAAGTGTACACACCGAGTGGTCACTTCCTTTCAGTCCAGCCGGGAACAGCAAACCGTAACTTTACTAGACAGTAATACAAATCAATGTAGTAATGTAGTTTTTGGCAGCACCCCCTCCAAAAAATAAAAGAAATTCAGTTTCACCCCCCCCCCCGCTTTTGCTTGGGGCCACCAAGTTCCTTCAAATGGCCCTGCGATTGTTAGGTGGCGGACCATGATTACGGTGAGGAGAGGCAGAACGGGGCGATGCCTAAGTAAACAATACATTTCCCTATTCTGCCTACCAACATGACAGGGATCTGCTTCTCTCAGTGATCTCTGTCATGCTGTAGTGAGCCCATCCCCCAGTCAGAATCACTCCCTAGGACACATTTAACACCTTGATCGACCCCTAGTGTTTAACCCCTTCCCTCCGAGTCCATAGAACCGATACATCAGTTCCAGCCTTTAGGACCCTACAAATGCTGACCACCGTCATACAAACACACACCAAGGCAAATCTGTACAAAAGCCAACTGATATCAATCATTAGATTTTTGTGCTGTAGAAGGAAAACTGGTAGGTTGCAAAATGTTTCAACATCCTCTTACTTCACACTTTTTTGGCAATTTGCAAGACATATTTTGGGAAAATAGTCTAAATTTATACAAAGAGGATAAGTCCACACAATAAAAATTGTAATTGTGCCAGTCTGACAGTAAATCTTACTACAGGGATCAACGGAAAGGAATACACATTAATACGTTTATCCAGTCAGATGCACAAGATTTACACTTAAAACCAATAATCTCATTTATTTAAAGTGGACATATCAGGAGATTTACAAGTCTGCATTTTAGAGATTTTTTAATATACAGAAAAGCTGAACCTTTTATCATTGCAGGAGCTGTAAAGTCTCATGGTTTTTCATCCTAATGCATTCTATACATTAAAAGTGAATGTGCTTCAGCTGCCCCCACTTTTTCTTACCCGAACCCGATCATTCCAGCGACGAGCATGAGCCCAGCAGCTCCAGCCGCTGTCTCGGGTCCTCATAGGATTGATTGATAGCAGCACAAGCCACTGGTTCCCACTGCTGTCAATCAAATCCAGTGACATGGAGCCAGGGGCGGGGCTAAGTCCTGCTGTCTGTGTCAATAGACACAGCAGTAGGACTTGTGAGGGCGCCCGCACAGGTGCCCCCATGGAAATAGGCTCTCCTGATGAAGAGGAGGAGCTAGGAGCCCACCGGGGACCCCAGAAAAGGAAGATTGGGGTCACTCTATGCAAAACCCTTGCACAGAGCAGGCAAGTATAACATGTTTGTTATTTGAAAAAAAAAAACGTTACAATCACTTTAAGTAGTAGTCCCTTGCCTTAGTCATGTACTATCCCTAAACTGAAGGAAATCTAGGAGAAGGATATCCTCAACTGACTGATTTAAAGCACCTGTGCAGATAAAGGAAAACCTGCAAACATGGCCTGTTGGGGGTACTTGAGGACAGTGTTGAGAACCACTGCTCTTCAGCACCCAAGAAAACTGACCATGGGGAGAAGCAGTGCAGGAAGACCTCTAGAACATCATAAGCCTTGGATTGGCCAAACAAGCGAGTTCCTACTACCACAAGTAGAGCAACATGGAGCAAGTGAACCACCTGACCTAGGGTTCAAAAGGCTTTTAACCCCTGGCTGCTAAGCGTATGCACATTATGTGTCCTCGGCTTCCGTTGGTTATACTGGGATGATGCCGGCAGCTGCAGGCATCACCCCAGTATCGTTTTTAGAACGCGCGGTCGGCTTTCCAGTGATAACAACCGCTAAAAGCCAATCAGTTGTTATCCCGGAGGAGCAGGAGGGGACACCCCCCCCCCCCCTCTGCCGCCGCCTCCGCCGCTCTTTCCAGGCCTCCCTTCCCACCGGGAGACCCGATCAACGATAAGGCACTTCCGGCGTTTAGACACAAACTGGAAAGAAGACGTAAACGGCTTTGTGCCAATCTCTTGAATGTAAACATGGAAGCGTCGTCACGACATCACTTCCGGGGTTACTTGGCTGCCAATGGCACCAGATTAAAAAAAAATATACAGTATTCAGAATGGCCATTTTTGGCGATCTGAATACTTTTGAAGTGCAAAGGAAGGATTGGAGGTCTTTTAGCCCCCCAATCCCACCTGTCACCACCTATTACTGTCACAAGGGATGTTTACATTCCTTGTGACAGCAATAAAAGTGATCAATAAAAAAAAAAAAAAAAACACAATTTAATAAAATAAAAATAAATAAGAAAAAATATTTTTTAAAGCACCCCATCCCCGCGAGCTCGTGCAGTAAAGAAAACGCATACAAAAGTCGTGCCTGCATTTGTAGACGGTGTTCAAATCACACATGTGAGGTATCGCCCCGATCATCATAGCGAGAGCAATAATTCTAGCCCTAGACCTCCTCTGTAACTCTAACCTGGTAAACGTAAAAAGAAAAAAAAAATGTTGCCTATGGAGATTTTTAGGTAGTTTGTTGCCATTCCACAAGTGCGCGCAATTATAAAGCCTGCTATCTAAGCGCGGTATCTATTAACTTGGCGTAACATCATCTTTTACATTATACCAAAAATTTAGCCAACTTTATTGTTTTGTTTTTTTAAATTCATGAAAGTGTATTTTTTCCCAAAAAGGTTGCATATAAAAACACTGCTGCACAAATACCGTGTCACATTAAATATTGCAACAATTGCCATTTTATTCTCTAGAGTCTCTGCTAAAAAAAATATTAGTTTCGGGGTTCTAAGTAATTTTTTAGCAAAAAATACGGATTTTAAAATAGGCTTAGGCATGAAAGGGTTAAAAGCTACCACTGGCAGTTTTATATGTATCCATAATGCAGTTTGGGGTATAGGAATGGAATACCTTTCCATGGGTCTCAAACCGGCGGCCCTCAAGCTGTTGTGAAACTACAAGTCCCATGAGACATTCAAAGCCTGAAGCCCTGTACACACGGGCCAGAATCTCGTCAGGAAAAAAAAAGTTGTTTTTCCTGACGAGATTCTTGGCAAGAATCCCTTGCCGCCTGAGTGTACAAACACGGGATTCAAAAGAACAGCAGTTCGCAGAATGCGGTGACGTCATCACGTACGATGAGCATGCTCTCGTCACATTCGATGCTGTCGCCGCCATCTTGCTGCACCCTACCTATGCCTAGGAAGCTACCGCTCATGAGTCCAAGTCAATTTGAGCACGCGCGGATTTCCACGGCGACAGTCAAGTATACACACTCTCGGGTTTCTTGGCAGGAAAACACTGCCGAGAATCACGACGAGAAAATAGAGAGCAGGTTCTCTATTTTTCTCATTGAAATTTTAGGCATTTTCTTGACGAGAAACCTGAAAGCCTCGGACAGACGCTCGGTATACTCGGCAAGAAAGCTCTGCCAGCAGTTTTCTTGATGGTTCTTGCTGAGCAAACCGAGCGTGTGTATGAGGCTTGACAGTTCCAAGCATGACTCCCACAGACAGGGCCGCTGATAGGAGAGAGGACCACCAGTCCTCCTGTAGGGGACCTGGGCACACAGGGGGGCCCAAACAGCCGCAGGAATTAGTGTGGTTTGGCAGAAAGGCAGTAGTATGCCCTGTGCAGCTCTCTGCAGCAGCTGAAAGACAATTTCACCCCCTCCTGACAGCTTTCAGCTGCTACAGGGAGAAACACTGACACGGGGCATCCCTGTAATTGCTCCCCTGACACAGATTCCCCTCCCTGTTCTGCCTGCTTCTGATACCCCCCGTGTGCCCCCTTGTCACTGTGAATATAATTTTTTTTTTAAGTAAAAAACAAATAAAAAAGGGCTAATTCACACAGGTTCTCGGTTACGTTTGTGTATACCAATAATGATTTTAGTGTATTTTTGGTGGAAATATGGTCTTGATATATTGGGGGGGGGGCCCTGCAATGTAGTACGGAGCCCCGTGATTTCTAACAGCAGCCCTGCCCAAAGGCAGAGACATGATGCGACTTGTAGTTTTGCAACAGCTGGAGGGCCGCCAGTTTGAGACCCCAGCTCTAAACTGTGTCTGGAGTTCAGCACTATGCACGAACATGAAAATATATTGAAATGGTGCAGTCTTTGCAGATTTATACACTACGTACAATGTGTCTGTTCTGTATTTATGGTCAGCCTCAGAGTAGATTTTGCGGTGTGAATAATTGATAGAAACTTTATTTAAAATAACCGAACAAAATAAATGCTCATATTAAATTCAGTCACCTCTACATTATTAATAAATCATGTGCATTAACTCTGCGCTTTTATTAAACTGCATCGCCGTCACTTCGAGTTTAGCAATTACCAGAAAAGTGAAACGGGCAGGAAGGATGACGTCTAAGTAGGGGTCAGGAAGTTGGCTGAGGCGGCAGAAAAGGAAGCGGGGTGCTCAGATCTGTAGTACATCTTCAACAGCATTAACAATGAATGGGTCCAAGCATGTGCGACTATCCCCCAACATCATGCATACAGAGATGAAATTAACATGCATAATACATAAGCTTTGCTCGAAAAAAATAACACTATGTTGATGCATTTGTTTAACCATTTGAGAATTCAGAAGCTTGCAGGAATTACCTCTTAGGTTTTTAGTGTACTCTTACATGTTCTAAAAAAATTAAAATTCTGGGGAATGGAAGCAAATTTGGATAACTATTTTAATTTATTGGGTATTATTTAGGTATAAATAAGCAGAATAAAAAAAAAATGCATTTTTCTGTAATATTTCAAAAACAACTTTTATCAAAATTTGCAGAGCCTCGGATATTCGCCCCAAAATATAAAATCATAACAAGGTATCGTCGCTTTAACTGACAATTATGCGGTCGTACGACGTGCCTCCCAAACGTCCTTTTTTTCCCACAAATAGAGATTTCTTTTGGTGGTATTTGATTTAGTTTTTGTGCTAAAATAAAATTTTTTACATTTTGCTATAATAAATATAAATATATAAAAAAAACTTTTTTTTCCTCAGTTTAGGCCGATACGTATTCTTCTACATATTTTTTGTTAACAAAAAATCTCAATAAGCGTTTATTGATTGGTTTGCGCAAAAGTTATAGCGTTTACAAAATAGGGGATAGTTTTATGGCATTTTTATTAATATTTTTTTTTTACAAGCAATGGCGGTGATCGGCGATTTTTATCGGTACTACGACATTATGGCTGACACTTTGGACACTTTTGACACATTTTTGGGACCATTGCCATTTTTATAGCGATCAGTGCTATAAATGCACCGATTACTATAAAAATGGCACTGGCAGTGAAGGGGTTAACACTAGGGGGCGAGGAAGGGGTTAATCATGTTCCCTTGGGTGTGTTCTAACTGAAAGAGGGGGTGGAACTGACTAGGGGAAATGACAAATCGCTGTTTATACAAGCCGTTACTGCAACAGTCCCCATTTCCAGGGAAAATCAGTCAGCAATGAAAAAAAAAAGGGAGGCTGAGCCCAGAGTACAAACAAATATTTTTGCATTAGTGTCCCTCTGACATCTTGCAGTACAACATCAGGCGGAATCGAATATTCGCTTAAACAGCTTACAAATCTTTAGATGGCAATTTCATTGTAATGTTGCAATGTTTTCGTAATTCCTAGCTACCTTCAAGCTATTTGGATATTTATTCTACAAAAAATAATTAACAGGTTGAGCAATTCCTGGCATTATAATATATGGCATCAAACGGCTCACCCGGCACTCAAATCTATTTGATAAATATTTTAAGCCCCCACTTTGTAAGTATTATCTTATGATAAAGCCTTCGGTAATTGCAGGCTCGTGTGTGGAGCTGTAGTTATGTGAACAGAACAGGCAATCTTGCCTGTCTCAGTGTACAAACTGCTTCTATTATCATCTTTGAGTAAATTAACCCTGTGCAGGCATACAAGAAACAGTTATTTCACGAGATTCAGTACCCAGCCCAATAGAGGGTCAGTCTGTCCAGTTCTGGTAACAGTTAATAATGCCAAGAGCATTATTACAGCTTTAGTATTATTACAGCAGTGGTTCTCAACCTGGGGGTCAGTACCCCCTTGGGGGTCATATGATGATTTGCCAGGGGTCACCAAATCCTGGGCTGTTCCTGAAGCCTGTACCGCTCTCCCAGGCTGCTCAGCAGGGCTGTCTCTGGAGCCGGTGGCCACCCAGCTGGGCTGTGCCTTGAGCACACGGCCGCCCACTCAGCCTCTTTGCAGCCGCCTATTCAGTTCACGGCATGGCTGGGGGGCAGAGACTAGAGGTCTGCTGACTGCTGAGGCTTGTGAGGTGGGAGGGGCTGGATTAGACCCGATCTCCTAAATTCAGCATAGGTGTCACTGCTTTCGAGACACCACAAAAATCGGAGACACACTGGGTAACACTACCTGTGATTATTGTTGCCATTAAAAGTCCCCACTACAGTTCTCAGATCAGCAGATGACCTTAAAGCGGAGGTTCACCCTAAAACAAGTAGATCCCATTCAATCCAGCATACTGCCGACATGTACAGTATGCTGTTTTTTTTCCGGTTTACATACCGTAGTATAGGTATCCCCCCCCCCCCCCCCGGCTTCCGGGTAGTGAATCCCGCGGGACTGGGCGTTCCTATTTGGAGACTAAGTGATTGACTTATAACAAAAGCCTCCCCCCGGCGCATAATGCGCGTCACCAGTTTCCGAAAGAAGCCAGCAGCAGTGAACAGTAAAAGCTTTAAATACCAAACCCAGGAAATATGCAGCAAAATTGCAAACACAATGACTATGCTAGACCTAGACTGACGGGATCTGTACTATCTAGTGAAAGAAAGGGGAGAATGGAACTAAGGGGACTTGCAGGGTGGTTTTACAGGAGGGGCAGTTTTTATGCTGTTCTTTTATCATTGGGGCTCTAATGTCAGGATCTGGATCACTTGCTGGTGGCACTGTGCTTCCCAAAAGGTAAAGTTTGTAGTTCCAGTGTCCACCAGTGGGTGTCTTTCAGCAGCCAGCAGATCCCAGTAGTCAGCTCCACCTGGTGCTGGCTGCTGGAAGGGTATTTAGTTATTTTTCTGCTGTTAAAGCTTGCTCCAGTGTTTTGCTTGCTACCATTTCTGCTAGCAGTTATCTTGTTCCTTCTCTTTGATCCCCACTCTCTGCCTAGTACCTTACCCCGAACCCTGCTGCCTTGTTCCTACTCCCCCTTGCTCCTGATCCCAGTTTTGGGTTCCCCCTTCTTACAGTATATGTTCCCTGCACCTCCAATTGCTTTCCTGAGTTCCCCATTTGTATATATTGCATTTACTGTAGTTAGTTTGATGGTTACAATTTCTGTTATTCTGTTTAGTTAGGTATTTTGTCACTAGGTTTTTAGTTCTCATATATCTTTATGTTTGCTGATGTTTGGATGTCTTGTTTCACGATTAATATATTCACTTTATTATATAGATATACTGTGTAGACACCTTACAGTGCCGGTTATGAAATTAATTAGCAATGGCACAGACTCTCCCTCAAGGACATGTTTATTTAAATGAGAAACTATTCTCGTTAAAGTTTTGATTGCCAGTGGCTGTGAATAAGAATCCCCCACCCCCCCCCCCCCATTTGTACCTTAATGCCTAGAGTGCATGTGTATGTCTATTTAAGTCATTATTTAGAGACCCTGTAGCCAGGCCATTCTTTTTACCATATGATATATGCATTTAACATATTTGATGCATAGTTTTTACCAGTATAAGCGTTCACTGTGTAGTTATCCATAAGCCATGAAACGACTGCCTTTTTTTTATTTGCATTACACTTGTAAGGGGCCCAGTGGTCCCCAGCCCCCCCCCCCCCCCTCACTTATTATCTCATGTCAGAAGAGAAGAGATTACACTTGTTTTTTTTTTTTCCGTTACCACCCCCCCTCCCCCCGCTTCCCTGCTCCAGGGGAGCCCTGCCTAAAGCTGTGTAAGGGGCCCCAAAATTTGTGATGGCTGCCCTGGATGTCAGCAACCCCAGCTGTTACATAAGTATTTACACACTCCAAGAAGGCGGCTATAACTTTGAAGGAGAAAAGGGACTGTCCCACGGAACTGACTTTTCTGAAGTATTTTACATTTTCTCGCAAGTTCAGAAGTACAGTGCAAGTCATAAAAACAAATAAAAAATGATTATGGAAAGGAAAAGCATTTAAAATACTTGACTTTTCTGTGTTTTTACCTGTAGTTTTTTTTTTCTCCTTAAGTTGGTGATTCTGGACAATGTATTTATTGACACAAAACAGAAAGAACAATTGCCTTAAATTACACTTTATTCAGTCTCATGCAAATTATGAATAATTACATATATTTTGACAGAACTGTATATTTATGTATCCATCTACGGAAGCAATTGGCTGGGGCATATGGTCTTCATTCTAGGTCATGTCTCCTACATTCCCCATTCTAGGTCATGTCTCCTACATTCCCAAATTCCAGGTCATGTCCCTTACATTCCAATTCCAGGTCGTCTCCTACATTCACCAATTCCAGGTCATGTCTCCTACAGTCCCCAATTCCAGGTCATGTCTCCTACAGTCCCCAATTCCAGGTCATGTCTCCTACAGTCCCCAATTCCAGGTCATGTCTCCTACAGTCCCCAATTCCAGGTCATGTCTCCTACAGTCCCCAATTCCAGGTCATGTCTCCTACAGTCCCCAATTCCAGGTCATGTCTCCTACAGTCCCCAAGCCCAGGTCCTACATTCCCCAATTCCAGGTCATGGTTCCTACATTCCCCATTCTAGGTCATGTCTCCTACATTCCCCAATTCCAGGTCATGTCTCCTACATTCCCCAATTTAGGTCATGCCTTCTACATTCCCAAATTATAGGTCATGGCTTCTACATTTCCCATTCTAAAGTCATGTCTCCTACATTCCCCATTCTAGGTCATGTCTCCTACATTCTCCATTCCAGGTCATGTCTCCTACATTCCCCATTCTAGGTCATGTCTCCTACATTCCCCATTCTAGGTCATGTCTCCTACATTCCCCAATTCCAGGTCATGGTTCCTACATTCCCCATTCTAGGTCAAGTCCCCTACATTCCCCATTCTAGGTCAAGTCCCCTACATTCCCCACTCCATACAGGCTCTTTCTCATAACACCAAAAAAATTACTTCTTCCCCTTACATTATTTTGACAGAACTGTATGTTTATGTATTTCTATCTTAAAAAACAATTATCTGGGGCATATGGTCTTCATTTTAGGTCATGTCTCCTACATTCCCCAATTCTAGATCATGTCTCCTACATTCCCCAATTCTAGGTCATGTCTCCTACATTCCCCAATTCTAGGTCATGTCTCCTACATTACCCAATTCTAGGTCATGTCTCCTACATTCCCCAATTCTAGGTCATGTCTCCTACATTCCCCAATTCTAGGTCATGTCTCCTACATTCCCCAATTCTAGGTCATGTCTCCTACATTCCCCAATGAATACAAATACAATTAATCATACTACACTGTTACTGAATTCAGGAAGTAAACGATTAGTGCTGTATAATAATATAAAACAAATATCATGCTTCCAGATTCTACTATTTACAAAGCTACAAATATAATTCATGCCAATTAAACTTTCACCCTCATTATGCTGCATTCTTCAGCTGTCCAGATCTCCAATTACTTATGATCTAATCAGCAGCTAAATGCTTTGTTCTGATTTACTGAATACTCCCAGACGGACGATGTTGCACCTAATCTAGCACCCCATGGGTACATTGTCTTTGTCAATGTAATATTATTATAAGCAAACAACAGATGTGAACTTTCTTGTAGCAGCAGTAAATATTTATGGCTCTGGTTATTCCTTCTAAAATAGAATAGAGAAACTGAAAATACCTTAGCTCTTAGAGTGTTGGATATGTTGTAATGATTGCATACACTCAAATACATTATTGCAAGTAAGGATGCTGACCAATAGGAATGGGGTTTGGATTCACTGACTATTTTTTAGTAAATCCCATTGGTTTGATTTGTAGTCCCAGTGAATTCTGTTTGATTTGCTCCAGGTGATTTTTTTCTGTTTTGTTATGCTGGCCATACACTATACGAAAAATCTGGACAGTGAAAAACGGTCTCATATTGAATAAAGCAATTGATAAACTTACAGATAATATATACATTAAAATACCATTGTCCTAGAAATAGATCATAGCATAAAAGTACACTACACAATGTGGCATAAAATATCGTCCTCCATGTTTATGTGACTTTCAGAATGGTATAATAATAATAAATTCAACTGAGCTAAAAGCAAATAGACCATCTATATAAAGACATAAGATCCATCCAGATATGCCCGATATGTTTTTTTTTTTTTTTAGTGGCGGGGGCAGTGCAGGACTTACCATTGGGCTTGACTGGGCTCAAGCCCATGGGCCCCGCCTGCAGAGGTGGCTCTCTTGAGGTCCCTCCACTGGCTAGCCATAAAGGATCGGGTGACATTCAAGACCCTCTGCCTCACTCACAAATGCACACAAGGAATCGCGCTGCAATACTTATGCAGGAAAATAAAACACTACACCACAATCTGGACCCTACGATCAACTAATCAGAACCTCCTCCACATTCCCAAGTCCCACTACAAATCTAAAGGAGAACGAAGATTCACAGGCCAAGGACCGCGGCTATGGAACGCTCTACCGACAGACATTCGGATGGAAGTGAACCATTGGGCCTTCAGAAAAAAACCCAAGACACATCTATTCTGAAGCGTGGCTGGACGACGACATTGGATACAGTGCCTTGAGGCGATTTAGTTTGCATTTGTAGTGCTATACAAGTTACTAACTCACTCACTCTCTAATTAAGCCAGTGGTTCTCAATGATGATTTGCCAGGGGTCACAGAATTCTGGGCTGGTCCTAAAGCCTGCATCGCTCTCCCAGTCTTTTTGTGGCCACCCAGCAAGGGCTATCCCTGGAGCCTGTGGCCACCCAGCTGGGCTGTTCCTGGAGCCCGCTCGGCCTCTTTGCAGGCGCCCATTCAGTTCACAGCATGGCTGGGGAGCAAAGACTAGAGGTCAGCTGACTGGTGAGGAATGTGAAGTTGGAGGGACTGGAGGAGACCCCATCTCCTGATTTCGGCATAGGTGTCACTGCTAAGAAACACCACAAAGTCGGAGACAAAGTGAAGCCAGAGACACAGTAACACTACCTGTGATTATAGTTGCCATTAAAATGACTCTGGTAGCACTAAATGTCCATGGGTTGGGGGCGCAAATTACTTGTCTTGGGTGCTGACAACCAACGTTACGAAAATAATTTTACTGTTAGGGGTCCCCACAACTTGGGAAATTTTATCAAGGGGTCACAGCACTAGAAGGTTGAGAACCACTGAATTAGGCAAAGGCTGATGGGGTGAGCCGTGAGCGGGCCGGCGTTCTGTCAGATTAGCGTGACAGAAAGAACATCACCACCGACACACATTAAAAGTCCCGCCCCCCCCGCCTGTTACACCCTCATCAGCGGCAGCAGCCAATAGCCATAATTGTCTGATGGACGTGTCATGTCGGATAATCCGACCGTGTGTATGCTCCATCAGACAATTGTTGGGTGTATTAACGACAACAAATGTTGGCTGTTCATGCTCACCAACTGTCTGGTTTTACATAAATAAATAAAAGCCGATCAGTGGTAATTGTTGGTCTCAACACTATAAGTTGCTACATTTTCTGGCTTACTGGCTAGATCTCCAGATACAAATAAAGGTAACAAAGCCTAAAAAAAATATCAAACAGATGCAGCCATCAAACGTAAGAATTAGTGAGCTGCAATATAATAAATGTTTGGTTTTGGGTTTGACCATACAGTTTAGGATATGTATTATTTAGTATACATCTTTCAGCTAGGTAAAGGCCTGTTCACACTCGTCTGTTATCCAGCAGTAGAACACATGCAACTTCCCGCATAACTAAGAATTTAAAGTGTAAATTCTATTCACTCCTATGTGGATAATGCAGATCTATGCACTGCAGCAGACATGCACGTCTGTTGAAAGCTGTCTGGCTCGGAGACTGAACCTGCCGTTTTCTGCCAACTAGCTTCGAAAGATCAGCCACAGGACCTGCTGTTCACGTTTATTCAAATGTTTAGAAAACATTTTTACGAGTGTGTCTGTATCGGAGTTCCAACTGTGGCTGATTATTGAATATATAAATTTTCCTAGCCGCTGTTTAACATGTTATATGTAGTCTGAGTTTCTGAATTCATTCATTTTTGTATTAATATTTAATTTAAAAAAAAAAAAAATTCAATGGCAGGCCATGAGAACATTACATTTGCCAATCATTATTAAAAAATGACCAGGAATTTAAATGGACCCTTGGGTTATCCCATGCAGTCGGAGAAAAAAATTTGAGTTGCGCTGTAAAAAATAATAAAATTAAAACAAATAAACTAAATATACAAATGTAAATTATGAGACCATATATGAAACAGTGTCCTTGCAAAAAATAGTGATTGACCAATAAAAATTCAGATGGCGGAATGTGCCAAATCAGCTTCAAACTATAATTCAATAAAGTATAAAAAATATGTGAACCAAGTCTGTATATAGTGCTTTGCAAACAGTCCTGATTGTTTTACTTGATTGTTTTACTATACTAATGCACTATACCCCTACACGGGTGAACGTTTGTCAAGATGTTATTGTTTTTACAATAAAAATTATTGTACCAGAAAAAAATTACCAGAAATAATAAAATGCCCCCTAGAGAAATACATTGTTGGAAAAGCTGTCCAATGCCAGCCTATCCTGCAAGGAAACCATGTTTTAATGTATGTTTTAACCTACAATACTGCCTCACTTGTGTCAACAACTTTTTAATTTCTTTCCTAAAACAAGCTCGTTAACGCAATAACCATTGTAACACGCAAAAAATACTAGACAACTGATCACAGACAATTAGGGAAAATGTGTCATAGGAAGCTCACACAGACAATAGGGAGGGTTACCGGAGAAGTTAATGTGGAAAGTGGGTGGTTGAAGAAAGGGGACCAAAGAAACTAGTGTGGTTAGTGAGGGGAGAGGTGGGAAAAAAAATCTGGCCAGAGATGGTTTGAATCTCAGCTATTTTAGCAGGGACAGGCCAAGATTCAAACTATCTGATTGTACCCAAGTTGATCCATCAATTCGACTTGGGTACAACCAGCACGTCGGACTGCAAGCATATGGCTACTGGGGTATCATAGACTAAGATGACCTTTCAAAATTGACACTGTGCAAAAACATTGTTAGGCACTGGGGAAAAAAAATGTTCTCTCCTGCCAGCGCATTGCCTCAGTGTGAAAGCCCTCGGGCTTTCACATTGATGTTGCTTGGCAGGAGTTTTTCAGGCGGTATAGCAGCACTATTTTTAGCGCTGTACCGCCTAAAAAACTCCTCAATGTGAAAGGGGTCTAGAGGTGGTAATTAAACTCACTTGGTGCCCTATCTGCATTAAATTATGTAATTCATATGTGTCCTGGATTAAAGGGATGATGTGGCAACCTTACTCCACGTACGGCAGGTACGTTGTTCCAAACAAGAGAAGTATAATACCAAACAGACTCAATGTTGACATGAGGGCTCCATGGGGATTATACCATCTCCTTAACCACTTGTGCCTACAGGGCACTTTCACCCCCTTCCTGCCCAGACCAATTTACAGCTTTCAGAGCTGTCACAGATTGAATGACAATTGCGCAGTCATGCAACACTGTACCCAAATTAAATTTTTATATATTTTTTTCCCACAAATAGAGCTTTCTTTTGGTGGTATTTGATCACCTCTGTGGTTTTTATTTCTTGCGCTATAAACAAAAGAAGAGGGGCTAGTTTTAAAAAAAAACACAATATTTTTTACTTTTTGTTATAATAAATATCCACTTTTTTTTCTCAGTTTAGGACGATACGTATTCTTCTACATATTTTTGGTAAAAAAAAAAAAAAAAAAAAAAAACGCAATAAGCGTATATTGATTGGTTTGCGTAAAAGTTATAGGGTCTACAAAATAGGGGATAGATTTATAGCACTTTTATTATTTTTTTACTAGTAATGGCGGCGATATTGCGACGAACACATCGGACACATTCTTGGGACCATTCACATTTATACAGTGATCAGTGCTATAAAAATGCATTGATTACTGTATAAATGTGACTGGCAGGGAAGGGGTTAACACTAGGGGGCGATCAAGGGGTTAATGTATTCCCTGGGGGTTGATACTTACTGTGGGGGGAGGGGAGTGACTGGGGCAGGTGACCGATGGTTGTCCCTATGTACAAGGGACGCACCATTGGTCCCCTCTCCCTGACAGGATGTGGATCTGTGTGTTTACACACACAGATCCACTGTCCTGCTCAGTTACTGGGCAATCGCGTCGACCACTGGGCACGCCCATTGGGTCCCTAGTGATGTGGCGCGCCCCCTAGTGGCTTTTAAAGGCGCAAGTTCATATGAAATCCGCCCAGAACAACAGAGTCTTCCTCCCGCCGTCTTTTGACGGCGGGCAGTTGACAAGTGGTTAAGGACCTCGCTATGACTTTGGTTGATTTTTATGGACATGTCCTGCTGGCTGCTGCAGAATGAATTTGATGTCTTCTTGATGGTACTGAATAAAAGATAAGCATCTGCTTGTAGTTTTAAAGCGGAAGGAAACCATAAAACAGTTTAATTTCCGGCACGTGCCGCAAATGTAACACTCCCATTGGTTGTGCTCACCAATGGCTGGTGTCATAACTGATTACATGTGCATCATCATGGCATTTGTGAAATAAACAGGAGGCAAAGATGGCAGATTCCTTGGCTGAAAACGATAGGGAGGTTTACTTACACTTTAAGCATTCAGGTACCATTACTTCTGATCAAACCCCCAACTCCATGCAGTCTCAAGCCTGCAAGGATCCTCTACCATGCTTTACTTCTGCCTGCAGACACTCATATATATATATATATATATATATATATATATATACACACACACACCTTATGGGACTTTTGTGAACAAACTGCCTCCTGTTCTTGCCAAAAATGTCTGATTTGGACTCATCATTTCAGAGCACCTGTTGCCATGTTTCTGCACATCAGCTTAGCTTTCCTTCTACACTAGAGGTATGGCTCTTTACTCACCAGCCTTCCATTAAGACCATTTCTGACCAGGCTTCTCCAGAAGTTGTAATTGGATGTACAAAAGGTCCCACTGGTTACTGACAAATTTGAGCCAACGGTGCCATAGGCCATCTTCCGATTGCAAAGGGAAGTCAGCATGATGTGTATTTCATCTACTGCACTTTGTTTTTAGTTCTTCCACTGCATTTTTGATCGTCGATGTTGCCTGTGTCTTTGTGATTCTTCAGAACAACCATGATAGCAAATCTCGAAAAACATCTTTCTTGAATTTTCTGCCTGTTGGAGACCCAAGTTTTATTCCGTTTATGTAATTTGTAGGTTAACAATTTAATTTCTTTTGAAAGTATACTAACTTTACAGTATTTTTTTTACAAGTTTTTACTTTTGCAGAGAAATGTATATGTACACACATGCACACACACTCAGTCTATTGTACAAATTGCTTAGCGGAAGTACCCAAACTACATTTAAAAAAAAAATACATATACAGTACACTGCAAAAGACCGGGTGCTATTGTTTCTGTTGGTATTTCTGTTGAAAGACTATGAGAAATTAATACAGAAACCAGGCTGCTCTGCATGTCCTGCCTGCCTTCCAGCATGCAGAAGGAAGTAAAGACATTTGAGTTTAATGATGACCTGAAAGCCTGTCTATCAAAATTTATACAGGCATTTTATTTTTCAAAACCACCTTTATACGACAGGTAAATTGGTACTACAGTGCCTTGAAAAAGTATTTCTTACCCTTTGAAATTTTCCACATTTTGCCATGTTACAACCAAAACATTTAAATGCCCGGTCTGTCAGTTTAGGTGGACGCCCATGTCTTGGTAGGTTTGCAGTTGTGCCATAATCTTTCTATTTTCGGATTATGGATTGAACAGTGTTCTGTGAGATGTTTAAAGCTTGGGATATTTTTTTAAAACCTAACCCTGCTTTAAACTTCTCTACAACGTTATCCCTGACCCGTCTGGTGTGTTCCTTGGCCTTCATAAAGTCGTTTGTTCACTAAGGTTCTCTAACAAACCTATGAGGGCTTCACAGAACAGCTGTATTTATACTCAGATTAAATTACACACAGGTGGACTATTAATTAGGTGTGTGAGGTATGGCCTGTTAACCTCAAAGGGTACATTGTTTACATACATAAGGAAGTATTTATTGATAGTAATTAGACTTGAGGGGGTATTCAATCATGGGAAACATTTGGTTGGGGTCATTATCTGTCACTCTGAAAGAAAGAATGTAGTTCAAAGACGGCCAATCAAATTGCTTAGCCATTCAATGGATAGGGAATATAATTCTGGAGGTCAGTCTTGTCACTCAGTATATTCTCTGAATATGAAGGCACGGGTCTAGGAAAAGATGGGATTCTGAATTATATGTACTCTGTTGGATTTGTATCATCTGTGGAACTTGGACTTTGTTCTGTATTGGAAGTCAAATAAATGCACTCTCTGGAAAAAACTGGGGTGTTGCCGCGGAACATAAATTATAGTCATCATACTAATACCTAAATATCAATTATCTACTGGACACTATATTTAACATCACTACATTTATGTTGGTCTATTACATAAAATCCCAATAAAATACATTTAGATTTTTGGTTGTAACATGACAAAATGTGGACATTGGATAATTTCAAGGGTATGAATACTTTTTAAAGACACTGTATACAAACAGCATGTTCAGATGTCAGAATGTACGCTTTATATTGTTTGATGCCTGTCAAACTGTAATAAAAACTCTCCAAATTGCTCTCTAAATCTTAAATCTTTTTTTTTTTTTTTTTTTTTAGCGTAGCTTCTCTAATTATGCAATACCTTTCCTTATACCCAATTGCTAAATGTTAGATAAAGACTGAACTCAGGCTTGCAGAGGGAGTGACCTGGAGGAAGCTCAGGTTAGTCTAGAGGTGGGAAATGGCTTAGCATGGGCATGACCGGCGTGCAAAAATTCCCTAGCAATCCAAACAGCAGGCAAGAGGAGACAATGGCGTGCATACAAATACATACACATAATAGGCACACATTTTTACAAGTGCAATTGGTGTCTGGCTGAAACAGTATTTTCATTACAAATAGTAGTCTAGTCAACAAGTCTACAGGAAGACTCTGTAATGTGAGTTACAGCTCAGGTGCTGAACATTGTATATTCTGCAATCACTTGCCTACCATACAGGTCTCCCTCGATACTGTTCTCCATTAATGACAACTGCAGATCAAGAGTTCATAATGTAACGCAAGGTGATATACTGAGTTATGTTTATGGAGGTGCATTACAGACCTCTGTACAAGTGATGTTTAGTTTCCACTATGACATTATACTGCCTCTGTAAGGTTTTATCTCTCCTGAAAGTTTACATTATGTGCACGGTGCCAGTGGCACCCGGTTCTATTGTTATATTATTCATGAGATTCCCTGCCAGTTCGGTGACTGATATCCGCTTGACAATCTGTGTCTGGAAGCAATAATACATGGGACTTTCAAAGAGATGCAAACTAATAATATGGCTCACTTTCCCAATTAGGAAACCTTATATAAGGTACACCGATTAGGAAGTTCGACCTATGTGACCCATTTTCGTACAAAGTAATTTAAAATACAGCGAACCCACACCATTCTTTATTTTAGAGGACCACAGCTTCTGACGAGATAAAGAAACCAAAGCGAAAATAGCAGCACAGGTTTGTGTATGCTGTAAAATGATAAAGCAGCTGCATGAGCCTGGATTAAATACCTATGAAGAGCTTTGCGACTGCCAACAGCCAGATAAATTAAGTCTGGGATTTGTAAGGATAAATATGACTTAAATTCATTACTTGCATTGCTAGCCTGAATGGCTTGCACAATGAATGATCATCGTAAATCAGGTCTAGGAGGTAAAGTATGTCCACCATGTGCACAAAGTGTAGGAAGCCAACCCAAGAGTCCTCTATTCTAGTTCACTTGATTGCAGGTTCGGTGCACAAACAGGTGATCACAGCTGCATATGGGTCAAAACATGTTGAATTTTAAAAAGAGAAAAGAACAGATTTTATATGCAGATGTCAATACAACGTTGGCCATGACTGAAATAAATGTTGGGGTTGCTTTTGTAAAGTTTCAATACACATTTGCAAAGAAAAGACTTGCTGTTCCTGCAAGAATTCCTCCCTTTTGATTTGAATAAAAAGGTAATATTTAGAACTTTGCTGTAGTCATTGTGTGTGATGCCTGTACAATGCTTTACAAAGAGACCACAGATGAGGACAAGGCAAGATATTTAGAACAGTGCTATGTCCACCTGCATCGTTACCTTAAAAACGTCAAGCAGCAGTTTAGACTTATGCTGTCACAAACATGGTTTCTGTGTGCCATTTAGGGGGGGGGGGGGGGTTGTAGGCAGGTATTGCTTAATGCCCAGCCAGGAAGTTGAGGGTTAATTGTGTTTCCCAGGTATTTTATGGTGGGTTTTCCTGGGGTACGACCCCCCGGTCCTATAAAAACAGAAGGAGCCCTGGATCTATGGGCTGCCTAGGAGGTTCCTGTTTCTGTTACTCATCCCCTGTCACCACCGGAGTTTGGATATCCAGAATATCCAGTGATTTGCTATAGTTGGAGTTCCCATTGCCCAAGTGGTTACTAAGGGTAACAAAGGTTTCTCTAGCAGCCTGTTAAGCGTGTACATGTGGCAGGTCTCTTGCAGCGAGGGAGCAGGGGTGTATTTAGGTTTTGTGCTGCCCTAGGCCTGACTAAACTTGTGCACCCCCTAATTTAAATATGACCCACCCCTTCCTGCCAAGGCCACACCCCTTGCGGTTTAAGACCCACCCTGACATTTTCAAATGAGGACACTAGTTCTGATGGCCTGGGGGGGGGGGGGGCAATGGATTCCAATGGGACAGGGATGGTAAAAAATTTGAAGCACTGCCCCCCACAGTTGCAGAATGCCAACCGCCCACATACTGGAAGCAGTGCAGCCGATTTATGGGAGCCCTCATTCTGTACATAAGTATGGAAAACAAAAGATTAAGTGAAGTACACGCATGGAGTCAGCACTAGGTGCACGGCGGGACCCCATTCCCTTACTGGGAGTGAGATAGGGATGATACGCTGGACAGGTGGAGAGGGACTCTGTGTCTCTCCTAAATGCACAAGTAACCGTGGTGATCTTTAATACATCAGGAGAGTTTAATCACCTGTACCAGTAAAAATACCCTATTGGTAGGCAAGTGACGTGTATTAAGTGCTTAGTGTAGCCCCAAAGACCCCCCCCCCCCCAAGTAGGCCTTTCATGTAACCCTTACTTGGCTCCGTGCAAGAAGGGGAACGTGGAGGACCACCCCACACAGGTTGGCTTACAGTTTCTACTTTAGAAGGCAGAGCAAGCTGCCAGAAAACATGCATTCCATATAAATGAAGAATGTAATACAAACCGATATTATAAGTTACTTAAGTGATGCCATATTACTATAACATATGAGCTTCACTTTATCAATCAGGGCTATCCCATATAATTAAAGAAAATAAGAAGACCTAATACAGATGCTAATTAATACAGTATCGTCACCTCAGATAGGAGAATTTGCTGAATTCTGCTCTTCTAAGCCCTTGCTGCCAGGCTTTGCCATTTTAGGTGTAAAGTGTTACACAGTGGTGCATTGTTACTGTTATGCATAATTGTATTTGGGCACAAGATGGCAGTGCTCCGCAACTCACTTATCACACAGCTTTACAGGAATGTTGAAACTTGTGTGCTGTAAGCAGAATTCTTCCATTCAGATCAGCTTCCCAGAGCACTGGAAAAAGGGCAGGGGCCTATAAAAAGGAAAAGCCCATGAACAAGTGGAGAGGAGGAGGAGACTGTGAGAGAATAAGGACATGAAGGAGATAGCAGTGTGATTCCAGGAGAATACAGGCCTGACCAAGCTGAGTCGGAGAGCCGAGGGAGAGAGAGCCTGGATCAATGATCGCCCTAAAAGGCAGGAAAATGGACCCTGCAGGCAGACAACCCAGGTTATCACCATCTACACTGCATCCAAAATACAAGGACACTGCCCCCCCCCCCCCCAACTGCTTGGTCATCACATCAGCTGCTTCATTAATGGATTGGGTGAAAGAGTTCTTAACTCACACCACACATGTTCAAAAGTGTTTGTTGTTGCCAGTTACTTAAAGGAGTTGTAAAGGAAAACATTTTTTGGGCTGAAATGACTGTTTACAGGGTATAGAGACATAATAGTTAACTGATTCCTTTTAAAAACGATTAAAAATAGATAAAAATCAATCATATAATGTACCTGTAGTTTTTTAGTTTAGTTTTTGCATGTTATCCTGTATCTGTGCTATACAGAGCCGTAGAGCAGTGATGGTTTGGAAAACAAAACTAGAAGCTCCCAGTACTGTGGTGCTCAGGAAACAGACAAACCAGGACGTGTCCAGAACAGAGGAGAATTACAGCAACATCAGAGCAAAAACGAACAATGAGGACATGAAACCAGGACTACAGTAAGGTAAAGGAAGCTATTTAGCTAAAAAAAAAAAAATTCCTTTAGTGATCCTTTAAGTTCAAGTCTCTGTGCAATACTTATAGTCACATTTAGATACAAACTCCATAACCCCTCCAGTGCTGTGGCCCATCTACTCCATCTATTCCTTGGAACACTGTGTGCAGAACCTTGAGCTCAATTTCTATGCCAGGTAGGAGCTTTACATGCATTCCATTTCAGGCCTATTTTGCGTAAAGAAGAAACTAGTTTTACCAACCCAGTTCGCCATTTAAAGGGACTTACATCAGTTAAATTCTGTCCCCACCCCTTCCCAGCTTACACAACCCTCAGCAATCATTCCATGAAATCAAAGAGACCTCCTTCTGCCATATTTTAATGGGGAACTATGCTTGTTGTTGCCCTATATCTTTGGGAAATGTCATCCTCTTCCAAAGACAGCATTATTATTCTGCACCAAAGTAATAAACTCGGCAGAAGTAGTCTTTCACATGTCTAATGACTGGTTCTCTATAAAACGTATTCCCAGAATTATCGTAGAGTTAGACCCTTCCTCTAGACCAGGGATCTCCAAACTACGGCCCTCCAGCTGCTGTGGAACTACACTTCCCATGAGGCATTGTAAAACTCTGACATTCGTAGACATGACTAGGCATGATGGGAATTGTAGTTCCTGAACACCTGGAGGGCCGTAGTTTGGAGACTCCTGCTCTAGACCCTTCCTCTAGTCACTGGGGGCCCACAAGTGAGCTAGACCATCATTTCTTGTTCTCTACTCCTTTTCTCACTAGGGGAACACTCAGTGTGAGAGCTAATGCCCAACTCTCGGCCCTGTAGGATGGTTGGGGGTAGTTAAAGTGGCACTGTGCTGCATTCCAGTGTTTATTTTTCCTGTGTGGCTTTCTTTTGTGCACGTCATTGATTCTTTGTACTGTAATTACATTATGGATAATATGATACCCAGCCATTGTATTATGGTGGTGTCAACAGGGGCTAATCTGATATCCAGGGGGTATTCCAGGGGTGCTTTAGTCAGGGCTCAGAAGTGAATGGGTAACTCAAAATACTAACTGGCTCCTGAGGGGGTAGCGCTACACAGGTGTGCTTCATTGCAATTTTTGCTCCTTCAAGTCCTTACTATTAGACACAGGTACTCCTGGCACTTTCTATTTACTAAGCTCTGCTTCCCTGAGCTGTGGCAGTTGGGCAAATCTGAGTATGTATCTCACTTTGGTGCTCTCACCAGTTTCATTACACGTTATCTGGTCATTTCTGCTGGTGGTCCTATTTGCATATTCCCACTCTGTCTGCTAGTATCAGGGGAAGCAACCCGAGGGTGAGAAGCAGTCCAAACCCCTATAAGGGGGGTCCTGGGTGAATAATTCCACCCATCCCTTACACTTCACTCCTCAGGCAAACCCATTTGCATCCAGGGTAGGGTTCAGCTGATTTAATTCATGAAAAATACTGCATTTTTGGCATTAGAAAACAAGTATTTTCTGTGCTTGTTAAAAAAAATAACATTGCCTGAAAATGTAAAAGACCTGGAAAACTGCAATATATCTAAAAAAAAAAATCTTTTTGGGTTTAGATGTGCTTTCATTTGTATAATCAAGGTCTGTGTTTATAGGATAGAAGAATTCGGAGATGAAAAGATCACAGGAAGATTTACTGCACTGTGTTTTTTGGGTTTCTGACCTTTCTTTAAGAACACATCATAAACAACAGTATCGCGGTTGTATCAAATTATATCTGACTATGAAGATAAACAGAACACCACTAGTGTATTAGGTAATCTAGATGCATACAAAAGGTGGTAGAAATGCCACCCACACATAGTCTGTGTCCTCTTATGCAATATTTAGAGAAAGAAGATGCCCCCTGAATGGGATTTTAACGGCAACAACACTACCAAATTAGATAAAATCAATATTTATTTGTACATATAAAAAGATCAATCACTCATGTGATGATCTGATAAAACAATAAGAGCAAATAACATGGTCATTGCATAGCAAATCGCATAGTATACATTGATAATAATACTCTACAATGTCCGAGAATACAATCTTCGGTACCCTCTTATGCAATAGTCACAATGGAAACAACATAGTCATACAATAAATTCAGTCGTTCCAATTCAAACCTTGGCATGGAGTTAAATAAACTGATTTATTAAAACTAGAACAAAACTTTTGTTTATTTAACCGCTTCCCAATCATGTCACACAGATATACAGCAGCACAATGGTGACATTTCCGTACGGGTACATCCTACACGTTTTCGGCCACCAGAGGGCGCACGCGCCTGCTGCATGGCGAGGGACCCAAATGCGCGTGGCCGGTGGACAGGAACATGTACACGAGCACCAGCATGGGGAATTTGTGTGTGTAAACACTCAAATCCATGTGCTGTCAGAGAAGAGGAGCCGTATTGTTTGTTCCTACCAAGTAGGAAAATCAACATGTCTCCTCTCCTAGTCAATCCTATCCCCAGTTATCACACACTGGGGGAACACACAATTAACCCCTTGAACGCCCCCTAGTGTTAACCCCTTTCCTACCAGTGACATTTACGCAGTAATTAGTGCTTTTTTTATCACGCTGATGATGTCACTACAACGAAACGTACGTCGAGGCGCACCCCAGTCATGTTTCCTCTTCCGGTCACTGAATACTAAGACGGTGGAACGCACGCTGGTTCACCACAGTGCGAACGGGATGGCTGCTTCTCATCCTGAGTGGGTAACAGATGCTGTATTCCTCCAGTGCCGAGGCAAGGCACATATTAACGTAAGAGGCCACTTGGCGTATGTTTTAAGTATTTGTTTTAATAAACTGAATTACGCTATGGCCCTGCCTTTTACATTTTCTTTCTGAACAAGATTATGGTGGATTAACAACCAGATCCCAGGCTCTTGCTCTTGTTGTGTACCAGTGAACGGAAGCAAATCCATAACCATACAAAGCTCCACCAGACCTTTCCTTTTTAGTTAAAGGGGTCATGGTGGTCTGGTGAGTTGGTAGCTGTTGGCCATGGTGATGGTGTTAGCCCCGAGTTGAACTTTCTCAAATTGATCACAATCGTCTCTGTTTTTGTATAATTTTGTGTATTTGATTAACTATCCATGAACACTGTAATGTTCACGTACTATTCTTAATATATACTGAGCACTAATGCACTTTATTTGCATATGGATGCAACTATTGTATGCAATTTAGTTAATTGACCTAGCGCCCCCAATTAAAACATACCCCACAGTGCATTTTATAGCACTCTTCTCTGTATAAATGCCAATGGTCCCAAAAAAGTGTCAAAAGTCTGCGATCTGTCCTTCACAATAATGCTAAAAATCAGCTGGGTTCCTACTCCAGGGTCTTCCTCTCTACGCCTGCCTTACATTGCCTTTCTCCGATTGTCTTATCAGCAACTCACACTCTTCTTTCTGATCCCCCCCCCTAGCTTGTTTCTCTTTTCTCTTTCTTCTTTCCCCTCCTTCTCTCTTTTACTTCTTTCCCCATCTTTTTTGTATTCTTGTCTCCTGATCTCTCGTTTAAATTTTCCTTTTTTGGCCTGTTTGTCATTTTTTTTTCTTTTTTCCATTTGGTTTTATTATTTCTCTGCCAAAAATTCTAGTTACAATCCAACCAAAACCGAAGAGGCCCTTGCGGTCGTACCTAATTTTTGTTTCATGTTGCAGCCATTACTGTTCATACTGTTTTAAATGTTGGTAGGAGTCCCTCTGTGGGCGATAGCCATTTGGCTGACTCTTTCCCCAAGCACGCTTGTGATTGTCCGCAGATTGTAACACCTCATGTTGTTTTATGTTCATTATGTTAAAATACCAATAAAAATATTTTCAACTCTAAAAATCACAGATCGCCGCCATTACTAGTAAAAAAATAAATAAAAATGCCATAAATCTTTCCCATAGTTTGCAGACGCTATAACTTTTG
Source organism: Rana kukunoris (assembly GCA_029574335.1). NCBI lineage: Eukaryota > Metazoa > Chordata > Amphibia > Anura > Ranidae > Rana > Rana kukunoris. The sequence goes on along the minus strand of CM056060.1, from coordinate 22,553,525 downwards.
CGCAAACCAATCAATATATGCTTATTGCAATTTTTTTACCAAAAATATGTAGAAGCCTATAAACCGATGAAGAAATTAGTTTTAAAGAAATAAAAAATAAATTGGGGGAGATTAAAAAAGTTAAAAATACTGTTTCAAAATTGTCGCCCTTTTTTTGTTTAGAGCGCCAAAAAATAAAAATAGCAGAGGTGGTCAAATACCACCAAAAGAAAGCTATATTTGTGGGGAAAAAAGGACGCAAAGTTTGTTTGGGTACAGCATTGAACAATCGCGCAATTGTCAGTTAAAACAACGCAGTGCCAAACTGTAAAAAGTGCTCTGGTCAGGAAGTGGGTAAAATCTTCCGGGGCAGAAGTGGTTAATATACGGACATAATATATGAGCATTTCAAGACTCTTTCGACCTTGCTTCAGAGCAAAAACGCAAACGGCAATCGTTTTCAAATGAAGTTTATTTTTAGTACTACGAATACATATTAATGAATTACAGCGCCGTTTGTTACCAGAACCACCTGTGAAAATGATTTTTTACCCGTGTCTCCAGCGTGTTGATTAATCCTCGTAACTTTCCTGTGTTTCACATTTGATATTCTATCTGCAAGATATTAAGTAGTCAGCATCTTTATTTGCCTCTCCTTCCTGCTGGCTTCCTCTCACATTCGGCTCCGCATGCCATAATCTGAATTATTCACATGCACACACCGATGCAGCATGAAACCGATACACTTATGTAGCAGACTTGCTATTCTCCCCTCTATTTTAGTCTACCCACCCCCCCCCCCCTTTTTCCCACTACAGCCCCCCCCCCCTCCACTTCCTCATCGATGGTTCTATTCCTCTGCCTACCATGATAAATGGCTCCCTGAGGCTTCCTATAAACCTCTTTATCTAAGAACACTAAGATCACGGGGGAATGGCTCTCCCTGCTGTGCCCTGGAAGAGTTGCATTCATTAAAGACTCTATAAATTAATTACCCCGCCAGCTCTCACTGCTCCGGCTAATTCATTAGCAGACATCTTTTCTCTCCTCCATAACAAAGTGCTGCCTGTGGCATCTTCCGAAGGACACTGACCTGGGCACCCTGATCAGCCCGATACTCACCTGCATGAGAAAACATGCCAGATGGGCACTAGAGCTGGAAATTTGTCTTTCCACCAGAAAGTTGGCATGGCTAATTTTACACATCTCCCAAGAGTTCTATTAAGTGATGAAAAGCCACAAATTTAAATCCTATGATCTCATACATACATAAAAGGCAACCTACCACACCATGAATATCCAGACATCACACGCATAAAACTCCCCCTTCTCCGCTATAAAAACGCACATCTCCGATGGATGTGTCAATTTTTCTTTTCTAGAATTATACCTACGTGGCTCACAAATCCCAAACTATTATTTCTTCCTTCAGACATTACATGATTCACTACAATAGCACTGTTAATCCAATATGAAAATCATTTTAGAACATTTACAAACAACAAGGCCCTCCCTTGCTTTAAAGGATCATTAAAGGAAAAAAAATGTTTTGCTGAAATGACTGTTTACAGGGTATAGAGACTGGTTAATTTTAAAAATGATTAAAAATAGATAAAAATCAATCATATAATATGCCTCTAGTTTCACTTTCGTTTTTAAACTGGTTATGTGTTTATGTGAAGTAGAGAGAGACAGAACAAAAACAAACAAATCCAGGGCAGTGTTTTGTTTTTAAATTGAATCCCAGGGCAGTGTTTTGTTTTTAAAATGAATCTGATTGGTTCTGAGGAGTTTTAGACACAGCTTGGACCACACTGAAAAGCTGCCATGAGATTTTTCATAAGGAGCCAGACAAGCAGGAAGTGTGGAGATCAGAGCAGAATTACAGCTACTTCAAAGCAAAAACGAACAATGAGAACATGAAAACAGCACCGCATTAAGGTAAAGGAAGCTATTTAGCTAAAAAAATGTTTTCCTTTAGTGATCCTTTAACAGAATTGTATCTTTATTTTTATGTACTGCCTGGGAATTGTGCTTAACCACTTGCCGCCCGCCCATTACAGATTGAGGTCGGCAAAGTGGTTTGAATATCCTGACTTGATGTCATATGACCCCCCCCCTGGGGGTGCGCATCGTGGCGATCATTGTTGCAGGGTGTCATTCTGATACCCTGCAACACCGATCTAGGTAAAGAGTCTCCGACGATGCCCACACTGGACCACCAGGGATGCCCGCCACAGGTATGCCACCCTAGACCAAAAAGGATGCCAATCAGTGCCCACAATGGATGCCAATCAGTGCCCACAATAAGCATCACTGATTGGCAGGCATTGTTTGGCACTGATTGGCATCCTTAAGTACAACACATACATTAGTGCCACATATAAGTGCCCATCCGTGCCGCCTATCAGTGCCCATGCATGCGGCCTATCAGTGCCCATCCATGCCGCCTATCAGTGCCCATCCATGCCGCCTATCAGTGCCCATCCATGCCGCCTATCAGTGCCCATTCATACTGGCTATTCATACCATCTATGCCACCAGCCGTGCCGTCTATCCGTGCCCATCCGTGCCGCCTAACAGTGCCGCATATTAGTGCCCATCAATGCCACCAAATCAGTGCCACCTTATCAGTGCCCATTAGTGCACTACCATGAGTGCCCATCAGTAAAAGAGAAAACATACTTATATACAATGTTTTATAACAGAATCCAAAAAAAATTTTTTTTTTCTAAATCTTCGGTAATTTTTTTTTTCAAAATTGCAGAAAATAAAAATCCCAGAGATTATCAAATACCACCAAAAAAAGCTCTATTTGTGGAAACAAAATGATAAAAATTTAGTTTGGGTACAGTGTAGCACGACCGCGCAATTGTCATTCAAAGTGCAACAGCGCTGAAAGCTAAAAATTGGTCTGGGCAGGAGGGTGTATAAGTGCCCTGTGTGGAAGTGGTTAAAGTGGATGTAAACCCAAAATGTTTTTATTTTTATTTTTTTATGTCACAATGTAGAGTATAAGATTCCCTATGATCTGTGCCCAGTCTTACCACACAGAGTTAATCCAGCTCTGAGCAATCCTCTTTTATTGTTCAGTGAAATAGAACGGACTTACAGAGAAAAACCTTAGTCCGTTCCGCCCCCTTGCTGTGAGTGACAGGTTATTTACATATCTCATGCACTAGCCTGGAGACAGACATTATTTTTCAATTCCCACCCCCACTCCTTTTCTGAAATTTTGTGGCTACTTTTCTGGATTTTGACTGGATGTTAGTGATCATAGCAGAATTTAGTGTAAGGAATACACAGGAAAAAATGCATGTTGACAAGGGGAGTGTAGAGGTGGGCGGGGAGTCTACTGACATCACAACTCCACCCACAGAGCTCCAGACAACAGACCCACCCACAGAATCTGCAGTTTTTCAGTTCCTATAACAGACAGAGGGGAGACATTTGACAGGTAAGGATACATGCAGGAGACATCTAAATACTTATAGATCAGCACTATGGCAGTAGTTTAGAAAGGATGAGAGTGGGTTTACATCCACTTTAACCACTTCCCGCCCGGTCAATAGACAATTGACGTCTGGGAAGTGGGTGTGAAATCCTGACTGGACGTCTATTGACGTCCTGCAGGATTTCATGCCGACACGCACCCGTTGGATTCTACATTATGGTGAGTTGAACTACCCTATTTATTGGCGTATAAAACACACACAGGCGTATAGGGAGCAGGCAGGGGAGAGAGGGGAAAAGGAAGGCAAAGGACACATGGGTTTTTTAATGTTTGCTAAAATAGAAGGCACAGCAACAGTTTGAAAAACTCCACCTAAAAAAATAAAATAAAAAAAAACACAAGCAAAACAAAAATAAAAATAATAAAAATAAAAACAAAACAGTAATATTGTTCTAATTAGGGAGCGTTTTTTATTATGTTACATTGGAGTAATTATGTGTAGTTTATAATATAACAATACTCAGCAAAGTTCTATGTTATTGGTTTCTAACACGGGCACATGTAATAGAGACAACCTGTGGTGCTAGACTCACATTCATATAAATCCCACTTAATTGTGTTGGACTCTGCAAGAATAACTGGAATGGTGATACTGAACACAAAGATGGGCCAAAATTGGCAGTAACTAGAATTTTACATTGATGCTCTTAATACCCATGAAAATATATTTTTTATTGTAAAAACAAAATCATTCTTAAATTTAAAGCACTGGGAGGTAATTACAAATGGCGATTACTGGGTGGGAAAAGGCAATTGTGTACATTTTTATAGCTACTGATAAGGGAAATAGAGGATTTGCTTTATACTGGTGTTTTACAGCATTTTAAATTCAATCTTGCATAAAAAAATAAAATAACATTGCAACAATACAATATGCCTCGCTCTCACTGGTAATGTTTTTGGACTTAGAGTATTTTTTTCTTCTTGGGAGCCAGTAAAGCTTTGCCCCATGATTAGCAGATTAGCAATTTCAGGCTCCTGTAGACTGTCTGTTTACCGTCTGCCCGAACCTCCAATATGGACAGCCAGTTACTGAATTCTAGAAAGCTCAGTGAAATGGGAGAGTGCTCGCTAATGCCCTTGCATTAGTCATCAGCTACAAAGAATGACAGTACTTGTAGACATTAATATACAAAACTCAATGAATGACATGGGCTTGTGGGCAGAGCCCCACACTACTGCACTGTAAATTGTGATAATTGGTGCAGGGACAAAGTCCCTCACCCACAAATCACAAAGAGGATGCAGGTCAGGGGGGGAGGTGGTGGATGCTCAACACCCCAAAGAGGGGTGAAACATGTTGAGAACGTTGAACGTGGCATTTAATATAGCTTTAATGCAATATCAAGCATTAACAAGTCAGTATTAGCAACAAGTGCTTGGGGAGCTCTATCACTGTAACCAACAAGATATAATCTGGGTTTGTTGTAGTGGGAAAATGTGTTCTCTAAACTGAATGCCAGGGGAGGGGGGTAAAGTGCAGCACTAAATAATTGTACAAAATGTGCAAACAATAAAGTAACAGTGCAAAGTTATAATGAATGACCAATGTTAGGCACCTGCAAACAGTGGAAAAACCTAATGTCCATCAAACTGGATCAAGGGAAACGTGAATGAGCCCAAAGAAACGTAGAAGATTAGAAGTGAAAATTGATTCATAAACTGTTGAAGATGAATGTTTAGCTTGTATAATATATCACACATATAATAGATGTGTACTGAGCTCCTCAGAAAGAACACAGCCAAGGAAAGGATTCACCATCCAATGGGCAATCACCACCAACGAAGGTAATAGAGTACTCTTACTGAATAGTGTGGGCTACCTGCTAGCAGGAAGGAGCCAAACAAGCAGAGATGGAGAGACTAGGAGGTCACGAACCAGCGTATAGAATGCACAACAGCACAGGTCCAGCATCCAAGCATCATAGAAACCAGCATGCAGAATACACAGCAACACAGGTCCAACATCCAGAGACTCTTATACCACGTACACACGATCGGTTCATCCGATGAAAACGGACCGATGGATTTTTTTCATCAGATATCCGATGAAGCGGACTTTCATCAGTCTTGCCTACACACCATCAGTTAAAAATACGATCGTGTCCAACACGGTGATGTAAAACACAATGACGTGCAGAGAAAAATGAAATGTAATGCTTCTGAGCATGTGTCGACTTGATCATATGCACAGGGCATTAAAAAATGACTAAGACTAAAAATGTATTCAATAAAGTATTGCATCAATGTAGACAAATACAGGCACTGTATGTAGTGTGATCACAGGAAATGGAGTAGAACGCAGTATTACGGAGCCAGCACCACATGTCCCGACGTGTTTCAACCAAGATGTCATCTGGGGTATAGACGTGCAGGGGCCTAACATTGGCCATTATTACAACTTTGCAATGTCACTTAATGGTTTGCACATTTGTACAATTATTTACACAATTTGTCAAATTGTATTGTCAGCAGCTTCCTTAGCTTTTTGGGTTGCGCAGTAATTTAAAAAAAAATTGTTCTCCTAACTGATAAGACAGAGAGAAGACTTGTTTTGGTTACAATCAGTATAAAGAGTGGGAATCTTCATAATGGTTACATTCACCAGCAGTCTAAACAGAAGGTGAGGTGGTGGTCTAGAGTTTGCAGGGCTGTAGAAATGGAAGCCCTCCTCTTGGTACGCAGCACAGCCGAACTGGGCGAATATGAGAAATATGTGATGTACCCTTTAAAGCTCTAGGGAAACAGTTAACATGTCCTTTAAAACCTACATGGGAGCTGTCTAACCTGCCAAAGGATTTGTATTTCTGTCTATTCATCTCCAAGATTTACAGAGCCATGCCAGACAGCACAGCCAGCCTGGAAACTTGACCTTACCCTTTAGCTACACAGCAAGGTCTCCTCCATGACTCCAACTCCAACTTGACAGTGCAGAATCAATAGCAGAATAAAAGGAGAATTTCTTACTCCTTTTTCGCTTGTTCCTTGTCAGCACATGTTTATTCAGGACAACTGGTTGGTGCCAAGAACTGCCCCTCTATCAACCGGCCTGAGTGCTGGTATACAGGAGAATATAACAGGCCAATAACCGAATTACAGATACTTACACTAGCTAGATTTTAAATACAGTGGAACCTTGGATTATGAGCATAATCTCTTCCAGGAGAATGCTCGTAATCCAAAGCACTCGCATATCAAAGAGTTTCCCCATAGAAGTCAATGGAAACGAAAATAGTTTGTTCCGCATTGACTTCTATGGCATGCAAAACCGCATGTGGCCAGAGGTGGGGGGGCACCTAAGAGCCTCGTAAATACTCGGAAAGGCCCGGGTACAGCTGGACTGAATTCGCCCCCGCATCTCAGGGCGAATGCAGTACTTCGCGCCCCATTAGCTTGAATTCTGCTTATTTTGAGAAACAAGACCGAAAACGAGTCCGAATGTGAGCAAGTCTGGGCCCCCTGGATTAAACATTATTTACCAAGGGATTTTCACTACATGCTCCTGATAATCTGACTATTCCATATAGCTATATAGGTCTGGTCAATAAGGGACCCATATCCACCCCTGGCATATGCCCCTTTTACCTGCCTTGCCTCCCCTGACTATTCTCCTCCTTCCTTCTTAACTTTTTTAATCCTTACCCCCCAGTTGGTCACTATAGAACAATTAAGATGCCTCGTGGGTTTGTCTATTATAAGGCACGAGAATGTAGGGTACAGCCTTCAGACCTAGACTATTTTATGAAGATGTATGTTTAATATGTATTGTCATAGTGTCGCCCAGTGTGAGTACTCTTGCAGTCCGATCAAAAGAGCTGACCGGGGCAGACTGACGCTGGTCGAGTCCCATCTGGTAGTGGAAAACTTATTGGAATCGGAGAGAGGTGTTTGCAGAGTGGGGATATGTCCGCCAGTGAAAGGGCCCCTTGCACAAGCATTCGTCTGGGGGGCGATATGTTCGCTCTGCAAGGGCATTATTGGTTATAGGTGGATGTACGCTCTTGTCTCTGCTGTGTGTCTGATCAGCAGGTGCCAATATTCATAGCATGCACCTGCAAATAACCTCCCATCCCCAGGAACGGTAGTATAATCCGGGTATGCGTTGTTCTCTGGAACAACGCAGAATAAGGATTCCTATCAGCGGTAATACGGGAGTCTTTGGTTTGTTATGGTCAGAGACCAGGGTTCATGTTTGTTCAGCCATGCGGCTTCCTTTGTTTAGTCGAATCCAAGAAAGGCACTACACACTGTCTCTGTTCAGACACACCCATAGGACTCCTTTAGCTATTATTCATTGGTTGTTTGTATTAACTCATTCTGTTGGAAGGATTTCCTGTGATGTCACTTCCCATGGAGGAAGCGATTGGCTGTTGGAGTCATCACTTCCTGTTTGTGTTTCCTTTTGTGGTCTCTGAATAAAAACCCAATAAAAACCCAAGCACACTGGTCACTGGGACAGTCATGCTGATGGAGCTGAGACGTAAGCCATGGTGATGTCTGTTTATTTGGGGATATACGGGAAATAGAGTTGCTGTCATGTAGGTTTATAAATCCTTAATGAAAAAAATATAAATAGCTGCATTCATTCATTTTTTTGGATATCTGCCTGGAGTTCACCATTAATGTCCCAGACCCACCTACGCTTGGCATTTACATGTATTCGTGGCAAACTGTAAGCAGATCCACAGTACAGTATATATTCTTAATCTGCAGTACAGTGTATAACGTGCATCTCTAAGCAATTAACAAATCTTCCATGTCAAGCCTGTTCTGGAAAGCGGCTAATTAAAGTGTAAGTCTAGAATGAGTATTGACTCCCATGATGGCATAACTTTCATTAGATGGCACAAAGCAGAACAAGACGCTGACAGTAAGGATTCCTGTGCAATGATCGATCCAGATAACACAGGGCAGATACGTGAATTAGGCTTCATAGCAATAAAGGGTGCACACAGCTATTAGGAGAGGCTGTAAACTGCATGTTTTTGTTAATTTAAGATTTTGTACATAGCAAAACAACGTTAAAGCAAAAATCTATTTTAACTGCAGTAGAATGGCAAGGAAAGCAGACGGGGAAGAGCGGCAACTTATAACGTAATCTCGGCCTGTCAAGCTCCTTCACAGCATTCAGTTCATTTATTGTGCATGATTATCCGGGGTTTACCAATACCCTCTTACGGTACTGAATTTTAAATAAGCAAAAGTACAGCGTGAAAAACTTGTCAGGTTTGGAACACCAGAATTATTTATAAGGCATGTGAAGCTGTGGGCTTAGTTTGTTCTGTGTGATGTTACACAGCCAGATACATTAAGCATGACTTTAGCATATAAAGCAAACAAATTCTCCAGCACTCTGTTTATCAGGCAGCAAAAGAGTCCCAATTTAAATGATATAAATGAAATTACATGTTTTTGTCATATAGAGATGCTCCAGACAAACAGGATAAGAGGAGGACAAAAAAAGAGGGAGCCTTTGCGGACCTTTCCTCTGGATCCTTTAGGGGACTGATCCTCTCCAAAATATGGCCCTCCAGCTGTCGCGGAAATACACATCCCAAGAGGCATGGTAAAACTCACAGACATGACTAGGCATGATGGAAATTGTAGTTCCTGAACAACTGGAGGGCTATAGTTTGAGGACCCCTGCTCTACACTATGTCTTTCTCTTATAAATCCTTCATACTTGCATGTTAAAACTGAAAGCTACTATCAAGTGTTCAACATTGGGAGATGAGGCGGCTGTTATTCTTTTTGGTTGGGTACTGGGGGCATAGGCACTGCTGTAATTTATTAAGGCATTTAGATCCTACAACTCCCAAATTGCTTGTGAATAAGGGAAGGCCATGACACTAAAGTCGCAAACACACGGTCGGAATTTCCGATTGAAAATGTCAGATGGGAGCTTTTCATTGGATATTTAGACAGTGTGTGTGCCCCATCAGATTTTTTCTGTTGGAATTTCCGATGGACTTAGATAGGTCAAAAGTCCGACCGTGTGTACGTGGCATAAAGCTCCATGCATACTGGTTTACAAATGGCTGCTTCTACAGGACTTTTGTGTTCTGCCTGTAAAAGCAGCGCAATGTTCTCCTATGTGTCCATACACATTAGGACAATTACAGGTATAATTTGAACTCAATGTTTAGAGGCAGAAAAAAAAACAACCTTCTGGTTTGCGTTCCTGATTGGAGCTTACTGGGAGTTTAAGCTCAGTGTGCATGGAGCCTAAAAAGCATGTTCATTCTTCATTTGGGGGTATGTATACCTATGGAGTGTTGGATGAGGACAGCAATGGGGTGTGCAACTATGGTGATATGCATTTCCCAAGGTATATATATTGGGCCTTTTTCTTTAAGACCCAATGTATATAACATGGGAAATAGAATTCCCCATAGTTGAACACCCCATTGCCATATATATTGGGTCTTTCATTTCAGACCCCTTTCAGACCCTTTTCACTGAGGAGTTTTTGAAGTGCTTTTGCATTAAAAAAAACACCTGAAAAGCTTACGAAAAACTGCTTCCCATTAAAAATCAATGACAAAAAATGTTATCGGTAGTCATCTCTACGAAATAGTGTCACATCCAATTAATGAATCGAGAAACAGAAGGGAGAGCCCCTAGTGAAAATCAATGGATGCTTTCACACTGGGGCAGTGTGCTGGCAGCGTGGTGAAAATACTCCTGCAAGAAGCATGTTTGGAGCATTAAAAAACATCTACTGTAATTAGCGCACCTCTCCATGAAAATGAATGGTAAGTGCCTGAAAAGCGCTTCAAAATGGTTTTTGCAGCAGTCTGCGTCAGATGACCTTCAAAAAAGCACATTGCTAACTAAAAAGTGCTGTAAAGATGCCACATAAGCACTCACTCAGCATTTTATAGCCAGTTTTCAAGCGCCTGAGTGAGAAAGGGCTCTTTGCAGTTCTAAAAAGCATTCAGAGACAGTGCCAAACTGTATTGTTTTGTAGACACTGCCTGTCTTGTTGCATTGTGTTCCTGATGCTTTAAAACAGACCACACATAGTTGAAAAGCAGTGTAAATGGAATACAAGTGGTATTATGTCTAAGAGAATGTATAAAACAATTCTCTCTCTATTTCTAGATTCCCCTCTATGTTTTGCCAAGTAGATGTGTATATATGAGTTTTGCCTTAGCAAAACTCATCTTTGGTCCAGTCCTACGGCTATGGCGCGTCACGCCCTCCGAAATAGGACTCGGAGAAATACGGCGCCTGCGCAGTCAGCTCCTTGGTCTGTGCGCAGGCGCCGCATTTTCGCCGAGATTACCCGAGTCCATATTGGGTATTTTCGGAAGATGTGACGCGCTATACTGGCGCCGTCCACCGCGGGGGAAAAAAATGAAATTCCAGGATAATACAGTAAGTGTGGGATTAAAAAAAAAAAAAAACAGCATACTGGCGCTGACGCCAGTATGCTGGATCACATGGGAGATCTTATATTTAGGGTGAACCTCCGCTTTAAGGCATTTTCTGTTTCTGTGAAGACCTCAGCTATAGTATGTGTTTATCTGTAGGCAACATCTGTTTCTCACCTACATAGACTTTATCTTGTGGTCTGCGGTTTAAGCCGAAGTCCCAGAAAAAAGTTCCTGCTCGAACAGTAACATACATCATTGAGATGAAAACATAAATCTTCATTATCAGGATGAAAGCAGATGTTTGCTAAAGATATCTTGTGTCTTTTTCTGGTGACATATAGGAAGTCCCTCCTAACCCCCACTTTATCATCTTTACAACTGTATAAATACTGTGTACCTGTGCTCAATAAACCAGAGACCTTTTGATAAACACTCAGCAACTCTCCATGTGTAATAATTGGGTTTCTCTCAGATCTTAAAGGGTTACTGAAGATTATCCTGCATTACCTAAATACACCTGCATGTTCGAATTACCCGTTTCCTCTTCATTATGTTTAAACACCAAGTGCTGTGTTTAACACCAAGCTTGTTTATTCAGTCCCTAACCTTGGAATAATTTAGGGACTTCCCCTGCAAAAAGAGGGTCTGTTATGCTACGTAAACAGGGTGGAACTCTATTTATTATAATCTCTGTGTTTCCTTAGGATCTGTACTCTCCATAATCGCCACCTAAATTTGATAAGACATGGCAACCTTGGATAGAGTATTGGTCATTGGATGACTGAGGTCTGGGATGGCATTCCCCTTACTGTTTCTTTCCCCCAACTTTCTTCCCTTCCTACTTTTTTCCTACCTGCTCTTGTTATTGTGTTGACAATATTTTGAGAATCCTGGCTATATTGTCCTTGATCGAAAGGCGACCTGTAAACAAACTATATTATGCCTGTCCCTCTATAGCACCTTTCGTACAGCTTCAATCTGACAAAACAACTGTTCTGTTTGTAGAATTTAATGTAACTTGCCTGGTATGTCCTTTGGATGCTACCGATGCTCGTGTTATAGAGGTTTGCCTTACCAAAGACTATAGTGACACAAATCCGGTTTTATTTTTCATTCAATCATGTTTCTCTTATGATTTTTCCTTTAAATACCTTATGGTATGATATTTGACCACATACTGGTAATTACTTTTGTACATTACACAGAAACCAATAATAAAAAAAAAAAGATTGAGTACTGTAGTAAACAGGGTTGTAATGCTGCATCAAATAAAATGCAGTCACATTTTGAGATGTTTTGGTGGATACATAAAAAAAAAAAACACAGAATACACAGCCAGTTATTGAATTACAACTGAATTATAACCTGTTTGACGGATGTAAAGGATGACAGATTTAGTAATGAATGTTCGGTAGAGACTACGAATACATACTACAAAAACACATAGCTTATTGTGGAAATAGGAATATTTGCTGCCGGACCTATTTTAGTGATCTGCACCTAACACAAAGATTTTTTGATGTGCAGTATGCATACAGTTTATGCCAGAGTCCAGATAATACTGTATGTTACATATAGTTACATAGCAGATGAAAATGAAAAAAAAGAAAATGAAAAAAAAGAAAAAAAAATCGATCTTGTCCAACCTATGTGTGTGATTATATGTCACACACATTGTACATCCCTGTATGTTGTGGTCGTTCAAAATCGTTTTAAAACCATTGATGCCCCCCCGATAAGACCACCGGCTGTGGAAGGGAATTCCACATCCTTGCCGCTCTTATGCTCATGATCATTTTTCAGCATGAAAAAAACGTTGTTTTAAAAAAAACATAATTTGAAATGATTGTGTGTGGGATTCACAAAAACAATTTTTTAAAGTCGTTTTAAACGATGTCGTCTTTCGGGTTGTAAAAAATGATCGTGTGTGGGCTAAAACGACGTAAAAAACCCACGCATGCTCAGAAGCAAGTAATGAGACGGGAGCGCTCATTCTGGTAAAACTACCGTTCATAATGGAGTAAGCACATTCATCACGCTGTAACAGACAGAAAAGCGTGAATCGTCTTTTACTAACACTGAATCAGCTAAAGCAGCCCAAAGGCGAATGAAACTTCCACTTTATAGTGCCGTCATACGTGTTGAACGTCACCGCGCTTTGCTAGATAATTTTTTTAAAACGATGGTGTATGGGCAACGTCATTTTTAATGATGAAGTTGGGAAAACTTTGTTTTTTGGACATGCTGAAAAATGATCGTGTGTACGCGGCATAACAGTAAAAAACCCTCTACATAGTTTAAGGTTAAACCTCTTTTCTTCTAATTTTAATGAGTGCCCATGTGTCTTAATCCATCCCTTCCACAAAAAAGGTTTATCCTTATTGTGGGGTCACCAGTACGGTATTTGTAAATTGAAAACATATTCCCCTCTCAAGCGTCTCTTCTCCAGAGAGAATAAGTTCAGTGCTCGCAATCTTTCTTCAGAATCATAACTAATGTCCTCCAGAGCCTTTATTAGCTTTGTTGCTCTTCTTTATACTCCATTTACAGCACATCCTTCCTGAGGACTGGTGCCCAGAACTGGACAGTATACTCCAGGTGTGGCCAGACCAGAGTCTTATAGAGTAGGAGAATTATCGTTTTATCTCTGGAGTTAATCCCCTTTTTAATGCATGCCAATATTCTGTTTGCTTTGCTAGCAACACCCGATGGTCCATGCCAACAGACTTTACTTTGTACAGTAAATGTTTTTGGGGAACAAAGGCTTTTGCAAAATCCAGATACACTGTCTACGTACCTTCCTTTATCTAGGAAGGCCCACAGGTATGTCTAGTGTGATTTTTTTTTTTACACGGTCAGTCTTTCAAATATTGATCTCTTTATTAGAGATGGATGCTGCTGTACTAAATCAGTGATTCTCAAAATGTGTAGCAATACTATAGGGACAAGGCTGGATATTATAGATCCTTGTAGTCCCCCTACTTACTAAATGTCACTGCTGATTGGTTACTGAAGCTCTGGGCAACCAATCAGCTGTGATATTTATTTACCCATGACATATATTGAAGAGCTTGTCAGTTCAGGGAACAGCTCTTTCCCCAGCATAGAGTACATGCTTCTTTCAGTTTACCAGGTGGAAAAGGAATACTTTGCACACGCAAATCGTAAGCTGTGTTTGGCCATACAGTGATACCTCGGTTCACAAACTTAATTGGTTGCGAGCCAAAGCAAATTTTCCCATAGGGTTCAATGTTAATCTGTTCTAAACTTTTTTGGTTTATATACCTGTATAAAAAAATGAAATGTACAGTACAAGAAAAGACTTTTAAACATTTTTACATATGGTCCTTCACACTCTTCCATGTGTACATCTAAAAAAATAAATTAAAAAACAAACAAACTATAGCTCCTCTTTAATCCTTAAGAATCCCAAACCCCAAATTAAATGACTAATCTAGGGGTCAGAAAACAGCATTGTGCATCCAGAAAAAGATCATCTGAGGGCATGATAAATATGTAGAATTCATATGAACTGTTTTTCCATGATTCCCAATCAAGTGAGCCCACCCTCATGGTAGTCAGGGGCAGAGACTCCTATGTGAGTGGACTGTTTCTCCTAAGACTCTCATCTTGCTGTGCTCTTCTCAATATGAACATGTCCGAGCAGGGAAGACGACTGTGGCTTGTGTTTGTAAACCAAAGTAGAGTTTGCGTACTGAAGCTAATTTTTGTGAACTCTTCTGTTTGTGAACCGAGTTGTTTATGAACAGAATTGCTCTTGAACCAATGTATCGCAGTACTTGCATTAAGGTAACATGTCTGCAATGGGAGATCCTAGTTGCCGTGGAAGAAGCACACAGACTATTATAGACACTACTCTTCTTTCCCACACTCAAGCCAGTTACATGATAATAGCAGTGATTTGTAGCTGCTCTTCACTTTATGGATAGGTACAGTCAGGGCTTTTTTTTCAGGTTCCACCATCTCTGGCTCAGACCCTTTTGTGCCTGCTCACCACAATCACTTGTAAACACAAATGTCCGGTTTCTGTGTTTACAAGTGACAGCTCTGCACTCTGTGTGTAACCCCCTTGAACTCTGCACTCTGTATGTAATGCAATCATGGTATTTAATGCCTCTTTAAGACCCTCCTACTGTTTGTGAAATCTGACCACGCCTAGTATTTGATGCGATTTGGAGGGTGTGTGTGGGAGGAGGAGATTGATTGGTCTTGGTGGAGTTCCAGCACCTATTGTTTGAGAAAAAAATCCCTGGGTACAGTGAAGTCAATGTGTACAAAACTGTCTGGTAGCAGATCTGGACTGATTACTACTAAACTAAACCTAATGTGAATTGGATTTGACATGTTCCCCGGTGTATTGCTAAACAATAACACAAGTCTATACATCAAAAAAAAAAGGATGTCAATGCAAAATGAGGTTAGGAGGAATGAATGATTAACTGTGTCCAGAGGGCTTGGCCAAAAAGGCTTGAGAACCATGGGGATATAACAAGATGTGGCTTCTCATGCATTTAAAGTTCACTAGGGGTACATCTTTCAAATAGAGAACCCAGCAATAAGAGGCTACAGCAACAGGAGTCACATTATTCAAATAAATAAATATAAATATAGAGTAGTTGCGCAAAACATTCATATATAAACAATATGGAGACAGGGATAAATAGAGCGATGAATAATCAATCTCCACCTCACGGCAGTCTCCTTAATGTCTTCTAATACCAACGGGTGTAAACCTGGTGGCTGAATGTGGTACCTGGAAGGACTTGGAAGGACTCAAGCCAGGGAAACAAGAGGGACAAAAGAGGGCCTCCAATGGTGTAATATAAAGGTAAAATAGGGCATTTATTGAAAACAAGTTGCGCTTACATTAAAACCATAAAAACAAGCATGTAAACAAACAGTGGTTTCCCCAGACGAAGAAACGCGTAGAGTTTGGCCGTAGGACAAGACGTACACCAGGAGTGAAGTGAGACGGCGCAGAGGATGCCACTGTTTGTTTACATGCTGGTTTTTATGGTTTTAATGTAAGCGCAACTTGTTTTCAATAAATGCCCTATTTTACCTTTATACTACACCCTTGGAGGCCCTCTTTTGTCCCTCTTGTTTCCCTGGCTTGAGTCCTTCCAGGATGTCTTGTCCCTATGATAGCTGGAAAATATTATGTCAGGAAGGAGATTTCCGTCACCAACCATTTCATGTTTTACTAAATAAAATAAAAAAATGTGTATATATACACACACACACACACATCTCAAAAAATCTGAATATCATTAAAAAGTTAATTTTAGTAATTCAATAAAAAAAATGGAACTTGTACATTTTATATAGATGCGTTACACACACAGTGATATATTTCAAGTTTTTTTTTTTTTTTTTATGAATTTGGCCGACAGCTAGTGAAAACCCCAAATTTAGTATCTCAGAAAATTTGATTATATACTGTAATACCAATAAAAAAAAAGGATTTTTAATACAGAAATGTTGGCTTGGTGTCAGTGGGAACTTATCTGAGAGGCAGAAATTGGTCATTGCTCAAGGAACCCCTAGCAACCTTTGGAGGAACCCTAGTTGAGAAACCTTGCATTAGTGTAATAATCAGTGGGAAGAATGCTCCTTACACTTATGGATATTGGGAAGAATAACCCCCTTACAGATAGCTAAAAAAAAATCAAGAGTGTCAGTGGGAACTCAAAGAAAACTTACCAACCTCTGGAGGAACACTAGGGTTCCATAGAACCCTATTTGAGAAACCCTGATGTACGGTATTGTATGCACCATACCAATACTTGATAGAACACAGTGTTGTGCCACGGTGTTTTATCAAGTTTAAAGTCAGTGCAGCCCTCTACCAGGAGACTCTAGAGCACTTCATGCTCTAGACAGAAGGAAGAAAGAATCGGTCACTTCCTAAACCGCCTGCCAAGTCCCTGACAGACCCACAACCGATGGTACAAAGTAGCTGTTGGCTCGGTCACCGGCCACCCTATGCCCCTGAAACCATAGGGTATGTTGTAGCCTACCCAGTGCGTAGCTAAGGTCTGCTTACACTCGATGGCCGATTGGGGGGACTACAAGGATCTATAAAATATCCAGCCTCGTCACCCAGCCGGCAGTTGATAGAAGAATCACAAAAAAAAAAAAAAAAATTCCTCAGGACTCTGGGCCCAAAGGGAGCCACGTCCTTCTCTGCTAGGCAGAAAAAAAACTAAGCTGCATGGGGCAGGGTGAGGGGTTATGACTGGAGGGACCGCCCCCTGGGCGAGGCTGTTTAACTCTGTTAAAGTTACATGTTTTAAGATAACCAACATGTTCTGCCTAGTCCTCTCCTATGAACAGGAACATAACCCACTTGTCAAGATTTAAGGAGCTGTGTCCGTCCATGGACGATAAGAAAAATGGTGATTTACACGTGTGAAAAGTTTCAGATTTTGTCCCAGGGGTCAAGTGGTTAAATTAAGCCCTGTATTAAGTACTTTTTATATTAAGCCCTGTATGTGGACTGCCATAATCTCTTTTCATTATTAAAAACAAAATCATATTCAATGAAATACAAGCCTTTAAACCTCTCTGGAAAATGCATTACCTGATTTCTGCTAATGACTGGCAAGTGGGTTAAAGCATCCAAAGTACTAGCCATGAGATATTTTTCAACACAGTGGTAAAAAAATCAAATCTGTAATTTTTTTTTTTTTACCAAAGTACAATACTGCCCAATTTGAAATATTCTGTTTGATATAAAAGTGGAGAAATGTTGGCAATGATGGGTATAACGCTTATATTCTGCTGCTGTCGGTGGGAGATCTATCACCTTTTTATGACCATTATTTTTATTCTCATTCAAGGGCCCGTTATCATAACCAAATTATATTTCTACAGACCTAATACAGTATATACACAGACACACTATCATATTCTACAAATGAGAGAGGACACATACAGATAAGGTCTATAACAATAGAACGCGCCATGGGATGTCAAACACACAGGGTGAATTTTCCAGCTGCCCAGTTGCGTAAATCGGTAAATGTAGGCAGTCAACCTGCAAATCCTCCTTGATCATGAACACCATCAAGAAATATGCAGACGGTGCCAAAGGATTAGTAGAATCTGGTAATATGCACGTGATCCAGGTTGGGTGGCGCACCTGCTTTATGAGCAGAAGGATCAATGTATTGACATTCCTATAAGGACTGGCACTTTTAACTTGTAACATAATTGACTGTAAACCACATAGACAGTGCACAGGCTATGAACAGGCACCATGTCTTTCCAGCTCTCTGCTGACCAGCTTTTTGGAGATGCCGATTTCATTTTTCGGCAGGACTTGGCACCTGCCCACACTGCTAAAGTGGTATCACTGTGCTTGATTGGCCAGCAAACTTGCCTGGCGAAAAACCCCATAGAGCATATGTGGGGTATTGTCAAGAGAAAGACGAGAGACACCAGACCCAACAATGCAGACGGGTTGAAGGCTGCTATCAAAGCAACCTGGGCTTCCATAACACCTCCACATCGATGCAGTAATTCATGCAAAAGGAGCCCTGACCAAGAATTAGTATAGTGCATACTATACAATACATAGACATACTTTTCAGTAAACCAACATTTCTGTGTTTTTTATTGGTCTTATGTAATGTTCTAATTTTCTGAGATACTAAATATTGTGTCTTTACTAGCTGTGCAAGCCATAATTATCAAAATCAAAAAACAAAATGACTAAAAAGATATCACTCTATGTAACACATCTATATTAAATATACAAGTTTCACTTTTTGAATTTCATTATTGAAATAAGTTTGTGATTTTATTAAAAAAAATTGAGATGCACCTGTATGTATGTGTGTATGCATGTATATATATATATATTGCCCATGATTCTAAAATAGGCAGGTTGAGGGGCTCCAGGGTTATTTAATGTGGAGGAATCTGTTTGATCAGTTTCCTCCGAAGTTTGTAAAATCAACTTGGGGACCTGGAGCCTGGAGATTCCATAGCGATATGCGTGGAATGGAATCTCCAATCCTGGGACCGGGTTTTGGAAACAGCCAGGAGTATGGCTGATTGAGCAGGTGGGTCCTGGGCTCCACTCTCCCTAAGGAGTCCGAACAAGCAAGGGAGAAGCATGCATGTTTGCATGGTGCAGACAGAGGGCCAAAAGCTGTGGGCTGAACAGCACGAAAGCCGAGAGAAGGTACAGTGATTGAACGGGAACTTTAGTACATGACCAAGAGGGCTGAAACGTAAAGCCTAAGTGGGAGTATTTCTGAAAAGAGCCAGGTAGCTCTGCATTTTCGGTTGATTATTACTCTATTGCTGTAGCAACTTGAAACCCCCTGCATGGGAATTCTGGATGGATGTTTTTCTTTCTTTTAATAAATAAAAAAAAAATCACAATTGGCGTGGACTCTGCTCACTGGTATGCTCTACACAGATGCTAAATAACCCCCAACATTACAATATATAAATATTATATATATATATATATATATATATATATATACACACACACACATACATACACACATACATACATTTTGTTGCAGTATGTGCTCCCAATGCAGAGATTTAAAGGAATTGTAAAGGGAAAAATGTTTTCACCTTAATGCAATCTAATCCGTTTAACTTACCTGACCCGTCGAAAGTCCCGCGCTCGTTCCCGGGACCCTCTTCGCTGCTCAGCCTGGCCGCTGATTGGCTAGAGCGGATGGATTGAGAGCAGTGCAGCCATTGGCTGGCGCTGCTGTCAATCACATCCAGTGTCGCGGCACGTCGAGGGGCAGTGCCGAGTGATACAGTGAGTCGCTATGGCCGCTCGCTGTATCACGGGAGCGCGCCTGCAAGGACTCATCACCATGTGAGCTCTCTCGCATGAATGTGGCGAGTTCTTGCAGGGAGGACCAGAGACAGCTGCTGAGGGACCCCAGAAGACGTGGATCGGGGCCACTCTGTGCAAAACTAACTGCACAGTGGAGGCAAGTAGAACATGTTTGTTATTTTAAAGAAAAAAAATTCCTTTAGTAACCATTTAAAGAGGATGAGGAGGGATAGCTTGACACAAAACAATCCTCACAGATGTTTTATTCTCTTACTGTCTTTTCTAACACTAACAATTCTGCTGGGGATACAGACTGAAAATAATAACTTTACAGATTATCTATACTTTCCCCACACTGTCCAAAGCAAAAAAAAAGAAAAGAAAAAGAAAAATGTTGCTGAAGTTAGGTTTTAACTAGAAGACGTTTTTAACTACAAGTCTCTAACAGCAAGAGGATCTAAAGCAGACCCCGACTTCTTTTATGTCTGGCAAACTCGAAAGTCCCGCCCTGCCTACAGAGGTTTCCAGACTGTTCCTGTCCACTTGAAGGTGCTGTGCATTCTGCCCACCTTTGCATGTTTCAGCTTTACACATTATATTTTCCTTACTAAAAAATAAGCACAGAATCCTGGAAACCCAATTTCAGAGATCTCACCAATAATATCTGGGACGAATGGAAATTGAAATATCAGGTAGAACGATCCTTTAACTTTAAGAGCATTCAATGCACTTAAAGTAAAAATAAATAAATAAATCTGAGCTTTAAAACGTTTGCGCGGTCAAAACAAACATAAATGAGACTGAGGTGAGGTATAGAACCAATAAAAAAAAAAAAAATAGCTAGCTAGGATAATAGATTAGATTCTCAGGTGCTGCAATTCAAGAGCTGGGGGGAAAAAAAGCACACACTGCACCGTGAGAATGGAGGGCGATACAGTCCTGATGGAACACAGAATGCAATCTATTACAAGTCTACAAGAAAAGGGCCTGGGGTATAAGAGTTGCTTGGTTCACCAAAGCAGAACCTACAAGCGCAATGTTTCCATTTGCAGCGGAACTGACTTTCAGGCTCGAGGAGTTGGGTACTGTCATTTCCGCAGGACCGGCTGATCTGCAAACGCCAATAAAAAAAACATGAGCAGGTAAAATTTTAATGCTGATGTTTTAAATGAAGATAAACCATTTCAGATTTTTCTTCAGGCACTGCAGAAACAAGTACAGATTTTATCGTTCCCACAGGGACAGAAGGAAGAAAGAATCGGTCACTTCCTAAACCGCCTGACAAGTGCAGTCAACTCATTGTGTATATACAAAGTACTGATGGAGATCCAGGTCAGCATTGGACATATTTTTACCAAAGTTTGTTAAAGACGCCATTAGTGTTAGCTATAGCAGCCAGGAAGACATTTAGCCTATTAATATTAATTACATTTAAATGTAATTTTAATTAGTAGATAAAAAGAATATGGCAAGAACAATGCAGGCAGTTCTTTCAGACATTATAAAGCTAAATCCTAGATATGGGTTTTTTACAAGAGGTGGGACCTCATACAATCAGAGGTCATGGACCTCATTTCAAATCAGACAGCCTTTAATTGAACAAAAAAAAAAAAATGCAGGTGCTTGGCACAGGACCAATTAGACAACCATGATCACTGTAGTATCATGACTACTATAGTGATTCTCTGCTTTCACAACGATCCCATGGGTATGGCATACACATACGTACATTGATCCAGGGTAGACCAATGTAACTATGACAAAAAAAATCAAAATTTAAATTCAGCTCCAACCATTTCAACCCCATGCATCCTTAGGTTGAAGTGGCTGTAACGGGATCATGGCTGCCAGTACCAAAATCTTCAAGTGGTGATGGGCTTTCTTGTAGAAGTGATTGTAGCAACTGTACATCCACCTGATCCCTTCTACAAGGCACACAGGGCCAGTGCCACCCCTCTTCGACCTGCCTCCTTTGCCGGGCTCTCATCCGAGATGAGGGGGCCCAGTACTGCCTCCGCTTGATATAGAAGCTAAACAGTTTGGGACTTTAGATGAGGCAGCCGCTTGGTATAGTGGTGCATTAAGAAGGGAAGAAGGTAAATCCGTACTCACCCATCCCCCCTGTGATGTATGAAACGAGAAGCAACAAGGATTGTCACTTACAGTTTGATGTTTTCAATTCGCTACCGGCTTGTAAAGCATCTAAGCAAACCGATCTCAGTCTGATAAGATGCTTTGAAAGGGCAGAGGAGAGATATGAGGTCACCAGACCCCAGATCTCTCCATAAAGAGGACTTGTTATAGCCCATGCCAACACAAGAGATGTTGATCATCCCTTGTGATAGCAATAAAGCTAAAAAAAAAAAACGAAATAACAGGAAAGTGCAAATAAATGTTTTAAATAAAATAAATATAAAAAAATGAATACAAATAAAGTGTTCCCATCCTCTATGCTCACAAATGCATACATATGTCCACAGACAGAGGGATTGCCATGTACATCAATATTTCTAATGCCAGACCTCCTGTATAACTCTAAACTGGTAACCTTTAAAGGCTCTTAACGTGCCACCTTTGGAGATGTTTAGGTAACATAGTTTGTTGCCATTCCATGGGTATGCAAAACTTTAAAGTGTGACATGTTAGGCATCTATTTACTCAGTGTAACATTATCTTTTGTATTTTTACAAAAAAATAAAAATATTGTGTTTGTGTGCACTAAAAATTATTTTTTTCCCTCAAACTTTTAATTTTAAAAATAATGCGACATAAAACAATTGCAACAATTACTTTAGTTCTCCATGGTCTCTTCTTTCAAAAATATATAATGTTTGGGGTTTAAAGCAATTTTTTTACGAAAACCAAAAAAAAGGTAATTTTTACACCTATGTGAGAAGTGTCAGAATTGGCCCCAGGGGTCAAGTAGTTAAATTAGGCCCTGTATTAAGTACTTTTTATATTAAGCCCTGTATGTGGACTGTCATAATCTCCTTTCAGGGCAAAAAAACAAACAAAATCATATTCAATGAAATACAAGCCTTTAAACCTCTCTGGAAAATGCATTACCTGATTACTGCTAATGACTGGCTATGTAGGGATTAACAAGTGGGTTAAAGCATCCAAAGTACTAGTAGCTATGAGATATTTTTCAACATGATGGGGAAAAAATAAAATGTCTTTTTTTTTTTCTACAGAAGTACAATACTGCCCAATTTGAAATATTCTGTTTGATATAAAAGTGGAGAAATGTTGGCAATGATGGGTAGAACGCTTATATCCTGCTGCTGTCGGTGGGAGATCTATCACCTATTTATGACCATCATTTTTATTCTCATTCAAGAGCCTGTTATTATAACCAAATTATATTTCTACCGACCTAATATATACACAGACACACTGTCATATTCTATAAATGAGAGAGGACACATACAGATAAGGTCTATGACAATAGAACGCCCCATGGGATGTCAAACACACAGGGTGAATTTTCCAGCTGCCCAGTTGCGTAATCGGTAAATGTAGGCAGTCAACCTGCAAATCTTCCTGGATCATGAACACCATCAAGAAATATGCCGACGGTGCCAAAGGATTAGTAGAACCTGGTAATATGCTTGTGATCCAGGTTGGGTGGCGCACCTGCTTTATAAGCAGAAGCATCAATTTATTGACATTCCTATAAGGACTGGCACTTTTAACTCATAGATACAACTTGCAGAATCCTAGAACATCCACTAGCTGAAAAAAAAAAAGAAAGCCAATAACATAAGTGACTGTAAACCACAAAGACATTGCAAAGGCTATGAACAGTACAATCATGTACAGGCACCCTGTCTCCACAAAGCCATAACACACAGCCCTATCCCATGTGCACCAACATCCTTCCTTCCAATCCTTGCAGCAGAAATGCCCCCTCCTCCTCCTCGCAGTTTCTGCTCTGATGGATTCTCTCAGTTCTTGACTCTTGTTAGGCGTATGTGAAGTGACAGCTGGGGGACGCCCGCAGATGTAGGGGCCGCGCTTCGAGAGAAAGGGTGGTGGAGAGTACAGGGAGATGCCGTCCCCTCACATCAACATCACATGGGCAAAGAACAGAAAATACTAGTTTAGGCATTTAAACAATGAGGGGAGCATTACCATCTCCATTACCCTCCTGCTAACAACTTGCAGTCTAATGTCCAATAGATGGGGGCCAGCATTTTATCATTTAGCAATTCCCTGTGGATATGTGGTTCATATGCTACCCTCTCTGTGATCCAGGAAGATCATATTATGGTGTGGGCGTTTTAATCTTTACATCTACAGACAGCCAGTTACTAATAGATTTGCAATTAAATGAATTACAATACAGAGCAGAACGATATCCGGTCAGCTGTCTCGGGTTATGTTCTTGACCAGGCTGTGCTGCTGTGGTGAAGATCGAAGATTAGGCAGCATAGGTGTGCGCAGCTTTTGCATTAGGGTGTGCACCCCAAAGCTCAAACACATACCAACGATCACTCACAATAAAAGGGAAGGGGCCAGTAAATTACATATTTAACGGCTTCTTCCCCCACTTATCCTAAAACATCCCTGCAGCAACAGCCAGAGGAAGAGGAGAGAAGGGAAGCCGGAAGTGCTGCAAGGGGTAGGGAGGGAGTGACCTAGGCAGTAGGAGAAATCTGTGCTGCACAGGGTGATTGGGGTGTGACTGGGCACACCCTGCGCGCATGCCTATGTTAGGCAGTACTGCATAGCAGAGGAGTCTGTATAACAATATGGCTAAAACGGAGTCTAATTGCTGTGAAATGTGTCACACACACACACACCTCTCACAGAAACAACAGTCCTATTTAGCCAATCATGATATACAAAAAGTAGATAATTGCTGCGGTTATATCAACATCTATAATAATGTATATCTAAATAGAAAGCAGCTAGCACAGTATTGGTGAATAACAATAAAACAATTATAGAGATATGGTGCAGCGTTTATAAAATTAAAGAGTCTATAAGAAGTCAATCCAAAAACGGTGTTCAATACACTTGACATTAAGAGGTGGTTAGAAGAAGGCGAAAGAGGAGGAAACCATCACCGACACCCGATAACACTGCCGCTTACACTCCTTAGTGGACCCTCAACACAAAAGGTCATACAACGAACGCCCTTTAATCTCCATATATCTCAGTCAGGGCCAGCAAACAGGAACACAGGTATAAAACTACCCAGATAACAGAGTGGAAAAGTACTTAAACCATGAGAAGTGGCCTAACAGAAATCAAGACTAAGATGAAAGAGAGTAATAAGGATGGATGAGTGGGTAAAATTAATGGTGGTGAGAGGGTGTAGCGGATGGCTAAGTATATAGAGCCAATGGGAGTAACAGATAGGTTTAAGTACACATTGACACCCCCGACCCAGGAATGCCCCGACCCAGGAATGCCCCATAATAATACCTTTTTGACAATCCCTTTTTTTTTTACTTTTTGATAGGTGGGTGGGAAAAATGGGAGGTGGGGGGTGCTGTAATACGTTGGCCGTTTTATGTGGGATGTTTATATATATATATATATATATATATATATACCGTGTTTCCCCAATAAGACACCATCTTATATTTATTTTTCCTCAAGAAAACACACTATGGCTTATTTTCAGGGGATGTCTTATTTGTATTTTTTTTTTTTTTGCACTCTGCTTTTCTCTTTCTGTACAACCAGACAAAATGAGATAGGCCAGAAAAGCTGATGTGGCTTATTTATCAGGGATATGCACAGTGGAGCTGGGATGATCTCTTTGGGCTCAGTAGCAGACCGTTTGCTGAAGCTTTTCCCCCTATCCCCTGGTGTTTGTGTTTGGTGAGAGACTGTTGCTGGTCAGTGCTGGGGAGCAGCTTTACTTCTTCCCCTAAGGACAGAGCGTCCTGCTCCTCACTTCACTGAGGAGACTTTTTACTTTCACTTTCAGCGGGACCCGACAGGGGGAGCCAACCTTATTGATGGGGCTACCGACACCTCTCGGTCACCTAGAGATACCGTAGCAGCTGTCACGATGGAGCAGATAAGAAGGGCTGCACGACTTCTTTACAGCTCCGCACCAGTACACTACGGTACACACGCCTATCACGTATTATTTATAATATTATTATAGTCATGCCCATCACTACGTCTTATTTTCGGGGGTATGGCTTATATTTCGGAAATGCTTAGAAATCCTGCTACGGCTTATTTTAGGAGTACGTCTTATTTTCGGGGAAACACGGTATATGTGTGTGTGTATATTGTATTATTGTATTATAAGTCCAAAATTGACCAGGCCAGATTTCAGTAACCTGTAATTACATGTTACACATCAAGACGCTTGTCGATTGTCAATAGGCAAAGAGACAGGATGGATCTATTTTGCACATCAAACCAATCAAACCATTACTCAGGCCACATGTAATCTAATTACATATTAGAGGAAGCTTATTAGTATGCAAGGATGCAAAATTAGGAATAGGTCTCCGACTGGGGTCATTGTCCTGTCACTCTGAAAGACAGGATGTAGATCAAAGACGGACAATCAAATTGCTCAGCTATTCAGTGGATAGGGAATATAATCATGGAGTTCAGTCTGGTCACTCAGAATATATTCCCGGTATATTCTCTGTATGAATTTATCACAGGTCTAGAAGTGATCAGAATATATTACCTATGTATTCTCTGATATGAAGGCACAGATCTAGGAAGAGATTTGAATTATATTCTCTGTTGGATTTGTATCGCCTGTGGAATTTGGACTTTGTTCGTTATTGGAAGTTAAATAAAAATGCGTTCTCTGGAGAGCCTGTGTGTTGCTGCAGAACAACAAATTTATAGTCATCATACTAACGGAACAACAAATTTATAGTCATCATACTAACGTCTAAATAACAACAATTATCTAACTGGACTGGACACTATATATGACTTCACTACAGGGGGGGGGGGGGGGTCAGGAACTTGGGGGCATGAATGTCTCAATGTATATTGTATGCAAAAAGTGTTTCAATAAAGAAATAAAGTTTAAAAAATAAACTACCCCAATCTCAGCTTTCCTTCTCCCGATACTCCAGCAATGACCATTATGAAGACCTGTGTAAAATCCTTCAGTCTTTGAGCAAGTCGGCCTACCTTGTAGTAGAACTGTGTAATGGTCAAGTCTGATGGGGAGGTCACAATCTGAGATGTAGTGCCCTACTTTCTTATAGAGTACGTAGGTGTAGTTTCTTACTGTCCTCATCCATGTTTCCAAACATTTCTATTGCTGAAATGTATCTTTACTTATAGATTTAACAGCCAATAGAAAACTGAAATTACCACATAATAGATCAAAGCAGCAACATAACCAGAAAACTTGTTTGTGCTTTTGTGAGAAGCAGTCTATATTGTAGACTTTAAACAATTCTGAAGATTTTTCAATATTAAAGGCTCCTTCTTTTTCCGAAAGGGTCAGCACAAAGTTGTGTTTTGAGCTAGTCATAAATGCTAGCAAACTGAACCATGCAATGTTTTTTTCATATTCCTTTCTGATCCTGGAAATGTGATCTCCCCAACACTGGACCCTTCGTTCAGGGTCTCACACTTTGTGTCTCACTGTGCTTTGTTGTCCACTAGATAAAGCAAATCAATAAACCAGCAAAATGACAACAGCAGTCTTACAGAAACACCATGAATTATATATTATTGCTCCCACCCTATATTAGATCAATAGTTCTGCTTTTGTGACTTGTATACATAGAAGAGGTCATGTTGACATGCACATCTTCAAGACTCCATTAATATCCGTGCACTGCAGGAACACACCTGATATGAAGCACGCTTCCACAGAGCATGAAAATAAACAAGTTTTTTCTTGTAGGTGCACCGTGGTGCCATTCATTCTTAAGCCTGGTACACACAATCGGATTTTCCGCAGAGAAAGCATAGGACTTTTGTCCGAAGGGCTTTGGCCAGGAACTTGTTTTGCATACAAAACGGCAAAGAATTGTCGGGCAACAAGCACAAAACGATGGCTTTCTTTCTACACTTTTTCAGCTCTTTAGCGCCACCCTTTGGACAACTTCTGCTAATGTTGTGTTATGGTTAGCATTGCTTCTGAGCATGCGTGTTTATACTTGGAGTGTCAGGGTTGAGTTCACCTGCTGGTGGCACTGGGGTGCACTTTGCAGAAGGCTGCAGTTCCAGTGTCCACCTGCAGGTGTCTCCCAGAAGCCAGTAGGTTCTGATCAACCACACCTGGCTCCAGCTGCCAGGTGGATATTTAAGGCCCCTTTCACATAGCGCCGCTATACCGTCGGATTTGCCGCGAGTTGCGGCCACTAGTGATGCGGTATTAACCCCCGCTAGCGGCCGTGAAAGGGTTAATACCGACTGCAATGCGCCTCTATAGAGGCGCATTGCGGGCGGTATTGCCGCGGTTTCCCATTGTTTTCAATGGGAAGGAGCGGTGAAGGCGCGGTATACACGCCGCTCCTCTCACTGCTCCAAAGATGCTCCTGACAGGAGATTTTTTTCTCTCCTGCCAGCTCGTCGCCTCAGTGTGAAAGCCCTCGGGCTTTCACATTGAGGTTGCTTGGCAGGAGTTTTTCAGGTGGTATAGCAGCGCTATTTTTAGCGATGTACCACCTGAAGAACTCCTCAATGTGAAAGGGGCTTAAGGCTGCTCCTCCCTTCCCCCAGGGCATCACTATCCTGTCCGATTGCCTCCTTGCTGCCAGATTGTGCCTGATAACCTTCCCTTGTCCTGATCCATCCTGCACCCTTCAGCCTGATTCTTCCCTTGTCCTGATCCATCCTGCACCCTTCAGCCTGGTTCTATGTTCTTGTTCCCAGTCGTGTTCCTCTCCTTGCATCCTTGTTGCCTTTGTCTCTTATGTTGTATACATTGTATATAGATAGCAGTTAGGTTCATTAGTTATTCTTGTTCACTGGAGTGGTTTATGCTTTCACTGGTTGCTGTGTATGTTTATTGGTGTGTGTTCACTGTAAATAAATATCACTTTAATGACTGTTGTTTTAACTGTTTGGTCTCAGTTCCTCTGTGTAGATAGGTATCTGGTGGTCATAGCTCCTGATTCTGACATGGAGTTTTGTCCAATGGACTTCTCTACACACGATCGGATAATCCGACAGCGCACATTTGTTTTTTTTTTAAATTTAAAGCCTGCTATCCAATGAAAATCCGACAACAATTATCCAATGGAGCGTACAAACGGTCCAATTTTTCTGAAAACAGCCTGCCATCACACAATTCCCATTGGAAAATCCGATCGTGTGTACGGGCCTTTAGGCTGGATTGGCTGCAGCACAGATGTAGAGCCATATCATTTCTATTAGGACACGCTTTAGGACAAGGTTATTTTGTTATACAATATCGTATTGTTATACAATATCTTATATCTGCAGTTTTAGATCTACGTCTCACGTCTTCATTTGTTTCAGAACATATTTGTCACAAAGTTTGAGGACGTTTGTACCAGCTGAACACAATACGGTGGTAAAAGCCGACACTCCCATTTATTATTTCATCCAAAACACTAAAGCGGCCCGATCCTCTCCTACTAAAAATAGGCAGCTTTTGCTTTTCAGTATTAAAGCCCCTAATTTCACAGACTTGCTCCTGGCTATTTGGCTGTACTCTGATTTTCCTCTTTTAGTTGATGCATGCTGGGAGATGAGACTGGAACATCGAAGAGAAGCGGTTTTCCTATACATCTGATCAGAAACACGAAAGATGTAACCCAAAGAAAAAAGGAAATAATTCTAACTGCCCTTGCTGCCCACTTTTCAGAAATCTAAGGATAAAACAACCCATGGTAACCAATGTATACAGATCAGCCCTAATACTCTCTAATTGGGGGCCAAACAGCTGTATAAAAGATGCAGAAGCCACAAAGGTGACCAAACAGGACTGGCAAAGTTACTAAAACATGCTGGCAGGTAAAAGGGTTGAAGAACAGATCAGACTAAAAAAAAAATCTGTCTCAAGTAAATGAGTTGAGGATGTATAATACGTGCCTGATTTCCATGATCATTATCTTTCTCAATAGAACTCATTTTACCATATTTTTATTTTTAAGAAAGAAAGAATCCCACGCCACCTTTTACTGCCTCGTCCTCCTCATTTCCTATTCTGTTTCAGTGCTGCATCCTCTCGCCCACTCCTTGTCATTCTCCGCCACGGGCTTGATCCACCCTAACCAGAATGCAACCGATCCCGTTATGTATCACAGCATTTTTCAGACTAGTAATCTTTAGTGCATGATAACTCTAAACCACAGGCTCCAAGAGAAACAAGAGAATAGGCTGGATAGAGCAGTGTTGTGCCTCAAAGTGCCAAACAGTGAAATTTTTCCAGACAGAGCAGTGCAATGACTAATATGAAACCCTTGTTGCAGTAAAAGCAATGAAAAGTTAACCATAGACATGGTAGTAGTGATATAGATTCTACACAAATACTTTAACCACTTCAGCCCCGGAAGGATTTACCCCCTTATGCCGCGTACACACGACCATTTTTCGGGTTTTTAAGGGTCTAGAAAAAACGATGTTTTTTTTCAACCCGATCGTTAAAAACGGCCTTGCCTACACACGATCATGAACAAAAAAATGCTCTAGCAAAGCGCAGTGACGTACAACACGTACGATGGCACTATAAAGGGGAAGTTCCATTCGGATGACGCCACCCTTTGGGCTGCTTTAGCCGATTTCATGTTAGTAAAAGACAATTTGTGCTTTTCAGTCTGTTACTGCGTGATGAATGTGCTTACTACATTACGAACGCTAGTTTTACCAGAACGAGCGCTCCCGTCTCATAAATTGCTTCTGACAATGCGCGGATTTTTCACGTCGTTAAAGCCCATACAAGACCATTTTTTACAACGTTAAAAACGTTGTGAAAAAATGTTCGAAAAACAAATTGCCCATTTTTTTAGAACCAGAAAAATGCTCCGAAGCCCACACGATCGTTTTTAATGACATTAAAAAAAACGTAATGTTTTAGAACCCGAAAAAACAGTCGTGTAAATGCGGCATTAATGATCAGGCCATTTTTTGCAATACGACACTGCGTCACTTTAACCAACAATTGCGCGTCCATGCGACGTTATAAAAAATGTCCTTTTTTTCCCCATAAATAGAGCTTTCATTTGGTGGCATTTGATCACCTCTGCCGCTCTTATTTGTGCTATAAACAAAAAAAGAACGACAATTTTAAAAAACAAATTAAATCAACCTTTTACTTTCTGCTACAAGACATATCCAAAAAGAATATATCTAAAAAGCAAAATGTATTCAGCAGTTAAGGCCAATATGTATTCTGCCACATATTTTTGGTAAAAATTTATAAAAAAAAACATAAGCATTGATTGGTTTGCGCAAAAGTTATAGAGTCTACAAAATAGGGGAAAGATTTAAGTACTTTATTTTTTAATTGTTTTTACTGGTAATGGAGGTGATCTGCGATTTTTGCGAATTGCCACAGACAAATCTGACCCCAAGTGACACTTTTTGGGGACCGGTGACACATATACAGTGATTAGTGCTATAAAAATGCACCGATTACTGTATAAATGACACTGGCAGGGAAGGGGTTAACACTCGGAGGCAATCAATGTTCCCTGGGAGGTGTTTCTAACTGTATGGGGGATGGGCTGCCTGGTAGACGAGAGAGAGAGATTGCTGTTCCTAGTGACCATGAACAGCATGAACAGCAATCTCTCTCCTCTCCCCTGTCAGAACGGGGATCTGTTTGACAATGACAGATTGCCATTCTGGCTCTCTTTCCCGCGATCGCCGTTGGCCTGCCAGACATCAAATTCGCCGCCCCCGTTACGGGCGCACGCCCGCAAAAGTCAGTGTCAGGGGCCCATATAAGCCAGGTATCGGGCATAACAAAACATTTCTAAAAGTTCCTATTGCTGCGATTTTGTTCAGATCATGACATGGATTCTGGGGAACATCCATTGTAGTTATCGCATGCCAAGCCATGTACAATTGCCTTCAACAGATTTTATTTGTACTACAGATACAGAGTATAAAGAACAGATAAGCAGAATATACAAATATTCCTTATAAAAAATGCATAGTTCCAGCTTTTTTCCCCCCCAATTATTTTTTGCACACATGTTCCTCCAATAAGTCTAGTTGATCAACATGTCTTTATACATTAATGATTTATAAAAAAAATTAAAAAAAAATCTCTGCAATAATTTATTAAAAGTGCTTTACATGCAACAAACCTGCCTACCATTGAACGTTGGATGTATAATCTGGCTTTCATCTAATATGCATCAATACCCTGAAAATGGCTAGGTAGGCCAATACTTCCAATTTCACTACAGGTGGAATAAAAACCCAACTGGTCGAAGGGCATATATCAATGTGTTTTTGTTCTGGTCACAACTGCTTCTCTAACCCCATATAAAAAAAAAAAATGCAGAAGCAACTTGAAGCACATGATTGTAGCTTAGGAGGTCAGATGCACCCGTTAAGGAACCCTGCTCCCACCCCGGTACACCTGTCGCCTGTGCACTAAGGTTTGTAGAAACCCTACATGTTCATTCATTAGCACCAGCTGCCTGCGCACAGCTCTAAACAGCTCCAAACGCATAAACAAACACCTTTGGCTGCATTCACACCTGAATTCATACGTTTTCAGGCATTTTTATTTGACTTTTTGCATGCATAAATGAGCACATCAGAAGCATATTTCTAAGCATTCACTGTATATTCAAGCTTTGGGTGTTGTTGTTTTAGCCAATAGATAAGGAGGAGGAGGAGGAGGAGGAGGAGGAGATCAGTTCTAAAAGAAAAAGAAAAAAAATTCTGCCCCAAATGTAGCTCATATAGCTTTTGGAGTATCGGGAGTAAAGATACATGTGCCCAAGTGCTCATATGTGCCCACCATTTAAATACATGGGTTTTGTTTGAGGCTTTTGTAGCTTTGATCTTCAAGCTACAAAACATTCAGGTGTGAATGGGGACTGAATGATCTCACACTGACATTAAATGCAAGCACAATGCAACTAAAGTATTGGCCCTAAGCGCCCAGGGACGTGCAGTGAATGGAGGCAGGTAAGGCAGGGACTCGCCTGTCATGAACATAAAAATAAATGAACAAAATCAAGCTTCAAAGGTCGTAGCTTGGCGACCTGGGGTCAGAGACCCCAAATTTAGGGGGTATGTAGCACAAGTCCTACCCCACCACTGGGGCTCCTAAGACCACTATGTTCTCAGAGATACGAGGGCTCCTTGTGCAGCCTGTCAGAAGTTACATACAGAGCGCCCAGTTTAAATACAAGTTGACACACTGTTTGCAGCAGACTGAGAGGTTGAGCTCACAGTGTCTCTCCTCACTTCTTGTCAGAGGCACTAAACTCAATGAACAGCTTGGAGTCTTGGACCAATGGTAAAGTACCATTGACCCAAGCTGTCAATAAAAATGATGCCGTGGAAGCACGCCTCTCACTGCAGTGTCATAGAAGGGGCATGTGTCTAAAAGACATATGCTCCCTTCCAGCCCAGCCCTCTTAAAGCGGAGTTCTACCCAAAAATGGAACTTCCGCTTAATCCCCTCCCCCTTACATGCCACATTTGGCATGTCATTTTTTTTTGGGGGGGGGGGGGGAGTGGGGGCTTCATTAGGAGTGGGACTTCCTGTCCCACTTCCTGCTTCCGCCGAGGGGCTGGTAAGGCGATTAGGCCTAATCGCCTTACTGCAGCCCTTCCCTTTGGCGATCGTCTAGGTCACCGACAATCAGCGCCGGGCGCAGTGCGGCTCGCGCATTCGCAGTGGGTGCCCGGCCGTGAAGCCGAAGGCTGTCACGGCTGGGTGCCCACAGTCGCAATGAGGATGCCGGCCGGGGAGGGGGGGAGAGGAGCGGAGCCCCAGTCGGCGCGTCGCTGGAACGTGGAGAAGGTAAGTGTCTGTTTAATAAAAGCCAGCAGCTACACTTTTTTTAGCTGCTGACTTTTAATAAACATTACATTTGGTTGGAACACCCCTTTAACTAGAAGGAAAAAACATGGGTTTATGGGTATAACATTTACCCACAATCCCATGTTTTTCATCAAAGTTAGGAGGAAGAAACTGATTCTGTTAAAAAGGTACCATTATTATATTCAAGCTAAATCATATAATTCTATGCTAAATGTTATAACATAATTTATTATTTATCTATTTACTGTGAAATGACTGGTTGAAAGTTATAACTTCAAACTTCAGTAATTTGCCCGTTAAGCCACCTGTTGCGTACAGTTCTTGAAAACCTATGATAATTATTTGTATATTACTTACTTGTAGTACTTACTTACTCTAATATATTTATTATATGTGCCTATGCACTTGATTGTCTGCTATTCCAGCAATTGATTTATATATCAATGTACTCCTACTACAACAAACATGTTTACTAATTATGGGCCCAATGGGTGTTCTTCTGCAGGTGGCTGCCCCTCCGTCACTCCCCCGGGGGGGCACCTTTTCGTGTGGCTTCCTTTAGGTTCTCCAGGGTGGGCCCCTCCACCTATGGAAGGGCGGGGGCGGCTCAGGGACCCCCCGGATCCTACAGCGGCCTCTCACGCTACTCATTTCCTGTCTCAGTGGTAACTACATCATTATGGCATTTTACTGCTTATATGCCGTTATGTGTTATTTTACTCATTCTGAATGTTTATTATTATTATTTTTTTTTTTATTCTTTAGAACTTTTGCCCCCTGAAGAGACCGAATTGGTCGAAACGCGTCGGGGCTCAATGTTACAACCTCATACATATACTACCTATGTACATGTTATACAGGAATGTTGACCGTTTGTCATTTGTCTCTATGATCTCTGACCCATGTAAATATTTGGAAATTGTGCAATAAATATTGCTTTATACAACCTTTACTATACCTCAATTTGTTACTTTGCTGCCCAAAAGCCCATCTGGGGAACCTTTCTCTTTTTACTTGTGGTACTTATGCCCTTGCCACCCAGGCCAATTCGGACACTTCTCTCCTACATGTAAAAATCATAATTTTTGCTAGAAAATAACTCAGAAGCTCCAAACATTATATATATTTTTAGCAGACACCCTAGGAAATAAAAAATAAAAAAAACACTAACGTTAGCCCGATTTTTTTGTATAATGTGAATGATGAGGTTATGCCAAGTAAATAGATACCCAACATGTCACGCTTTAAAATTGCACACACTTGTGGAATGGTGACAAACTTAAACTTAAATCTCCATAGATGACATTGTTTTTTTGGATCAAAAATCCATGGAAAAGTTGGGTGGAAGTCCGATCGTGTGTACGAGGCTTTACAAGGTAAACTGCCTATCGTCCATTAGTAAAGCAACCCCAAGCATTCATGGCAAAAGGTTCTCGAATTGACTGAGGGCTATTGAAAAAAGTAAGGATACTCCGTGCAAAAAATTAAAAATCTATAGTATCAGTAGTGTAGCGCCCTGTTCCCAATTACTGGGGTGCAATTTTAAATTTAGAGGGCGTCTGAACCAATATTGAACTTAGACTTTTTTTAATTCAACCGCAATTAGCCTCTGTTCTAGCTTTGGCTGTGCTTGAAAATGATTTTTTCCCCTGTTGTCTGTAGGCGGCGTTACCACCTTAGGCCCATGTTGGAACTCAAGCGAACCATGCTGTGTTAAGTGACCCTTCTCGGCAGCAGCCCAGTGGGAGTGATGCCCCGCTGTGCATGCCGGGAAGGGATAATTAAGGGGCAGGCGCCGTTTTCCGGGGGGCCTTCGTTTTCCGGGGGCCTTCGCCTCGTGGCCCCAGGTATGTGTGTGTGTGTGTGTGTGATTTCAGCCCCGGGACCACGTTGGTCTGAGGCTGCATCTTTATTGAGTAGGCCCAGCTATGCTGGCTGGGGTCTTTGGCTCTAGAAAGTATCCCAAGCTGTCCATCCAAGTGGGGGAAGCTGCTTAATGAAGGAAACCGGGGGAGGACCTGCCCTGGAGGAGATCAAGCAAAGCAAGCTGATGTCTCGGGATACGCCTGGTGACTTTGTTAATAAGGGATTCACAACTCTATATGTCTTACAGTCCGCTGGATCGGCCTAACCACTTAAGGACCGCCTAACGGTCCGAAGCTCCGTGACCGCGGCTGCGGGACCCGCGTACCCGATCGCCTTAGTTCCGCGATCAGTCACAGGAGCTGAAGAACGGGGAGAGCTCTGTGTGTGTAAAACACACCTTCCCTGTTCTTCACAGTGGTGCCGTCATTGATTGTCTGTTCCCTAATATAGGGAAAGCGATCAATGATGTCACACATCCAGCCCCGCCCCCCTACAGTTAGATACACATGAGGTCACACTTTACCCCTTCAACGCCCCCTAGTGGTTAACTCACAAACTGCAATTGTCATTTTTACAGTAAACAATGCATTTTTATAGCACTTTTTGCTGTGAAAATGACAATGGTCCCAAAAATGTGTCAAAATTGTCCGATGTGTCCGCCATAATGTCGCAGTCACGAAAAAAAAAAAAATCGCTGATCGCTGCCATTAGTAGTAAAAAAACAATTAATAATAAAAATGCAATAAAACTATCCCCTATTTTGTAAACGCTATAAATTTTGCGCAAACCAATCGATAAACGCTTATTGCATTTTTTTTTTACCAAAAATAGGTAGAAGAATACGTATCGGCCTAAACTGAGGAAAACATTTTTTTTTTATATATTTTTGGGGAATATTTATTATAGCAAAAAGTAAAAAATATTGATTTTTTTTCAAAATTGTCGCTCTATTTTTGTTGGGGAGCCACGTGGCACAACCCCGCAATAGTCAGTTAAAGCGATGCAGTACCGAATCGCAAAAAGGGGCCTGGTCCTTCACCTGCATATTGGTCCGGGGTCTTAAGTGGTTGAAGGCTCTTTTATTGTAAGGCTGGAAGTTCGGGACTTAAATCCTGTGGCAGAGGATTCCTGGCTATCCATCTTTCGTCTGTGGCAGAGACTGTTCTCATACTGTCCGTTTATGATCCCAGCTGCTAGGCCATGTGAGAGGGGTCTATCCGGGTGATCAATACCCACTCAAGGGAGAATGGTGAATACTGGAACTTAGCTATTTTTGTGCATTCTGTACCGCGTACCTGAACCTTCCCCTTCTCTCTATACTCTCTACTTCCTTCACAAGTTTATGTGAAGCAAAAATAAAACCGAACAGTTTCTACAGACTTTCTTCCCCTGACAACGAACTTAGAGGTAACGTGCAAAACCCAAATCTAAACCAGCAGCTCCTTGGGGGTAGTGCTACAGTAGGCAAAGTCTATTATAACTGCTTGAAAAGAGCTCTTTTCTCTTGACCAGTGTGTTTCTTTAATATGATAATACATTGAAGGATATCTGATATACATATAAATGCGTTTGTGTCAAGCCATAAAACGAACATAAATCTTTGAAGATTACTAAATTACAGAATTACATTAAGAGATAAAAACTCCAAAAGAAAATGTCTTTGGTAGGAGAAATCTCAGTCAAGAGATAATGGAAAGACCTACGTAGAGAAGAAGGACGAAATTAAGTGATGTGTAATATATGGTCCTAATCATATTTCACGCTGAATCTCTAGATAATACAGATGGATTGAAAATTATCCGAAATGATAAAGTGTATATGAAAAAGCCAAATGTTTTCACTTAAAAAAAACTGCATATATTATACCGAGCTTCTCACCTACCTAGAAAACATCCAGTTCAATTCACATTTAAAAAAGAAGCCATAGCCAGAAAAGAAATTCTAGAAGACCAAGGGCTCCATAAATCTAAACCTATGAATTTAGGACTTCTGCCTTGTATATTATAATGGATGAAAGAGTAATAACAGTAAAATGTTTTGTTTACAGTGTTTATAACAGAAAGCTCAGGTGGGAATCGGGACCACTCAGGAAATAAAGTTTTAACTTGTCTGCCTTAAACAGCAGAAACTACAATAACCACCAGAATATAGCTGACGTGCAGTAAACGGCGCAACTCCTCCTCCTGAAGTATAGTAGTCAGTCTATAGTAGACTGTCTACAACAGGGATCCTCAAACTACGGCCCCCCATAGCTGTTGTAGAACTACACATCCCATGAGGCATTGTAACACACTGACATTCACAGACATGATTAGGCATTAGGGAAGTCCCGGCACCGATACTAGTATCGGTACTGATACCGAGCATTTCCCGAGTACTTGTACTTGGGTGAAATGCTCCGATGCTTCACCCGATACCTGGGCAGTCAGGTATCGGGTGGTGGGGGGAGTTTCAAGTCTTCTCCGTGCTGTCTTCTCCCCTGGGCTGTCTTCTCCCTCTTCGTGTCACTCTCCCCCGTGCGTCTTCTCCCTCTCCGTTCCACCTTCTCCCCCTCCATGCTGCTCTCCCTGTGCCGTCTTCTCCCTCTCCGTGCCGCTCTCCCCCCGTGCCTCTCTCCCCCCGTGCCTCTCTCCCCCCGTGCTGTCTTCTCCCCCTACGTGCCGTCTTCTCCCCCCTCCATGCCGCTCTCCCCCCATGCTGTCTTCACCCCCTGCGTGCCGCTCTCCCCCCGTGCCGTCTTCACCCCCTGCGTGCCGCTCTCCCCCCGTGCCGTCTTCTCCCCCCTCCGTGCTGCTAAATCTGGCTCCTACCTTTTCTGAATGGACAGAGTCAGTGACCAGCCAATGAGGAGAGAGAGACCTGGGAGAGCCGCTGCTCTCATGCACATTGCTGGATCTAGATGGGGCACAAGTATAAGGGGATGCTGGAGGTGAATCTGCACCCAGAAGTGTAACAACTGCCCTTAAACTGAAAGCAGTGACCAGCAGACACTGTAACTTCACAACATGAACATGTGTTCTATACAAGTGAGCAGTGCAAACCAAAACGTTATACGGAACAAACAGCATTGTATTCATCATTCCCTTCTGTATGTCCCAAAACCAGTGTTCATTACTGTGTTCTTGGGTCTGTCCATCTATTTGTGATGCCAAAGCTGTCATTTAGGTATAAACAAGTCTTCATCTCCTACAGCATCCTTTTTTTTTGGCCTAATGAATATTGTACCACACCACCTGCCCAGGCTGGCAAGAGCAGTCTGAGAGGAGATACAAATGTAGGGGGTTATGTGACTTTTGTAACGCCGGAGTGCAGAGCAGACGCTGTGCTGAGCTGACAAAGATTATGCAGCAGTGGTTCGGGGAATAACTAATGGTGAGGAAAGAACATAGCAGACCACTGAGTGCACAGCTCACTCCTGACCTCTCATTCTGCTTCCCTACCCACTGGCAACCATCCAGAGTACATGTTCTAGACTGCTGCGTGTGGTTTAACTCACTTCCCCAATAGCTTTATTATTTATCATTGGCCTTTATTCAATACAATGCCACAGGGCACTTTGTGCAGTGCAACAAAATTTAGCTCTGACCCTGTTGTCTGGTATACCGTTTCTATGCTTCATTGTACTACTGAATGGCGTTACCCCAGAACTCTGCATAATATTTGTAATACTCTCTAAACTTGAATCCCTTATTCTTATGAAAGTACCTTAACCATGCTTGCTGGGGTTCATATAACACATTTTTTTTTATGCAATTTTTTTTTTAAACATTCCCTAAATTTGCATTAAACTTAACCCCTTTATGCTTAAACCTTTTTTCTGGCACTTGTTGCTTACAAGTTAAAATCAGTATTTTTTGCTAGTAATTTATTTAGAACCCCCAAACATATATTTTTTTAGCAGAGACCCAAGAGCAGAGGTCTCCAAACTTTTCAAAGGGCCAGTTTTTTTCCCCTTAAAACTTTAGGGGGGCCGAATTGTGGCCAGCGGAGACAGCAAATGTCCCTGGCCCAGCATCGGTGACAATAAATATGGCCTCAAGGTTGGTCTCAGGAGAAGTAGTGCCCCTATTAGGGGGAATAGTATGCCTTCATTGGTATCAGTGGGAGAAATAGTGCCCCCTTGCTGGCGTCAGTGGGAAAAATAGTGCCCCAAGGGCCAGATAAAGCCTGGTAAAGGGCCACATCTGGCCTTTGGGCCTCAGTTTGGAGACCTCTGCCTTAGAGCATTGATGGTGACCCTTGGAGCCCCAGATGTTTTGGAACAAAATTTCCAATGATGCTAATGTACTAGACATGTGCATTCGTTTTCGTTAGAATGCATTTTCGTCCGAAAATCATTTTTTTCCGTTATCGTTTTAACAAACGATAACGAAAGCGCAAGAAACGAAAACCGAAAGATCCGACATAAAAAATTCTTTATTTTCGTTTTCGTTGCAGTAAAAATTTGATATAGAGAGATTCGACATTATAGGGAAAAGATTCGACATTATAGGGAAAAGATTTGACACTATAGATATAATAGATTCGAGAATAGAATACAGAGAATAGATTTCGATCTATGAGAAAATAGATTCGACATTATTACTAGTCATACAACATTAGAATTCTTGTAGGCGGAATATTCGAACGGAAATGTACGATTCGACATAAAGATTTGACGTTCCGTCGAATATTCTTTTGACCATTCGACAGAAACCAAGTATTATTGGATTTTCGGACGAAAGCTATTCCCCAACGAAGAACAAAATGAATCAAAACGATTTTCGGGAGGAACTAAATAAATGTATTTTCCAAACGAA
Source organism: Rana kukunoris (assembly GCA_029574335.1). Lineage (NCBI taxonomy): Eukaryota > Metazoa > Chordata > Amphibia > Anura > Ranidae > Rana > Rana kukunoris. The sequence continues at coordinate 22,513,213 of CM056060.1, read as the reverse complement.
AACAAAAAAACGAAACAAAATATTCCAGTCTGCACATGTCTATCATGTACTCTGCAGTGTAGTTGAGCATCATGGGAAATGTAGTTCCAAAACATCTGGGGAGCCAAGGGTCGCCATCGCTACCCTAGAGAATAAAATGGTGAATGCCACAATATTTTATGTCATCCTGTATTTGCGCAGCGGCCTTTCAAATGCATTTTTTTGGGGAAGAAATACACTTCCATGAATTAGAAAAAAAAATAAGTTAGCCCAATTTTTATGTATAATGTGAAAGATGTTGTTACGCTGAGTAAATAGATACCCAACATGTCACGCTTTAAAATTGTACACGCTCGTGGAATGGTGACAAACTACGGTACCTAAAAATCTCCATAGGCAACGTTTTAAAAATGTCTACAGTTACCAGTTGAGATTAACAGAGAAGGTCTAATGATCGCGGCAAAACCTCACATGTGTGGTTTGAACATGGTTTACATTTGTTGGCGTGACTTACATATGCAAGACCCCAAATCCCTCCTTTGCACTTAAAACGCCAAGTTTGGCTATTTTGAACGTTAAATGACACACTCGCAGTCACCCAAAGCTCCTAGCTGACTCTGCAGAGCAAAACCATCCCCTTTACCGCTGCCGCATTTACCAGTAGTATATACAGTATTTCAAGTCATCTTTTGAATACCCAGAAAGTCCACATAACATAACCCTATGTAGCCGGGGCCCTAATGATGACCTCCAGAGTTAGGGACAGCTGACATCCTTCTGTGTAGAGTGGGTTACAAGGCATGGTCGGTGTAATGCAAAGTAGATTGATGGGATCCAGACACTTCTTGAATGCAAAGCGATTTATTGTCTGTTAAACAGAACTGTGGGAGAGAGGGTTGGGGCCAGGACACCCTTCGGTAGATGCAATGGTAATTGGCAGACTCCGAGACTTCTATAGGCAGACAGCCATGCAGGGAAAGGTATCTAGTCAGACACCACATCTGGTCTCATATGGCCAGTCTTATAACAGAATCTGGTGCAGCTATGCATAGTAACCAACCAGCTTCCAGGATTTATTGTCAAATCTTAAAGATGTTCTGAAAGCTAAAGGTTTTATATCTTCATGCATTCCATGCATGAAGGTAAAAACCTTATGTGCAACCACCCCCCCCCCCCCCAATCCTTACCTGAGCTCCCTCCCTCCCTCCAAGAGATGTTCATGATAGCCTCGGCTGTCCCGGGACTCTCCCTCATTGGCTGAGACAGCAGTGAGAGCCCATTGGGTCCTGCTGCTGTCAATAACAGCTAGTAAACCAATGAGGAGAGAGCAGGGGTGGGGCAGAACCATGGCTCTGTGTGTCTTATGGATGGAGCAGAAGCTCGGGAGCGAGCATTAATAATTAAAAACAAAAACAGGTTTGCCATTTAAAAACAAAACAAAAACAAAGCTTCAATACCACTTTGTTTAAACAAGCTAAAGTTGGAAGCCGATTGGTTAATATGAACTAAAATATGAAGTATGTTTTAGTAAACCCTAGACATGTGCATTCGTTTTCGGCCGAATGCATTTTTGTCCAGATTTTGGGGATTTTCATATTTATTTTAACAAATAACGAACGTGCAGAATCCAAAATCCGAAAGATCCGAGATAAAAAAAAATGCTTTATTTTCGTATCGTTAAGACAACAGTTCGATACAGATAGAAGATCTGACATGATGGTGACAATAGCGATCTGTGTCTATCAAACCTGTGGTTGAATGTTCTTAATCTAACTATTAGTCCAAGATTATTCGACACAGAGAAAAGATTCGACATCATAGAGACATGAAGATTCGACGAAGCAGCTAAAAACCTACGTTCACCGCAAGTGGACTTTTACAGTCAAATGCTCTGCCCATAGGCTATAGAATTATAATTATTATTAGTGTTAAACAACATTACAATTCTACTATAGCTTGTGGGCGGAGCATTTGACAGGAAATGTACAATTGCGGCGTCGTACAGTTTAGCTGCTTTGCCAAATCTTAGAACATCCGACAGACACCATAAGTCTTCAATTGACAGATTGGAACTTAATTAATTTGGATTTTCGGACAAATGCATTTAACAAAACAAAATAAATAAAAAAACTAAGGTTGTTGTTCTGGCTAACACCTGGTTGACACCAAAAAAGACGCACCTCATCCCGAAATTTTATTAGAGAAACAAGGAAAAGGAGATGGGACTATAGTGGTGCTTGAATAAGATAATATAACAATGGAAGACTCCGTTACAATTTGAGAAAAAAAAAAAAAAAAATTTTTAATTATACAAAGTTTGTAAAAAATAATACAATAACACAGTGTTGGTCCTTTCGAGATTTAGTGGTCAGTTGAGTAATCATACGTTATCCAGACATGTTTCACCTCCAGGCTTGTATGTCACAACCATACACAGAAAAGGCAAAAATAAAATAAAAAAATTAGTAACTAAATTAATACATTTTTCTGACGAAACCGAAATTCCGAAACAAAATATTTCAGAGTGCTCCAGGTTTAGTAAATACCCTCCAATGTATTTATATACATATTTGTCTCTGGCTTGTTCATGCCACCTACAATCAGGAGCACGCCTTTAGATGAGAAAGGAACATATTCAGTAACAGATGCCTTCTGAAGTTCTGGCTTTGCTAAACCTTATGAAACCTTTGCTTCCTTACTTTTTGTTGTGCTTCAGTAATCTGCCGTTACTGAAGGTGGAAAAGGCTGCACTGACTCATCCGTCACGGCAAAAATTGTTCTCTATGGAGTTAGCTACTCCTGTATCATGATGTAGAGATCAACCTTGTTTGTACTTGTGTAGTTTATTGCGTATGGAGCCATGTATTCTATCTGTAGAGGAAATAAAAGGAGACGTATGGCTAAAGCTTTTTTGGCCATACTTCTGCTATGGATCACAGGCATTCACTTGGTTCTGCCATTGCGTGACCCAGATTCAGCCTCCAGCGGGCTAAAGTCTGCTGTCAGATGATGTCACTGAGCCGGTCTAGGCTCTGCAAGGATCCCAACATTTATGGAACTTGTCCCCGATTATGCCATGTCCCGCACTTTGTCCCAGAACCAAAGCTTGTCACACCGCATCATCGGGTGTAAGCTAAATCATAGCCATGGATTGGTTTCTTCGATGACAAATGATGTTGTCATCAGAAGGCGCAGAGTGTTTAAGTGGTGTTCGAAAAGCTCTGCACTTTCTACTAAAGATTGATGACTGGGGCTAGATCGTTTGTGTAGCGCCTGGCTACTTTCAGAGCCGGTGCTATGTAAATTTAGGGGGAAGGATTCAGAGAAATAGTTAGCTCTGAGTTTGTCTGATCATTCAAATTTGGGTCTCTGCTCTAGCTTGGCTGTGCTGTGGGCCGTCCGGGGACTCCCGACACCCCGGACGGCAGGTGGCAGCAGTGTGGTCAAGTGCTCTAAATGCCACTCCTTAGCGGCCAGTAAGGGTTGGTCGCCACACTGTGCATGCTGGGGAGGGGTATAAAGGGGGCAGACACAATTATCTCGAGATTCTTCCTCGTGTGGCACCCACCATTGGGGTAGCCATTCCACGACATCTCCACATATGGCCCTTCTGTCGGGGTTTGTGCGTGGGCAACAGTGTTCCTAGTTTCCGGGACCACGTTGACCTGGAGCGATTGAACCACCGTGTAGGCCCAGTAGTCGGCTGGGTCCCCAATTTGGAGGGGGTCCTGAGCTGTCCGTCCAATTAGAGGAAGCTGACCGATGAAGAGTCTGTCCAGGGGATACCAAGCACGAAGCTGGTGTTCCAGGAGGGGCCTGTCCATTCATCTGGGGACCACCTGAGTTCTGACAGGCTGGACGTTGGTCGCCTGTTAGCTACTGACTGTGCAAAACTACCTGAAGGAGATCTGGGTGCTGAATCTATTAGAGAAGATTCCGGACCATAATGGTCTCCAATCTTATAGGATTGTGGACATTCCATTTACTACAACTCTCATCAAGTACCCTAGACGGCGGAGATACAGAGGTAACATGCCACCCAAAACAAATCAGCATCTCCTTCGGGGGTAGTGCTACATTTGCTTCTCCTGGAATTAAGATAAGGGGAGGACAAGCCTGTAGGAGTTCTTGTCTCTACCAAAAGATATATTGTTAAAGTGGATGTAAACCCCAAAAAAATGTTTTTTTTTTGATGTCACAATGTAGAGTATAAGATTTCCTATCATCTGTGCCCAGTCTTGCCACACAGAGTTAATCCAGATCTGAGAAATCCTCTTTTATGTTCAGTCAAAATGAACAGCCTTCCAGATAAAACCCTGCCTAGATAAAAAGTCAGTTTTCTCCCTTCTTGGTTTGAGTGACAGGTTATTTACATATCTAGCTAGGACATGTTTATCATATGTTATGTTTTGTTTATCATAATATGAGGTGATATAACATCATAACACATCCTAGTAATATACAATGAACTTTGGATCACCTCTTGTTATTATAATCATGTCCAAGCTAGATATGTAAATAACCTGTTACTGAAAGCAATAACAGAGAAACTGACTTTATAATTTTGGCAGGTTTTTATCTGGAATTCTGTTAATTTGCACTGAACTTTAAAAAAGAGGATTACTCAGCGCTGGATTAACTCTGTGTGGCAAGACTGGGCACAGATGATAGGAAATCTTATACTCTACATTGTGACTTAAAAAAAAAATTGGGGGGGGTTTACATCCACTTTAAGGTAAGTCTGAACAGCACTAGTCACGTCTCCAAATGCCTCAAGGATGAGGCAATTGGAGCTAAAAACCGAATGGCCATTCGTGTATAATTCCACTGACAGAAAATCTGTACACTTGCTATTATTCATAGTATTTCAAACATGCACCTCTCATATTAATATACAGTATATACATCAATATGTTTCAAAGAGTACAATCAGACAATATATGTTGAATATTATAAAAATACGTGAAATTACTCAAGTATGCATATAATTGCTCCATACAATGTATTAATAATACAATAGAAATGATTGCTAATATAATTACTTGCGATTAACATGCTTGTTTATGAGGCAACTTTTAAATGAGCCCCTTTTTCTTTTAAGGCCCCATACACACGAGCGGACAGATTTGTTCAAATCTGTCCGTCCGACAGATTTGAACAAATCTGTCTGCTGGGATTTTGGTTTGCTCGCGTGTTCACACGAGCAAACCAAAATCCCCGCCAGCAGACGGCGCGCTGACGTGGCGGTGACGTGGCGGTGACGTTGACGCCGCCACGTCACCGCACCAGGAAGTAAAACACTTCCGCGCATGCGCCGAATCCATTCGGCGGCGGTGCGGGACGACATGTCTGCTGGTAAGTGTACTAACCAGCAGACATGTCGGGCGGACAGATTCCCACTCGATAGATTTCAAAGCATGCTTTGAAATCTGTCGGGTGGACAAATCTGTCTGCTCGGCCGTACACACGATCGAATCTGTCTGCTGAAACGGTCCAGCGGACCGTTTCCAGCGGACAGATTTGATCGTGTGTACGAGGCCTTAGTGATGAAAACTATTTCCAAAGTTTCTTTTCATCCTTTAGTTGAGTTATCAGTCTCATTATACACATACTAGCACCCCGGCTGGTCCTTATCTGATCTGGTTGTCCTGGACTCTTAGGCCCGGATTCACAAAAGTTTTACGCCGGCGTATCTAGAGATGCGCCGTCGTATTGTTACGCCGATTCGCAAAGCTAGATACGCCGTAAAACAAGGCTTCAGCCACCCAACGTAACTTGCCTACGCCGGTGTATTGTGGGCGCATAGTTACGCTGGACGCATTCGGCGTACTCATGTTAAATATGCAAATTAGTAAGATACGCCGATACACAAACGTACTTGCGCCTGGCGCATTAATATACGCGGTTTACGCAAGTCGTACGTCCTGCGTAAACTTACCCCTCGTAAAGCAGGGGTAAGTCATGCAAAGGTATGGGCCAGGGAACGACACCGTCAAATTTTACGTCGCGTACGCCGTTTACGAAGTACTACGTGAATAGGGCTGTGCGTAGGTTATGTTCACGTCATAGGCAGTGTTCGACGTATCTTAGGCAGCTATTTCGACGTAACTGAGTATGCGCACTGGGATGCGTCCAAGAGACGACGCATGCGCAGTTCGTTTTTTGAAGCTGTGGCCATCATTTTCATGGGGTCACGCTTCATTATAATATATCACGCCCACTTCCAGCCCTCTTCGACCTACTTTGACTTACGTCGGCCTACGCCGACAACTATACACTACGCCGGCGCAACGTTCAGCGCATATTCTTTGAGAATACCATGCTTGCCTCTCAACGTTGCCCCGGCGTGGTGTAAACAAGATACGATACGCCCGCAACACATGAATCCGGGCCATAATTTTAGGATTAGGCGAGAAACCCTATTCATAAGCAATACACTTACATTAACCTTCTAAGATATAGAACAAAATGGTTTCCCATATGCTCATGAAACTATATATAAAATAATATGCATAGGCCTTAGAAATATATTCTTTTTAACCTCAATAGTTCTTCTGACAAGCCTGTGTGTCTCCCATCCTGTCTCAGGGAGGTGCCAATGCATGATGGAAGTTGTAGTCCATACAGGCTGATCTACATGATTATTCACATTAGGGAATGCAGTCTATATGGCCGCTGAGGATGGGAGGTGATGTGGTGTATAAATGTCTGCTGAGAATGGCACTCTGTGCGCAGGCAACCGATTCAGAATTAGCTACAGTGCAATGCCTCCTAACTTTATTACAATGGATTTCTGCCACCTACAAAAATCTTTAAATCATCCACTGCCACAGCAGATGTTGCAGAAAGGTCAGCGTCAAATTATGTTTTCTACGTCCACACTGGACGTATCAATGCATAACATGTGTGAGGGCCATGCATGTGAACGAGGCCTAACTGGTGTTTTTCTCTGCAAGAATTGTTGGGTTTCTAAATAGATTGTACAGCTTGTAGTTAAACATCCATAAATCATTCATCAATAAACAATAGCTTCCTGGCTGTGTTCCGATTCTTATTATGATAAATCTTGCGGTATTATACAGATTTTTTAAATTAAATGGTGTGATAAGTTAACAATATGCCTCTGGTAGAATCACATCCATTTAAAAAAAAAAAACGGTGCCCTTGGAAACTTTTTTTGAAATGTTGGCAACTATGAAAGGATCACCAAGTATTATGTTAATGAAAGCTGAAGGTTTAATTTAAACGTAACAGTCAAACTGTTACTGCATGACTAAGGCCCATTGTACAATGGGGCGGGAGGTCCGGTGGCGGTATAGCAGCGCTATACCGTCGAAATTGCTGTGGGATTCGGCCACTAGCGGTGCGGTATTAACCCCAATAGCGTCCAAAAAAAGGTTAATACCGCGGTTTGCTATTGTTTCAAATGGGAAGGAGCGGTGAAGGATTGGTAAACACACCGCTCCTCTCACCGCTATAAAGATGCTGCTTGCGGAACTTTTGGAACGGTCCCGCCAGCGCATCGCCTCAGTGTGAAAGCCCTCAGGCTTTCACATTGAGAATGCTGGGCAGGAGTTTTTCAGGCGGTATTTAGGCGCCTGAAAAACTCCTCAGTGTGAAAGGGACCTTAGAGATGTGTAGAATACCGAGGCTCTCGTTTCCTGTAAAGCTAGCAACCAACCCACATTCATGAAACCCAAGGATTGACCAGACGACACATATTCATTTTTGGAGTCAAATGGCCATAGCAGCCTTTTTATTACAACATATGAAATACAAAAATCTCAACATACAACGTAATGCATATAATGATTTTTTACATAACCATTAAACCAAATACAACTCAGCTTAAACATGTGTGGTCAAAGGTCTTTAAAGGGCAATTTTCTCAACCAACTAGTTGTATCTGTCACCCCATAAAGGCCCCCACCGCATATTACGCAGCTCAGGGCATAGCTCCCAACGTGTCCCTTTGTCCCTGTTTCCCCCTCATTTGTCCCTCATTTTGATCTGATCTATATAGTTGTATATAAAATGCACTTTTTATCTTTCAAAAAATGTTTCCCAGTGCTAAACATTTCATCCAATTTCTAAATTGCTGCATTTGTAAATTTTAAAAGCCAATATAAAGGAATAGTAGTGGTAAAAAAAGCTCTTGTGGATTTAAATAACCTTTTCTTGGTTAATTCTCCTTTAAGGGTGTGTGGCAGGAGGCGTGTCCTATGCCTACATACGTTTGCTAGTAGGCGTTTCTCATTCCCATCTCAAAATGTTGGGAGGTACGTCAGGGACAATTATCAGCCATGTCCTTCCAGATACAACCAACTACAAAACCATTGTTACCATTGTACTATTAGTAAGGTAATTCAGATGGGTCCAACCCCCCTAATCAATGGCAAATATGCCCCTCTACACCCCTAGGACATCCCCCCAAAAATCGGGACCCACCAATCCTGGTAAGTGGCCCAATACCTCCCTCTAACCCCAGCTTTTACTCCACCCCAGTCATGCTGGCCTTCATCCCAGTTGCACTTTCTGCTCCGGGCCATTACTTTCCCCTGGTTATCCTCTAGTTTTCTGACTATGCTAAGCACAGAAGTAGATTTTTGCTGGCATGCACCGTTTGCATTCATTATCTTCCAATCAGACCTACAAGACGCATTGCTGAGGTGCGATTTACCTGTGGCATTCAGCATGATTGATAAGCCCCTAGTCCGGCCCTGCAGGAGCCTTGCTGTCACCGGATCAACTATACAAAGCAGCCTATAGGTGTGTGGAACACGGCAGAGAGCGCTTTGCAGAATGCAAGATTTGGGAACGTAGCTTCTATAATGTAACCACACCACACCCAAGAGCCCAAGAGGTCACTTGACCTCCGAATAAGGTCTAAATAATTTTATGCTACTTGGCAGCAATTTTTCAAAATGTCAATAGGTTAACCACAGACAATATGATAGCCTGCTTGTGAAATGATGAGTTTGCAAATGCTTTAACCACTTGTTGACCAGCCGCAGCAGTTATACTGCAGCAACATGGCTCAGCTGAGCAAAAAGTCAGTATGTTACGTCGCTTCGCCCTGTGGCCACTAGGGACACGCATGCGCCCGCTGCTTGCTCCGAAGCCGTTGCGAGTGCCCAGCCGGCCCGATGACCGCCGGGCACCCGCGATCGCTCGTGACACAGCGAGAACAGGATCTGTGTGTGTAAATACACAGATCCCGGTTCTCTTAGGGGAGAAATTACGGATCGTCTGTTCATACAATGTATGAACAGCGATCTGTCGTTTCCCCTAGTAAGTCCCACCCCCCTTCAGTTAGAACATGTAGGGGGAACACAATTTACCTCTTAATCACCCTCTAGTGTTAACCCCTTACCTGGCAGTGACATTTTACAGTAAATCGGTGCATTTTTATAGCACTGATCGCTGTAAAATTGTCAATGGTCTCAAAAACGTGTCAAAAGTGTCCGTTCTGTCCGCCATAATGTTGCAGTCCCGATAAAAATCCCTGATTACCGCCTTTACAAGTAAAAAAAAAAAAAAACACTTAAACTTACATAATTCTATCCCCTATTTTGTAGACGCTATAAACCAATTAATATACGCGTATCGCAATTTTTTTTACCAAAAATATGTAGAAGAATACATATCAGTCTAAACTGAGTGAATATTTATTTTTTAAAGCGTCGCGACAAGCACTCATCAAGAGTGCCCAACTACGTCTGCCCTTTCTACCAAGATTCCCTCATTCATAGAAGCTGCACTACAGCACAGCATCTGTGAATAAAACACGATCACTTTTCAATCATCCTCCCATCTCCATCCAGACATCATGCTTTCACCAATATGATTGGATTTATGAATACTTTACAGATACTAGTGAGCTCAATGTAGTATAAATTGTTATTTTTAACCACTTATACTGCGGCAGGTTGGCTCCCCTGGGAAAATAGTCGTCATGTTACGTCAGACACTTTAAGAGCTCTAGGGCATGGGCGTGGCCGGCGGTAGCCATGCCCACCGGACACTCATGATCGCTCCTGACAGACAGAACGTCCGTTCTATCAGGGGAGCAGACACAGATCTGCTGCTCCTAAAGATTAAGAACATTGATCGGTCTCCTCCACCCCCCTCCCCAGTTAGAAAAGACTGAGGGAACACATTTAAACCCTTAATCGCGCCCTAGTGTTAAACCCTTTCCTGCCAGTGACATTTATACAGTAATCAGTGGCTATTTTTTTTAGCTCTGATTGCTGTAAAAATGTCACTGGTCCCAAAAAAAGTATCAAAAGTTTCCGATCTGTCCGCCGCAATGTTGCAGTCCTGCTAAAAATCTGAGATCACCGCCATTACTAGTAAAAAAAATAATAATAATAATAATAAAAATTACATAAATCTATGCCCTATTTGGTAGACTATAACTTTTGTGCAAATCAATACACGCTTATTGCATTTTTTTTTAAACAAAAATATGTAGAATACGTATCGGCCTAAACTGATGAAGAACTTTCATTTTTTTAAATTTGGGATATTTATTATAGCAAAAAAAGTTAAAAAAATATATATATATTTTTTTCAAAACGAAAAAAACAAAAAACGCAGAGATAATCAAATACCACCAAAAGAAAGCTCTATTTGTGGGGGGGGGGATACATCAATTTGTCAGTGCCGCAATGCAAAAAATGGCCTGGTCATTCAGGTGGCAAATCCTTCGGGTCCATAAGTGGTTAAAGAAGCAAGTTTCAAGGGTACTTTACTGCTCACAGTGCCACTGACAAGCATGCAGCTAGTTAAATATCTAGGACACAAGATATGCACATGCCTGTTCCATTTCATTGGCTCTCCAAGGGTTAAACAGGCTATAAAGATGACCTACTCCAGATTTTGCACCTTTAACCACTTAAAGCGGAGTTCCACCCAAAAATGGAACTTCCGCTTATCTCACTCCTCACCCCATTACATGCCACATTTGGCATTTCATTTTTTTTTTTTGGGGGGGGGGGGGGGAGTGGGACTTCCTGTCCCACTTCCTCCTTCTGCCGAGGGGCTGGTTAGGCGATTAAGCTTAATCGCCTACAGCAGCCCCTCCCTGACACATGACAGGTCCCATGCGATCACCTGTCCAATCAGCAGCGCGCCACGCGCGCATGCGCAGTGCCACCCGCGCATGTGCAGTGGGTGCCCGGCCGTGAAGCCGAAGGCTGTCACGGCCGGGTGCCCACAGTTACGATGAGGACCCCGGCCATGGAGGGAGAGGAGCGGAGCCCCGGCCGGCGCGTCGCTGGAACGCTGGAGCAGGTAAGTGATTGTTTATTAAAAGCCAGCAGCTATACTTTTAAAACAAGGCTGGAACACCCCTTTAAGGACCTTGCCTGTTTTTTAGATTTGGTATTTACAAGATTAAAACAGTTTTTTTGCTAGAAAATTACTTAAAACCCCCAAACATTATATATTTTTTTCTAACACCCTAGAGAATAAAATGGTGGTCATTGCAATACTTTTTGTCACACCGTATTTGCGTAGCGGTCTTACAAGCGCACTTGTTTGGAAAAAAATTCACTTTTTTAAATTTAAAAATAAGACAACAATAAAGTTAGCCCAATTCTTTTTTAAATTGTGAAAGATAATGTTATGCCGAGTAAAATGATACCCAACATGTCACGCTTCAAAATTGCACCCGCTCGTGGCATGGCGTCAAACTTTTAACCTTAAAAATCTCCATAGGCGACGTTTAAAAAATTCTACAGGTTGCATATTTTGAGTTACAGAGGACTAGAATTATTGCTCTCGCTCTAACGATCGCGGTGAACACAGTTTTCATATGCAGGTGCTACTCATATATGCGTTTGCTTCTGCACGTGAGCTTGTCGGGACGGGGCGCTTTAAAAAAAGTTATATTTTTTTGTTTTCTTATTTATTTTATTCATTTTTACACACACAAAAAAAATGGGTCACTTTTATTCCTAGTACAAAGAATGTAAACATCCCTTGTAATAGAAAAAAGCATGACAGGTCCTGTTAAATATGAGATCTGGGGTCAAAAAGACCGCAGATCCCATATTTAGACTAAAATGCAAAAAATAAAAATTTGTCGTCATTTGAAAAAATGACAAGAAAATATTGCTTTAGGAATCATGGTGCGGAAGTGGCGTTTTGACGTCGCTTCCGCCCTGCTATGCTATTGATACGGGTGGGGGCCATCTTGCCCTCACTCGTATCCCAGCCGAGCAGGGGACAGGACCCGATGGCCTCCGCCGCTGCCGACGGCTCTGGTAAGCGGTGGAGGGCGCGGGAGAGCAGTGAGAGGCCCCTCTCCCACCGCCGATAACGGTGATCTTGCGGCGAATCCGCCGCGGAGACCACCGTTATTGTTTACAGGACCACTCAAAGAAAAGATGGATGTCTTGGTTGTGGCAGCAGCTGACGTATATGAGTACCGTCGTATATGTACATGAGCGGGTCCTTAAGTGGTTAAAAAACAAAAACTCACAAATGCCTGGTAGATTTTGCTTTTAAACTGTCATGGTGTCAGAAGATGGGGCACGATTAATCGGTTATCTCTTCCAGTGAGGAAACCAAAAATAATTGATTCACAACTGCATTTACAGATTTGAACAGTTCTTTCTGTTTTTGAGAATGCAGGGAGTGGGAGTTCTGTTTACAAAAAACAACACTGACTGGAAAGGTAATAAAATCGGAATTAAATTTTGCCTACTAATAGCATTAGGTACATAAATATTAAAACCCTAACGCTGTACAAAAGAATAAATGTGTACCTAGGACAACCACAATATACAGTATGTTCTGTACAACCTACAGGCAATTCATGCATAAAGTGCTTTATTGCCGAGCAGCTAACAAAAGAAAAAGTAATCATTGTACAGAAGGCTAAAAAAGTAAAAAAAAACAATGATCATTTGAAAATATAATCATCATATAAAAAATAGATTTTCATTACTCTATAAATTTTCCTCAGTAATTTTGTTATCGTAATTCTATGCAACATGGATTTCCAATGGGTAAAGTAAATTAAGGGGGGGGGGGGGGGACATTGCACTTGCTTTTCAAGATAAAAAGCAGAAAACCTCTTTGTGTGTTGCAATTAGCCACTGACAAGAGCTGTCAGTTCTTTAGAAACATGTAATGTAATACTGAGCAATGAAAATTGTTTTTAAAGCTTAACCTCCTCCAGTACAAAAATGCCCCCCATGTAGTGCTACCCTTGGAGAAGCCGATGAATCGTCTTGCGATTTCCCTGCACACCTGAAGATGACACAACCCATTTACCCAGCACTTACCGACACACCTTAATATACAGGATTTCAAAGAATTTATTAGGCCAAGCATAGCCGAGGGATTAGGAAATATACCTATACACAGAGTTTTTTTTTCCCTTGGGTAATAGGTGCAGGAACTCAATCATGACCTCCCCCACCTGTCCCGTACACTAGGGTGACCAGACATCCCCGGTTTCAGGGGACAGTCCCTGGATTGAGGACACTGTCCCCGGCCCAAGTCTGTCCCTGGATTGAATTTGAACAGGGGCTGGGGCAATTTCAAAGACATTCAGTGACTGCACATCAGTGCACAAGGCAAGGTTCATAAAGAGATGGATGTGTGAGTTTGGGGTGGAGAAACCTGACTGGCCTGCACAGACTCTTGACCTCAACCCGACAGAACACCTTTGAGATGTATAAAAGCGCAGACTGCGAGCCAGGCCTTCTTGTCCAACATCTGCGCCTGACCTCACAAATGCACTTCTGGAATACATTCCCATAGACACACTCCTAAACATTGTGGACAGCCTTCCCAGAAGAATTGAAGCCGTTATAGCTGCAAAGGGTGGGCCAACACAATTTTGAACCCTACGGACTAAGATTGAGATGCCATTAAAGTTCATGTGAGTGTAAAAGGCAGGAGTCCGAATACTTTTATTAATATAGTGTACCATAGGTCATCATATGCATAGTGTTACTTGTACGAGCCAGGGGCAGAAGTCTTTTAGTTTTTTTTTTGGAAGGGCGAGGGAGGCAGCATTCCTTCCACTGACCTTCAAAGAGACCTGAAAATTATTTCTAGGGCATGTGGAGGTAAAAGGGTTGAAAAAGGCTGCTCTAAAGAGTAACTTCAACTTACAATACTGGCTTTTGAATAAAAATTTGCCTCCACTGCTGCTTTATATTTAAAGTAGAGGAAGCCATAAAGAAAAAGCCATGAATAGCAATATGAACATTTACATACCAAGGTGTTCTTGCCTAATGAGACCTGCCCCGGACACATCCTGCTGTTCCTCTGGCACGTGTCTGGGTTGCTTATGACATTGATGTCTTGTGCTGCTGTACATTGTGTCACTCTCTTTCCCATCAGGTATAGAAATGAAAAAAAAAAAGAAGGAAATTCTGGGCATGAAACATTCGAAAGAGAAAGGTCTTGGCAGGTGACATTGGTAGAAATCAAGCCAAAGCTTTTTTTTGGGGGGGGGGGGGATAAAGCTGTAAAATATGAGGGCTGCTGTCATTATTTTTTACTACTCTCTGTGTCACTGTTAGTAAATTTCTTCTGCTTGCCTGTCCTTAAGACTGTGGAGAGCAGGTCTGTTCTCAATGAGGGGAGAGGTCTTCAACATGGGATACAGCAATAAAAGCAAGACAGAGGCTTGTTTTAAAATACCCTCCTTATACCTATGCTGTCCAACCTGTGTTAAAAAAATATGTACACTTACCGATTGTCAGCCTGCTCCGGTCCAATCACATGATAGGCAGTGTCCTCTTCTTTGTGTCAGTCAGCAGCTGCTGCAGGGGAAAGGATGGAGCGCAGACAAAGGTTGGGACATGGGTGATGTCACTGGTCTTGGAATTCCCAGGTACTGTTGAACACTCCCTCCCTGTAGCCACTGCTTACTGACACGGGGGATCATGTGACCAGACTGGAATAGGCAAGTATACACATTAGTAAGGCAGCATAGGTAGCAGTCAAAATGGCGGACCGGCACCATTTAAGGGAATGCGTGATGACGCGGGGCATGCAGCCAATCCCAGACGACGTCTGTGGTTACGAAACGCGTAGGCGTGGCTTGCAGCTTTGACGTCATCACGCCGATCCTTTTGAGGAAGTACCGAGCCATTATGAGCAGGAGAAGGACATTTGGGACATTTTATACCGTGCGCCATTGTCTTCCAAATTGGAAGTGCAATTGCCCTTTGGCTTATTATATTACGCCTCTGGTAATACGCCATGGTCTCTCTCTCTTTTGTTTTATACTGTTGAGCCTATAGAGAACAAACACCGGGACACCATACAAGGTCAGGAGGGAGACCTAAAATCCCCACGATCACATTGACCACCTTCATAGGGGTTATTTACAGGGTAAGGAGACTACAACACTATCCCTGGGTGTTTCTTTGGTGGATGCAGATCACATCACTCCTTTCTTCGTATTTGAGGACCAATTGAACACACTCTTATGGGACTTTACATAATCCATGTTACTTATGTTTCATATGGTGCACATTGTCAATCCATTGTTTGAGCACTAATGGTGATTTTTTCCTGTTTGTGTTTCATCTTCTTTTTTTCTATTCTGGTTATTTTGTACCAACGCATTGTTTATATCAATTTATATGCATAGCACATTATTTTTCTCATAGGATAGTGCTCTTTATTTCACAAGCGCCGTATCATCCCCCTTTTTTCCATAGCAGGAGGGATTACCTGAAATATTAAGTAAATACATGTAGTATAACAATAATTTGTTAAAACAATACTACTACTTGTCAATTTACACCCCCATAGTCCCCCAAAAGCCGCTACTAATATGGCTGGATTTATTGTTATTGTATAGTGTTATAAAGTAGTAGTTGTTTTATTTTAGATTTTTTTGTATAATCTCTTTTTACTGAAAGTTTTCAAATAAACATACAGAAGTCTGATAAACTCTATAGATAGTTTACAATTGTACAAGTTTTTAAAGCTTTAAAAAAATATACAAAGATTCCAAAAGGCACAGTTTCAGGGGAGCACCGATCCATATACTGCACTGGGATCGAACTAGAGCAACTAAAAGGCCCATCCGGTCCAAAGTGCAATAGAAATGTAGACCAGTACAATAGAAGTGTACCGACCCACAAATAACCAAAACATAATAAACGAACAGAGGAAAATAAGGAGAAGACGTTTTTTTTTTGTTGAAGGAAATGACTGGACAACAACGATTCTTCACAGTAAACAGCAAATGCACAACAACCTTAATCTCAGTACCAAGCTCACAATCCTGAAGGCATCAACCTTGGTATATCCACGTGCCAACTGGAAACTGTTACAAGTCATGGCAGGGCATGTGCAAAAACAAAAAGAACCCTCTCTGCTCCCAAGATTAGGTTGACCAGACACCCCCGGTTTCTGGGAAAAGTCACCATTATCTATGACCCTTTCTAAAGATCATGTGCAGGTCGGAGCAGAGGGAATATTTCTTCAGTTTCGGGCGCATGCCCATTCTGCTCCGCTCGCATGTTCTTCTGCCTTGGCTCAAGTCCCGGCCAGCCACCTGCCTGCTTATCTTCTTGCCTTCCCTGGCGGAGTGATCTTCCTCCGCTCCCCACCCAGTAGTAGCCAAGGGCCCAGAGAGTAAGACTTGACAGGCTGTGAGGTGGGGACAGAGAGTCATCATTCCTAGTATTGGATTTCATTTTAAAAATCTGGTCACCTTACCCAAGGCTCTACTCATCCGTTAATTCATGGGAGCAACAAATCCACCCAGCCCAAACATGAAACTTCTTCACTGCTGCATGAACCCGGCATTCAGCCTCCATAGTCTGATCCTCTTCCAGTCAGCCAGGGTTGGCAGGACACCTGTTTCCAAAGACGTGGAATCAAACAATGTGGTCTTCTGGATAAGTGAGAATATAAAATCCCCAAACTTCCTAATATTGGGGTGTAACAGAATTACCTGTGATACTCTGAGACTTTTGAAGGATGCGGTGTACTCCTGTGCCAGCTTCACCAATGACTCTTGGGTCTAGGGTCATCCTATGTCCCTTAGGGGCATAGGATGACTGAGAATTGATATCATAAATTACATGAGATGGGACATTACTGATAATTCATGTATTGCAGGATATCTTGAAATATTACAAGTTGTTAAAGTCCGACTCCAACAGGTCAATAGAGTGTTTTCATTCAATGTGGGGACATTTGAGGTGTTAATTAAGTCTGCTCCTAGATATTTCATTGTGTATGCTAATGACACTGTTTTGTGTGGAAATACTATTGATTATTGATGCGTTGTGAGTTAGCAGTCTAAAGGTCAGACGTCTCTTTTCAGGTGTAATTGATTAGCATGTCAATTACGTCTACAAAGGAATATGCATTATGTAGCAGTGAATAGATTATCGCGGAGTCGGGACGTCTGGGGAATGACTAATAATTAACTCATCTGAATGTCATTGTCTAAGAGAGTGTGTATTGAATTTCCTTGTTTAAGGTGGTGGGTGTGGTTGATTCATTGTTCACTTGGTTTCTAAAACTGTATATAACCAGCTGAGTGTACCATTAACGTATTCATTCATTTTGGAACCAGAAACAGAGCTTGTGAGTCTCGTTATTCTGGGGAATGGAATGGGTCATGTCTGCTGGGTTGTGGAGTGTTGGATAAGCTGTCTTGGCTTGGTGGAATGGAAGATCGTGAACGGTGATAACCCCTGACTGTTACATGGGGTATGACCACCAGAAATGCAGGAAAGTACCCCTTTCATTGCAGCCCCGCTAACAGCAGTAATTTTTTAATACGTTTTTTTTTCAGCACTTTACCAAGCCCGGTATAGGTGGAGTAAACTGCAAGTAGTTTGGCATTTTAAAATTAAATATACACAATCAGATCACCATTCTGACCATTTTAGGACACTCTTCTACTGTCATATGAACATTTGTCTAATCTTTCTCCATTATCACTTAATTTAATAACCTGATGCGGCTGCCAGGTGACAGGCTCACACAGCAGATCACAAACTGCCAAATTTCTCAGCTACAACAAATTAATGCAATGACAGCCATCCCGGGGGAATAGGACCGAAACATTTTGCAATAAAGGAGTTCAAGACTTAGTCATTTCCGCTTTGCAATCAGGATTCAACCTGCTAACATCATCTTCGACATACAGTAACACGTTCTGAACAAGGTGTTGGAAAAAAGGACTGAATCATAAAATTATTATTTTTCTTTTCCGTGATAGCTACTTACAGTGATAGTGACTTACAACCATCAACACGCAGGGCCGGCCTTTTGGGTGTGCAAGCTGTGCAGTCGCACAGAGTGCCATGGGCAACAGGGGCGCCGTGCAGCCATCACAGCTCGCAGAATGCGAGTCACAGCAGGGCCGGGCCGGTGCTACCACTAGGCGGATTAGGAAGGCAGCCGCCTAGGGCGCACTGCCACCTAGGGGCGCCGCTGACTCTTGCCTCACCTCTTCATTGTCACTCCCCAGGCTCCCGACAGAGGATAGAGGGGCCCTGGACAGCCTCTTTGTGTATGTTTAGGTGACCAGGGGGGGAAGGGGGATAGGTGGGGGGGTGCCACAGGATTAGCTCGCACAGGGCGCCTGAACACCTAAGGCCGGCCCTGTATACACGGGTCTAGCTATCACAGGCTGATCCGTCCATTTACCCCTGAGGAAAGAGAGACAATTCTCCGAAACGTCGGGTTTCTGTTTGGACAATCATTTTCCGTATACTTTGTTGCGTTATTGGGCTAGCATTCTCATGCTGCTTTATAACCATTCCATATATGATTCAATTTTAATGTATAAACAAACTATTTTGTATACGCAGAATAAATTATATTTATACCTATTTTTTTTTATTTGTTTATATTTTTGTGCCTTTAAAGTCCATCAGGGGATCTCTCTTCTTTTCTTGATTGTTCATTCGGATGTGGCAGTTTTTTAGAGACATCTACCGATAAACTTTTGTTGTCTAAAGCATGTCATACATTATAGCTCACAACTGTCCTTGATTTTGAGGGACAGTCCCTGATTTGGAACAAAGTCCCTCTGTCCTCCTCATTTGCCCCTCATTTTTGTCTGATCTATATACAGTTTATATAAAAATGCACTGTTTATCTTTCAAAAAGTGTTCCCCAGTGCTAAACCTTTCATCTAATGTCTAAATTTCTGCATTTGCCGAGAGCCAATATAAAGGAATAAAAGTGGTAGAAAAAAAAAAGCACTTGTGGGTTTAACTATTTATTTTTTGTAGCATTCTCCTTTAAGGGGGCCTGGCAGGAAGCGTGTTCTATGCCAACATACTTTTGCTTAATAGGTGTCCCTTGTTTCCATTAAAACAATGTTGAGAGGCATGCATACATGTGTAACACTGTGCAATGTTACTGTATTGCAGAACTGTTTTTCTGCCACAAGATGGCTGTGTCCTGCAACTTAATTCTTACACAACTCATACAGAAATGCTGAGAACCATGGGACTTGTATGCTGTAAGCAGGATTCTTTCATTCAGATCAGCTGGGGATGAACTGCACCACCCATGAGGACTAGCAAAGGGGCTGGAGCATTTAAAAAGGGAAAATCTTTGGAACACAGGGAATGATGGGAGAGACTGTGGTGGAGATTGGACAGGAGAGAGCAGAGCGGATCCACACGGGCTCAGGCTGAGATTGGGCCGAGTCAGGAAGGATCAAGAACCGCCAGAAAAGCTCATCATCCTAGAAAAGGCAGGTAGCGGAACCTGCAGGCAGAAAAACTAGGTCATTGCCACTTTCACAGCCATCCCAGAGGACGAGAAGAGGGCCCCTACACATAGAAGGTCATTGCTTCGCCCTGCACAGTTACAGTACAGGCCTATACCAGACACCAGAATTCACTCTGTGTCCCCGTTAGGAAGAAATTCTACACACCCCCACTTCAGACTTGGAAAAAATTAGCTTCCATATAAAAGGGACATAATCCAGCTCAAATGGGTTTCCCCTGCTTTTCCTTCCAAAGCAATTCCTGTGATACCTAAATTGGATATCTTCCGAACAGAAAAAAATGCTCAGTGCTCTGATGTAGAGAAAGGACCCTGAAAAAATAATGTGCTCACTGGCAAACTCTGTGGCAGACAAGAGAGAAAACAGAGCCTCCAAGTGCAGCATTCACAGACCATTTAGACAATAGTAAATGGTCTACGCACAAGTAGATAGAAAAATAAGCACATTGTAATCCTTATTAGTTTGCTCTCTGGAACCAGAGAAGAATAGTCCCATGTCCATGTCCCTGGGGCCCGGCTGGCAGCTCGTATGGTTGTCTTCCAGCACTCGCCGCAGGATGTGGGTGGTAAGGAAGCTGGAGTCTCTGGGATGTCACTCCGGGTGTGGAACGAGAGAGCCAGCTTTGTGTTCGGAGCATACATGCTCTTTCCTCCCCACACCCAGTGTTACAATGGAAAAAAAAATGCGGCCACGTGGAGCCACCCACCCAGCCCAGAACTCATTCATTCACAGAGTTCTGTGAATGGAAGAACAAGTACTGACAAGCCTTTGCAGTAGAGCTTGTAGTTCTCAATTAACTACTAGTGCATTAAGTGCTCTAGGTAGTTCATTGATGCTTCCTGTCAGTGTGTACCCGCTCATAAGACAGATACATTGGCAGTCTGCAAGAGCCTGAAATTGCCCCTGTGATCTGCTGCAATTGTATTTTTAACTGTATTTTTTATTTTTTACAAAGGTGAACGTATCCTTTAAACATCATTAGGCTTTCATTTATTGCCAATGTTTTGATTATATGATCTGGAACGTTCTCATCTGGGCACAAATAATTTCATGGAAATATATTCATCAAACTCCCTACATAGTACATACACCTAGGAGATGCTCAGACTTAAGCTGGATACACACTATACAGTTTTCTTTAGATTTTTAACTTTAGATTTCTCAAAACCATATGAGGTCAAGTCAAATTGTATGCAATCAGGCAGGACCTTGCACTACATAGTTGAAGATAAATCTAAAGGAAAATTCAAACAACAAAAGTTGTATAGTGTGTAGCCAGCTTTAGGAGATATGAAGCATATATGGTGGACCTGCCTTAAAGGTCACCCAACTGTGGATAAGGGTCTATAACCTGGTCAATTTGGTGTTGCATATAAACTTGTGAAGAGATTCTTGGGTGGTGCTACTACATAAACCGATAGAGGGAGCATACTCGTGATCCATATATTTTCAGGGACGAAACAGATGATCACAAAAGCGTGGAAGACGCAAATTCTCAATTTTCGACGAGGTGAAAAGTTGGGTGCAGGGTACCCCGGTGAATGAAAAATTGATGGCGATATTAACCGATACACGCAATACATTTTTACGTACCTGACTGCCCTGGCTAGACTATTTCCCATGAACGCTACCTCATTTTGGTCATGTGTACTGTTCTTTCTAGTTCAAGGGCCCCTAGTTAAAAAGGCCTTTTTTTAGAAACGAAGCACATTGCATTTCCAGGCAGGGCTCTGACAATTGATTTTCTAACAATATAATGTCGCTCGGACCAACGGTCCTTCATTTCTACATCATTGTTTAATGTTGCGTATCTACAGAGAGAAACTCCTCCTGAACTTGTTCACATTTTCGTATAGTATATATTTTTTTTAATGCAACTGTCTACACTCTTCATGTCATTTGTAACAATGAAATTCAAGTGAAAGAAACATATTTCTCAATGGCTACAAAGGATAGAAACCAACTTTATGTGCAGTAAAATTCATTTTTTTAACCCAGATATTGCTTTGTTTACGTAGCATTACTGTGCTGTACAGATAGCCAGGCTGTGGGAAAGGTCCGGCAGATTCTTCCACTGCAGAAAACTACAGGAGGGGGTGGAGACCAGACCAGTCATCCTGTATAAACAGAGAACAGCAGCAACTGGTCTGAAATACTTGAAACTCCTGCACAGTGCGCAAAAGTTTTTTTTAACCACTTCCCCCCTGGCCACTGCATATATATACGGCTGGGTGGGCGCTCTCTCCTGAGTGGACATTCAGGTAAGTCCCTCAGAAAAAGAGGGATTGCGCACGCGTGCCCGCACAGCGGCGCGATCCCGATGCTCTTGTGTCGCCTGGACACGGCACATTTCTCCGATCGGCAGGAGGGCTCTGTGATTGGCCCTCCTGATCACATGACGACCATGTCCAATCACAGCTGTCATGTGATGTAAATAGAGAGCCGGTTGCTAGGCGATCGGCTCTCCTCTCCTCACACAGAAGTTGTCAGTGGAGAGAGGAGAGCAGATCGCTGCAGCCGGCTGGTGATCAGTGTGTATGAGCTGTTATTTACATCTTTTTACATACTGATCACCAGCCTAATAACACACAATGTAAAAGACACATGTCCCCACACAATGTCCCCACATAGTAAAAACACTTGTCTCCCACATATTAACAGAAAAATCATATATTCCAATGATCATTCTGCACATATATGTCCGTGATTATCTGCGCACATC
Source organism: Rana kukunoris (assembly GCA_029574335.1). NCBI lineage: Eukaryota > Metazoa > Chordata > Amphibia > Anura > Ranidae > Rana > Rana kukunoris. Next base: position 22,490,762 of record CM056060.1, on the reverse strand, counting down.
TGTACATGATCATTTACGTACATCTTTGACAAAATTCGGTCTTTTGGATTTCTTTTCAAATAGAAAGAAGAAATATTGTTTTTTTTTTTTTTTGAATTTTCGCTCTTTTTCCGCTTATATCGCAAAAAATAAACGGAGTCATGTATAAATACCACCAAAAGAAAGATCTATTTGTGTAAACAAAATGATAAACATGTAATTAGGGTACAGCATTGCATGACCGTGAAATTGTCATTAAAACTGCGAGAGCGCTGAAAGCTGAACATTGGCCTGGGAGGGAAGGGGGTGAAAGTGCCCAGTATTGATTTGGTTAATGTTGGATTATTGCACAAATATAGAGGAGAAATGTAAAGAACACCAAAATTCATCTTCACATACCTCATATCTTTTTGTGTCTGGAATTCAATTGCTATTTTTTTTTTTAAGCAAGAGAGAAACTTGCTTAAAAAAAGACACTGCTAGTAATTATAGTTCACTCCCGGCTCACATCAATATTGTCAAACCATACAGAAATATACATAAAAAAATGTTCAGAAAAATTATCCTTTCACTGTTAAATGATTAGCTAATCACACCCTATTTAATATAGCCTGTTCCATATGCCAAAACACTCTTCCATGATAAAATCAGGAGCAGCTCTTTTCTTGTTATTCTTCTGCTGTAATCGTGTCATCACCTCGAATCATCAAGATTCATACGAAAGCAAATCATAATATTATGGTCAGTGATCACAGCTATGATTATTTAAATAAAGTGCTTGATTATTCACAGAAGGCCCAACATTGATTACAGTTATTGAAATGATTACTATCACATGTCCAGGTTTAATATGTATTCTTGGTCTCTACTCACTGTAAGGGGTCCGAATGTTGCGCTAAAAACTTTGGTTAGAGATTTAATCAGTTGAAATAAAACACTTCCACATTATAGCTGAAATTAGTATGTGCCTCCATTGCACGCCCTCGCTATGTACTGTATACCATTACAGATGTTATATCAGAAAATAGAACCTCATTTGAGAATCTACTCCTATTATGTACCATGTTCTTAAAAGTGGAACTTCAACCAGAAGAGGAATCTCCACTATTTCCTACACCCTTATCTGCCATATTTGGATAGTATTTTATTTTGCACCTAGTTTTGACAAGTATCTGCTCTCATTTCCACTCAGATCACCTAGGACAGTGGTTCTCAACCTTTTTAGTGCTGTGACCCCTTGATAAAATTTCCCAAGCTGTGGTGACCCGTAAAACAGTAAAATTATTTTCGCAGCATGGGTTGTCGGCCCCCAAAGCAAGACAAGTAATTTTGCGCCCCTAACCTACAGACATTTAGCGCTCCCTGAGTCCCTTCCACTTGTACGGTATTAAAACCCCTATGGTACATTTTAGGATGTACTACTCTTTCTCTTTGTTCTCCTTTCTTTTCCTTTTATCTCTCTTTATGCAAATATTTATTTTATTTTTCCATCCCTCTATCTAGCCCACTTTTATTATTTCTCTCCCTTTTTCTTTGGTCCTCCCCCTCTTTTCCTCTCCATTGCATGTATTCTCAATTTTTTACTCCTTGGTGGGGGGGGGGGATGGGTTTGAGTGGCAGTGCTTGCATGAAGTTGGAATCAGTGGCAATGCTGGGGGGAGTTCTGATCAGCCAACTTGTGTGCTCTTGATCAAGGTCATCTGCTGATCTAAGAACTGTAGTGGAGACTTTTAAAGGCAACTCTAATCACAGGTAGTGTTACTGCGTCTCTGGCTTTACTATGTCTCCCACTTTGTGGTGTCTTGTAGCAGTGACACCAATGCCAAAATCTGGAGATAGGGTTTCCTCCAGCCCCTCTCACTTCACATTCCTCACCAGTCATCTGACCTCTAGTCTCTTTCTCCAGCCATGCCGTGAAATGACTGGGTGGCTGAGTGAGTGGCTTCAGGCTCTGGGAACAGCTCAGCTGGGCAGCCACAGGCTCCAGGGACAGCCTTTCTGGGCAGTTGCGAAAAGACTGGGAGAGAAGCGCGGGCTTCGGGAACAGCCCAGGATTTGGTGACCCCTGGCAAATTGTCATTCGACCCCCAGGTTGAGAACCACTGGCCTAGGAAATCCAAGCGGAAGTTCTCCCCACTCCCTGACCGCAGTTTTCTGGGACACATCACAGAACATTGCGGGTCCAGTCACAGAGCGTAGTGCAGCTCGCGCATACGCAGTAAGCAGCCAGCTGTGACGTTGCGAGAAATCACAGCCGACTTCCCACAGTTAACATGCCAGTGCCGGGAGAACGGGAAAGTAACCATTTTGCGTGGGGATGGTGTTCTCTCAAGTTCTCCAACCACTTAAAGGGGTTGCAAAAGTTTGTTTTTTATTTTCTAAATAGGTTCTTTTAAGCTAGTGCATTGTTGGTTCACTTACCTTTTCCTTAGATTTCCCTTCAAATTTTTTTTTTTCTATGTCTGAATTTCTCACTTCCTGTTCCTCCTCAGTAAGCCGTTCTGGCTGACTAACCCCCAGCCAGAATGCCTCGGATGATGGTGGCAAGCTTGCTGAGGAGGAACAGGAAGTGAGAAATTCAGACAAAGGAAAAAAACATTTAGAAGGGAAATCGAACCAAAGGGTAAGTGAACCAACAATGCACTAGCTTAAAGGAACCTATTTAGAAAATAACAAACCTTTACAACCCCTTTAACTTACGGTTTATTTAAAACCAGTAGTAATTTAAGTTTTGATGAATTGGTGGTTGGACACAACACTGGCAACCGAATAGAGTCCTGTGCAGGATATTATGAGCGGAGATTCTTACTCCGCTTCGATACTAGCCAACAAAATGGCCTTTTGAGGTGGTGACATCTTTGTTCTCGTTAGCCGCTGTGATGTCAAAACAGCTCAGTCTCCCTGTATCGGACTGTATTCGGTTGTCGGTGTTGTGTCTAACAACCAATTCGTCAAAATCTCTGATTACTAAGGTTTTAAAATAGACCGGAAGTGACGTGGTTGGAGTTTCTGATAAGTTGGAGATATTGACAGAACAACGGTACTGGATCCTTGGACAGGTGGCTGCTTATTAAAAGTCAGCAACTACAGTTTTTGTAGCTGCTGACTTAATTTTCACACACCTGAATGAAGCGCCTCTTTTTGTTTCTAGAACACCAAACTCCAGGCAATCAGCCAAATAACACAGTTGAAATAATTTATATGAGAATAGTTTTGTCTATCATGAGATTTAGGATTCTGCGCAGGCAGCCAGATGTTTAACCTCCAGTGTAGTAGTAAAGCTTAGAAGATCCCCACAGGCAGCTAACGGAACAATAAAGCAGCAGTATCCCTTTCCCACCTCCTTCTGTCAGCAAGTTACCTGTCAGCACATGTGCATGCAGCAGAACCCGATTAGTGCTGTTTCTGCAAAGGGGTAACACAAGATGCGGAGATCAAGATGGATTCAGTTAATTAAACTGGTTGCATTTAAATACCACTTAAAAGAAGAAGTCCAGGTATAGAGATATTTAATACATGGTTACATTGTTTCAAATTGAAACCAAAGTAACTATATAGTGTGTGTGTAAGATATATATATATATATATATATATATATATATATATATATATATATATATATATATACACACACACATACATACATACATACATACATACACACATACACACACAATAATAAAAAATATTATATATTTGTAGCATTACCCCCAGTGGAGCTTCTGGATGTTTGGGTGGCGTATTACCTCATGGCTCCTCCGAACTCCTAGGGGTGAATGATGCGTATTGCATATAGTGGAAGTAAAGGAATGTCCATGACAGGTGCTCTTTGTTGTGCTCTTTATTACCCAGCCGGGTAAAAACAATAACTTGTGGCGAGGAAAGTAAAGTTGAAGAAGAAGAGAGAACTGCAGATTCAGGCTTTATGATAAGGAAACAGTCCTGCTCCAAAACGTAACACTTCTCTAAGCCACTCCCACCGGAGTGGGTATAGCGTACCCGGACAGGCCTCTCTCACTGACCTGGCAGCCAGAGTAACACAATTTCAGGAGAAAGTCTCTGCCACAGACCTTCCTCGGTGAGCCTCAGAAAGGTATTTCTGCCACAAGCCCCCTTCTGGATTGAATTCTCGGAGGTATCCCTCCTTAGATGAGTTACATCTGGATCTCGTTAAACTTGTTGCCCAGGTACCGACTGACAGGTGATCAATCCCTCAGTGTCCGGTTACCTCGATCCCCGATGGTTTGTCCAGGCCCTTTTAGACCGCCAGCCTCTCAATGGCGTTCCTCAGATTGACTCCCCACCGAACAGCATTACAGCTTGCTCACTGGATCCCCGTCGCTGTTCAGATGTTCCGGGCCAACATGGCTCCAGAACCAGGAACACCGGGGTGGCACGCACACCACGGTAGGCCAGAATACCGGGGCGACGTGATGTGGCCACCCTAAAGGTGGGTGCCACATTGGACGAAGAAGAAACCACAACCAATGGCGTCTGCCTCAAATACCCCTCCCCGGCATGCACAGTGAGGACAAACCCTCCCGATTGGCTGCTGGGAAAGAGCACCCAAACCTTGACTCCACTGCTGCCACCTGCAGCACCGGGGCTGGATAAACACCCCAGTACAGCAGAATGAGCCCACAGCACAGCCAAGCTGAGACAGAGACCCCGTTTTACAACTAACAATCTGAATCAGAGTTTAACTACACTCTGATCTACCCTTAAATTTAACTAGCACTGGTACTATAAAAGTACACAGGCGCTACATATTATATATATATTATTATGTTACTTTCAAGTCAAAACAATGTAACAATGCTGCACAAATAAAATAGAATGCAAGTTTCGTGCTAAGACGATACACTCTTCTTCAAACCAAAAGCATAAATGACATCAAGATAAAAGTTCACTACATATTTTCACAATAATCATCTGGAACCAATTAAGCATTCACTAAATAATAATAAACATAGAAATTAGCATAATGATAAGAACAGAGCCATCGGGCATAATATGTTCCCCACACATGAGGATACCAGGAAAAGGCACCCGTTATCAAAAAAGAAGAAAAATACACATATGTGCACTGAATTCTGAACCAAACAGAATCAAAAACCGACAACTTATTTCAAACAAAAATAAAAATACATTTTTGTTTGTAAAAGGTTGTAGTCATTTTTTGGATTATATGTTTGGTTTAGAATTCAGTGCACATATGTGTATTTTTCTTCTTTTTTGATAACAGGTGCCTTTTCCTGGTATCCTCATGATGTGCGGGGAACATATTATGCCCGATGGCTCTGTTCCAATCATTATGCTAATTTCTATGTTGATGATTATTTAGTGAATGGGTATTTACTTTATTAATTAATTAATTGGTTCAGGTGATTATTGTGAATATATGTAGTGAACTTGTATCTTGATGTCATTTATGCTTTCGGTCTGAAGAAGGGTGTTAAGGTTTTAGCCTGAAACTGAAACCTTGCATAAAATAGAAAAGTATGCAACTGTTTTCTAATTGTTTTGAAAAACAAAAACAAAAAAAAAAAAAAAACATTCTATTTGTGCAGCAATCCCTCTTTTTTTTCTCTATACATGCCCCCTGGGAAGGCCTGATTGCTTTGCACTTGCCATGATGCACCTCATCCTCTTCAGTATTTTTCTCATAGGTGTGCGCAGCCAATTGCATTAGGGTGTGCACCCCAAAGCTCAAACACACACGCACACGTGTATGTGTAATATATATATATATATATCAATAGATAGATCAGTATGGCAAAGGGAAGTGTCACTAGAGCAGTGGACGATGCCAGTAGGGCAGAGGATGGGGTCAGAAGTTTTTTATTTTATTTTTTTATTATTCTTACTTACCATTTTATTTTTTTATTTTATAATTTTGTATTATATTTGTTACAATTTATTAAGAATAATGGGGTCTTTGTGTCATGGATACATGGATACCCCCCCATACAATAATGGCAGCTTACCTGTCTCCATGTGTTCATTAGAGGCCTGACCCTCTTTCTGGCTGTCTTTTATCACCTTCCTTCCTGTATGGATCCACCCCAGGCCATCCCAGGAAGCCTATATTAACCACTGAAAATAAGGGGGAGGTAGAACCCGCGCTACGAATCTGAATTTTTCCAAGTCATTATGGCTATTATGGTGGTGCTAGAAAGGATGTGCTAATTCTTAAGTGGCTATATTAACCACTGCACTGCTAGTCTGCAGTGCTGTTCAACTTTGTTTGTAGCTTGAAGTTCCTGTCTGCTGTGTGCTAGTTAACCTTCCTGTGTACCCTTGTCTGCCTGTTGCCCTGACCTCAGCTTACCTATCACTTGTCCTAGTTGCTGCTTCCCCTCTCTCTCTGCGGAGCATGACCTAGGGGATCCCAGGGGTCGCGACCTGGATCCAGCTGCAGTGAAGGCCATCCTCCCCACTAGAGGCTCTGGTGAACACAAAGCTGGGTCTTAGACTCCGCGCCCTGGGGAATCTTGGGTTGACGCTTCCCCTCTGATTGCAGCAGTCAGCTATAGGGTTCACTACCCTGTGGTGCATCCCTGACCCCAAACGGAGTGCACTTGTCACCTGACCTGACACTTTGGTGAAATATCAGGGCTCTAAATAGAAGTTTTGTTTTTTCTTTTTTTATTGGTTGAACTAGATGGGCTTTTTTCAACCCAACTATGTAACCATGTAACCATGTAACCCCTGATGTCTCACTTTTCAGACAGAGATTTCCCAGTCTCTGTAGCCAAGCAGCAAAAGGGAAATCTGTGACGCACAGGGTGATTAGGGTGTCCCCAGGCACACCTGGCACACCCTGTACGCACGCCTATGATTTTTTTAATATATATATATATATATATATATATATATATATATATATATACACACACACACACACATACACCATATCTGGCTGATGCCCTTGGAACTACTCCAGTGATTTCCACTTGCTTCTGGGGAATCCGGGATTAGTGAAGAGATCCTGGAAGTAGAGGAACATGAGAGAGCAAAGAGGACTGCAGGAGAGAACACTGCTAAAAAGAGACTCCAGGGAGGACAACTGGTTGCAGCTGGGAGAACTGGTGAGTGGATAACAGTCAGGGAGGCACGCCTGAGAGAACTGGGAGTTTGCAGTTTGAGATGGGTGCAGAACCAGAAGCGAGGATTGTGGTAAGGACAGTGGAAAGGGGTCTTTGCAGCAAGGCTAGCTGGCAGGACCTGAAGAGAGCTATCTGGGATTGTTAGCTGTGAAGAGGACAGTTAGCACCTGAACTAGTTCTACACCACAGGGGCCCAAGGTCCCTGCCTGCAAAAAGCAGTTCACCGACCTCTGTGGTGCTAGCTAGTCTGGAGGAGTGACAGTCTGCAGCAAGAGAAGGGCGGGAGGAGGAAAGAATAAAAGGTCTTAAGCTAGAGTTTGTGCTGTAGAGAAAACTGGAATGTATATACTGGAGTGTATATAGAAGTCCCAAGCAAGTTGCACTGAACATTCCTGGGCACCCCGTTATTCCCCATTCCCATCAAAATTCAATCCCCTCAATAAAAAACAAAGCTTATGGATTTTTCTGGCTGGGCAGGGTGACAGGTAAAGCACAACATTCAGAAACCCCTATGGGGCATTGGCTACAGGTATAAATAGTTACAGGTCCAGTTACAGGTCCAGCTTCGCTCAGTGTAACTATGTATAAAATGTCCAAACCTGGAATTTATGTTTAAATAGTTTTTAATGAATGCTTAAGTGCAGTCCTCTACCAGGAAATTGTAGAGCACTTCATGCTTCCCTCTGCTAACCAGCTTTATGGAGATGCCGATATAATTTTCCAGCAGGACTTAGCACCTGCCCACACCGACAAAAGTACCAAATACCTGGTTTTAATGATCATGGTATCACTGTGCTTGATTGGCCAACAAACTCACCTGCCCTAAACCCCATAGAGATTCTGTGGGATATTGTCAAGAGGGAGATGGGAGACACCAGACCCAACAATGCAGACAAGCTGAAGGCAATTGAATTACTGAAATAAAATATTTTTTGAATAATATTGATTTTTTTTTTAGATGCACCTGTATTAGACAAATACTTATAAATATGTGTGCATGTACTGTAGGGGGTCAATATCTGCCTGTGCAAGAAGATGGATTTTAAAATGTAATTATTAAAATGTATGTATGTGATAACGTTGTGCAGATGACAGGTTCTCTTTACGGAGGAATCTCCCCTGTGCTCTGCCTAAGCAGACTGAGAAGAAACAGTCCCCAATCTGCTATTTACCTGTCCACAGCGGCCTGGGTTTGACAGCTCAGAACCTGTAAGGCTCCTGATCGTTTGACAGACTCAGCTTGTTCAGCGGGGGATCGCTCCTTTGAGCCCCGCTGAGCAGGAAGATGACAGGTCTGTCTCCGCTCACTGAGCAGAGATGGACCTGTCAGAGTCCCGCTCTCCACTATAGGGAGATCGGATGAAAACGGACCGCCTGTCCGTTTTCAACTGATCCCATTCAATTCGTCAGACGGATGGAAAATTGGGTCATCCGGACAGGATCTGATCGTATAACAGTGGGTGTCAGCGGATCGCTGACATCCGCTGCCCCGTAGCGCTGAATGGATCCTCCGATCAGGTCCACCTGAAAAACAAACAGGCAGTCCGTGGAAAGGACCATAGTGCTCAGAGTAGATTTACACTCTTCAGTAATAGAAATTCCTTGATCCCCCACTGAAAAGACACAAGGAGAGAGGAGCCTCTGGGTGCAGATATAGGACAAGTTTAATAGCACTTAGTACAGGCAACTCACATTTGAGAAGTCATGGGTAGGCATGGATAAGTCCCAGCATGGGGGTGATCTGGTCATTAGTTTGTTAATCCTGCGAAGAAAAGGCACCATGCTCGCTACAACATCCCTGTAGTAGGAAGCCGGCTGTGGTGGGGACCACTCAGAACGAGGCTTGAAGCCCAGTTGGGTTTGCAGGCGAGGAGGGATGACGTCACTGGAAAGCGATGCATTTCTTCATCCTACATGCTGCAGATGACACGGCAGCCATTGATCTCCCACTTTTTTTTTTGAGGCCTCAGATACCATAGGAGACAGGGAGGCCAGGGAGATGTGAGGGGTTGTCACACATTCATAGCTTTATAAAAAGGAACTGGCAGCTGAATGACTTCTATAACAAAATTGGGACACTTTTAAGAAAATGTAAACAAACCCATAGCTTTGATCATGCCCATATATTTATTTACACACCATTACTGCCATGACTGTAGTTGTGGCAGCAGTAAACGGGTAAGTGTAATGGGCAACCTCACAGACTAATGGAGAATTGCCGAATAAATGGTTGAAGTTCAAGTTAAGTTAAAAACGTTGAAATGCATACAGGAAGTCTAAATTCCCACACCATCAATGCCATCCCCTATGGGAAATTTATTCGAGCTAGACGTAATTGCTCAACAGAATCAGCCTTTAAACAGGAATGTGGGGTTATTCATCATCGCCTGTTAGAGGGCACAGCATTCCCAATATACATTAAGGACTAGAAAGAGCTCTGATGAAAAATAGAGAGGCAATAGAGGTAAACCTAACACTTTCAGAAACGATGCAACAGGCCAACCCATTACATTTGTAACTAAATTTTCTCAAGAAAATCATCAAATAGTCAGAATTATAAAAAGGAATCTGCCTATATTATACCGCGGACAAAGGTTTAAATGGGATTTGGGAAGCAGGCTGTCATTTCCCCAGTCGACGAGCACCTACATTGAGAAATGCGTGATTGCCTAGTGTTTTCTCATCCAAACAACACCAACCTACCTGGCTGGCATACCCTGGGAACTATCCAGCATCCCATGAAATCTTTATTTTATTGGAGTATCATTATTATGTAGTTTGTGAACAATAGTTGCACACACGGGACTCCCTGGTATATATTATAACTGATCTTCCCTGTTTTCAATTGCCTATAATTAAGACAATTAATGGGTGGAGCCTGTGATATGTAGAGCCACTATATTTTTCAAAGTTTTGTGTCTAAATGTAGTTATGACTAAGGCCTCATAGGCCGAAACACGTTGTAACGGTCACCACCTTTTACGATCTTCCATCAACACAAGACAAGACAGCTTATCCGACACCCTGACAAACCAGCCGACAGGACCCGATCCATTCCCCCAGAATCACTGAGACACACACAGCTCTGGTTACTGGTTTTAAATGAATGAACGCTTTTAATGGTATCTTAGCTTTCTTATATACAGTACAGCATGTTAAAGTTAATCACAGGGACAAAGAACTCTCCACCCACACATCACACATGGGGGCTTCAATCACATTCTTTTAGATAATGACATCCAGTTGGGCTAATCATTAGTCATCCCTCAGACGTTCCGTCTCCGCAATTAGAGGAGGTAATTACTACAGCTTGACAAGTCACATTCCTTTACTAAACATTATTGACATGCTAATTCCCTACCCCTGAAAGGAGACATCTGACCTTTAGACTGCCAACTCACAACACCTCTATCATCAATAGACTTTTCACACAAAACAGTATTAGCATTGAAGGAGACACTCTTATTGACCGGTTGGGGGTCAAAATGATATCACCTGTAATATGTCCAGCTCTCCTGCAATACATGAATTAACAGTAATGTCCCATCTCAGGTAATTTATAATTAATATTTCTCAGTCACCCTATGCCCAAAAGGGATGCAGGGCGACCCAAGAGTTATTAGTGACGCTGGCACAGGAGTACCCCTCATCCTTCAAAAGTCTCTGGTTGTCACGGGTCATTCGGTTACACACGTCAACTGATTTTACCTGGCTGTGGACTGTGGTTTCTGAATAAAGATGGTGATTTTTTTTTAAGAGCAACTCTTGGTGTGCGGATCATCTTTTTATACAGGAAGTCTACCTGCTCAGTACATATTTTCACACAGGCATTGCTGTGGTGTAGCATTGTGATCTAGCCATGCAAGAGAGGAGCTCCCATGCACCCCTGCTGCAGGCTCCTTGCCGTAAATAACATACAAAACAACCAATGTGAACACTGAAAGTCTCACAGCCACCAGCGATTCAGATTAGATTCTGCCCGCTATGACAGTTTGATTGCGATTTGGGATACAAGAAGCAGAACGAACAAGAAAGAGGTTACACAGCGCAGGCATGGGTGTCCGCTGAAACTTTTTCAGGGGGGGGGGGGGCGCTTCGGGTGCGGCGATACACAGTCGCATTTAATGTGGGCAGCTGGCAGTGTGAAATAGCTCTTGAGACAATTCAGCTTCACTCCATGCCCATGTAAATACAGCCTAGAGAATGTACAGACCCCCCTTCAGCACAGACCCCTCCATTCAGCACAGATGGACCCCCCTTTAGCACAGACCCCCCCCCATTCTGCACAGACCCCTCCATTCAGCACAGATGGACTTCCCCTTCAGCACATACCCCCCTTCAGTACAGATGGACCCCCTTCAGCACATACCTCCCCTTCAGTACAGACCCCCCTTCAGCACAGATGGACCCCCCATTGAGCACAAACCCCCCCTTCAGCACAGACGACCCCCCTCCCCAACCCATTCAGTACCTCAGATCAGCCATCAGCGTGGCACAGGCAGCAGGTTACCTTCACTCTGCTCGCTGTGACTGTGTGACATCTGGCCCGGGACTGCTCAGACAGCCCACGGCCGCGAGACTTATCAACACCTTCTTGATTATACAGGGGGGTCAATCGCCCCCCCTTGCCCTACGGAGTGGACGCCCATGAGCGTAGGCTTAAAAAAAAGCATACTCCCAGTGACCCCGTGAGAAGCTCTCTGGCTCTAGTAGATTACAGAGAAATATACCAAGAAATGAATCTAAACAGAGCGAATTTTCTTTAAGAACAGATGCAGCGTTTTGCCGGATAACATTAGTAGCTCACCACTTGCTTTCATGTGTTGCCCAGAATGGCTCTTTAAGCATCAAACGTCAGTATGTGTCCTAGATAGCATAAGCAGATCCATGAATTTTACTTGTTGCTTGGAGCTGCATAACTAAACATTTTTTTTTTTTTAAACCTGGCATTTAAATAACATTTCTTTTATTTGTAAAATGTAGATAGTCCGTTTTAAATGTAATCCGATAAAAAAAAAAAGAGCCACACTACAACTCCAATCAGTCCTCTGATCAGATCTAGGTATTTCTTAGGACAAGATTATAGGGAAAGGACAAGCTTTTTATTTATTGAATTGTCCATTTACAGATTTTTTATTTCTGATCCTGACAACAGCACATTTTTCTACTGTAAATGTAGAACATCTGATCCCACGGGCTTCAGATCCTGTGGAGCAGATGTCAAAACATTACATCTCTTTCCCCAATGACCGTAGGGAATTTTTTTTTTTATGTTTTACACAGTATTAACCATTTTGCAATGCACAAGGCTGCTTATGTTGTCTTTTTTTCAAGCAGTTCCACGAGTGATGGCCCTGTGGCCTTTCACCACAATTATAGTCATTTACTGAAGAAAGCTACAATTTAGAGAGAAGATTTCTTGGAACCTTAAACTAAACCTGTGGGCTCCATGACACCTTATAAAACAAACTTTATTTTTAAGTGACGGGCTGCTTTGCTAGAAAACAAAGTGTGTATGGATTGTTATAATCCCATAGCCACCATAGAGGGTGTCATGGAGCTCAGATGTGCCCTAAAAAACAGACCATCTTTATTTAACATTTGAATAGTTAATTGCAATATCCATTGTATGTATCCAGGCATGTACTGGCCATTTGGACTTCAGTGAGTTTCCTGGTGGGCCGATGGCTCAGTGGGATGGTTTCAGTGACAGCCTGTCAAGTAATGTCTGCACGGCTCAGCCTCCACTTCATGCAGTGATGTAAGAAGGATGAGAAAAATACAGAGGAGAATAAAAAAAATAATAAAAGAGGACTCCTTATGTTATACTTATGTTTTTTTGTTTTTTTTTTGCACAATTGTGTATGGTTAATAAACAGTTTTTGTGCTTGTTTGCAAAATTAATTTGGGCCGGTTTGAATGAAGTCCAGGGCCAATTTTTTTCTCAGTCCAGCCCTGTATGTATCTAGAGTAAAGTGTCATCCCCCAGAAATCACACACTGCTGTTTCAGCTCTTGCAGGGCCATCTTTAGCTTGGGGCAAAAGGGACAGCTGCCCTGGGCCTAGTCATTGTTTTGGGGCCCAAGCAGCTGCCCCCTGAGCCCGCACTGCCCACAAATGGTTGATAAGTGGATTCGAGAGGGCCTGAGAAAATGTTTGCCCAGGGACCTTTCAATATTAAAGATGACCCAGAGCTCTTAGCACTAGTCAACAGTGGAGTTTTTAATTCACTGAACTGTAATGTATAATCACAGTAGCCTTAGAGGATATTCTAATATGGTACCTGCATAGTATAAAGTTTACACAGGCAAAGAAAGGAATATATAGAACAGATAGAAACTTGAATTAATTGCGTTAGGGGCTATAAAGGTCAAAAAGCAATTTATTTACCAATTGCATGTGTAACCACCCCGGCTCTGGAAGGTTCTACCCATTTCATGGCCAGGCTATTTTTTGCCATTTAGCACTGCGCACATTTAGCTACTTAAGGACCAAACTTTTTTTGAGATCTGTTTACAAGTTAAAAACCTTTTTTTTGCTAGAAAATTACTTAGAACCCCAAAACATATATATTTTTTCAGACACCCTAGAGAAAAAGTATTGCAATGACCGCCATTTTAATGTATTTGCGCAGCAGTCTTACAAATGCAATTTTTGGGGGAAAATAAAAAAAAATGTAATAAAAAAATAATTAATAAACAGTAACGTTAGCCCAATTTTCTTATATTGTGAAAGATATTGCTACGCAGAGTAAATGGATAACAAACATGTCATGCTTCAAAATGTTGCCCTCTCTTGGGATGGCGACAAACATCAACCCTTAAAAGTCTCCATAGGCAACATTTAAAAAGAATTGTACAGGTTACCAATTTTGAGTTACCAAGGTCTTTTGCTAGAATTATTGCTCTCGCTCTAACAATCACAGCAATACCTCAGAGCTCAGTGAGACGGGGTGCTTTATGTTTACATTACACTTAACATTTTAATTGGAATGGTGTCCATGACATCTTTGTATAATGATGATAAAGCATGAGTCATGACATGCAGAACAGAGAAATACTGTTTGTGGTTATAGTTTGTAAGAAATCCTGAACATTGCATTAACAGATAACATAATGGGTCAAGCAACTATAATAATTATAATGGTGCCATCGAGACCAGTATCACCAGTTCTAGTAATGGTAGTAGTGGTGTTACTAATCTCGACCCGTTACTAATTAAATTGTGGTGGGTTGCATAAATTGTTTGGAGTTATAGAAAAAAAAAAGCTCCATTTGTGGGAAAAAAAGGACATCAATTTTGTTTGGGTCTGGTCATTAAGGGGGGTAAATCCTTTAGTATTTTTCCTAAAACCTTGTGCTTGATAAACCGTTGCGCAAATATCAAATGATATGAAATTATATGAAATCAAATGAAATGACAAAAGAAATTGGAACTACCACCATTCTATTGTCCAGGGTGTCTGCTTTAACCCCTTCCATACCGGGCATTTTCACCCCCTTCCTGCCCAGACCAATTTTTAGTTTTCAGCGCTGTTGCACTTTGAATGACAATTGCGCGGTCATGCAACACTGTACCCAAATCAAATCGTTATGCTTTTTCCCCCACACAAATAGAGATTTCTTTTAGTGGTATTTGATCTCTGCGTTTTTTATTTTTTGCGCTATAAACAAAAGAGCGACAATTTTAAAAAAAACAATATTTTTTCCTTTTTATTTAATACATATCACAATATTTTTTTTAAAAAAACTTTTTTCCCCTCAGTTTAGACCGATACGTATTCTACGTATTTTTGGTAAAAAAAAAACGCAATAATCGTATATTGATTGGTTTTCACAAAAGTTATAGCGTCTACAAAATAGGTGATAGATTTATGGCATTTTTATTTTATTTTTTTTTACTAGTAATAGCGGCGTTTTTTTTTTTTGTGACCGTGACGTTGCGGCGGACATATCGGACACTTTTGACACGTTTTTGGGACCATTCACATTTACACAGCGATTAGTGCTATAAAACTGCACTGATTACTGTGTAAATGTGACTGGCAGGGAAGGGGTTAACACTAGGGGGCGCTGAAGGGGTTAAAATGTGTCCTAAAGTATGTTCTAACTGTAGGGGGACTCACAGGGGGAGGAGATCGATGTGTGTTCCTCTGTACTGGGAACACACATCGATCTCCTCACCGCTGACAGGAGGTGGATCTGTGTGTTTACACACACAGATCCACACTCCTGACGTGATTGCCGGCAATCGCAGCCGTCGGGCACGCGCGCGGGATCGCGATTGGTGCCGCGGGTGCGAGCACGCGCCCTAGAACGCCGTGAAGACAGGACATTGTGCAACGTCCAGTCTCATCGGCGAGGGGATGACCATGACGACAATCCCCTATGGCCAGGTAAGGAAGTGGTTAAAGGGGTTGTGAAGGAAATCTTTTTTTTTTCATAATAAGCATCCTTTACCTGCAGACATTCCTCTTTTCACTTCCTCATTGTTCGTTTTTGCTCAGAAGTTGCTCTATTTCTTCTCTGCTCACTTCCTGCTTGTCTGATTGTTACTGACTACCGTGAAGGGAGACTTTACTGCGGTTGTCAGTGACGTACTCGCCCCCTCCTGGGAACTACATCTGTGTGCAGGGCCGATCCTAGGGTCACAGGTGCCTGGGTACAGAAATATTGCTGGCGCCCCCACATGGGCGTTGTCATTTTACTAACTCCTCCCATTACAAATGTTTCTATGGCAATAGCTCAACCACAGAGATGCTCCCCCATGAAGTCTTCATTACCCTGGGATCCTTACATGATCTCTTAACAATAAACAAAATACAGGAAGAGAAGCAAAGTACTTTATTGGACCTGGAGGGGGCCTCTGTGATGGACACAGAGACGGCTTCTGTTAGAGGGTCTGCTAGATGTTTGGAGCCCCCACGTCTGTAGGCGCCTGGGTGCAATGCACCCTGTGCACCCTGCCTAGGATCGGCCCTGTCTGTGCGGCAGGACGCTCTCTACATGTTAGAGACTTCAAGGAGGTGTGAATTACTGGGTGTGCCTCAATGCATACTGGAAAATGTAGTTCTTACATGAACGAGCGCCGCAAACCAGGAAGTGAAGAGAACAGAAACTAGAATGCCGGAGGTGATATAGATGAAGGCATTTAATAGGTATTTACTCGTTTTTTAACATAATCATTACACTATTCTGCCTGTCTACCTTGCAGACATTCATTTTATTAAGAAAATATATGGCTGTGGGTTTTAATTACTCAAGGCCATAACATTTTTTAAACGTGTGCAAAAAAAAAAAACACAATAATGGCTCTTGTGGCGATAGGGTTAATGCAAAATCCTCTTTAGCCTTGGTTCACACTGGTCCGGCACGGCTACAGAGCGATTTCAAAGCTGCATATCGGCGCGATTTGCACCTACGATTTCATTGTGACTTTGTAAAAAATCGATGCAAGTTGCAATGAAAATCAGCACAAAGTAGTGCAGGAAAGTCACTGCGACAAGTCGTGGCAATTTGAACGGTTCCATTGGCAACAATGGGTTGCGACTTATCATGCGATTTGAATGGGGGTTTATACTAATTCAGAAATAGGAAATGCAGACATTATATAAAGTCCTATATTTTGCTACTAATAAAGAAGAAGACAAAAACCTGGATACCGGGAAACACATTATTTCAGACATTCTTCTTTGTAACTGAAGTATGTGCTAATGGAAATAGCGCCAGCTACTTTCATATACGTTATGTGAAATATTCTTGTCTACTGCCATTAATAACTGTGAATACTTGGCCTTTGTATTGAAAGGGCTCTGTAATTTGTGTTCTCAGAATACCAGGATTCTAACAACAAGGCAGTTCTAAACATTGGGGTTTCAGGGTGCAGTTTAGCTATGCCTTGATGAGAAACAAAACCCTGGGCAGGTAGGATTTGCCCTTATGTATCAATTTCAAGGCCCGACATTCAAGTGTGCCTTTATCCTTAGAAAAGCAAAAAAAAAAAAAGAAGAGAAGTCGTCATAGAACGTGCTATAGCATTCCTATTAGGTCTTCTGTTAGTGAATTTGTTTTTCTTTCTTTGGAAGAATCTAGGCTAGGGTTGCCTAACCTAGATTCTACCTCTATGTAGACAGTACTCTGAACAGTGGCAACACAAACACTGCCAACATGGCTCCCATTTTTAACCACTTCCCACCCACCATATAGTAGAATGACAGCCGGAAAGTGGTTCAGTTACCCTGACAGGGCGTCGTATGACATTCAGCACGATAACAAGCTAGCGTATGCCAGCGGGGGAGCGCAGCACGGTGATCAGGGATGACCATGTGATCAGCTGTGTTTACCATGGGATCCAATCACAGCTGGTCACATATGTCAACATTACAGATGCGCCCTCAGTGGCGTGCACCGAGATGATCAGGGTAGGGTTATCTTATGTCCCTCGGACATAGCCCATCCCTGATCAGGGTAAACAGCCAATGAAAAAATAAAAATAAAAAAATCAAACTGTTCAAAAAGACTCATAATGCCTCATAGAAAACACGTTGGGGTGTTTGCTTTCCAAAATGGGGTCATTTTGTGGTGCTCCAGGGCCTTCAAAAGTGTGGTTGATCGTCATGAAATGGTACGTGTAATTTATGCTCCTGGACTGCCTGGAGGTAATACTTGGATTTTGGGCCTCTAAGTGGCTAGGCTGCGTAAAAGTCCCACATGTGGTATCATCATACACAGGAGGAGTAGCAGAATGTATTTTGGGGTGTAAATGCAAGTATGCCTATGCTGTGTGTGAGAAATAACTTACTGCATTTATTGGCGTATAACACTGACTTTTTTACCCCGAAAATAGAGGGTAAACTGTGCCTGTGTGTTATACGCAGGGGGATGTGGAACGTTTTTTTCCCAGAAACTTCCCTCTAAAAGTTAGGGTGCGTGTTATACGCCTGTGCGTGTTATACGCCGATAAATACGGTAATATGACAAGTTTGTGCAAAAAATGTAATAAAAAATGTTCTCAAATTTTCTCAAGAATTGTGGGTGGGAAAAAATTACAACTTCAAAAAACTCCTTATGCCTCTTACTAAATACCTTGGAATGTCTACTTTCCAAAAAAGGTCATTTGGGGGGTATTTGTACTTTCCTGGCTTGTTAGTGTCTCAAGAAATGAGATAGGGCTTCAGTACATCAGATGTGATCAGGTTTCAATGATTTGCAACAGGAAAGAAACTAACTTTTTCACAGACTAAATAATATACAGTTATTTGGTCTATTTTTACCAACAATATGTAGAAGTATAAATTTTGGCCCAAGTTTATGAAGAAAAATCCCTCTTTATTAGCTTATATCGCAAAAAAAAACAAGTCCAGTGTAGTATGACTGAGTAATTGTCATTCAAAGTGTAAGAGCACTAAAAGCTGAAAATTGATCTGGGCAGTAAGTGGTATAAGTGCCTGGTATTGAAGTAGTTAAAGTTGTTTAAATGCCAATTATGACCCGTCTATCGCTGTAGGTGAAAAGCATTTTCCTCCTACAATCTGTGAAATACATTCTAGTGTAAAGACACTGCATATGGCTCTCTCTGCCACACCCCAAATGCACATCTTACACACCAGGATTGGGAACAGCTTGCAAACTAATTATTTAACACAGAAAAAAGGATGAAGCCAGCCCCTCAAGGTCATGCAGTGAGAGAGAGACGGCGTCAAGTAAAAGACATTTGTCAACTTTGGGAAACAGTGCTCGTCGGGAACAATCACCCCACAGGGAAAGAGAAGGGATAGGGATGAAAGAACAGATAGATGCAAGAAGAGCAAAGATGAGAAATATAATTAGAAACGGTAATGATAGATCATACGCAAAAGACATGGTATCTTAACAGCAGTTTTCTACACTTCTATAGCGAAAATTATAAAAAGAAAAATAAGGCTTATAATGCATCAGGATTACCTTGAACTCTTTTGCTGCCAGAAACATTTTTATTTATTTTTTTGTTTTCCTGCATACACTAATGTAAGTGTATTAAAGTTAATTAAAGGTCTGAAGATTAGTTAAGCTCTCCATACAGTATATTTTTTCTGAAAGTATAGACCATGGGTCTTCAAACTACGGCCCTCCAGTTGTTCAGGAACTACAATTCCCATCATGCCTAGTCATGTTTGTGAATGTCAGAGTTTTGCAATGCCTCATGGGATGTGTAGTTCTGCAACAGCTGGAGGGCCGTAGTTCGAGGATCCCTGGTATAGACTATTAGAATAAAATGTGGGCGGTTCCAATTTATGTTTATGTGGGGGTTCGGGTCCCAGTTTTTTCGGTGGGCATGGGGTTTAGTACTTGGGAGTACCTTAAGTTTTTTACACTCTTACTTATTAATAGTCAGGCAGGCTTCTCTGTAATGAGACTTGTCCTCAAGTCCCCCCTGCACTCAACTAAAGATTCTTCCCTGGCCACAACAGCCAGGGAAATTGACAGAAGAAACCAGAAGTGACACAATCCTGGTCACTTCCGAGCTCTTACTAGTTAGAGGGGGGGGGGTCAGCAAATAGATGTTTGCCAGTCTCCCTCCCCTCTACCTGGGGACACCTGCCATATGAGCCTTGGGCTTGTAAGTGGGATATCGGAGTGTGGCTGTGGGGTCCTGGCCCAGGTTTTGGGGGTCTGTGGAAGCCATGAGTTGGCTTTCAATCATTTAAACACATTCCCTGTTGCTAGTGTGTACCCCTATACTGCTGTAGATGTATGGTATACAAGGTGACATAAATGGTCTGTTGTGATTTGGGTGTGCATATTCCTCCTCCTATAGTAGCCAGTACAGACGGCCCCCGGGTTACAAACAAGATAGGGTCTGTAGGTTTGTTCTGAAGTCTAATTTGTTTGTAAGTCGCAACAGGTACATTTTTTAAAGTGAGTGAATGAATAACTTGTATAGCGCTACAAATGCGAACTAAAATCGCCTCAAGGTGCTTTTTCCACCCGGTGTCGTCCTTATCCTTCAAAAGAGGTAGGTGTTAAGTTTTACCTTGAAGTGTAACTCCAGCCCAAGAAAAAATAGTTTTTTGAATAGCATAGAGAAGGGTTAACACCCCTGTAACATTTGTTTTGACGTCTGTGCCCCAGTTTAGAAGATTTATCCTCATTTTCTGTCCCAACGACAATTGGATTTTGAAAATGTTGGGTTGGTGTAGCACCCTGGTGTTTAGGCAGGGTTGCTCACAAATCTAGTTTGCCAGGTAGTAAAATGTTCTGGCTAATTGTTAGAAGATCCACTGATCCCTCTCTAACTCTGGAGTTGCTGCACCTTTTCTCTTCTGTCACTGGGTGGCACTGTTGCTTGTGACAGTAGATCGATAAGGGCAGGGGTGTCAAACTCAAATTTCATCGTGGGCCGCATCAGCATTATGATTGCCCTCAAAAGGGCCGGTTTTAAATGTAGGATTAGATGTCCAGCGCATTCCCTCCCTTTACATTAGATGTCAAGAGCCACCCCACCATCAGAAGTTGAGTCCCCCACTCTCCCTTACATCACAGTGCACCCCACTTTCCTTATGCTGCTGCTGGAAAAAAGCTGGATGCATTGCTCGAAAACAGAAAGTAAGGGTCTGGAGTAGGACCAGAGGAGGGCTGGAGCTCTCCTGCAGCTGCAGGAGAGGTGCGAGGGCCACATGAAGTGACCTGGGGGGCCGGATTCGGCCAGCGGGCCTTGTGTTTGACATCTGTGGATAAGGGCATAGCAAGGTCAGATTATGAATGGATGGGTCTCAGCCAAATTGGCAGGGGGTTCTTTAGTCCCTTGGCCTGCTGGAAGAGCCTATTTATTGGGGGGAAGTCAGGTGATCAGGGTTCTGTGCCACCTTGGTGGCTGTCTGGGTGGACCTGTGTTACATCGTCCTGGGTTGCTAGGCCATAAGCATGGGGCCTATCCCTATCCTGGCTGCTAGGTTGCCTGAGGCTTATCCAGGAGATTGTTGGCCAACCGATTTTTGTTTTCAGGGCGTGTGCCTGGATCTAGTCTTGCATACCAACGGTACACAATTGGTGACCAACAAACACTAACGTAGTGACGTACTACGAGGAATTTAAGCTCTTGATTGTACTTTCAACTTGTGTGACGGACCTGTGTATTGACCATCAGAAAATCTGACAACAAACCGTTGTCCGCCAAAAATTTACTAGCATGTCATCCAATTTGTTGGCAGAAAGTTGGACAACAATTGTCTGAAGGAGCGTACTAACGGTCAGATTTTAGGCCAACAGTCTGTCAACAGACAATCCCCTGCTGACAATCTGATCTTGTGTACGAGGCTTTAGTCTTATAAATTTGAAATACTAAGTATACACTATTATTTTACATTCTCATGTTTATCCAGCAGTTGAAACGGCATCTCCTGCTGTCCAGTTTTTCCCTTTTAAACGGTTGAATTTTTTTTTGAAATTTATACATATAAAAACAGATCAAAATTGTGACTCCTTTTCTCCCTCTGTATTAAAGTTTCAGAATTTTCAAGCTAAGATAGTGTGTCCGAATAGAGACAACTTCTGCTGCGCTCTCACGTCAAAGAATTCATAGAGCACTGGGAATCCACTACTACAGGTGCACCTTATATTAAATGTCACCTCTTTGATGTGTGGGCAATGACTTAATCATAACTCATACAGTAAATCAAAGACACCTCTGCTCTTCCTGTGAGGGTCTAATGTCACGGACTTCTGCATATGCCACTCGCAAGGAGAAGTTTAAAACAGAGACAAGGGCTTAAAGCATTAACGTAGCACATCAAGCAACTGCTCTGCGTATTTGAATTATATCCAAGATACTACCATTTTCTGTGCATGGTTGGCATTGGTCAGTCAGATTGCAAAAACCTAAAACCACAAGTGCTTACTGCTGGATAATCTATGCAAGGGGTAGGCAAACTTAAAGAGGTGGAGATCTACCTCAACACCACAAGAAGAGTCAAAGATCACAGTGCTTGGCGTTGCCTCCTCACACCTGATTTAAACCTCTAATTGCCGTACTACCATGTCGCATTCACGTGCATTGCACAGCAATCATGGGTTTAAATCGGCTTCATACTGATCCGAAGATCTCTTCGGATCAGTATGAAGATCTCTTCTTTCCTTCTGCTGGCACCACTCTGGAGACCTCTACCTGGGATAAGAGCTGGAGGGCAGTTGCCATTACTCTGCATGGGACAGGAGCCAGCACTACAGGGGAGACATCAGCTTATGTGGCTCTTACTCTTTACTACAGCTCCAACTTTACAAGTAGTCCCTCTCAGGCATGCACTGGCCATCGGGAGTTTCCTGGTGGGCCGATTTCAGTGGCCACCTAATTTGCCTATTGCATTGGATTGGTGTGGCGATCTACCTGTGAATCACCGACAGCTGGCAGCTGACGGGTAGATCGAGATTTAGCCAGCATGCAGAGTAGCGCAGGAAGCGTCTGTAATAAGTTCTCTCTCATGTCACGCTGCTCCCCGGGGTCCCCTCCTCTCTTCTCTTCCATCCCCATTTGCTTGTGACATCTGGGATGATGGGTCACGTTTTTGTCCCAGTCTAGCCCTGGTCCCTCTGCATTGCATTGATGCTCTGGAATGGTGGATCAGGAGGCCCAGACCAGTCACCTGGCTGCCATCTACTGGTTGCTGACCCCCGACTTCTATGCAGTATGACAGTGGTCTAGCCACTGCCTTGCAAAATGAGTCTTACAATCGGAGATTAGAAAAATTGAACTGTGCCATCACACCGAACATCTTCAATAAAACATTCATTTCCACATTGCTTGTGAGAAGAAGAAGCTTAAATATTTCACATGCTGTGATGGCTCCAGGAATAATTTAAAGACTTAGGAGCCATTAGCTACTCAGGAGTTACTAATCGCCCTACCTAGGGACAAGAAACTTGGCAAGCAGCAACAGAAGTGTCGGTATTTGTGTTGAAAAACCGCTTGTGCGCGCAGGTAAGGATGTGTCCAGTGTGTGCCCTGAAGGACTGAACTGGACATTTAAATGTCTGACTTGGTTGGTTTAGCATGAGCTTTTTCTTGGCAGTCAAAAACAAAGGAACTAGCATCATGCCACAATGACAAAATGTGGAGACCTACTTCCTAACAGTCAATATCTGCACAGCATAGAAATGCTCTGGCGTGTGTATAAAGGTTAGATTAATCTTCATATTAATTTAATTATCCACTGCAGGCATTTTGTTAATGCAATAAACAAAGGCAGAGAGGAACGCACATTCAAAATAAATCTTAACAAAATGCACAAGGACATGAAGATGACAACATAGAGAGCCGTTTCTCTGCCAAGGGTCCGTGCCAAACGCACATCTCAGGAAGCCAACCAAAACTGGATTATATCAAGTAGCCAGTATGAATTACACTTAACAGAAGCAGAGGTTACAAAATGTGTACACAGTTAAAACACTTTAACAATCCAACTACAATGCAGAATGTATATTATATAGGGCTTTTGAAATGTAACTATAAAAAGTTAACACTTCCTTTTTTTCCCCCAGTTAAATGCGATTACATCAATAGGGTAAGTAATTAGGGGGTGCTGGGGAGGCTTCTGCACACAGAAGGTTTTTCATCTTAATGCATAGAATATTATATATGTATATATATATATATATACACACACACACACAAACACACACACACATATACACACACACACATTATATATATATATATATTCTATATAAAAAAAACTTGTGCCTTTACAACTCCTTTTTTAACAATCCCACACCTACTATATGGCCGGCCAAGAGTATGTGGACATCTTTCCCTCCAAATGATTAACCACTTCCATACCGGGCCTATTCTGGCACTTCTCTCCTTCATGTAAAAATCATCTTTTTTGTGGTGTCGAGGTGGGTGGGGACAGCAGTGCTGCACTAGGCGCAGGCCTCGCTCCCGGTCTCACTGTCTGAGAGTAAATTTTCACTGGTTGCAAGATGCCAGGCAGGGTTGGCCCTAGCAACCAGTTCCGGAGTTATTAGTTAGTAGGGGTTGGCTGTGTCCTCTATTTCATTCCGGGACATTGTATTGTCCCGGAATGAAGGTGCCCGGGACCCGGGACAGACATGTCAGTTGCGGCACAGTCCCGGGCAATCTAGGACACGTGAGCACCTTACTCCCATCGCCTATAAGAAGGATCAAGTGGTGGAACTGCCGCTATGATCGTTCTTATGGTGCGCAGAATCGCCAACTGAAAAGCAGGATATCTGAATGTTGCCTATAGCTGCAGGCATCATTCAGATACCCCCTCCCCCAAAAGTCAACTGTAAATGGTTATAAGATAGGTGACATATTAATGAATTTGTTTGGTATTGGGTTATTGTATTCAATCCCTCCCCTGGAGTAGTCATAACAAGTTATTACTAGTATGTGAGATAATATCACGATGGTGTGATCTATCTGTGGCTGAAGTTGTGGAATGAAGAAGAAGAGGAAGAAGAAGAGATGAGTTGCCTGCCCTCACGTAGGTAAAAATTTAAACACTGAAGCAAAATTCGGGAACTGCGATTATACAACATGAAAAGCGGCACCTTGCAGAACGTAGAAACTTTATCTTTTAGTTATCAAGATATTCAAGAAGGGATTGAATAAACACAGATAAAAGTGAAAAAAAAAAAAAAGGATTTACCAACTGGAAGAAATGTTATACAAATCTTTTCTTCTGGATGTTGTGTATGCAGGGTGAACCTGTAAATGTTGTGTATGCAGGGTGAACCTGTAAGCTGTAGTGGTTA
Source organism: Rana kukunoris (assembly GCA_029574335.1). Classification (NCBI taxonomy): domain Eukaryota; kingdom Metazoa; phylum Chordata; class Amphibia; order Anura; family Ranidae; genus Rana; species Rana kukunoris. Next base: position 22,465,924 of record CM056060.1, on the reverse strand, counting down.
AGACTTGTATTAAAACTTTGTCGCTTGCTTTGTCTCCCATCTGATTTGCATCGGCTCCAACTGGAGAGAAGACGACAGAACAGGATGTTCGGAGAAATCATTGATCTCTGTCCAAAAAGATCATACCCCTATCTCCATGGCTTGCAAAGATTGATATCAGAGAGAAGACGGATCAATGCTGAACATGCACTTCACTGATCTTTCTTTGATTAGCAGGAAAGATGTGGGTTCCACTTATGGAAAAAAAGGGTAGAGATCTCCTGACACTTCTCTCGGTGCACTCTATCATGTGAATGCAATGTCCATATTAAGTAATCAAAGAAGCAAATTCCAGTGTCGGACTTTCAACAACAGGTCTCAAACTTTGATGAGCCGTCAAGGACAATGCCGGCACTTATACACCACCTTCACCATTCGCTAAACTTTCTTTTGACAATTTGATTGCACAAGATTTAACATTATGTCCAGTATCTAATGGCAGGTGTTTAAATAGTTGTTAAAACTGATCTCCAGGCAGATAAAAAATATACACCAATGTAGCACCCTGATGTTTGGGCAGGGTTGCTCCTAAATTTACTTGCCAGGTGTAGTTACCTTGGCTCATTGTTAGGGATCAAATGAGTTTACCTTAAGTCTGGAATTGCTGCACTTCTCTCTTCTGCCGCTAGGTAGTTGGGTACCTGGTGGCATGAGATGAGACAAGGGCAAAGCAAGGACAGATTATGAGTATTTGGGGTATCTTAGCCAATGGGCAGGGGTTTTCTTAAATCCTTTAGCCTGCTGGGAGAACCCATATATTTGGGTGAAGATAGGCGATCAGTTTTCTGTGCCACCTGAATGGCCGTTTGAGTGGACGTGTGTTGTACTGCTCGGGCTGCTAGGCCAGAGTTTAGGCCTATCCTGGGCACATCTGGCTGCTAGGCTGTCTAAGGGCCTATCCAGAAGCAAGAGAGCAGTGCAGGGTTGGGATCGTGACTTGCAGTCCAACCAGAAGTGATGGTTCTGTTGGCCGGAGAACCTGTCATAGTCGGAGGTAGAAAGGAGAGGCGTCACTAAGGGACCATCCACCTCATTACCAGGGACCACAGTGAGTAACTGAAGCGTGTATTAAGAGCAGAATTCGCACCAACCGGGGACGGTGAAGAATCAGGAAACTTCAGTGGTTATCAAGCCAGGGACCGAGCCAGCGGAGGTGACAGGAGGGACCAAGAAGACCAGTGGGGCGAAGCTTGATAAGTATCTTGAGTGCCAAGCTAGAGACCCAGCAGAGAAGTGGGGGTGACGCTTAAGGAAGATACTACAGTGAAGATTGGAGGAGATCAATTGTGAGTGATTGTAGTGGAAGTGACCAAACTGCTACACCTTGTGTTAGACACTGTTAAAGACTGTTGTCATAGGAGTCAGCATTCCTACACATACAGATGTGGCATCTTGCTGGATGTCTTTCCTTGCATGGTTGTCTACCTGTAGAAGTCTCTGAGTCTGCAAATGAACATTGCAACTAAGGGTGTCCTGCAGGGCCATCTTTAAGGCAGGACAAAAAGGGGCCCTGGGTCCTGCCATTGTTGTGGGGCCCAAAGCAGCTGCCTCATACTTGCCAACTATCCTTGTTTAAATTCCCTTGTTCCTTGAAGTTTTAGACCGGGTTCACACCTATGCAAATTGGTTGCGGCTTAAACCACATCTAATACGCAGAACATTTTTAAATACATTGTTTTCAATGAGGCTGGTTCACATATGTGCGATGCATTCGCACTGCGCATTGCAGTAAAAACGTATGCGGATTTTATGCCTTGTGGTGCGGCTCAGGTGTGAATTCAGTCCCATTATCTTCTATGGGTACGCAGCTGATTCGCAGATGTGTTCAGTTCTCTTCAGGAATTTCTCTCATTCAGCTCAATACATTTCTCCCCCACTCTCCTCTCACTCAGAACTTCCCCCAGGTCTCCAAATTCGCAGCAAAAATGGAGCTAATCTGCTGAACACTTCCCTTATCTATCTGCAGAGATAAAAGAGCTGAAATTCTCACCGCACAAGTGTGAACCCAGCCTTAGTCCTGTGCTGTGTTCTGATGTCTCCATGTGAAGTGCTGCTACCTAATGCTGCCCAGCTCTGCCCTTTTGTTGTGTACAGATGACTCACCTGCAGACACTGTATTTACATGTAAATAACCATCATTCATACGTAAATAACAGAGCATTCATATGTAAATATTGGCAGGATTCATATGAAAATAGCTGAAGCCAGTGGCATTGCTATGTAAATTAAGGAGGCATTCATATGTATATTATGCCACTCGGGAGTGATGAGATGATGTGCTGTAACCTCTAGCAACCAAGCAGTATTTCTGTGCAGTAATCTCTAGAAACCGATCAACAAGAAGAAATCATGTGCTGTAACCTCTAGCATCTAATCAGTGACCCGTAATGTGTGCTGTAACCTCTAGCAACCAGTCAGTAAGTGGTAATGATATGCTGTAACCTCTGGCAACTAATCGAAATCACTACCTGATCTGATATAGTAAACAGATTTTAAGTCTAGCTGATATTTATTTGTAGCGCCCCTGTACTTCCAAGTAGGGACGCTATTGAAATTTAGTGGGAACGATCAGAGTATAAATTCACTCTGATCTAAATTTTGATTATTTAGGGCTCTCAGTTTCAGCTCGGCTGTGCTCTGGGCTCATTCTGCTATGCCTGGGTGTTGTTAAACCCCGGGACAGCAGGTGGCAGCAGTGGAAGCTGAGGTTCGGGTGCTCTCTTCAAGCAGCCAATCGGGAGGCCTGGGCCTTGCTGGGCATGCTGGTAGAGGGTACTTAGGGAGCAGACGCCATTTTAGAGGGTCTTCGCCCGCTTCTTGTCTTTTGGTTCCTGGTGTGGCACCCACCTTTAGGGTGACTGCACATCACCGCGCCCATGCATTATGGCCTACCTGGCCGGGGCGTGGATGCTACGTGGTGTTCCTGGTTCTGGAGCCAAGCTGGTACGGAACACTCTGAGCACCATGGGGACTCAGTGACTGACTGGGTTCCCATCATTTGAGATCCAAGCCAGTTGTGCTGTTCAGTGGGGAGTCTAGTTGAGGGATACTAATAAGAGGCTGGTGTCCCAACAGCACTGGAACGAACCATCGGGGATCGAGGTACTGTACACTGAGGGATTGTTTCCTCTCTCCTCAAACCTTTGTCTATCCTTCCCATCACCTGTTGATCGTTTTTACCCCGACTGGGTAATAAAGAGCACTTATAAAAGAGACTTCCTATTTTGCGGACATTCCTTTATTGCCACTGTATTTACTATTCACCCTAGACACATCGCCAGAGACATGAGGTAACATGCCATCCCAATCTAACCAGCGGCTCCTGCGGGGGTATGGCTACATATTGTATGTTGGAGAGCAAAATTGCATGGGGGGGGGCCTCCCCAAGAAAAATGTTGCCCAGGATCCAGTCAACATTAAAGACGTCCCTGGTGTCCTGCCCCAACCCTCTCGCCCAAAGTTCTGTTTAAAGAGATTCTGTCTCTACTGGCTTCTGTATTCTGACAGACAGTTTCTCAATCCAAGTTTGTTGAGCTAGGTTGTGTTGGCAAAAATCAATCTTGGCTCCAATAACAGATATACATTAATCTAGTGAAATTTGACCATGCATTGCCAGCTTTAGAGAGAAGCAGAGTAGAACCAAGAATGTGTTGGAAGCTAAAAGAGGTTCGGGCTACATGCAGCATGTGCATTCTGTGCCTGCCATTCTTACAGCTTACATTTAAAAACTATACTATAACTTTAAAGGTTAACAAGAACAACATTCTGAAAGCTCATACTAAACTGACTATTCACTTTTTGGTATTATATTAGATTTAAGATTTAGACAATCCAGGCAATAATGATCCATTAAAAAAGAAAATCCATCTGAGGGTTTTTCCTGAACCAAGTCATGATCCAGGGAAAAGTACAAACTGACAGCTCTCTCATATCTGTGGTTATCTTATAAAATTCCTACTTCTGTACACATGCTTCACATACCAGGTTTTACAAAAAATAATATGAGTTGACTTATGTCTTTTTTTTTGGACAATTTACTTAAAGTGGAGTTCCAACGACATTATTTAGTCGCCCTTGTGTGAATGGGCTCTAACATATATCGCTCACGTCTTTTTAAAATCTCGTCCCCCGATGTCCAGTTTAATATAAAAATAATAATATAAAATAACTTATATCATTGCTTCCTGGCCACTCCCATATGGCTTGTGGGCATGTGAAGCCCACAAGCATAATTTTCCCGGATACGGTGCAGCTGAGTGACCAGCGTGCACCACCCGTTCTCGCGCATGCGCACTATGGCAGCATCGAAGCCCCATAAACTTCTCACTTTGCCCTTATAAACGGGTGGCGTCATCGGAAGAGCCCGTCCCGTTGTGATGGCAATGAAGATAAACAAAACTGCAATTCCAGCGCTCGGCGCTGCCCACTGGCTCTTGGGGAATGATGACACACATCTCCTAGGAGCACGGGCGCCGAGGGAAAAAAAGGACATCAGACGACAGGGAGAGGAAGCGACACCCCTTAGCAACAGCCAGGAAAAAGTAAAAAAAATAAAATTAATTTCCAAATTTTGTTGCTTATGTTTATTGCTGCTGCATACTGCAAAATAAATGTTATGGGTTGAACTCCGCTTTAAAGAGTGAAAAAAAAAAAAAAAGTGTGACTCCACCTTTGTTGAGAAAAAACAACAACATTCCGCTCTGTGTGATCGATATACATTGCAGGGATAAGATAAGAAATCTTGTAACAGATTGCTACCTTTTGTTGCCGTGAAGAAATAGTCGTTTGTTCTAGCAGACCGATTGCATACAGATTATGAATAGGAGGGTCTGGTTAATTATAAACTAGTTCATTTTCCGTGTGCTAATGAAAAAGGGTGCAGTGTCTGCATCCCTTTAGAAGTATATAACCCTTGGAGTATCTCACCAAAAGATATTGTAGACGTTTAATAAAACTGGTTTAAAAAGACTAAATAGCACTTATATCCTAAAAGACATACACATAAAAAAACATAAAATTAAAGGAACACTTTGAAAACATATCAGATCTTAACGGGCACAAATCTCATGCTGGATATCTATACTGGTATGGACTGGGTAATGTGTTAGGAATGAAAGGATGGCACATCATTTGATGGAAATGAAAATTATCCACCTACAGAAGGCTGAATTCAAAGACCCCGAAAATAAAAGTGAAAAAATTATGCAGCAAGCTAATCCATTTTGCTGAAATTTCATTGTAACAACTCAAAATGGTCCTCAGTAGTTTGTATGTCCCCCAAGTGCTTGTATGCATGCCTGACAACATCAGGGCATGCTCCTAATGAGACGACGGATGGTGTCCTGGGCTATTTCCTTCCAGATCTGGACCAGAGCATTACTGAGCTCCTGAACAGACTGAGGTGCAACCTGGCGGCACCAGATGGATCGAAACAATATTCAGTGGTATAAATTTCATCATCCTCCAGAAACTGGCTGCATGCTCTCGCCACATGAGGCCGGGCATTGTTGTGCACCAGGAGGAACCCAGGACCCACTGCACTAGCGTAGGGTCTGACAGTGGGTCCTAGGATTTCATCCCGATACCTAATGGCAGTCAGTGTGCCATTGTGTAGCCTGTAGAGGTCTGTGCGTTCCTCTATGGATATGCCTCCCAGTCATGCTGAATAATGTTACAGGCAGCATAAAGTTCTCCACGGCTTCTCCAGACCCTTTCACGTCTGTCACATATGCTCAGGGTGAACCTGCTCTCATCTGTGAAAAGCATGGGGCACCAGTGGCGGACCTGCCAATTCTGGTGTTCAATGGAAAATGCCAATGAAGCTCCACAGTGTCCGGCAGTGGGCACAGAGCACACTAGAGGATGTCGGGCCCTCAGGCCACCCCCATGAAGTCTGTTTCTGATTGTTTGGTCAGAGACATTCACACCAGTGGCCTGCTGGAGGTCATTTTGTAGTGCTCTGGCAGTGCTCATCTTGTTCCTCCTTGCACAAAGGAGCAGATACCGGTCCTGCTGATGGGTTAAGGACCTTCTACGGCTCTGTCCAGCTCTCCTAGAGTAACTGCCTGTCTCCTGGAATCTACTCCATGCTCTTGAGACTGTGCTGGGAGACACAGCAAACCTTCTGGCAATGACACGTATTGATGTGCCATCCTTGAGGATTTGGACTGCCTTTGCAACCTTTATAGGGTACAAGTATCGCCTTGTGCTACCAGTAGTGACACTGACCCTAGCCAAATGCAAAAGTAGTGAAAAACAGTCAGAAAAGAAGAGTAGGGAAAAAAATGGCAGACACCTCCACCTGAAAAAACATTCCTGTTTTGGAGGTCGTCTCATTGTTGGCCATCTAGTGCACCTGTTGTTAATTTCAATTAACAGCAAAGTGGCTGAAACTGATTAACAACCCCCTTTGTATACACGCCTCCCCCTCTGCTACTTAACTGACCAGATCAATATCCCTGGAGTTCTGATTCAAAAGTGTTCCTTTAATTTTTTTTGAGCAGAGTATATGCAGTTTTAAAGGACAAATAGCTCTGCTAATAATTTTATTAATACATCCCCGCCTAAGTAAATACAATTCAATAAAATTCTCAAATGCAGAACAACCTACTACCACAAATTAACATATTAAAATACAACATACAGTTCCAAAAAGGCAGCAGTCGCCTACTCAGAAGACCCGACTTGAAAAGAGATGTCGCTGGCTGACAAATACAGGATTTCTTGTTAAACTTCAAAAGATTCAACCAATTACCAAATCATTTATACAAATGCACATGAACTATCTGAAGGCAGATTATCCATGTTCTTCATACAGCATATAACATTAATAATACATTACACATCACAGACTTCTGTGCGGGGCTATTTAGGAAAACTGACGATGATGTTTTATTAGCGGATCTACAAATACTTCACCTTAATAATTCTCAATATGCCCCGAAACTAAGGATCATGTATAAAGAAGAGCAGGCCTACTCCCCTGTGGTTAAGTGGATAGACACCGCAACCTTTCTTATATCCCCGATCAGAAGCCCACCCCAAAGTCAAAATGTAGGAACAAAAAAAGCACAAAAAAAAAAACGCATGTGGCAAAGAATGATAATGTTATTTTTATTAAATGTAAATCATAACATGGCTTGTATTGTGATTTTTAAGTATGTTACATCAGGAATTTTATTTTATTTTTTACAAAAGGTGATTTACACTTTAAACATGCAAATGCTTTAAGAGTAACATACAGTTTAGGATCCTTACAGCAGGGGTCGGGAATTAAGCCTGGCATGCAAATCTCTGGTTTGTCAGGTCACCCAGCTCCTACCAGTGTCATCACTAGGGTCGGTGTCACCCGGTGCGAAAAAAATATTGTGTCACCCCCCACCACCTATAGCCCCCCCTCAGTACAGACTCCCCTCCACTAACTACAGTTACAGACATAAGGCCTCGTCTTAAGTCTGCAGGTGCATGAATTGGGCCTGGTGTGAGGTTTGAAGTTACAGGAATTGGGACTGTTGCAGGGCTAATCTGGGGCAGGCATGTTCTGGCCATGGGGACTACAGGGAGTTTCCCGGTGGGCCGATGGCTCAGTGTGCCGGTTTCAGTGACAGCCTCTACTTCATGCAGTAATGTGGGAAGGATGAGAAAAATACAGAGGAGAATAAGTGAAATAACAAAAGAGGTGAGTGAGGACTCCTTATGTTATGCTACTTATGTTTTTTTGCATAATTGCGTTTAGTTTATATACTGTTTTTGTGCATGTTTGCAAAATTAAAGTGGGCCGGTCTGGATGAAGTCCAGGGCCAAATTTTTGTCTCAGTCCAGCCCTGATCTGTGGTCTAAATATAAACATGTGTCTATATACTGTGTGTGCACCAGTTAATATAATAATATGAAAACAAAGTACATGACTTCAGCACACTATTGTAATCTGGAAGGCTGGTTGTTTAATGCTTTTAAAAAAATGGCACTTGATGCGGAAAAGGCTGCTGACCCGCTTTACAGTGTCAGGGATTCTGTATGAATTGTTTCTTTATTGTACAGCACCAAATATGTTGATGTTTTCTATATACAGTCTAATAAATGGTTCAATAATAACACAGGCTAATGCCGGTGGTTCTGCTGTGGAACCCTACAATTTTCTAGGCAAGCCATAGTTTATCCTGTCGCCCTGCAGTAGAAGCAGGAAGATATCATTATTTTCACCCAAGCCCTAATGGGAAAACCGCCCCACTCATAACTTAGCAGTTGTTCTCAGAACCATTAATAAACCCCCCCGATATTTCCCATCTGTTTTCATGACTCTGAGCAGAGCATGGAGGGATATTGGAAAAGACCAGAGACAGTGAAAAGTGTAAAGCACCCAAAGGAGGAAGGAAACGTTATGTTTTGCTGAAATTAACAAAGCTACTAATTAACAAGGGGTTGATTTATGAGCTGCCAGCCCGAACATTGCTTCCCATGTAATCTTCTCACTTCATTAAATGTTATACAAAATCCTTGAGAACATAGAGATCCATTCTAACCAGGTAGCGTAGTAGCCACCCTGATATGCCACATGCTCCTGGGAGGCTGAAGGGACCATCTGCCCTACTCTAATCATTTGTTGGTCTCATCTGTTCACACAGACCACCAATCCAAGTCTTGACTAACAGTTTACGCTTGCAAGTGGGATGCGGACAACAGCTGCATCTGGGCCCATGCTCTGGGGTAACCGGAGACTGTTCCTACGCCACAGGAGCTGGTCTACTGCCCTGTAGTGTATATACACCAATGTAGAGCGTGCTACATTCCTCACTGTAGAGCTGTCAGGAAAGATATAGGGCTGGCTTCCTAATTCTTAGCCATTTTTTTTGGGGGGGGCGGCAAACACCCCTCTCAGTCCACCGGTGGAGTGGCACTAGCATAATTGCCCTGACCCCCCTTTGGTGTAGCACCAATACCCCCAGCAAACTCCCACCTGCTGTCTGCCTGCCAGTCCTTACACTGGATGTGGGCGTTGAGAGCAGTGGTTGGGTCTTTATGGAGTGCATAGCTTATGTGGCCATCTTCCAGCATGGTCACCCCTGTACTTAAAGCAGAATTCCACCCAAAAATGGAACTTCTGAATTTCAGAAACCTCCCCCCTCCGGTGTCACATTTGACACCTTTCAGGGGGAGGGGGGGAGCAGATACCTGTGCAATACAGGTATTTTGCTTACACTTCCGGGCATAGATACCGGAGTCATCCACGGGTATCTACGCCACTTCCCGCCCCCCGCTGTCTTCTGGGAGACACACAGGTCCCAGATGACAGCAGGGACCAGTGGTGTCGTGCATGTGCGCGTCCACGCGCCGAACATACTGCGCATGCGCCTGCCATGGAAAAAAAAAACAGTGCGCATGCTCCAAATCTCGTCGCTACTTGTCAATGAAAGCAACGTAAACGTAACTTACGCCAGCCCCATTCTGAATCGACTTACGCAAGCGACGTAACTTACGTCCAATACGACGAGGTCACGACGTCCATACTTAACATAGGATGCGCCTGCTTTGGGCAGCTTTACCTTTACGCCGGGAAAACCCTTATGTAAACGGCGTAAAGTGACTGCGTCGGGCCCGCGTACGGTCGGGAATTGGCGTATTCTCGGCGTAAATCAGCAAGAACGCCCCCCGCGGCCATTTTAAAACTGCATTTAAGATCCGACGGTGTAATACAATTACGCCTTTCGGATCTTTGCTGCAAACCGGCGTATCTTGTTTTCTGCATACAGAAAACAGATAAGCCGGCGCAAAGTGCGAGTTATGCCGGCGTATCACTGATACGCCGGCATAACACTTTTTGAATCTGGCCCATAGAAGGGAGATCGAAGGAAAAGGTAAGTGAACCAACAATGCACAAGCTTAAAGGAACCCATTTAGAAAATAAAAAACAAACCTTTACAACCCCTTTAAAGTGTTTTTTTTTACTGCACTTAGAAGCGCTGTCTCTTCTACTTTGTTTATCACAACTTGGAAGTCAATGCTTGAGGAAAAACTGAACCAGTAAAAAAAAGGTAAAGAATTAACATGGGGATGACATTTGCATTTAATATAAAAAACACCAATCTAGCTGAATTACTTGGCATTTTCTAGATGGTTACATTTCAGCTTTAATAATAATCAGGTACCAGGTTGGCACACAAGCAGACTGTATGTCAACAGCTGGAGCCTGCAGCATCATAGATGAGTGTGCATGAAATGTGTGGAACTTGGAGGAAAAAAAAAAGTTTGCTTTTGTCCCTGCCCAGGCAATAAAATGATGATAAAGCCAAGTCAGTTTTTACAGCAAGAAATTACAGAAACAATCTCAAGGGTAATCAACAGATAATACTTTTGCATTGCGTTTTTTTATTTTATTTATTTTTTATTTTAGTTGTCTTACAATGTAAAATGCCATCTGTAAAATCCCAAAGTTGGACTGTGCAATAGGGATCAGAACAAAAAACTGTTCTATATAGACATGGATAATTGTCCACGGCAATGCAACTGCAAGAAGTAAGCAATGAAAGCTCAGAGGAAGGGCAAAGCTCAATGTACAAATTCCATGTCAGGGGCCATGTGTAGCTGGCCGGCTAAGATCTGTCCTAGGTTGCCAATGTGACTTACATATACAGCTAGACCTGCTAATAACTAGTGTTGCTCACGAATATTCGCATTGCGAATATTCGTAACGAATATTGCATATTCGAGTATTCGCGAATAAATCGAATATCGAGGTGAATATTCGATATTGCGAATATTCATATTTTTTCAAATTTATTTTTAAAACAGATCACATCCTAGTGATCTCCATCGACATCTAAAAGCATTGCTGGTATGATTAGAGACCCTGGGCCGAGTAGCTGAGGCGATCCTTTTATGTTGCCGAATATTCGCAATGCGAATATTCGTATTACGAATATTCGCAAATACTTTCTCTGTCCTTCTGTGTTTTGTGTATAAAAAAAAATAGCTTTAGTTTAGTCATATACGTTTGTGTAAGTAGAGTTAGTGTTTAGTGCATATTAGTTTATAATCCAGGAAATGATCTCCGTTTTCGCGTGTTGACGAGAATTTCGCAATCAATTTCGCATTCGCATTAGCGAAATTTCGCAATATTGTTATTTGGACAAAATATCACGAATATTCGATTTTAGCGAATATTTCTCGAATATTCTTCTATATATTCGTGATATATCGCGAAATCGAATATGGCGTATTCCGCTCAACACTACTAAAAACCTTAATACAATTCATATGCTCACATGTGAGAGACAAAGCAGAGCTATTTACTGTGATTTCATGTTTTGAATGTCATGTAACAGTTTTATATTGTGTTTACAGAAGCAAAAAGAGAGAATACAGTGGGGATCGAAAGTTTGGGCACCCCAGGTAAAAATGTGTATTAATGTGCATAACGAAGCCAAGGAAAGATGGAAAGATCTCCAAAAGGCATCAAATTACAGATTAGACATTCTTATAATATGTCAAAAAAGTTAGATTTTATTTCCATCATTTACACTTTCAAAATTACAGAATACAAAAAAATGCCATCTGCAAAAGTTTGGGCACCCTGCAGAATTTATAGCATGCACTGCCCCCTTTGCAAAGCCGAGACCTGCCAGTGTCATGGATTGTTCTCAATCATCGTCTGGGAAGACCAGACGATGTCAATCTCAAAGGTTTTAAATGCCCAGACTCATCTGACCTTGCCCCAACAATCAGCACCATGGGTTCTTCTAAGCAGTTGTCTAGAAAACTGAAACTGAAAATAGTTGATGCTCACAAAGCTGGAGAAGGCTATAAGAAGATAGCAAAGCGTTTTCAGATGTCAATATCCTCTGTTCGGAAAGAAATGGCAGTCATCAGGAACAGTGGAAGTTAAAGCAAGATCTGGAAGACCAAGAAAAATATCAGACAGAACAGCTCGCAGGATTGTGAGAAAAGCATTTTAAAACCCACGTTTGACTGCACGATCCCTCCAGAAAGATCTGGCAGACACTGGAGTTGTGGTACACTATTCCACTATGAAGAGATACTTGTACAAATATGGTCTTCATGGAAGAGTCATCAGAAGAAAACCTCTTCTACGTCCTCACCACAAAAATCAGCATTTGAACTTTGAAAAAGAACATATAGACAAGCCTGATGCATTTTGGAAACAAGTTCTGTGGACCGATGAGGTTAAAATAGAACTTTTTGTCCGGAATGAGCAAAGGTACGTTTGGAGAAGAAAGGGCACAGAATTTAATGAAAAGAACCTCTGTCCAACTGTTAAGCATGGGGGTGGATAAATCATGCTTTGGGGTTGTATTGCTGCCAGTGGCACAGGGAACATTTCACGAGTAGAAGGAAAAATGGATTCAATAAAATGTAAGCAAATTTTGGATGGTAACTTGATGCCATCTGTGAAAAAGCTGAAGTTAAAGAGAGGATGGCTTCTACAAATGGATAATGGTCTTAAACACACCTCAAAATCCATTTGATTACATCAAGAGGCGTAAACTGAAGGTTTTGCCATGGCCTTCACAATCTCCTGACCTCAATATAATTGGGGGCGGGGGCGGGAAGTGACGTACTCCACCCAGAATACCCGCAGTGAGGACTGTGGCTGGCGCAGCACTATGAAGTGCCTCATGCGCTGTGGCATTAGAAGAATTGTGATATCTCTGACTTTTCAGTCCAACAAGACGGTCTATTACTATGAAATTCCTCTAGTGCCGTTCTATGGAAGCAGTAGGTTTAAAGAGCACACCAAATGCTTAAAATAACTTCTTTATTAACTTCACTTTTCTTCATATATACCACGGCTGCTTTGCACTGCTTTGTACAAAAACACGTGATGAATAAAGTATAACAGAAAGTGGTGGCTCAAATATTCAATCTTGTCATTTAACATAAGATGGTGGATATATTTCTTTCCTCAGTATTTACACTCTCTCTCTGTAAGTTATTAAAGCATTCTCTGATTTCTCTGAAAAGTATAACTCTGTGGTTTGCATGGTTTGGTAAGGTTGATTTAGTTTGTGAATTAGTTCGAGTTAGAGGAGTTAGCTCTTGAATTCGGTTTCTCAATTAGTTTGGTGGAACTATTTGGCCCCTTTGCTTCCATAAAACCGGACTCTGGTTTGTGTGCCTGCTCTGCTCTCTGTCCTCTGTCTGTGGAATGATTTCCTGCCCATGTGCTGGGAACTTTCCAGACAGAAAGGATGCAAAGCTGGCTGTGATAGGTCAAGACTCTTGCTCAATGTGAGATTTGCTGTGATTGGCCAAGGCTTCTGACGAGTCACAAAGGCTCAACTCTATACCTTTCTGGTATGAATTCTACTGTGTTATTGCTTACCTTCACTGTCATATAAATAAATGATTCTTAAAGGCATTTTTTTTCGTTTGCTTCTGTGAACACCACATACAACTGTTATATGACATCCAAGCATAAAATCACAGTGAATAACTCTGCTTTTGTCTCTCACATATACACATGTGCACTACATTTAGGTTCTTAGCAGGTTTAGCTGTATATACATGTAGGTTATATTAGCGACCTAGGACAGGTTCTAGCTGGCAAGCTACAAGGACTCTCGGGAAGTGGGTGCAAATACCTGTCTGACAGGTATCTGCACCCCCCTCCCCTGAAAGGTGTCAAATGTGACACCGGAAGGGGGGGGGGGTTCCGATGAGTGGAAGTTCCACTTTAGGGTGGAGCTCCGCTTTAATGAAATAGGCT